>LR812528.1:36620587-37330587 GCA_903798195.1 Danio kyathit | reverse complement strand
GGAACTGTAACAATGAGAAAATCTTACTCTTTAAATGTCTGAAAGCCATGACTGACCAAATTACTTCAGATTTGCAATATAACAATGTGAAAAAGTGTAATAAATTGAACAGCAGACTCTAAATAATCACTGAAGATACAAGTTATTATGTTCATTTCTAGGTTTTTGTTATTTACCACATTAATTTATTCGTATTTCATAGTCAAGTGTTAAATTTGACAGTGGTGATATAGTGAAAGATAAGTACCACCTTATAAGAATAAAGTCATTGATTTAATTTTAAAACAATATATACATTTTTATCAATACCTATTTCCTTTTTTTTATAATTTCATCTTACACTATAAATATTCAACCCCACATACTGTGCATCCAGAAAGTATTCATAGCACTTCACTTTTTCCACATTTTTTATGTTACAGCCTTATTCCCAAATTGATTAAATAAATTTTTTTCCTCAAAATTCTACACACAATACCCCATAATGACAATGTGAAAAAAGATTTTTTTGAAATTGTTGCAAATTTATTAAAAATAAAAATCCTGAAGAATCACATGTACATAAGTATTCACAGCCTTTGCTCAATACTTTGTTGATGCACCTTTGGCAGCAATTACAGCCTCAAGTCTTTTTGAATATGATGCCACAAGCTTGGCACACCTGTCTTTGGGAATTTTTGCCCATTCCTCTTTGCAGTACCTCTCAAGCTCTATCAGGTTGGATAGGAAGCGATGATGTACAGCAATTTTCAGATCTCTCCAGAGATGTTCAATAGGATTTAGGTCTGGGTTCTGGCTGGGCCACTCAAGGACATTCACAGAGTTGTTGTGAAGCCACTCCACTGATATTTTGGTGCAGTGCATTGGGTCATTGTGCTTTCCTCTGGCCACTGTACCATACAGGCCTGATTGGTGGAAAGCTGCACAGATGGTTGTCCTTCTGTAAGGTTCTCCTCTCTCCACAGAAGAATGCTGGAGCTCAGACAGAGTGACCATCAGGTTATTTATCACCTCCCTGACTAAGGCCCTTCTCCCCCGATCACTCAGTTTAGATGGCCGACCAGTTCTAAGATGAGTCCTGGTGGTTCCAAACATCTTCCACTTACGAATGATAGAGGCCATTGTGCTCATTGGAACTTTCAGAGCTGCAGAAATTTTTCTGTAACCTTCCCCAGCCTTGTGCCTTGAGACAATCCTGTCTCGGAGGTCTACAGACAATTTATTTGTCTTCATTTTTGGTTTGTGCTTTGACATGCACTGTCAACCCTGGGACCTTATATAGACAGGTGTATGCTTTTTCAAATCATGTCCAATCAACTGATTTTACCACAGGTGAACTCCAATTAAGCTGCTGAAACATCTTATGAATGATCAGTGGAAACAGAATGGACCTGAGTTCAATTTAAAGCTTCACGGCGAAGGCTGTGAATACTTATGTACATGTGATTTTTCAGGTTTTTTATTTTTAATAAATTTACAACAATTTCAAAAAATCTTTTCTCACATTGTCATTATGGGGGATTGTGTGTAGAATTTTGAGAAAATAAATCAATTTAATCCATTTTGGAATAAGGCTGTAACATACGCAAATGTGGAAAAAGTGAAGTGCTATGAATACTTTCCAGATTATATATATACTAAACACACACACTTCAAAAACTCATTTAGGTTGTCGCATGCCAGAACTGGGTCAAATATGGAGAAACCCAACTCTAGGGATAAAAAGTGTCATTTAAATTTAATTGAGAACTTAACCCAACATTGGGTTTGTTCATATTTGACCCAATGCTGCATGAATTACAAAAACCCAGTTTTTTTTTTAGAATTTATACTGTATATTGTATTATAGTTTTGTAATTTTTATCTCATAATTTTGATTCTATTGTTAATGTTCTATTATTATTTAACCATATATCGTAGTCCAGCCCTTTTATTAACATTTAGCGGGCACTTTTGTCCAAAGCGACTTACAATTGAGGAAGCATTCAGCAATTCAACAAGAAGTGGCAATACACACAAGAAGTGCTATGCTGTAAAAAATGATATGATTAATTAATTAGTCATGAGAGGATATGTTTGTAGTTCACTGTAACTTATTAAACTAAGTTAATCATGTTCTAACGTAGTTTTATAAGTTACGCAAAAAGTTTTAAGTCAGTTTAACATACTATAAGTTCAATGGACTCGTAAGGTTAATTTGATTCAGCTTAAAAAACAACCAGGTACACCAGGTACTACAGTGTAGCAATACAAAGGAACTTATTTGTGCTCTGAGAAATTTGGTGCTAGAGTAACGAGGAAGTTCTTTTTTTTTTGAGATTGGTTTGTCAAGCTCAGAATTGATAATATTTTGGGGTTGTTATTTGGTGAGGTGGGGGAGAGAAGAGGGGTCTTGGTTTTATCGATAAGTGATCTAGAAAAAGATGGGTTTTTAGTTAGGATACCAGTGAATCCGCAGTCCGTGTGGGAAGATCATTCCACCAGCTTGGGACATTGAATGAAAAGGTTTTATTTATACTTATATACATAAATGTATACATTTTATAAGCTTTAAATGAATATATAAGCTTTATTTATTCCTTATTTATACTGTCACTGTGTGTTTTGATGCCACCGAGAGCATCAGCAGGCCCAGGTCTCCTAATTCGCTTCAAATCAGGGCAGAGAAAGCCGGCTCAGGATGAGGAAATGAGGATGCGCTGCTGGCCACGGACATAAGCCGGTGCCATCCTCGACAGGAGCAAAGTATGCCTGATGGGGGCCGTGATAGCTCCCACATGGCCTTATCTCCTGCCGCAGGAATGCTCCTTCTGAAGTCCTGTCTGTGTTTATATTTTGATAACACGTGTTTGTTTGCGCATTTTTGTTTATTTTTATGCTGATTTTGATAGCTCTGTTTGCTTTCCCGTTCACTTCACTCTGATACACATTAGGAAGTTTTGCGAAGCGGATTGGCGAGGACATTTATTTAAGCTCTTTTTTTAGCCCAGGAAAACAGCATTGATTTCCACGTAAACAACGTGAGAGGCAATCAACAGTCATAATTATCTTGCGTTGTGGTATGATAACAAACACTTCGCACTTTAAAAGAAATTATAATCAGACTTTGATCAGAATCAAAGGGATATTTCTTTGTAGACATTATTACAAATAACGTGCAAGTTCTTTCCGACAGCGAGACATATAGGGAATGATGTGGATAAATAAATGTCCAAACGCAGAAATAAATACTCTTAAAGTGACGCGCGAGGGTAAATCGGTGTTTAGCAATGTGGTCGCAAATGTAAGCAAGTCGTGAGAGATTTTTCTTTCGCATCTAAACTTAAACAACCAAACAATTGAGGCTGAACACCATTAGCGGCTGATTAATGCTAATGCTCGGACAGATGCTGAGCCGGTGGCTTTTCTTAATATCGTTCTGGAGCAACGCTTGCCCAAGAGAAATTATGTTGATGAAGCCTCAAAAAGGGTCAGAATTGTAAAATACAGCAAAAAAAAAATAAGAAAGAAGGATGCAATCGATTACTCTTATTGTTTTTCCACTGTCTGCCATATTTTCACAAACACACAAGCTTCACACTGGTTGGCTTTGTGTCTAAAGAATAAGATAATATTTATGAATCTGTAAGGAATAAGCCAAAATTTTAACCTTTTCAGACCTGAATTATGTTCCAAGTTTCTGAAAAATGTAAAAGTATGTTTTCACAGTTCTTGAGGCTCCTATAAATGAAACCAAATTCTAATAATAGAAATTCAACACCCTTTAAGTATATATATTTTTTTTTTCCATTTCAATGGACATCAGATCAGAACAGTTGTACTTCCCGAACATTATACCAACATAAAATAAAAATAAAAAAACATACCATATTGCTGGTATAGTCTTGAAATTTATTTTCAAAATCCCAAACATTAACATTGTAACATTTTTACTTTAAATTTAATTAACATTTTAATTTTTACTTTTTGTTTTTTTTATCTTCATCTTTCTCATCACTCCACATAATGTCCACATCTAAATATTTTTTATCTGCTATATGCTTAGTTACTTCAAGATCTGTATATTCTGCATATGAAATTGTTTCTGCAATGAATTAGTGCATCAATGTAGTTTTTTTTTAATATAACAAAAAGTTCAATCAGCATTACTGGAGATTTAATTTCAGTAACCCATCGTACATTCTAATGGACATATTTGAAAAAAATCCTGATCTAAAGTGTGCAATGTTACAAAAAATTAGTAATTGCAATCCCTCTTCTTCTTTTTTTTTTTACATACAGTGTTCGAAATATTGGTAAACATATCAATAAATCTAAATAAAAACATTATAAATGTGGCTTATGTCTGTGTCTGGAGTGAAGTGATGCCATGCTTTTTGGGTACCCTTTGCAAAGGGTACCTAGCATGACAAAAAGGTAGCAAAAGGCGGAAAAAGACACGCAGCTGAACGCTATTGGTTTACAGAGATACGTCACTTACGCATACACAAGCAGGAGAATGAAAACAAAGAAACCGCCGTTTTTAAATACACAGCTGAGACATTGCATCGTAATACTATATACATATAATAACGAGCCATGGTCTACCCAAGCTCAAACAAACCTTGTTGTCATCTTGATGAACAGCCACAAAAGTTTTCGTTTTACCAGGCCATCTAAAAATGGTTTGTGAGCGGTTTCACTTTCTCCAGAGAGCACACGTGCGCACCTATATTTGAAATAACTAACTTTTTGAGCTCATGATAATAACGTGTGCGTGATTATTAAAGTGCTTCTGACATCCAATCCTTCCAGAAACGGACAAACGCAAGAGTGAAGCGCAAAAAAACAAAGGAGAAGCCGGAAAAACAAAGGAGCAAATGATTCTTTCAGCAACCTAAACCATAAACAAACAGTTATATTTAACTTTTATCATCACCTTTTCGACCATTGGTACCCTTTTGGCAGTGGAAACGCAAGTCTGATAAAGGTGACCCGTACCGACTCGTACCGTACTGTACCACTCAGTTGCAATGGGCCATAAGTAACAATTTACACCGCTAACTACTGGCTTATTACCTGCCTATTTTAAGATGTTAACTGTTTATTAGGACTCTACATCCCTAATCTTAACCATTACCTAAACCCAACTATTACCTTACTAACTAATAATAAGCAGCTAATAAGAAGTTTATTGAGCTAAAAGTTTTAGTTAATGGGTTATTAATAGATTGTTGCTACCATGAATTGTAGAGTAATTGTAAAATAAAAGTAAAGGTGGTTCATTCCACTACACTGTAAAAAAATAATGAGTCAATTAGACATGAGAGCATATGTTTTTAGTTCATTGTAATTTATCAAACGAAGTTAATCATGTTCTACCTTAATTTTATACGTTGCACAAGCTGTTTTAAGTCAATTGAACAAAGTTCAAAGGACTCATAGGGTTAATTTAATTCAGCTTAGAAATGTAGGGCAACCAGAATTTTTTTACAGTGTATAGCAACCCCTGATAAATCAAGGAATAAGCCGAAGGAAAATAAAATAAAATAAAGTTTTTTTATTTAGTTTCATTTAATTTAATTAGATTTTGTAATTTAATTTAATTTAATTTAATTTAATTTAAAAATCTAATTTAATTTAATTTAATTTAATTTAAAAATCTAATTAAATTTAATTCAACTAAATTTAAAAACTTCATTAAAAATGCAATAAAATAAAATAAAGTTTAATTAAATAAAATAAAAAAATAAAATAATAAAATAAAATAAAGCCTTTATAGCATATTTCAAAAAGAATATGAAAGTCATCATGAGCTAATCACGGTTTTATCTCATATAGTGACAAGATGTGATGAAAGCTTCATGAGGTAAAAGATTACTTCAAATTATAAATGATAAAACAACTAATTCTAAAGGAGTTGATAATACATGATAAAACAATCACTGAGATTAAATGCCGAAATTAAAACTTACTAAAAAATATGAGAGTATTTATATTAAAAAAAGATAGATGTGAAGCAACACTCCAAGCTATTTTATGTTGATAAGCTCAATTGTGTATTTGTACTTCAACCTTAAAAGTCTCAGTATTCAGAAGATACATTAAAAAAAGGGATGCGATCAATTACTTTTATTGTTTTTCCACTGTTTCTGTTTGTTTGGGTTAGATCTGCCATGTTTTCACGAGCACGCAGGCCTCCTCTGTTTGGCTTTGTGTCAGTGTTCAGTCATTTTCCAGTGCAGTGGTTGGCTGGGTTGATTTAACAGCTGTGCGGGGTGAAATGTGTGCTGTAGAATTGTTTCCGGTGAGCCGCTTTAACCTTTTCTCTGCCTGACTGTGCCTCTAATCCACAGAATGCAGAACAATGCAGGACAGACACTGCAGGCGGTCCACAAAGAGAGATTCGTGCAGCTCCCGCACTCTCTACTTTTGAATTTAGTTACCTTTTTGGTAATTTCTTTGGAAACCAATTATTTACAGTTAAAGTAATGCCATTCTAAATCTTTAAAATAGAAAATAAACTTGAGATTTTGACATGGAAAGTCAAACCTATGAACTTTTGAGATAGAAGGCATCGATTGAGATTATCATATCGCAAATCATAATAAAGACAAAAAAAGCCTGTTAATATCATAACCCACATGGACCAAATCTAGCTTCCGGATAAGGGCCAAACATGGACATATCTGGACTAAGTCTCAACCAAGTTAATAACCCATAGCTGAGCCTGAACTGGGCCAGATACAGTATGTTGGTGTGTCACTACTGGAATGAAATTGATAAACACATGAAGCATTGCACTTTAGGCGTGCTATGGGCGGTGCTTTTCTCGAAGCGACCTGGGGTGCGTTTCCCAAAACCATCGTTAGCCAACTAAGGTTGCAAGTTCCATCGTTACAAACATAGTTTGTTGATTTGCCGTTTCCAAAATCCATCGCTCCAACGAACATTTGCAAACTGCGTCGCAAACTTGAGCACTTGAAACGACACCTCTGGAGCTGTAGTTAGAAGCATAGTTCCTGGCTGTGTTCTATTCCCACTTATCCCCCCTATGCGCCCTATTCATTTAGAACATTCTAACATTCAAAGTTGGAATTATTAAAAATAAAAAAGCATTAAAGTCATCTCTCTTAGGTGTAATTTGCTTTCAAAGTATTTTTACAGTTGATTTTTAGCGATCTTCATGTTTACAGTTGTGCTCCCTTCGCAGTGCACTTATTACCAAAACTAATATTGGATTTTATTTTAAATTCGTGTGCGTGTAAAACAATATAATTTGCACAAAGAATTGATAGGGTTGTTCTCTAAAGAAGTTACTCCACCCCGTTTAGAGCATCATTATGGGCGTTTTACGTTATAACTAACATGGTTCAAGCGATGGATCTGCGACAGAGAAACTACGGGTTTGGGGAAACACTCGGCACTACATCGTTTTTTGGCCAAACGATGCATCGCACTATGATAGTTCAGCTGCGAGTTACATTGTTGTTTGGGAAACGCACCCCAGATTGGTAGAATTTTATTTGACATTAATAAAAATGTATTTTAAATGTGGGTCAAGATAGGCCAAACTTACATGGCCCACATATCAATTATTAACATCTGGGCCAAATACTACATTTTACATCTGGCCTAATATTGTGTGCCGCCTTAAAGGCGGTGCCACCTCTGCCAAACCAGGGCCATGTTTGTTGTTTTTTTAAATTATAAAATAACTCATTATAAAATTGTTTTATAATGGCATATGTCAAAATTATTAAAATGTCACTGTAAAAATCCATATTTTACGATGACATAAAAAGAGTAAATTAAGACATTTTGTTATTTTCTCTTGACTATCTGTGCATGGCAAGTTTTGGTAATAACATGTAACATTTTTCTAAATAAACATTCATCAGTAATATTTAAAGGGGTAGTTCACCCAAAAATGAAAATCACCTCATCATTTAATCTCTGAATGAGGGATTGAAGGACTGAAGAATGCTGGTTGCTGGCAGCCATCGAGTTCCATAGTAGGAAAATAAATGCTTAGTCAATGGGTGCCAGCTACCAGAACTTTCCAAAATATCTCTTTTTTTGTTAATTGAATGAAATTAAATTTTTTGGTAAACTATCTTGAAGCACTCTGGGCAAATTGACTACCCTTTTGTTATGTTAGGGATAAAAACATCCACTAAATAAATCTGCTCTAAAAATGCATCAGATAAATATATTTAAAAAAAAATTTTTTTTTTTTGAATAAATCTGTTAATCAACCTCAGTCCTGATCAAAACTACTAAATTGCTTAGAAAATTACAGGATTTTAACACTTTAATTGCCAAATTCACAAATGATGTCACTGAAAAAAAACACACACAAAATGACGTATTTTCAATATAAAAAGTAATTGTGGACTGGATGTTTTTTATTTTTATTAAAGTCTTGGACATGTGAACGATATGTAACAACATTGCCTTTGATGCATTTTTTGCCCTATTGACTTCCATTATAACCACTTTTTTTATTACAAAACCATGACGCCATATTAACATGCATTTTTGAATGTTGGTGGTTTTCCCTGTTGGGAATAAGCAAAGTTTGTAATTTTTACTGTAGGTCATTAGTTGGCACTATTAACCCTTTAGATAGGCCTGTGCAAAAAAAAAAGCTTATTCTGGATTTTATATGGTGGATAACAGCAAATTAAAGTGTGTGTATGCGTGTCTGTGAGAGTGACCTTTGCTCACTTACCCTGGTGTGTCTGAGAAAATCAAAATATGCATCTCAGCTCTTTAGAACTACCCGGAGTAAATAAAAACAAAGACTGTGTATTTATGCACCATCAAATGTGGTTATAATGGAAGTCAATGGGGCAAAAACACCCACCAACAGTAAATTAATGAGAAAAAAAATGAAAAACAATGAATAACAATGCATCAAAGCTAATGTTGTTACTAATCGTTCACATGTCCAAGACTGTGATAAAAGGTTAAAAAAAAATCCAGTCCACAATTACTTTTTATATTGAAAATACATCAATGTGTGTGTGTTTTTTTTTCACCAAATCAGTGACATTATTTATGAATTTGGCAATTAAAGTGTTAAAATCCTGTAATTTTTTAAACAATTTAGTAGTTTTGATCAGGACTGAGGTTGATTAACAGATGTATGCAATAAAAAAATATATAACATAACAGAAAATACTGCAGTAACATTTATTAGCTTATACAAGTATTTTTGGTTGTCACAAGCATATCCAAGTGCATGGTGTACAAAAACACATAAACAGTAGCTAAACATAATAATTGTAGTAAATAATCGAATCCATTCAGACTGTGGTTCTAGAATTCCCAGAATTTATCAAGCGGCTAATAACTCACATGCTCTGCTTACACTGGCTTGGAATTCCTAGAATTATCCTCCGCATGGAACTTATTCTGCACAGGATTCTGATTTCCTTGGAGAAATCTGAAAGGAATATGTGTTTCAGTTTCATCTCAGGCCTATCTTTCAGCCCTATGTTTAAATTGCTCGAATGCTAACAGCATTTGCTTATCGTGCTCAGCCACAGGACAAAACGTATTTTATAATCACTCTATTTCATGTTCATTCCAGCAACGTAGAGCCAAAGCAAAGTGATTAATGTAAATTTTCCTCCTGATATTTAAATAAATGAGTCTTTCAGCTTTGCCAGGACTTCTCTGGTCTTGTTAGCGTGGATAGAGAAGAAACAGCTGTAACGGTGCACCGATCATTACTCAATCTTACCGTGAGAGGTATAATTGGGTCTGACTTCATGCCAAGGTAAAGCTGGACAAGCTCCACTGACTTATTGTCCAGGTTGACTCTGTTGATATAGACTTCTCCAAACACGCTCTCATTTCCTTGTTGTAAGGCCTCGGTGCGGTCAGTTCTCAGCTATGCTTAAGTCCATTACATATCACCTAATGTCTGCAGCTGAACCTTGTGCTGTGAACATGCTGCTCTTAATCTCTGCTAAATAATATCACTCTTTGTTTTCGACATTAGTGTATGTTTTAAAACCTTTGCCAAAGCTTTACGTAATGTCTTTGCAGTAATATAAATCCAATGGGTCTTTCTGTCTCACTTGCTTTCAGATAGGTATATAGCTTAGTTTTAGTTAGGCCTTTAAATGGGTGTATACAGTTGCAGCCAAAGACAGAATTATTAGCCCTCCTGTGAATTTTTTTTCAAGTATTTCACGTCATCCTTAAGAGAACAAGGACATTTCCACACATATATACAGTTGAAGTCAGAATTATTACCCCTCCCCTTTGAATTTTTTTTTCTTTTTTAAATATTTCCCAAATGATGTTTAACAGAGTAGGGAAATTTTCACAGTGTGTCTGATAATATTTTTTCTTTCTGCAAAAAGTCTTATTTGTTTTATTTCAGCTAGAACAAAAGCAGTTTTGAATTTTTTAAGAACCATTTTAAGGTCATAATTATTAGCCTCTTTAAGCTAATTTTTTTCGATCGTCTACAGAACAAACCATCATTATACAATAACTTACCTAATTGCCCTAACCTGCCTAGTTAACCTAATTAACCTAGTTAAGCCTTTAAATGTCACTTTAAGCTGTATAGAAGTGTCTTGAAAAATATCTAGTCAAATATTATTTACTGTCATCATGGCAAAGATAAAATAAATCAGTTATTAAAAATGAATTATTAAAACTATTATGTTTAGAAATGTGCTGAAAAAAATCTTCTCTCCGTTAAACAGAAATTGGGGGAAAAATAAACAGGGGGGCTAATAATTCTGACTTGAACTGTATATATATATACACACACACACACACACACACACACACACACTACCTGACAAAAGTCTTTTCATTGATCCCACTTGTAAGAGCAACAAATAATAACTTGACATCTAGTTGATCATTTCAAAAAGTGGCAGAAGGTAGATCATCTGGGAACTGCATCCCAATCATCACATATACTGCAGAAGACCTATTGGAATCCGCCTAGACCCAAGAAATCAGTCAAATTTGGTGAGGGAAAAATCATGGTTTGGGTTACATTCAGTACAAGCAAGAGATCTGCAGAGTGGATGGCAACATCAACAGTCTGAGGTATCAAGACATTTGTGCTGCCCATTACATTACAAACCACAGGAGAGGGCAAATTCTTCAGCAGGATAGCGCTCCTTTTCATACTTCAGGCTCCACGTCAAAGTTCCTGAAAGCAAAGAAGGTCAATGTGCTCCAGGATTGGCCAGCCCAGTCACCAGACATGAACTTTATTGAGCATTTCTGATTTAAGATGTAGGAGGCCTTGAAGATGAATCCACAGAATCTTTATGAACTCTGGGAGTCCTGCAAGAACACTTTCTTTGCCATTCCAGATGACTTTATTAATAAGTTATTTGAGTCATTACAGAGATGTATGGATGCAGTCGTCCAAGCTTGTGAGAGTCATACACAATAATAATTATTTTTCCACTGCACCATGACTTTATATTTTATACAGTATTTATGTTAAGACCTTACTGTCCTAATTAAAGAATTAAAAATCAAGGCATGATCATATTTTATTTTGGTAAAATAAGGTAATCTAGAGGCCTTTGCCTTTTATATAAGCCACTTCTGATACCAAATTATCAACTAGTCAAGTCAAGTTGTTATCTCTTGTTCCTAAAACTTGGATTGGTGACAAGACTTTTGTCAGGTAGTGTATACATTTAAGCACGAAATTATTCATATCCCAGGGTTATATATAACTTAAAAAAAAAAAACATTATGTCTGCACACATATAGACCTGTAGTCCACCATTGTTGTTTTGGTTGTCAAGCACTCACTCACATACAAACAACATTGTCAAAACCAAATCCTCACAGACACAGATCCACAATACTCACTCACGCACGCACGCACGCACACACGCACACACACAAAATCATTATGCATGCCAGAGCAGTAGATGGTGACAATATTGTGTAACAAAACACCATTGTTGTTTTGGTTATCAAGTACTCAGTCATGCATATAGACTAAACAGATCATTTGCATGCACATGATGTCATTGCTTTTGTAGTTGAGACAGAAATTAACACTGTTTTCCAAAATGGACACTTTCAGACCGTTGTTGTTTAAAAAAAAAGGCCAACATAATCAAAAAGTTTTTATGATGGAAGGTGTAATTTTACTATTAAAGTGCAATTTAAAGGCTTAACAAGGTTAATGAGGCAAGTTAGGGTAATTAGGCAAGTTATTGTATAAAAGTGGTTTGTTCTCTAGACCGGTGGTCCTCAACCTTTTTATCACCGTGGACCAGTCAACGCTTGACAATTTTACTGTGGATCGGGGGTGGTGGGGGGGGGGGGGTTCATAGGTGGTTAGGTGACCATCAACCGTTTTCTCAGAGGATGAGCTGACAAAAGCTGACAAAACACTCCAGTGTTTCAAGTGTCTGTCTGTGGACTGCAAGACGGGGGCATAAAATGAAGGGCCATAACTTGTAGTAAGTTAGAGGCGTAACTTGCAGTTCCCCTTCGGGAGGGGAACTTCAATGCTATGTGGAAAAACTTCCACTATGGGGATTTCGTCAGAATCCAATCATCTGAAAGAGTATAAAAACGGGCCAATGAAATGCCAATGAGTGGCGGCGTCAGCGTGCACAGCTGTCTTGAATGACAATCAGCCTGGCATAAAAGGCTAGCATGTGCTCAGCAACGACATCCTTTTCGCTTTCAGAGCCTTTCACGAGCTTCTGAGAGAGTCTATGAGGGTATCTCCAACCTGTGTCTACAGAGAGAGATCGAGAAACAGCTTCTCCCGGTCCAGAGCGTGTATACGCAGTGGCAGATGGTCGAGCTGGGTTGTTCTCCCTTGCCTGGCGTCCTTTGGGTCCGGTCCTCCAAGAGCGGTATGTATATAGGAAGCAAGTTTCCTAAAAGAGCAACACGGTTGTGCAGCGCGTCTTTTTCAAGACGTCGCTCCGACCGTGCGTTTCTGGTTGCGGTGGTTTCCTGTCCCCGGATGATGGGCACGAGCACTGCGTTTCATGTCTGGGGGTCCAGCATGTTGATGCGGTGCTCGCGGGCAGTGCATGCCATCATTGTGATGTCATGTCTGCTGCGCAGTTAAGATCGCGGCTCGCTCTTGCAAAAGAGCGACCCACGCCAGTTGTCCCCCGCACTGCGGTTGGCACTCGGGCAGATCTGAGGGTTTCAGTGGGAGTAAATCCGCCGCCCTCGGGCTCGCGGACCTCTCGCTCCTCCACGCGCTCCATCCAAGCTTCAGGTGAGAGAAGCGCTCCATCCTCGGGTGGTCGCCCTCTCACTTGATGACACCGAGGATCAGATGTCCATCGCTGCATCGGAGGATGGGCTGTCATTGTCTGATGAGGATGCGAACCCGCTCGCTCCCTCCCTCCGGGGTGGAGAGCACGGGGTTGGCATCTAAAAAGCAGACATGATGGCCGTGCTTTCCCGGGCTGTTTCGGCCGTGGGTCTGGTGATGGTTTATCCCCCAGCCCCGCGGCCGGACCGACTAGATGGGTGTTATGTGGAGGATATAAGAAGGCAAGACCTTCTAAGCCTTCCGTCCCCTTCTTCCCGGAAAGTGCGCAGTAAGCTCACGCAGTCTTGGAGGGCACTTTTTTCTGCCCGATCTGCGTGCGCTTTCATCCTCACCATCCTTAGAGGGTTGGTTGTCATTGTCTGATGAGGATTCGAACCTGCTCTCTTCCTCCGGGATGATGGGCGTGGCGTCGAATCCAGAAGCAGACTTTGCAGCCGTGCTTCCCAGGCTGTTTCGGCCGTGGGTCTGGAGATGGTTTATCCCCCAGCCCCGCGGACGGACCGACTAGAGGGGTGTGATGTGGAGGAGATAAAGAAGGCAAGACCTTCTAAGCCTCCACGTCCCCTTCTTCCTGGATGTGCACAGGAAGCCCACGCAGTGCGCTGCGTGCGCCTCCGCCCTCACCATGCATGCTACGGCCACCTACCAGCGCTCCCTAGCGCAGGCGCTGGCCCAGCTGCGCGGGGATGGTTCCAACCCAGGACTGAGCATGAGCTCCGCACAGCTATCGACTGAAGTCGGCTGTGTGTGCCCCAGGGAAGGACGATGGTCACATTAGTGGCCCAGGAACGCCACCACGGCCTAAACCTGGTGATCTGCGTGATGCTGACAAAGTTCGCTTTCTTAGCTCACCCATATCCCAGGCTGGCCTGTTCGGCGACACCGTCAGTGAATTCGCCCAGGAATTCACGCCGGTGAGCGAGCAGTCGGAGGCGATGGGTAATACCATCTCTCGGCGGGATCGTAAAACCGCTCCTCCCCGCCGAGCCATCCACATCCACTGCTTCACGCCAAGAGCGCCCGCCTGCGGCTTTGCTCGGTCGCCCCCGCCTGCGCCTCTGGCCAAGCGGCTGCGCCGAGCATCTCGCAGGCAACCAGCGCTCCCCGCCCCAGGGCGCCGCTAAGTTCGGTAAACGAACCGCGAAGCGTCCCTGAGACGGGCCATCTGGAGAGGAGGAAATTTGCTCTTTCCCCGCTGGAGGGCGGGGCTCTTCTTCTAAACAGCGTTAAAAAACGCTATCAAAACCTCAGAGAAAGAGCATTTTTTCCCTTCCCCGGATGTGACAGCCCGAACACTGCCAGTCTGGGACGCTATGCTTTCCAGCTCGCAGGATCGGTGCACTTCGCCAGTGGCTCGCGGAGCGAGAGAGAACGGTCTCCTTTCTCTCCCCCTCCCAGCCCCACCTCCGGAGTACGGGTGCGAGACAAGAGTGAAGCTCTTGCCTCCTGCTCTCCTGTGGGACCCCAGTGCTTCCCGGTTGAGCCCACCCACTCCGCGCTGCCCCACCGCTGGTACGTCAGCGATCGTCGCGGACGAAGCCACTTGCGAGGGCTCTGCCTGCCTGGTTAGCGCGGGCCAGCCCATCGCAATGGCTCATCCGCGCGATCAGACTCGGCTACGCGATTCAGTTCGCGAAACGGCCTCCCAAGTTCACGGGTGTGTATTTCACCAGGGTCAGCCCTGCGTCCGCCCCTGTCTTGCGAGAGGAGATTGCTGTCCTCCTGGCGAAGGATGCAATCGAACCGGTCCCTCCAGCCGGGATGGAGAGCGGGTTTACAGCCCGCACTTCATCGTACCCAAAAAGAGCGGTGGGCTACGGCCAATCCTTGATCTGCGCTTTTTGAACCGCTGGCTTCACAAGCTGCCGTTCAGAAAGCTTACGCAGAAGCGCACCCTCCGGAGCGTTCGTCCTCGGGATTGGTCTGCAGCAGTAGACCTGAAGGACGCGTACTTTCATGTCTCCAGACTTCCACGCCACCGTCAGTATCCTGCGGTTTGCGTCTGAAGTCGAGTCTGGCGGTACAAGTCCTCCCCTTTTGGCTCTCTCTGTCTCCGCGGGTTTTCACCAAGCTCGCGGAGGGTGCCCCAGCTTCGGCTTGCGGGCATCCGCATACTCAATTATTTCAAGCGACTGGCTGATTTCAGCGCGCTCGCGGGATTAATTGATTACGCAAAGAGACAGGGTGTTTCGGCACTTTGACCAATTGGGGTTTCAGGTCAACCGAGAAAAGAGCAGCCTCGCCCCCGTGCAGAGCAACTCTTTTCTCGGGTTGGAGCTGGACTCGATCACCATGACGGCGCGCCTCCCCCAAGAGCGCGCCGGGCTGATGCTGGCCTGTCTGAGAGAGTTCGACAGGAAAATGTGGTCCCACTGATATTATTTCAGAGGCTCCTGGAGCATATGACATCCGCAGCCGCGGTCTCGCCGCTCGGATGCTCCATATGAGACCACTTCAGCATTTGCTTCACGATCGGGTCCCTAGACGCGCATGGCACGCGAGCGCGCACCGGGTGACTGTCACTCCGCTGTGTCGCCGCGCCCTCAGCCTCTGGATGGACCCTGTGTTCTACAGGCCCGCGGGCCTCTAGAACAAGCGTCCAGGCATGTCGTCGTTTGACGGATGCTTCCAGTTCACGCTGGGGGGCCGTGTGTTGCGGGCATGCAGCTGTGGTTCCGTGGTAGGAAACTGGTTGCATTGGCATCTTAACTGCCTGGAGCTGTTGGCAGTGTATCTCACGCTGCACCGTTTTTTACCGGTGTTAGAAGGGAAACACGTGCTGGTCAGGACGAACAGCATGGTGGCGATGGTGTATATCAACCGCAAGGGAGATATTCGCTGTCGCCGCATGTCTCAGCTCGCTCGCCGTCTGCTCCCCCGGAGTCATACGCGGCGCAATCGCTGCATTCCATTTTTCCCCGCCGAGCTCAACCGTGCAGCCGATGCGCTCTCACGGCAGTTCGCCTGGGAGAATGGAGGCTCCACCCCCGACTGTCCAGCTGTTATGGGTGCGTTCTGCGCACTGGCTACACAGCTGGCCCCGGGGCGTGCGTAATACGCATTTCTCCAGTGAGCCTACTCGCACAGATGCTGTGTAAAGTCAGGGAGGACGAGGAACAGGTCTATGCATTGCGCCTCTCAGGCCCAATCAAACCTGTATTCTAGCTCTCTCCTCGTAATGGCCCCTCCCTGGCATGTCCCATGGAAGAAACTTCTTCTTTGGGGACAGGCACCGTTTGGCACCCGCGCCCAGTTCTATGGCACGTGTGGCCCATAGATGGAGCTCGGAGGACTTAGGTGACCTACCGTTAGGTGGTTAACACCATCACTCAGGCCTAGAGCACCCTCTATGAGGCATGCCTATGCCCTGATGTGGAGTCTATTCGCTGTGTGGTGTACTTCTCTCCGAGAAGGAAACCCCAAACATGCCAGATCAGTGTGATGCTATCCTCCTTCAGTTGGCTGGAGCCAAGGCTGTCCCCTCCGCTCTGAGGGGTTGGCGTGGCGATCATCCCCGCTCTGAGGATGCGGCGATGGCGACGCGCTGGGAAAGCATCGCCTCATCATCCAGTCCCCAGAGGCGCGAGACGTAGATATATATCCTGTCCCCTCTCTTACCCATTTGAAGATCTCTCTTAGGAGAGGTCTGCTCGATCACTCGACTCAGTATCTATATGATTTCTGTCCAGGTAGACAGCTCTGCTGGTCGCGTTGGCATTGGTCAAATGGGTGGGTATCTGGAGGCATTTTCGGTCAGCGAAATGTGCCAGCGTTTTGGGCCGGCCCACTCTCACGTTTACCTGAGACCCCGGCCCACCTAGGTGCCCTAGGTTCCTACAGCGCTCGTTTAGACTATGTAGTGAACCTGCAAGCGCTGCCCACGGAGGAGGCAGACCCAGCCCCTTTATTGCGGTGTCCTGTTCGCGCTTGCGTATTATAACGGACCATACTCAGAGCTTAGATCCTCTGAGCAGCTCTTATATGTTACGGTGATTGGCAGATGGGAAGTGCCATATCTAAACAGAGGTTGGCCCACTGAACAGTGAATGCCATCTCCCTCGCTCATCGAGCTAGGGCGAGCCGTGTCCCCCACTCGGAGCGCGCTCCACTCGGAGCGCGCATCCTTTTGGGCGTTAGCACACGGCGCCTCTCTAACAGACATTGTAGAGCTGCGGGCTGGGCGACACCTGAGCATTTGTGAGATTTATCTTCGAGTGAACTGATTTCCTCACGAGCGGTGAATGAGGAAATTCGGTTAGGTGTTGTAAAACGCTTGCTGCGCCTTTCTCTCTAACACAGAGATACGTGCGCTTTTCTCGCTTTGTCAGTTGAGTTCCCCACTCGGCGAACCCTGCAGAGTTCCTCCGAGGCCCCCAGCATCTGACTCAGCGGAGCAGTCAAATGTTGGCCCATTACGTTGTAGGTATGCCCGCTGGTCATCCCGCGTTCTGGGTATAGGTGCCTGCTATGTGCGATCCCCGCTGGCGATCCCATACGCTCACTCAGCCACGATGTAGTCCCCCCTCCTAGGCGGGCTCGTGTCTTCCCTCCCCGCTAACCACCTCTTCATATGTGCACTCCCCCTTCTCAGGGCTAGTCCATATGCTATTTTGCCACCAGGTCTCCCCCTCCGGGCAGCAGGTGGCCTCCGCAGCGTCCTCCCTATCGGGACTGAACGCTTTCCCAACGTACTGTCGTATTTAAAAATTCCTAGAAACTACTAGGTGTATTTTACGACTCCCCGAAAAATATATCTAAACCAGAAAAGGTAAGTAAGGTAAGTAAGGGCCAGGGGACACGTTGGAGGACTGTGTCTCCAGCGATGCAGGTGCGCTCGTACTGCTGCGTGGCGCGCCCCTCACTGGAGACATGGTAAGGTTCTTTCGTTGTGGCGCTTTCCATAAATTTCCCCATAGTGGAAGTTTTTCCACATAGCATTGAAGTTCCCCTCCCGAAGGGGAACGCTCTGGTTACTAAAGTAACCCTCGTTCCCCGAGGGGGGGAACGGAAATGCTATGTTCCTTCGCCACAACGATTGTCCCTTAGCTGTTGAGTGTGAAAGCCTCTTCAGCTAGAAAAGGATGTCGTTGCTGAGCACATGCTAGCCTTTTATGCCAGGCTGATTGTCATTCAAGACAGCTGTGCACGCTGACGCCGCCAACTCATTGGCATTTCATTGGCCCGTTTTTATACTCTTTCAGATGATTGGATTCTGACGAAATCCCCATAGTGGAAGTTTTTCCACATAGCATTTCCGTTCCCCCCCTCGGGGAACGAGGGTTACTTTAGTAACCAGAGCGTTATTGTTATCCCATTAAACCATCCAAGATGTCACAACTAGATGTTGTTGGCAAGATGGCAGAAATACTTACCAGAAAACATTTTCAGCAGATGTTTTCTTGAGTTTTCTTCAAATTTATCCACAACCAATTCATTTGATATATTATTATATTTATTCAACTAGCAACTCCACCATGCCACTCCACTCGCTGACATCTTCATCCGTTTTGTCATGACAGTTAGCCTACTCTGCGTCGCCCCTTGTGGTTGCAAATAACAGTACAATGGCGAGCATGTCAAGTATGAAAGCCTCCGCAACTCGCGGCTGTAGATTGAAAACTGTGATGATTGGGTTTAGAGTTGGGGAAGGGGTGAACGTTAATAAATGTGATGGTTGGGTTTAGGGTTGGGGAAGGTGTAGACGTTAATAACTGTGATGGTTGGGTTTAGGGTTGGGGAAGGTGTAGACGTTAATAACTGTGATGGTTGGGTTTAGGGTTGGGGAAGGTGTGGACGTTAATAACTGTGATGGTTGGGTTTAGGGTTGGGGAAGGTGTAGACATTAATAACTGTGATGGTTGGGTTTAGGTTTGAGGAAGGTGTAGACATTAATAACAATGATAGTTTGGTTTAGGGTTGTGGTGGGTGTAGCCATTAATACCTGTAATGGTTGGGTGTAGGTTTGTGGTACATGTAGGTGTAGCCATTAATAACTGTGATGGTTGGGTTTAGGGTTGGGAAAGGTGTAGACGTTAATAACTGTGATAGTTGAGTTTAGGTTTGGGGAAGGTGTGGACATTAATAATTGTGATGGTTGGGTTTAGGGTTGGGGAAGGTGTAGACGTTAATAACTGTGATGGTTGGGTTTAGGTTTGGGGAGGTGTGGACGTTAATAACCGTAATGGTTTGGTTTAGGTTTGGGGAGGGTGTAGACATTAATAACTGTGATGGTTGGGTTTAGGTTTGAGGACGGTGTAGACATTAATAACAATGATAGTTTGGTTTAGGGTTGTGGTGGGTGTAGCCATTAATACCTGTAATGGTTGGGTGTAGGTTTGTGGTACATGTAGGTGTAGCCATTAATAACTGTGATGGTTGGGTTTAGGGTTGGGGAAGGTGTAGCCATTAATAACTGTGATGGTTGGGTTTAGGATTGTGGTAGGTGTAGCCGTTAATAACTGTGATGGTTGGGTTTAGGGTTGTGGTAGGTGTAGACATTAATAACTGTGATTATTGGGTTTATGGTTGGGGAAGGTGTAGCCATTAATAACTGTGATGATTGGGTTTAGGATTGTGGTAGGTGTAGACATTAATAACTGTGATTATTGGGTTTATGGTTTGGGGAAGGTGTAGCCGTTAATAACTGTGATGATTGGGTTTAGGATTGTGGTAGGTGTAGACATTAATAACTGTGATTATTGGGTTTATGGTTGGGGAAGGTGTAGCCATTAATAACTGTGATGGTTGGGTTTAGGCTTGTGGTAGGTGTAGATGTTAATAACTATGATCTTTGGGTGTAGGGTTGGGGATAGTGTAGATGTTAATAACGATGATGGTTGGGTTTAGGGTTGTGTTAGGTATAGACGTTAATAACAGTGATGGTTGGGTTTGGTGTGGAGTAGGTGTAGACTTTACTAATGTACAGTGCCATTTTGCCGACAACAAAGTTTTGACATGTTCCCATAACTTCAAGTTACGCCTCTAACATACTACAAGTTATGCCTAAGGCCCTATCGTGTGTCTTGCAGTCTGCATACAGACCCTACTCCAGTGTTCTGTGTTTGTCTGAGATCATTTGTCTACCAAAATGTTTATATTCCATACAAGCTGAAGCTGGTCGGTCAGTTCTTGTCACGTGACTCACGGTGTGCTCGCAGGATTTATTCAACTGGGTGTGTGCAAGCCGCGCGCCTCCATTGGAAATAATGATCTTGCGCGAAGAAAAGATGCAATATGCAAACAGCTGTCATTTGCAATCTCCAGCAGTTGATCTTCTTGCACAGACATGGTGGATTTACTTGATTTGTTGACAAATGGTTTGTGGATCCATTCCTTGGAAGTTCGCGGGTCCTTCACTGGGCCTTTTCCTCTTAGCAAAGACACTTTCCAAAGACGTCTGTTTCTTATTCATTTTGCTGCTTGTGGGTTCAATTTAGGCACTTAAGTGACCTAGACGTAAGCAAGAGAACACGGTCATTTTCAAAATGAAAGACTTTTCAAAATAAAAGATCGTTCAGACTCAGATAATAAATAAAACTGAAATAATTAATGATTTCTTGTGCTGTCCGTGGCCCGGTGGTTGAGGATCACTGCTCTAAAATCGAAAAAAAAATTGCTTAAGGGGCTAAAGCTGTTGACCTTAAAATGGTTTTAAAAAATTTTAAACTGCTTTTATTCTAGCCAAAATGAAACAAATAAGACTTTCTCCAGAAGAAAAAAATATTATAGGAAATACCATGAAAAATTCCTTACTCCATTCAACAGTGGAAATATTTGAAAAAAGAAAAAAAATAAATATCAGGAAGGCTAATAATTTTGACTTCAACTGTATATGAGACGAGCAGTGAAAATCCCTCCAACAAAACGTGTAGACAGCGCAGGAATGCTAGCATTGACTTTCTGTGAACTCTTTTGCTGAGATACTCCGTGAGGGAGCATGTGACCCGTGCTGGAATGCCTCTGCCAGGAGTGAGCCATTTTAAGGGCGGCTGGGCAAGGGATTTGCCTGTAGTGCTAATCTCTATTTGGCAAGGCAGCCGGTGGACATTACATGAAAAGGACTATTGAAAAATAGATTAATGAGCGGGGCAATAAAGAGAGAGCGAGGGAGAGAATGAAAACGATTCATCATTTGTCTCGCTCTACATCAGAGAGTAATTGCACTTGGATGGAACTCTTGAACCCCTAGAAAGGGCAGAGTTTAGTCCACATCAATCTACTTAGTGTACCGGCAGTCAGACCTGTATACACTTCACAGAGACAGACACAGCCATCTTTTCTTCAGTCCAAGCCCTTGTGATCTGCGCAGATGTTGTTTCCATATTTATTTAATATCTATTCATCATCGGCGGATTGCGTCGTGATGAATGATGTTTTTACGCATGTTTGCGCAAACATTGCCTTTTCACTTGCCGTTTTATAAGCTTCCACATACTTTCGGTCAATGACGATACATGTGTAGACATATGAATTCCCACTCCAGTTCCAACCCGCCCATGCCCACTGAATGCATAGTCACACTAGAGAGATTATTATTATTATTTTTTCCCTGCTTGTTTTTGTTCTGCGTGACCATTCATATGTTGGATTACTTAATCGCCTGCATTGAAGTGCAATAAAAGCTGCTGTCAGTCTATACAGCTCCACGCGGTTCATAGCAGTACAGTGAAAAGGCAGATCTTTGTCCTGCTGTCCTCCGAGAAGCCCTGAATTAATGACGGTATCGGTTGGAGTGCTGATGGCAAAAACTGCACACTGTGCCCGGGCTTGAAATCCGAGAGTAAATATTAGGACACGCGATGCAAAATGAGCAGGAAACGTTGTGACATACATTGAAGTACGTGACTGTGTGTGTGTGTGTTTGTGTGTGTGGAAGCTGGAGATCCTTTCTGACACTGAGGTGTTTCTTTAGCTACAGGCTCTTGCTGATTGAAGGAGTTTTGATGATTAGTGGACTGTTAAAGTTCATGGAGAACATTATAAGGGATAAAAAAAAAAACGAATGGGTCATTCTGCAGAATAGGTGACATTTGTGGCCTTCATGTATAGTATGAATGCAGAAGAACTGGTACAATTTAATTGACCCATTTCTCAAAAAGAAAAAAATCCATCCATCCAATTTTAATTATTTAGAACTGATAATAAATACAATTATATAACAATAATTTTATAATAAATTATATATATATATGCACACACACAGTGGTCAAATTGTAAAAAAAAAAAAAAAAAAAATCAAGGGGATTGTGTGGTGTCCTGTAGCTACACACACACGATAACAAAATAGCTATAAGAAAAAGGGACAAATAATTAATTGACAATGTAAGTCTTTGACTACCAGCAACTGTTTGATTGACTGAATATAAATTTTCCTTTTTATTTACAACACTTTGAATATCTTACAATCAGATTAAATCAACACGATTCCTCTTGACACAACAAAGATGGCAAAGAAAAAAACAGTTAGCATTTACATAAATATAAAGTTTATTTATACGTAAATTGACTGATTAACAAGGCATAGGAGGTGGCATGAATGCAATGATATTAATAATAAAAATGTAATGAGATTTGAAACCACCAGTAGGTGGAATCAAGTTTTCCGTCCGTCTTTGTCACTGAATGATTCATTTAATTGTTCGATCAGCTGATTCATTCACAAACCTCTTTCTGATTGGACGACTGAATCATTGTCTCAAATCAAAGCAGGATTCATTCACAAACAAAACATGATATGGAGATCTATAGTGGCTGAGCTGTTTGGAAGCATTTTCAAGAAAACGGAGCAACATTTGGACAACAGTGAATCTAAAAATGCATCACATCATTTCTGATTTTAGGGATAATAATAACGGTTCATTTTAGAAACAGGGAACCTAGAATCTGCTGTAACTTAGATATTAACGGCGAAACTTCGCTAAAGTAAATGTTAGCAAGCCTTGTTAACTGTGTTTTACAGTGAATATAGAACAGGTTAGGTTACACTCGTGTCAAGCTGACTAAACTGTTCTGAAATGCAGTTATGCACGACAGGTATAGCATACATATATAATATTAAACAACTAAAGATCATACCTTCTGTTCTCTTCTTTTTAAAGAATGCAAAAAGTTGCATCTTAACTGGTCTTAGACATTTTAATGCGCTTGTGCGTGTCGCCTCATTAAAATTCTAAGTTCTGAATGATCAATTGTCGATGTTTATAAGTCATAAATTAAAATGACCATAAATAGGGAAATTTAATATTTAATTTGCATGATAATTTTTACATTACACACACTTGTTAATCTAAAGGGGATGGTAATGGGGATGGTGGTTTTACAAAGGGGACGCTTTTTGTAATTTTTTTCCATGGGGAAAATTCCCCACATCCCAATTCAAGCGCTGTATATATACAGTATTATACTTTTTCTTAATTTACTTTTTCTTATTATAAAAGTCAATTGCATCCTCTAATAAAAATTATTTTATTGCTAATTTGGCTGAATTTTTTTGTTTTAATATATGTTTTACACTTACATTAGTCTTTTTTTTAAATAAAAAAACAAAATTGCATCTAGACAAGACAATTTGTTCTGACCAATTGACATTTTCTGGGAAAAAAAAAGCTTTAAATGGAAATATTTTTATTTGAAAATTGAAAAGAAAATTTTGAAAAAAAACAAATACTAAATTAAATTATTTTACTCATAAAAATAAGCATTTTTACATTTTTAAATATGCAATTCCTCAAAATAATTAGTGTATAATATATATTACAGTATATATATATATATATATACATACATACATACATACATATATACATACATATATATATATATATATATATATATATATATATATATATATATATATATATATATATACACACTAAACAATTGGTGGTCAAAAAGTATAAATGTTGAAAAATCTGTTTTTATGGCCATACTTATATACAAATATCAAATGTGTTATGTATTAATTGTTTATATAGCTAATTTAATTTTCCTTTAAATAATTTCCTGTTTTAATTTACTTTTGGGCAACACGGTGGCTCAGTGGTTAGCACTGCCGCCTCACAGCAAGAAGGTCACTGGTTCGAGTCCCGGCTGGGCCAGTTGGCATTTCTGTGTGGAGTTTGCATGTTCTCCCAATGCTGGCATCGGTTTTATTGGGCTGCTCCGGTTTCCCCCACAATCCAAAGACATGTGCTATATATGCCCTAATCAAACTAAATTGGCCGTAGTTTACGAATGCATGTGTGAATGTGAGAGTGTATGGGTGTTTCCCAGTACTGGATTGCAGCTGGAAGGCCATCCGCTGTGTAAAACATATGCTGGAATAGTTGGCGGTTTATTCCACTGTGGCGACCTCTCATAAATAAGGGACTAAGCAGAAGGAAAATGAATGAATGAATGAATTTATTAGTTTTGTTAAAGTTTAGGGATCATTAAGTTAATAAGTGGATCATGAATATACCACAGTTCAATGCTGTGTTTCCTTCATTTACGCACATTTTAATACAACAAAAGTTGACCACAGTGCTGTACAGAAACAAATGCAAAATACAAATAAAATCATTGCCAGTCTTTCTGCAATATCAGCAACTTCAGTTGGATGTCATCTGCAAAACAGTGAAATGGCATACCATTGTTGCCCAAGACCCAATAGGACCATATGTAACAACAAAAATCAAGACTGGTGCTAAAACAGATCCTTGATCGATACCATAAGGGCGTACCATTAAGATACTCATAAGAGAGAAACGTCTGTCTTGTGGATAAGACTTAATCCAATTCAAGGCATCGCCATGAATACCAACACACATTTCAAGAGGAACAATAAAAATCTGATGGTCGATCGTGTTAAATACTGCGGTATGATCTAAAAGTAGAAGTATACGATGCATGTACAGTAAACAATTCATAACAAGTTACAAGTAAAAAACAACAACAACATATTAAACTGGAAAAGGCCCTGTTTTATAAAATGACCAGGTTGTCCTAATGAAAGTTAGTCCTGAATGGCTTCCATGCGATTAAGCATAAACAATGATCTTCTGTCTGGCTTCAATCGCGCAGACATGATGCTCTCAGCAAACCTGCAGCAGCAAACATCTGATTCCTCTCTTTCTGTGTCTTCAGAGCAGCTGCTGCGTTTCTCTATCATTCTTTCATCTGTCCGCTCGGCCCGAGCTGGAGTAAGATGGATCCTCTCTGCCACACAGTCCCCGGTCAAATTAAGATGGATCACCATATTTGTCATCAGTTACAGCTGTGTTATGCTGGCCCAAATCAAGATGAATAATGCAAAATCACACATCATGTTGGGTTCGTCAAATGCCCAACGGATTTTCATTTATCTTCTGCCATGGCTTGAGATGTTGTCATTCTTCTGAAAGCACAACTGCTTACATCTTTATTCATATCACACCCAGCCGAATGAAGATGTTCTCTTGCTTCTTTTATTCTCATATGCAGTGTTTCCTGTTATTGGGCAAGACTCTTGGACTCTAGTGGCCTGCCGCACATTCATAATAAACCAAAAATACATTTAAACATCTCGGTTTATCATAAAAGGCTGTTAATGTGGAGTTTTGGACCATTGCTTTGTGCAGATGAAGATGATTATAGCTTTTTGCTATAGATTTGTATTGAGATAAACTTGTTTTCACAGAAACAACTATTTTCTGCTGTAATCAAAGCCCACCTGCATTTCTCAATCAAAATATAAGCTCAAGAGTTTAACTCTTGTGATTAGGAAAGGCAAGGCAAGTTTATTTATATAGCACATTTCATACACAATGGTAAATCAAAGTGCTTTACATAAACCGGAATAAAAGAAACAAGAAAATCAATACTATTAAAAGAATTGAAAATGATTAAAAACAGATAAAAAAAAAAACTAAATAGGTTATGAAAATGTGTTAAAATAGGTTTTAAAAAAAAGAAAATAAAGACATAATAGTGTGATCTGTTGGACGTAGCACAGTGCTCATTCAGTAAAGGCACAGCTAAACAGATGTGTATTAAGTCTTGATTTGAATATGCCTAATGTTGGAGCACATCTGATCATTTTGGAAGCTGATTCCAGCAGCGGGGGCGTAGTAGCTGAAGGCCGATTCACCCTGCTTTGACTAAACTCTTGGAATTTCTATTTTACTTGATCCTAATGATCTGAGTGATCTGTTGGGTTCGTATTCAGTGAGCATATCTGTAATATATTGAGGTCCTATCCCATTTAGTGATTTATAGACAAGTAATAACACTTTAAAATCTATTCTAAATGTAACTGGGAGCCAGTGCAAAGACCTGAGGACAGGTGTGATGTGCTTGGATTTTCTGGTTCAGAATCTTGACTTGACTTCAGAATCTTGAGTTCTGGATGAGCTGCAACTGTCTGACTGTCTTTTTGGGAAGGCCAGTGAGGAGTTCATTACAGTAATCCACCCTGCTGGTGATAAAACCATGAACAAGTTCCTTACTGGGAACAAAGCATCTAATTCTTGCAATGTTTTTGATTAGGACAAACGTATGAATGCTTGTTTCTGGCAATGATTAAATTAATTTTAAAAGGTACTTTTCTAAAAGTCTCAGTTTAGATCTCACAATTCAGACTTTTTTGTGTTAATATATACTTTAATTATGGCATTTTTTTTCTGGGATATTTCAAGAAAAATGTTAAGTCATGCGAGTTATAATTTCAGAAAGTGAGATTTAAACAGGCAATTGTGACGAAAATAACTTGTTGTTTTCACTTTAGAATTGCAATATAAAGTCCAATTCTGAGTGAATTGAGAAGTCAGGAATTGAGATCAGTTAGAATTGTGAGTAGACAAAAATAAAATGGTAGTTTTTTTATGTTAATTCTGGCGTTTTTTTTTTTTTTTTAATTGTAATTTTGTCTTTTTTCAGTTCAAAGTATATACCTTGCAATTCTGTCAATATAAAAATAAATGAATCAGCCATATTTAGAACAAAAAATCCACATTAAAGTGATCAAAATACTAAATTTACTTGACACTATCTTTTAAACCACCAAAATTGACCTATTTCTCAGCATACGTTTTTATTATTTTAAATTATTATAAAATCATCCCATAAAATCACGTGATGAGTTATTATTTTATAGGTCAGAATAAGTATTTTAATTTAGTTTTACCAAAACAATGTTGTAAAGTCACTGAATGAAGATATAACTTTATTTCAGCCATTATTTTACCTTTTATTTTTGTCGTAAATGTTATGTCAAATATTAAAGTGCACACATATGCATTTAACATGCTTTCTATGTATATAAAATCTCTTTTTTATTGATGCAGACACTAATAACATCTCATAATTCCCAAATGTCTGTGTTATCACGTGTTATTCTTTACTAAATAATTCACCGTAAAAAACAAATTATAAAACAAAAAGTCATGACATGAAATGTTTTTATGTTAACCTATTTTTAATCATTCAAACAAGTTTCAACAAAACATTTTAATTGTACAACTTTAAACCTAATATTTTATAGTCAGTTTGATTGATGTAAGTTAATATTAAAGTCTGCGTGAACCGGAAGTTTTATTTCATTATGTTGATGTACTTTCAACTGAAACAGAATATTGAGTAAGGGGCTTTATATTTGCACATCATTCTCATTTTCACACTGACTTTTCTAAAAGAAAAAAAAAGAAAAAACTTTTTAAAAACTTGAGTGTGAGCTCTGCATTTATAAGAAGCAGAAGTATAGTAAGTGCTGGCTTTCATGATGAACACTGTTTGGTTTTGGTTTCCAAACACTCAGCTGAGTCCTTACAGAAAAGACTTCACCATCCGCCTCTTATAGTGCCGCCAAATATAGACAGAATCTGAAGCGGAATGCAAATAATGATTATTACAGTCCAAGCCGAAGACAGGAATGTTCGGGTGAAATCGAGGTGAAGTCAATGGATTTTGAGGCTTTTCGCAGAACATTAGCCGGGCTTCCTGCTCATATACGCGGCTGATACATTTCAAGGGTTTACTAGGCTAAAAGTGAGTGCCAGTTCACAGCTCGGAGAGTTAGTTCTCCCTCCAGATTTACCCACAGAGTTGTTTTAGCAGCCCAGGTGGAGATTTAACACATTACTGTGCTATAATAAAAGTCCATAAATCAGGGTTTTGTCATGATATATGTGGCCTATGAATGGGGTCAGCTGCCCGAGATGTGATAGACTGCTGTTGCTGTCAAAACCCGGCTCTGCTCAAATGAACAGTAGAGCGATGGATACGCTAATGTATAAATCAAAGCACGCATGGGGAACCTTCACCTACTATAATAATTTACCCTGATAGATGAGTAGGGGGATGGCCAGTGCCTTCATTATTTTATAAAATGTTGAGAATATGGTTGTTTAATAGAGTGACTAGAACATAAAACATTGTTTTGCCCGGCATTTTACTTTTCATAAAAAAAAAAAAAAAACTTTTTTTGAGCAAGCACTTTCTGTAACATGAAAATTACCTAAGCAGTGGTAGCCAATCATGTTATGGTATGTTTTGAAGACAAAACTTTCATCCAATCATATTTCAATATTAGTCAATTTCATATTTTCACATTGTTCACATTCAAATTAGTCAATGAAGGCGGGACCTGCGCCATGTGCCTTCAGCACAGTAAAGGTCATAGGATGAAGGGCTCCATTTTAACAATCTTGGCGCAAAGTCTAAAAAGCACTAAGGGCATGTCCAAATCCACTTTTGCTATTTTAAGGATGGAAAAATATGCAATGGGCCCCGATGCATGGTCTAACAGGGTTATGGTTATTCTCTTAATGAGTTATGGGTGTGTTTTGGGCATAACGTGCATTAAACCAATCAGAGTCTCATCTCCCGTTCCCTTTAAGAGTCAGTTGCGTCACGCCATGGTACGTTTGCTATTTACATGGTGGACTTTGTAAGTGGAAAAACAGTTTCTCGAGTTCACACTTACAGATGTTTAAGAATAAAGCATATTTGGCGTGCTGTCCAGGGAGAGGGCTTTGAGCTCGGGGAAGACACCCCAACTCATGTTATTCCCCTTATCGGGGAAGAAAGAGAAGTTGGGGTACGAGCGAAGTGTCTAGCCTGGCCTCAGAACGCTCCCCCCGGGTAGATAATGTTTAAGAGGTGAGGTGTCGGGGTGGTGGAGGTATGCTAAAGTCGTGAGATAATGCAGGTAGGACAACTTTTGGTAATTATAAAGGTTTGGTCTAATGCTGATTGGATAATAGAATGATTGTCAGTGACGTATTGAATTGCTGAAACATCTGCGCGTGCTCTTCCCTAAATTTGTTTATAAAACATCACTAAACAGACCATCTGCCGCGCGAGGATAAAGAACGAGCCTCCACTATTTTGCCTCTTTTATTTTTATGCCCCATATGGTCCAAAACCCGACAGGTGGACAAATCTAAACTTGTTTTAATTAAAACAAATATAAACATGCATATAATAAATAATTCTGCTAATAATAATAACATTATACAAATGCAAATTGTGATTAATAAACTGAAAAAAGCCCCCCGACATGAGTCCTGGAGGCAGTGGTTTTTATATTTATGTAGAAAATAATCATTTTTGTAACATTTTAATCCTTTAATTTTTTCATATGTAAAGATATTTGTGTGTTGCTTTACATCCTTTGTGTATTAAGCAATGTGTAAGTGTTTGGACCCACATAGGTGCATAACTAACACACTCTGTGCTGGACTTTAGACCAGCTTTCAGTTGGTCAATGGCACAGTCTATTTCAGTTCCTCAAAATAGCAACTCGCCAACAATGCGCCTTAACACATCTCCTTTATAGACCGGCACACCCATGAGTTCACAAAGTGGCGCAAATGGATTTGCTATTCAAACAACGTGGTGCAAAACATGAAAATTACTGACCTGAAAATAGCAACAAATTGCGACATACTGTAGACGTCTTGCACCTTATTGCGCTGGGTGTATGATAGGGCTCGAAGTCAGATACAAAAAGCTTTCACTTAGTTATAGCAAGAAAACATATGAATGGACATTAGAGAACGTACATTTGTAAAATAGCTTTTAAACTGTGAAGTCAGGAAAGCTAATAAGTATCCAGAACTCATTAGTTAGCCTAGTAAAAATATTTTTAGGCTGCAATGATAATTGCAGAAATTTACTGCGGTAGGAGAAACTGCGCGAACCTTTCCTTATTTAATAAATAAGTTGCGCGACAAAAGACAAATGCCGACATGCGATGAACGCGTGGTGCCGTTTGAAGGCGTGAGACGCGGAGGACAGGCGCTCTTGATTCTGGAGGTCATTAATAATATAGTAACACTAATACTGAAACGGTTACGGCATTTTACAATCACCAAAACAACATTTTAGATGTTTTACAATGTGCTCAGCCTGCTGGTTTGTCTATTCATTTTAATGTGCATACTGGAATTTGTTTGGTAAAAGTGTTTCCATCATAGTTTATGCTTATCTTTTCTTATCCAATAAAAAGTTTATCCTACTCAGTTATGCGGATATTTTCTAAACTGATGCGCATCTTGGCGTTTCCATCAAGTGTTTTTTTATGGGCATATGCAAAATGTGCATAAAAATAGGTGGATGGAAACATAATGATAATGTTTATGTCTATATATATTTGAGGCTACAATGATAGTGTTTGTGTCTACTGTATATATATATTTTGCAAACAGTAAATGACAACATATTTATTGAATATTTGGAAGTTTTTGTGTGTTAGACAACACAATTTGTGTAATTCTAGCCAACTGGTCTTTATTTTTTGCAAATTGAAAAGCTTTAAATACCAATATCTTGAAATTCGGAAGAAATGTTAAAATAACAAATATTAACATGTTACACAAACACAGCTTACCAAGTAAAATCAGTGCAATCAGAAAATGTTTAAATTTGAGATATACAGTATATTGGAAACCTGTGGTGGCATGGTGGCTCAGTGGTTAGCACTGTTGTCACACAGCAAAAAGGTCACTGGTTCGAGTCCCAACTGGGCCAGTTGACATTTCTGTATGGAGTTTGCATGTTCTCCCCATGATGGCGTGGGTTTCCTGCGGGAGCTCCGGTTTCCTCCAAAGACATGCGCTATAGGTGAATTTGGTAAACAAAATTGGCCATAGTGTATGAGGGTGTTTGTGAAAGTGAGAGTGTAAGGCTGTTTCCCAGTTCTGGGTTGCAGCTGGAAGGGCATCCGCTGCGTAAAACATATGCTGGAATAGTTGGCGGTTCAATCCACTGTGGAATGTGAGACTAAGCTGGAGGAAAATGAATGAATGAATGAATGAATGATGGTAGACTGTTTGTTTCGTATTCAGCTCTGATAAATCCCCTTATAGTGTTATTTCAAAATGTTTTTTTGGCTAGCCAGAGAAGAATCAAGCCTGATTCCCGATGGGTCGAGTTATAATCAGAGGACTTCAGTCCACTATTCTCCTTGTAATCATTTGTAATGAGTTTGACTTGTTCTAAATACGTAAAATTACCTCATCCGGGCTGAAATATATGGAAGCAATTAATGGCAGAGCTACCTCTCACAATCACTTGTGCTTTCGGAGGCAGAAGATAGATTGATGCGAGTGTACATGTGTGTACGTTTTAATTTCGCCCCTAATCAAATGGAATCTGATGTTTTCCTTGCCTTGCAAAAACGATTGAGATTCCAGGGCCGTATGATTTATTTACTGCGCAGTACCGTTCGGATGTCAGAGATGGAATTAAAATCTCATTTTCATGCTTTTCCCATTTGCAGGTGCATGTAGAGTTAAAAGTTTACAGTATTAAATTTATAAGGTAACGTCTGGGAGCCAGAGATTGTAATGGTGCAATGAAATACAAGTGAATTAAATGACCCATATGACTATTTTAATTAGCTACAAGTGCCTTGTTCGTGCTGAAAAACAAATGGTTTTGTAGATTAATGATTGGGTAAATTTGTTGCAAATCTAAGCAGCATTGTGTCAGGGTTATTATAGTTAACTAAGAGTAAAACCACAACCCTAAAACTAATTCTACAGCTTTAAATGCAATGAACAATTAAGTAAAATAAAATATAAGGGTTAAAGGATCTCATTTTGGTGTCCATTTACAAAAGTAATTTTATGTATATTATCTGCTTTAATGTTTCAATAACTCTTTAGACCTGATGTGTACTTGTCACAATATTCAAAAGAGTAAGTGTTTTATATATTTTTTTTTTAAAATTTGGATTTATTAAAAACGTATAGATTTTATTTTCAGTTAATCAGTATTATTATTATTTAATATGTCATCAAATAGGGCAGCACGGTGGCACAGTGGGTAGCACAATCGCCTCACAGCAAGAAGGTCGCCGGTTCAAGCCCCGGCTGGGTCAGTTGGCGTTTCTGTGTGGAGTTTGCATGTTTTCCCCGCGTTCGCGTGGGTTTCCTCCGGGTGCTCCGGTTTCCCCCACAAGTCCAAAACCATGTGGAAAAGGTGAAATGTGTAAGCTATATTGTCCGTAGTGTTTGTGTGTGAATGAGTGTGTCAATGTTTCCCAGTGATGGGTTGCAGCTGGAAGGGGATCCGTTGCATAAAACATATGCTGGATAAGTTGGTGGTTCATTCCGCTGTGGCGACCTCAAGATTAATAAAGGGACTAAGCCGAAAAGAAAATGAATGACTGTCATCGAATTATACTTGTTCTCAAATTATACCTATATACAGTACAGTGGTCCCTTGTTTATCACGGGAGTTACGTTCTAAAAATAACCCGCAATAAGCGAAATCCATGAAGTACCTAAAGTTCTACAATTAATATAGATTTTTAAGGCTGTAAATCCCCCACTACACATACACTTTTCTTTGACAGGCATTAACATTTTCACAATTTTTTTTTCTTGTTTAAACACTCGCGTAACTTCTACCTTCCTTTAGCATGTCCAGAAGTTCAACTTTTTGTGCGATGGTTAGCATCTTCCACTGCCTTTTGGGTGCTACCTCAGGTGCCTTTGATGGTTTCATTGACATTATGGGGTTTGTTGGGGAGAAAACGTGCAAACATGCAGTACAGCACTTCAGTGTCACACTGCTAGCGATCAAAGATGTATGTAAATTTGGCAAGCCGAACGCATTCTGTACTGTACAGGAGACGCAGCACGGAGGAGATTAATAGACAATGGTCTACAGCCAATCAGGACGCAGAACACAAAGCGTTGTAAAAAAAAGCATGTCAAATTACACAAAAAAAAATCCAGGAAAGGTGAACCGCATTATGGCGAGGGACAAGATTATGGAAGGTAATTCCTGCCAATTTTAAATAAATCAAATAAACAATGGAAATTAAATAGAAATCCAGATTAACAGTTTCGTTATAAAACACTGTTCGCAAAATGTCTGCCAAAATTGAAAATGAAATGAAATTATTTAATTTTTATTTGCAATTTTACTGACAACACATCGTACCTGTCAAATCGATAAATAAAATGAAGTTGCTGTCAATTAAAATATTAAAATGAAAAGCCAAACTGAAAATCAAAATGCCAACACAATTTTTACAAAGCTTTTTATTAATGTTCACGCTATAATAATAGTGACACAATTCAAGTTAAAATGTACATTTAAGTTTTCCTTTTATTGACACTTTTATTTCAGTTTCATTTCAATCTCCACAAGATTTGTTGGTTATTTATTGGTCTTTTGTAAAGCATGGTAAAATATGTATTAGTCAGTATTTTTGCTCAGAAAAAAAAAGAAACATGCATTTATGGTGCAGAAAAGCACCCATAAGTGTACATTTTTGGAAATTGAGATTAATATATCATCTGTACGCTGAACAAATAAGCTTTTCATGTAAGGTTTGTTATATGATATGATCATATTTGGTTGAGATACATCTATTTGAAAACCTATAATCTGAAAAATATTGAGAAGCTGTCTAGATAAAGTGCATACCAATGAACAACACTAATCAAAAAATGAGTTTTGATATATTCAACTAGGGCATTTACTAAATATTTTCACAAAACATGTTATTTACTGGGTTAGCTTGGGGGTTAGCACTCCAAACACATGCGCCATAGGTGAACTGAATAAACTAAATTGGCCGTAGTGAGTGTGAATGAGTCTGCATGGATGTTTGCCAGTACTGGGTTGCAGCTGGAAAGGCATCAGCTGTGCAAAACATGTGCTGGATAAGTTGGCGGTTCATTCCGCTGTGGCGACCCCTGATGAATAAAGTGACTAAGCCGAAGAAAAAGTAATGAATGAATGCTATTTAGTTAATAATCTAAGAATTTTTGGCATAAAATAAACATTTATAGATTTGACCCACATGATAGGAGAGAGCGGGGACGAAAGTAACAAAGCGATTTTCTCGAAGCCCTGACAACATTTGATTTCCAAGCTATAACAACACATTCAGCATGCAACCCTTGATGGAGCTGCCAAATATCAGCTGATTTCGGGACCATGTTCCGCGTTTAGGTCCGAATTTCAGTTTTTAAGTGCAAAAAGTAAATTACTGTAGTTTCTTTCAGTTGTGTTCCTCTTTTCATGTGTCACAGTAATGATCAATCTACAGGTTATTTAGTGCAACAACAGTTTGAAATGTCTGAATTTTTCAGTTTAAAAGTAAATCAGGTTTAAATGGCGAGAGTTCCTGTGGGGACGATTTATTCATGTCCCACTGCTAATAGCCTTATTTTTCACTTCCACATTAGTTTTCAGTGTTTTGACTCATATGTTTTATAAGATTAATGCATATTACAAATAATAATAAAAAAAATTAAGAAAGTTTTAACATTTTGCATTGTTGGATTGCTTTTGAAACATTTGATGGAAGTGAAATTTTAAAAGAAATTGCAGTTTATTTTTTATTTATTTTTTTGTTGCCAAAATAAAGGACAAAATAAGTTTGTTGTTAACATTAACAAGGTCATTGTTAGATAAATTAAAATAAACAAGATTAAGCCAGTGAATAGCAAATATTGTTGTGTTACTTTTGACCCACCGTGTGTTACTTTCGTCTCTACTGATGGGGTCAAAAGTAACAATGTGCAATTTATGTTTAAAGTTAAGTTATATTGAAGTTGTATTATCTTTTAAAATAAGGTTTTTATGAAAAATGTTACTTTCGTCCCCACTCTCCCCTATATTTTTTGGCTTTTCCCAAAAATATACCCATGCAAACTAAGACCAGGTCCAGGCTCACATATTTCAATGTCGCTTAGTTAGAGGCTGTGATAGTTTAGCAATTTTGGTGACACAAATGATTCTGTACTTTGCTCTAAAGCCAAAGTTATTTGAAACCAAAAGCATCCTTTGGAAATTGGTAGATGAGAACAAACCACCACAGTAGAGCGGACGGCTGAGGAATTTAATATGGCACTTTTACAAGAGCCCTCCTCTGCCAGATTATCAAAGCATGGCCGCCTGTATATTCGATTAAAACAGCACAAATCTATCACACGCTGCACTGACATGAGATGTACAGCTGACCGCACTGCCTCTCAGCCGAGGTCACATTCAAGCCCCAGTTCATCCGTCTTGGCGGATTATCACCGCTGATCTCCGGCCTGGCCGAACCGTGACCACCAGACTAGTTATCGTTGGCTCGACCACTATGTGTGTGTTCAAAGTGGACAGCAGCCATAACACGATAAGCATAATAATTCATTGCTTTAAAGGGGACATATCATGAATATCTGACTTTTTTTGTGTTTAAGTGCTTTAGTTGGGTCCCCGCTGAATATATCAACCCTGAAAACATGAACCAGGACAATCCTGTAACTCTGTTTTGGTAAGCCTTTCTCTAGCAGTATGTGGAAAACAGAGGCGCTGAGATTTTGCTCTTCAAGTGACGTAGGAAAGGGGATCTTATTATGAACAGTGTAATGTAAAATCAGAAGCAAATAAAAATACTATTACTGGGCAAGTAGAAGGACCTGTTCTGAATACTAAAAGTAAAATGTAGCCCTCCTAAAAGTACTCAAGTGAAATTATTCCACCTTATTCCCTGCAATTTAAAAATGTTGTCCGCATCAGTGCCATTTTATTTAAAGGTGTTTCTAAGTGTAATTTTTCCATTTATGGACAATGAATTAAAATGCGTCATTCATTTAATGTGTGAACACATTCACATATACCCAGCAGGCACACAATGTCATAAGACGTTAATTGTTAGGTTAGATTTAAGTTGTGCCGTCAGGTGACCAAAATTCAATGTCTAGCCAGCGTCTAAGGACAACATTATTAGTTGATATTTGATTGCTTTTAGGTTGTGTTGGTAAATAAAATTCAACATCTTAAACCAATTTCATATTGACGTCAAATACTGACATTTATTCATCTGGTATGGCAACCAAAATCCAGCATCTGATACAGTAGACGTCATAGTGGTAACGTCCACACAATGTCAAGCTGTAACAGCATTAGACGTTGATATTTGGTTTATTTTAGGTTGGACGTTGGACAGTAAGATTGGCCTGACGTTGGGTTCTGGCGACAACCGATTTTTATTTCCAAACAAAATGCAACATCCCCCTACGTTGGGGTACAACGTCAAGCTGACGTCATGTTGACGTCCTGTGCCTGCTGGCTACCTATACTATAGTACCAATAGTAGACAAAGTAGGCTGATGTGTTTACATGCGAAGTGAAATTTGTGTGACCCAAGGGGCAAAACTCTAGCTGTGACGATATGTTAATGCTCAGGTTGTGCACTTTGAACCTTGACTAACAAGATATGAGTGTCTTGCAGTTGGCGCCACAAACCAAGCTCATGCATTACTGATATAATACATGCAATTTGTGCATGTGTTTGAAAACGTAACATTCTGTAGTGCATTTAGTTATTATTAGGGCAATTTGGTGATTTCAGTCATCATACAGTAAGCATCCTTCATGTTCTCAGTGGCATGCAGGCTAAACTGTCTCTCAGTTATTGTGTTTAACAATTTTCCACCTTAGACGCTTTTAATTTTTCCAAACTGTGTGTAGCATGTTTTCTGCATACATAAAGCATCCGTGTCTGATGCGATTTTGCGAGATTTTATTGGATGAGAGTCTTGGGACTGATTATTCTACTTAGCCAATTACTGTAGACAAGAATAAATAAAGTAGCGACAATAAATGTACCAATACAGCACCTTAAATATACTCAAGTAAAAGTACACATTTTACTCATTGCAATCCCTGAGAAAAAAAACACTCAATTAATTTAATTTGAGTATTTGTAATTTCCCCAGTACTGGGTTGCGGCTGGAAGAGCATCCTTTGCGTAAAACATATGACAGACTAGTTGTCGGTTAATTCTGCTGTGGCGACCCCTGATAAATCAGGGACTAAGCCGAAGGAAAATGAATGAATGAGTATTTGTAATTTGTTACTGATTATATATTACCACCCCATAATCAGCACGTTCCCACCCACAGCATCACTGCACCATTTCAGTTTAATCTCTGCTGCACTCCACACAAGACAAAAAAAAAACATTACAGACGTTATGATGTTGGATGTAGCAATAAAAATTATAGTCTCCATAAACTTTCAATGTCTGAGCCACTGAGTGTGGGCGGCGTTGTTGTTGAATAAAATGCTAAAGAATGTCGCTAAATATTACAGTATATATAGGCATAAAACATACTTTACAGACTTCCACAGAAAGCATTTTTTCACTATTATTAGAAGTCTATTCGATTTTCACTGACAAAGACGTCTTGGCTAAAGCAAGGATAACTTTGTCAGTGAAAATCGTAACGACTTCTAATAATAGTGCAAAAATAGACAGGAATGAACGCACACATGAAGTCTGTCTATTTGATTACTAGTCTATTTTTGGACTTTTGTTAAATGTGTATTAGATTTTTACTGACAGCCAAATTTTGCCTATATTTGGACGTCTATCAAATGTCTTTAAAACACAAAACACTGGTTCTTTTAACTCTAAAGTTCAACTCAGTCTCTGAAGGATGTGACATTATCAACACTACAGTTAGGTAACAGAATTTACGTTTTAAAGACTTGCATTTTCTATAAAGATGAAAGAATATTGAATATTACAATTAGTGTAATGTTTATTTGCACAGACGAGCACATTTGCACGACTTTTTTTTTATGCGTACACTGGAATTTGTTCAGTAAAAGTGTTTCCATCGTAGTTTATGAGCATCTTTTCTTATCGAATAAAAAGCTTATCCTACTCAGTTATGCACATATGTTGTTTATGCGTATCTTCAAAATTGATGCACATCTTGGCGTTTCTATCAACCGTTTTTTTTAGTCGCATCTTCAAAATGTGCATAAAAATAGGTGGATGGAAACATAGCTAGTCATAAGTTACTATATGGTTTTAAAAGTTTATATATCTACACTGTAAAAACAATATGGGTTCCAGACAATTTCTTTATGTTGTAACAACACAATTAGAGTTAACTTAATTGTTTTTACAAATTTAAGTGGATTAAACATGAAACAATCAAGTTGTCCCAAAAAATCTCAAGAATTGTGATGCTTCAGCTCATTTTTTAAATAAATAGTTTGAACAAGCATCAAAAATATTTTTTTAAACGTACAAACACCAATCACCTCACAACCAACACAAACAGTTTTGCTTGAATAAATTCAGCTCAGCTACAAAATATTATTAAGTGTAAGCTACTGGCCTAAACAGGGAAACACTGACCCAAAGAGACTAAAGTATACAGTACTGTAATTCAGCTTCTACAGTATAAAAACAGGAGTTACGCACATTGGGAAAAGTCAACATGAGTCTGTGTAATTGCTGTGAATCAGAAAGGCTGAGGTGAGAGTGAAAGGTTTCCACTTGAAATAATGGAGCCACAATCAGCGTGAGGGGGGGTATTAGAGGTAGAGGCTGGTGAAAGGGAGGCAACCCTGGGAGCGTTTTAAATGGGCACTGTTTGACTGGGGCCTCTGCCAACCCCAGCTAGGGTTCCATATGTGGGCCTTTATTAGAACGAGATTGAACTTAATCACGTTTGGCTTATGTTGCGCCCTGTGATTGCTGAGAGTAATTTTCAGGGCCAGCTGCTCTTACGGACTCCCCACATTTCCCTTCGTCCCTTTTAAAGGGGACATATTATGCCTCTGTTCATAGCACATTTAATAAATTAACATAAACCTTAGATGTCCCTAGAATGTGTTTGTGAAGTTTCAGTTTAAAATACCACACAGATAACTTTTTATAGATTGTCGAAAATAGCCCTTTTTGGGAGTGAGCAAAAACATGCCGTTTTTGAGCATGCGTCCCTTTCAATGCAACTAAGCTTTCATCACAATCTCACGGCAATTCGTAACTTTTTGATTTAGTGGCTAATTCGTATGAATTCGTATGATCTCAATCATACAATTTAGTACGATTTGCTCATTCCCCAATGGTGATATCATTTTCATTAAACATTATTTAAATTAACAGTAATTTGTTTATATGGATATGGGTATTTTATAATACATTTATTTCAGTGATCCAATGCTGAATGTTTGGCACATGAGCCTTCAGAAATCATTCTAATATATAGTCTATAAATATATATATATATATATATATATATATATATATATATATATATATATATATATATATATATATATATATATATATATATATATATATATATATATATATATATATATTTGTATATACAATTAGTTATTGAAGAAAACATGTATCCTCCCAATGTGCGCAACTCCTGTTTTATACTGTAGAAGCTGAATTACAGTACTGTACACTTTAGTCTCCAAGGGTCAGTGTTTCCCTGTTTAGGGACTGAATATATCTCCCAAAAGCTTAACACTTAATAATATTTTATTTTAAAATTTAATATTTAATATTTTAATTGTAACTGAGCTAAATTTAATGAAGCAAAACTGTTTGTTTGATTTTGAGGTGATGCTTGTTTAAAAAACGTATTTAAAATGAGCTGAAACAACACAATTCTTGAGATTTTTTTTTGGGACAACTTGATTGTTTCATGTTTAATCCACTTAAATTTGTGAAAACAATTAGGTTGACGCTAATGGAGTAGTGACAACATAAAGAAATTGTCTGGAACCCAGAGTTTTTTAGTGTGGATATATAAACATTTAAAACCATATAGTAATTTATGATTAGCTATGTTTCCATCCAGCTATTTTTATGCACATTTTGGATATTCGCAAAATTGAGTGGGAAAATAATGAAACAATTTACCAAACAAATTCCAGTATGCGCATTAAAAAAGGTCATGTGATTTTGTTATAAGAGATCATGTGATGATAAAAATGTGTGTAAATAGATAAACCAGCAGGCTGAGCACATTGCAAAACATCTAAAATGCCCTAACCATCTCAGTAATAGTGTTATTATATTATTAATTACCTCCAGAACTGTCAAGAATGTCTGTGCTCTGCGTATCACGGCTTCAAACAGCACAACGTGCTCATTGCTTGTCGGCATTGTCTTCTGAGACGCAAGTCATTTATTGAATAAAGAAAAGATTCTCGCAGCTCCTCCTACCGCAGGAAATTCCGTTTTTACTTTTGATATTTGGCGCCAGATAATCAGCGAGTGATGATTTTGTTCTCTTTGACTCATCGGATGGAATGCTTTATTCGCATGTCTTTATTTGCATATTCACATGCTTTATTCGCATGTCTTTTATGCAATATTCCTGTTTTGCGTATAAATTAAATTCACATCTTTAGATGCAAACATAGCTATTGAAACCTTTACTATATAATATAAATTTGTACATTACTTTGATGTTATTTTTACTGTTCTGGTAAAATAATGTGCGAATGTGATTTTTCTGTATATAATTTTCTGTATTTTATTAACCCCAGATAGTAGATATTTATTATTTTAATTTAGTCCTTGATATATAGTTATATAGTTCGTATAGTTAAATAGTTAGAATTCGTAACTTTTTGATTTAGTGGATAATTCGTATGAATTCGTACGATCGCATTCGTACAATTTAGTATGATTTGTTCATCCCACAATGACGGTTGGGTTAAGAGATGTGGCTTGGTGCAAATCAGCCAATAAACTGACAAAATGTAAAATACTTACGTTTCTCGTGAGATCAGGCTGGACAAAGAGTCCTTTCTTCTCACCATTGTTGCATTTATTTAGTAATATTATTTTCATTAAATATTATTTAAATTGACTGTGATTTTTCTTATGTGGATATATTCAACGCAATCTCTTGGCAATTCGTAACTTATTGATTTAGTGGCTAATTTGTATGAATTCGTACAATCTAAGTCGTACAATTTAGTACGATTTACTTATCCACCAATGGGTTTAGGGGTGGGGTTTGGTGCTATGCCTCCTTTTTAAAATCGTACATTTTCATACAAATGAACTCATATCAATTTGTACGAATTAGCCACTAAACTGACAAAACGTTAAATACTTACATTTCCTCGTGAGATCAGGCTGGACATTAATGTGTTTTAATGCTGGAAAGAGTACTTCTCACCATTGTAGCATTTATTTAATAATATCATTTTAATTAAACATTATTTAAATGGATATATTCAACGCAATCTCACGGCAATTCGTAACTTTTTGATTTAGTGGCTAATTTGTATGAATTCGTACAATCTAAGTCGTACAATTTAGTACGATTTACTTATCCACCAATGGGTTTAGGGGTGGGGTTTGGTGCCATGCCTCCTTTTTAAAATCGTACATTTTCATACAAATGAACTCATATCAATTTGTACGAATTAGCCACTAAACTGACAAAACGTTAAATACTTACGTTTCCTTGTGAGATCAGGCTGGACATTAATGTGTTTTAATGCTGGAAAGAGTACTTCTCACCATTGTAGCATTTATTTAATAATATCATTTTAATTAAACATTATTTAAATGGATATATTCAACGCAATCTCACGGCAATTCGTAACTTTTTGATTAAGTGGCTAATTTGTATGAATTCGTACAATCTAATTCGTACAATTTAGTACGATTTGCTAATCCCCCAATGCTGGTTGGGCTTTGGGCTTTTTAAAATCGTACATTTTCATACGACTGAACTTGTACGAATTTGTACGAATTAGCCACTAAACTGACAAAACGTAAAATACTTACGTTTCCTCGTGAGATCAGGCTGATATTTTTTATAATGTAATTTATTCCAGTGATCCAAATGCTGAATGTTTGGCACATGATCTCCTTCAGAAATCATTCTATTATATAATCAATATATATATATATATATATATATATATATATATATATATATATATATATATATATATATATATATATATATATATTGGTGCTGGGCCGTTATCGGCGTTAACGCGAGACTCTTATCGCGCGACAAAAAAAATATCACCGTTAATCTATTCTCAAAGTTGGGTTGGGAGCTGGGTCTATTCTACGCAAGCTATTATGACTTTCAACTTGATATACTAGCGCGGATGTATACCTGACTGGTGAGCCATCTAACAAAATAGTGCCCTTTGAATCAAATCAGCAGGATGCCCTTCTGGATCTTTCATTTTCTTTGAAGACACTACCAGGGGCGGATCTACCCCATTTGCCACCGCAGCACTAGTGTCCTAAAAATAAAAGCGTTTCCTCAACCAATTTACAGCAGCGACTCTCTATTTTGATGACATAAAAATCAAGCGCCTTCAGCAGGCCACTAACCACTGTCTCCTACAGATTATAGTTCGTGAACTCTGCACTTGAGCACATCCACACTGAGAGTGAGCACAACGCACCACCGAAACTTCGCGAACCTTTAATTATCAGTTTGCTTACATCTTACCTTTGTTCAATTAAACCACCCTCCGGGGTTTGTTCACCTGCATTTCCGTTGTTGCTCTTTATTCCACGCTAATACCCATAAATAATAGAACAAAATCTCGTCTTTCTATTAAAGCATAGTCCGAACAAACGACTCTTATGAACTGCTTTGTTTTAGTGAATCAATTAGTGCAACTAGCGAGATCATCACACACAGATGACTCAATCCGGCTCTTTTAACAAACCAAAGCAGTTATTTTGATATCTTTGTGTATATTAATGACTAACAGCTGAACTGTAAACTATTTTCAAAATTATGTTGTTCAGTAGCTTGCATCTTCAAGATTGTCCGAACCTTTGATGAATGGTGTCAATGGTCTGAACAAACAACTCTTATGAACTGCTTCGTTTTAGTGAATCAAAGACATTTAGTGCAGCGAGATCATCACACAAACAAATGACTCAATCGTCAATCAGGCTCTTTTAACAAACCAAAAGTGTTTTTTGACCGATTTCCTCGCGTACATTAATGACTAACAGCTTAACTGTAAACTATTTTCAAAAGTTTATTGTTCAGTAGCTTGAACAATTCAAGATTGTCCAAACCTTTGATAACTGGCGTCAAGTGACAACAACGCATTTGGCTGTGTCCAGTCCATCGATATGCTGAAGTTGAGAAACAAATCCAGGTACTGAATTACTTTAATACTTAAACAATGAATGCCAAATTAAGGTAAAAAAAATCTATGTGTTGTCTGAGATAGTTGCTTGCTAGTTATATGACGACCAAATAGCAAGTTTTTTGAATCAGTTATATTTATTGTTAGCCTTACCTTGTTTGCTAATCGAAATTGTTCAGTATATAGTGTATGTTGTGTATTATTTGTTTTTGACTTAAGGAAACTTGATTCACTGAAAAGTTGTATCCATATGCAGTCTGCATTGTTTGTCATGCTTTGTTAATCAAATTTGGCATAGACTTAAACTCGCTACAGATTTGCATAGAACTAAGCAAAGAGAAGTTAAACATACCATACTATCTCCTTTAATTTATTTGACTTTCCAATCCAGATATCAGGTTCAAGTCAATCACACATCAGCCTTTATTTCATTTTTTTAGGACAATGTAAAAATGTGCTCCCTAGTGTATACACTGAATAAGAATAGCGTTCCTTGAATCCGCAAAAACCATGCAAGGATGCTTGCTTTAGTGTTGCCACCCCTCATAGTTTTAATGCCACCCCCTTGCCACCCCATGAATATTTTTTTTTAGATCCGTCCCTGGACACTACTGATTATGCTTACATGGACATCTGTAATCTAATTATTTGCCTTAATAGACAATAATATAAGTAAGGTGTTTACATGAAGTGCTTTCATGTAAGAGTTCCCTGTAATTTTGAGTGACTTATTTTCTGACTAATTATGAAAATTATGGCGAAAAGTCCTACATGATGGTAATAGTTTGATTGTGGTGTTTACTTCAATAATGCCACTAATATCTGCATACTCCACGTCTTAATTCCATTTCTGTTTAGTTCAGTTATGACTTTTTAGTCATTATTTGGGTAGCACACATACTCTGAATGCCTTCGGCAGAATTCAAATGAGCCATTTTAATCTAGATTAATCTAGATTCATTTCAAAATTAATCTAGATTAAAAAAATTAATCTATGCCCACCTATAATATATATATATATATATATATATATATATATATACAATTTTAATTATTAAAGAAAACACGTATCCTCATGTTGGAACATTAAAATCCTTTGCATAGTTAACTAATGAGCAAAGCCAATTCAAACAACAGCAAATAAATGTTGCTATGAGAAAAATTTTAAAATAAATGCATTTCTAAAATCAATAAACAATCAGCCTGCTCCTTTCAGCAGACTCATTTGAGCATCCAGAACTTTAATACATTCTCTGACTCAATTGGTGATCTAATAATCTCCATCCTGTTTCTTCAGACATCCTTGCAAATCCGTGTCCACTTTTGATTCCCGAATGGGGAAGGACGGAAATGCTTGCATCAAGCTTCTCCATAGCAACATGCCTGAAGCCTGTGCCGAAACGCCTGGGGGTCACAATGATGACAAAACAGTATTTAACCGAGCACGCTGCTCCGGCTGCTGACAAAAGAGCCGGAGGGTGGAGAGAGAGCAGCTTCACAAAAGTCCATTTACAGTACGGGTCAGTACATCTCAATACCTTTACAATTCCAGTCAAATTCTTTGTGTCCCCCCCGCTGACAATAAGTATCTAGCCTACGCCACACACAATAGGACGGCCGGCAGTTTATGGTCTCCACTGACATTAACCTAACAGATTTGGGCTCCTCTCCATTAAACTGCTCTTTCTTTTCTCTGTCACGCCATTAAAGTTCTCCCGTGTCACGCGGGTCATTTTGAGTTTGAAGCAATCTGAGAGCGAGAGATGCCTTTAACAATAATTAGTTCCTCTGTACGGCGGAACAATCAGCCCTTTTCTGTGGATTCTGCTGTTAAAGAGACATTAGCTCCCGTAACAAAGGGGGTCCCGGCCTTTGGAGCCATTTGCCTCACATTAGCTCATAGTCCCGCTTCCGTTTTCAGCCTGGCTTTGAGTCAGGACACGGCGATGGGAGAAATCCCCATGTGAGTTTGAGCTGCTCGCATTATGCTCCCGTCCCAGTCTAATCCTGCTTTTACAGGGGTCAAAATGAGGTCAATCCTCTGAGCATCCACACAGGACATGATGCTGGCACTTCTAAAGATGGGAAATCTCACACATAATCGGGGTCTTAGTTCGAAAGAATCTCGGGAAAAGAGAAACAGAGGTGTGCTGAAAGACGTTTTAAATCTTATGGTTAAGAGCAAACTCGATTACAAATTGTTCATAAAGCCAAAGTAGTTTTACATTTCAGCTTGCGCACACTGGGGCAATTTTAGGCAGAGGAAACACACTGCATGAAATAATAAGTTCAAATATATAAATGTGGTTTGGCTGTCCTGTTTTCAAGGTGAGCGGGTCAAAACTGGAGAAATAACATTCCGAAACTTCTGAATTGAATTACGCTTAATCTGCTGCAATGAAGCAGCGCTATTCAAGCTGGATTGAAAATATTTATTTTCCTATGATTTTTTGATATTTATAGAAAGAGGCAGGTTTTCAGCACCTCTGTATTTGGGCATAGGGTGCACATTCTCTTGTTTTTTTAAGAAACTGAATATGAATTAGATAAAGTTGTGTTTTTAGCCAAGCACACACCCTCCTAAATGATTTCGGTTTGAAATGCACAACATACTGTATAACCATCAGCCAATATTATTAGATTGTTTTAAATTATCAGCACAGGTTTGAATTAGCTGGAAACAGCTATAATATCAGGACATATTCTTTTTTTATTTCAAATAGTGTACTGTGCGTGTACTGTAGGTTACAAAATTGTAAATATTTATTTTGTTTTTTTTACACATCATGTTAATAATTACTGCTGTAACCTCCAGTTTTACTTGCACCACTTAGAGTCAAACACAATATCCTCACTTCCATCTGAACCATGGCACCAATGTTCATTTAATTTTCCTTCGGCTTAGTCCCTTTATTCATCAGGGGTCGCCACAGCGGAATGAACCGCTAACTTATCCAGCATATGTTTTACACAGCAGATGCCCTTCGAGCTGCAACCCAGATCTGGGAAACACCCATACACATTCACACTCATACACTAATGCCAATTTAGTTTACCCAATTCACCTATACCGCATTTCTTTGGACTGTGGGGGAAACCGAAGCACCCGAAGGAAACCCATGCGAACGTGGGGAGAACATGCAAACTCCAGACAGAAATGTTGACTGACCCAGCCAGGACTCGTACCAGCGATCTTCAGGCGACAGTGCTAACCACTGAGCCACCGTACTGCCCGGCACCAATGTAACCCCTCTCATTCTCAGTTTTAAACTGGTATCTTTGATGTGGATAGCTAAGGACACCTAAGACTCTCCAGCATCAGTGACTAGTGCCCCTCTTGATGCCAGGGGAGTGAAATTTATCAATATTTATTATAGTTAATAGCTGACCACTGTCACACCCGCCCCTAAACAGCTCTGCCAAAGTAAGAGTTAGGAAGAATACAAGGGCCTTGATCAGGGACTGCCCCTAACCTTACTCCCATCTGGATCATGCCACTAATTTAACCACTCTGATTCTATTCAAACTGCTCCAAGTGAGGATCCAATCAGCGTTATGGTTATAAAAGTGCACTAATGTGGACAGTAAGGCCCAATCCCAATTCTACTTTTGTACCCCTACCCCTTGGCCCTTGAAACAGAATATGAAGGGGAAGGTCTTCAAAATTTACCCCTAAGAAATGGGACACCACTATAACACCTGCACACATCATCATATGTCATCACGATCTCTTACTTCGTACGAGATTGACGATCGCGACTGCTGTAATTATTCCATTATTTTTTTGGTATTTATCTTCAGGAAATCACTGAGGGCAACGATATCATGTTATCATAACAATATTATGTGGCAATAAGATTGTAACTGTACTGTGCATTTACACCATGGCCATATTCACTAATGTAAACACAAGAAAACAACATTAACATTAACGTTATACCAGACACTGTAAAAAAGCTTGTTCCCAGCCACTAGACTTTTCTGACAGGAAATTTGAGTGTCATCAAGTGACAGAATGTTGTGGGCCCACTATCAGTGGCGGATTTAGGCATGTTGGCCGGGGAGGCATGGAGACCCCCCCCCTTCCCTTTTGTCCATGACTCCAACAACCCAGGACGTAGGAGTGCAGTCCCTCCGCCCACCAATATTGATTGAGAGGTGTGCGTTACCATATCCTCAGTATGTTGTTTCACGTCCGCCATTTTTAGTGTGTGAGTCAAAGCGACCTCACCAAAGAAACACCCTTGCTCTATTTTTAGATGTAAGGCTCATTGGGCTCAACATTCACCACGTTATCGCTCTCCTTCGCGCCAGTGTTTGCATACATGTGTACTTTTCATTGCGTCTTCCTTAAACTTCAACGGTTTGCATTTCCCGCGGTCACAGAAGCTCTCTGTCATCTTAACTAGGTGTAGCTGGAAAGTGCGAGCGTGTTGCCTTGCGTGCGCGTCCCTTCATTGGAAATAACGAACTAACAACGCACAGCGTCATGCATTTCGCGGTGTCGCAGATGAAAGTGAGGACCAGGAGGGAGGGGGTCGGTGTCGCGGATGAAAGTGAGGACCGGGGGCTTCACTCACTATTCTGCCGCCTAGGTTGCCTCTATGGACGTGCTGGCCCTGCTAAGGACACTGTTCTTATTTCTGCCGCGCCACAGAGCGTTATCTGAATAGTTTCATTTTAAATAACATGTGAATGTGTCTATCTAGTGTGTCGTGTCGTGGCTCTAAGCGGCGCATCCGATGTATGACGCCCTTTAGTTATATCCTCAAGCAGGTTGTACCCCAGAAGCACCGCTCGGCGCCACGCAGCGGCATGCATTTCTGAATTCTAAACATAAGTTTCTATCAGGGGACACACACCGGCGCCGCAAGTGTGCGATACTTTCAACTGTCATGTGAGGGCCGTGTTGCAGTGCATTCGGTGTGTGATGCCCTTCAGTCAAAGTTAATTCAGTGTGCTTGGTTATTAGTCTCGGTGTAGGCTACAAGCTCAGAGCTTTAAACTAGCACACAGTTGGCTGTAAAACTACACAAAGACACAAATGATTTTGTACTCTCTGCTTGGTCTGTGTCCGAGTCGTACATGTACAGCTGAATGCTGGTCCTCTCACTCATGTTGCTTCTCTCTGTCTGCATGTCTGTTGCCATACACAAACAGAGGAGCTCTTGGCTCCGCCCCCTTGTTAAGTTGGGCGGGAAGTCGAAACTAATTTTCATGTGAAGCAACACGCCCCTAAAACAGTGAACTGTGTACACGCCCCCAAAATGACACTTTTTAACACATTATAATAAAAAAATCTGAATTGTGTTTTGAACTGAACCTAAACTGGCACACTCAGAAGAACCATAATATTAATATTACATCTTAAGAAAGGGGTAAAATAGGTGCCCTTTAAAGCATGATGGTAAAACACGAACGCCATTATGAATGTATTAAAACATGCTTGTTTATTGTAAAAAATCGTTATAATCACAAAAAATACTAGTTTGTGCATCTCCCCTTCTCGTGAACGCACAAAACGAGGGGTAAGGGGAAGGGCTAAGGGGTAGAATTGGGATTGGTTGTCTGTTGCCAAAGAAGTGAGAACTCTTTATTAGCTGCCATAATGACATTACCCAAAACTGTTACCTTGTTTCCAAGCTAGGGCCTATTTTCAGGTGCTGTGTAACATCATTGTGCCTGCTGTAGCTATGGTACAACAACAAAGTCCTTGATTATTACGCTGGAGTAATAATAAATGAGAGTATAGTTTCAAGCCATATCAACTTAGAAAATGGCAACGTTCACTTTCCTTCAATCTTAGTACACTATGTAACTACAGAAGAGTCTACCTTTAAATAGGAAAATCATCAAAACTCTTTTTTGAATTTTTGGAGCGAGATGCTAATGGTCTAATCTGATTCAATAATCTATGATAAGATAAAATCACTTCTGCCAGACCTGGAGCTTGACTGAATGGATTAAATAATGGTAAAACTCAACTGTGCACCTCTAGGGGACTTACTAGGAAATACTTACAAAAAAGTCGAATGTTCCTTTTTAGAAGATCCCAAAGGCTGCCAGACTCAATATAACCCCTGCCCTTAAACCTTCCATCTGGGTCACAGCAACAATGTAACCCTTCCAGTCTTGCACCACTCCAAGCCTACATTTCTGGCATGGGAGGTGGGCACGTTAACGAGGACACTAAAACTGCAGCTCTTAATGTCAGTCACTAGTGTGCTTCTTGAGGCCAGGAGAGTGAAGTTTATCGCATAACTCTTTACTACCTGCCCTCTGTCACAGTACACTCAAACCTCACTCCCACCTGGGTCATGGCACAAATGTAGTCCCTGTAGCTTTACTAATAAATGCTCCAAGAGGGATTTAGACTGGCAACTCTAGCATTGGAGCGGGTGCTCTAAAAAGGACACTAAAGACTATAGTCTACACTCTAAAAAAATCTGTGTTGGTTGGTCTTTAATTTATGTGAAAACATACCATTTGTAAAAATAGACATGCAACAAAACCCCAGCCCTATACCTACCAAACCTACCTAACAAAAAAGTAATGGGTCACATTGAATCTGAGTAAATCACAGTTGGATTTGTCCATATCTGACTAAAAGTTGGGGCTAAAACAACACAATCACATAGCAATTTGTAATAGTTTTAAAATTAATGGCTTATTCATATTAATTTGTGTTGTTTTAGCTCCAACATTTAGTCAGATATGGACAAATCCAACTGTGATTTACTCAGATTCAATGTGACCCATTACTTTTTTGTTACTGCTGTACGATTCATCACTCTCCTTATCCATCAACCAAAGAAGGATTCTGTCCGTTGTTCTGACCAAAAAAAAAACAATCCTGAAAATATTATCCTGAGGTCTCCATAATCCTAGACCAGGCCGTATCTTCAGCATGAGACTGAATCCTGAAAGACCACGGTGACAGACAAGTCTGCATTGATCCCATGGGCCAGCCTTTACACCCCCCGGTGACCTACTCACACCTGCAGCTTCTTCGCGATGGATGTCTAGCGTTCTCCAGCCTCTGTGCCTAGACTGCAGCTCTGCACAGGAAGTTTGGCCAGAGGAGAAATGGTCATGTCCAACTGAGCCTGGTTTTTCTCAAGGGTTTTTTCTTCACTTCTTCACTTTCAATCTTTTGGTGAAGTTTTGTTCCTCACCACTGTCGCCACTGACTTGGCTTGCTTGGTTTTGGGACTTGTGGAGCTCCGCATCGATAGACTTGCTCTTCAGTGTTTGGACTTTGGACTATAGAAATAAAAATGAATTGAATTGAATTGAATTAAAAAAATATGGTTGGATCCATACTTTATTGGAAACTCTACCTACTGGACATATGTGGAATATGCCACAGCCAAAATAAATAGTGCCAGTAAGAAAACTACAATTTTGGTCAAATATAAGAGAGACCGTATCAGAAATGTTTCAATCCTGATTTTGTCTATTATTGCACTTAGCGTTGGGCGATGTCGACCAATTTGGCTAATGTCTAATGTGAAACAAGATGGATGATGGCATCATTGTCATAGGCAGCGGTGCATTAATTATTTATGAATAATTAATTAATTCATAACTAATTAAATATTTGTAGCCTACCGTTTCAACTACCTGACCCGCATGGTCTTTGTTTTACCCATAACCAAATCATAAATATATAAAGATAAGTTACACACAAATTATGAATCACTTTTTCCGTGGGACTCTGGCATGAATAGGCAGTGATCTGTGTCGTTATAATCGCGTCGACAAACTTGGTTGGTAAAAAAAGGTGCACAACCAACAGCAACCAACCAACAGTATCTGAGGTTTTCACTAAAATGACTAAGTACAAGCATGAAAGTGAAAGATTGAAGCAGTGTACTGACGCTGTGACATGTTATCTAATAGATTTTCAAAGACAGAAGAGTCGTTAGATAGAGACAAGATTAATTAAATATCACGTTTAACAACTATAGTGAGATGCAATCCAGCGGTACATCCTTGATAAACTGTCTGACGTGCACTGCTCTTTGGGGTTTTGTGCTCAAAGCACCTGCTGACTGCTGGAGCTCAGACATGACCATATGCTAGAACGCATGAGTGCGTGTGTGTTTGTGTGGTGAAATAATGTGCGTTTTCAGTGGCATAGTGTGGAAGGAGAGCTTTTCAGAAATGTTAGGTGAAACGCCAGTGTGGACGTGGATCATTTTCATTCTAAAATGCCATTTTAAAGCTAAGACGTATTAGTGTAAATGGGGCCTTAGTTTGTATTTTTGGATAGTGGGTTGCTGTTGCGACGGGGCGGAGCAGAGGATTGTGATGCCAGCTCAGCATCGTGATGTCTACCGACCCAACCCTAATTGCACTATTACTGTTTTTATTATATTTGACCTTTTTGTTGGGTGGGTCTCGGGCTTTGTTATATATAGTTCGAAATCTAAAATGTTCATAAAAAAAGAATAAAATAAGTGTAATTTACATTTAAATGAAAAATAATCCAACAATGGTTTGTCCATATTTGACTCAACGTTGGGTTAAAACAACCCAGCATTTCTTTGAGTCTAGCGTTGGTCCCTAGAGTGATTCGGATATAGGCGGCAGGAACACTTCACTTACAGAGCTCTTTTCCAGGCGGCCTCTGTTACACAGGCTATCAGTATCTGCCAAAATTTCTATTTCAGTTGTGTTCCCATTATAGTTGCTTGTGTCCATCTATGATTAGTGGCCTACACTTCCACCTCATGACAGGAAGACCTTTGCTCTCTTTTAAAGGTGTGTGTGACAGGTATGGCTACTGGCTAAGAGAGTACGTGTTTGTGTAAGACAGATTGCGGGACTTCCACATTCCCAGCACATCCATGTTAGCCTTCCTGGTTTAATGGGGTACCCAGTCATGTGTCTTCTCACTCATCAGTTGAGAGTCCCTGGTGTTGATGATAGCTCAGGCCTCTTTGACAGAGAGGGGACAGGGGCGACCAAAATCCCAACAACCCCCCCCTTTCAGCTGCCAGGACAGGGCACACAACTGACAGAGGCGTCCTTGAGTCTGTCGACAGAACTAGCTGTGGGTGCTGAGGTTCCCCTCCCACCTGCATAAGATGGCTATTTCCTCTCTTTTCCCCCTACCTGCCCCCACAAACAGGACAGAACTTAGACATATACAGAGACCAGCCAGAGCCAGCTCTACACCTTTTAACAGTCCCACATTAAGCAAGCTGGGAATAGAGAATTCCCTTGCAATTATTTAAAAGCACTACATTATAATATCGTGAATGACAGAAATAATGGCGTACATTTTGTTTGAAACCTTGCTGCATATTTATCAGCTCCAATCAATTTTCTTGTGACCAGTGCTTAATTTGAGCCAGATCTTGCCAGATCCTTTTCCGGGAAATGTCAGATATTCGTGTTTTGCGTTCTGGTATTTATTTTAATTTATTCAGCATTAACTTTTGTGTGGTGAATACCTGCATGTGTGAGAAAGAGAATGTGAATAAGTCCGAGTGAAAAAGAGCAGGCAAAGTTGTGTGGATTGTGTGCGCGTGTACACACATAAAGGTAGTCTCTTTCGACCAATCAGCTTTCTTACATTTAACAATCAGTCTCATTGGTTGTTGATTTTTGTTTCATGCGCAGTGAGCAGCAAAAATAAATAATGTCATAGTTAGGGCTGCATAATATATCGGTTCAGCACTGATATCGCAATGTGATCATTCACAATAGTCACATCACAGGATCTGCAATAAGTTCAGCTTCAGTTTATTCATCTCTTAGGTAATTTGAGTGGAATTATAGCTGACCAAGAACAATATTGTTGAGTGATTGTGAAGTTTAACCTTAATAGAGTGAAAAAGTGCTTGTTGAACTTGTTTTTAAAGACTTTAAATAATTTGTGTACGTGAAATTATAACGCTGAAAATGTATTGCATTTATCTTTATACAATGGAGGCTATACAGATTTATGTGCTTGCATTTGATTATTCAACCTATACTCGAATACAGTTAGACTCACCAAATAAAAATACATTTATGCAGATTATCTGACCTACAAAATCATTCCAATCTATATAAAATGATGAGTTCTTTCTAAATGGATCTATTCACATCATCTGGTGAAGTGGTTGTATTCACAATGCAATAAATATTACAGAAATTCTAAATATCGCAATGTCAGATTTTTCCAATATCGTGCAGCCCTAGTCATAGTGGCCTACCTACAGTTGAAGTTAGAATTATTAGCCCCCCTGAATTATTAGCCTCCCTGAATTATTAGCCCCCCTGTTTATTTTTTTTCCCCAATTTCTGTTAAATGGAGAGAAGATTTTAATAATATAATAATAATTCTGACTTCAACTGTAAGTAATACTTGTGTTTTTTTAAATGCCAAGGAGGCAGTCAAGCATATATATATAAATTTTTAAAACCAAGAGAAAATCTAATAATGAGCCTGATCAAAAGAGATCTCGAGAAGATCCTGGATCAGGATAGCGGGAGACAGCCAGAAAACATGACGGAAGAACTAACTGTGGGCTCTTCTTGAAGATTAGACAGAGTGAGTCATTATCGCTTGGCACATAATAGTGAAGTGAACTGAATAGTGATGTTTTATATGATTTATGTTTGTTAGACATATTTGTTTGTTTTTTTATCCATGGTTGACACATAACGTTATATTGAACAAAATTAAAGACTGTTCAGAAATTAAAAACCGTTCAGAAATTTGATGCTTTTTTTTTTCGCTATAACCACTTATTAACGTCATGGGAAACGCTGGGAAAACAAAAATTGTGTGGCGGATGTCTATTACGGTATTTTTATTTCCTGATTTTGTTCGGGAAATTATTCATTTACGAGTTAAGCACTGACTATGACCTCTGGCATTAGCAAGACATTTTTGTCTGTTGGTACCTAAATATTGTGCGTGAAAAATTCCAGCAGATCGACAGTTTCTGTGAAATACTCCACCAAATAGGTTGAAAGTCACTTGCAGTTTTTCTCAGTGGCTTTGGTGCATTTCTCACAACACTATTTACATTTGCACAACAGTTCATGCATTTCTTAAAACAATTAGTCATTTGTGCACATCATAGTAGCAGTTTCTCATTTCTTCCAACAAATTGCAAATGCTTCTGGACATGCGTCAATTGCTTTCATCCAACTCTCTGCTGTTTTAACATTATCATTTGCTTATGTCATGACAGTCAAAATGAACTAAACTTGTGGTTGCTGAATAGTCATTCCATATAAAACTAATAGTCCCCATTTCGTTATCTGAGTCATTACTAAGGCCCAATCCCAATTCTACCCTTTAGTCCTTCCCCTTACCCCTACCCCTTGTTTGCGCGTTCACGTCAAGGGGTAGGGGTGTCCTAATTCTCTTTAGCTTGAAGGCGTAGGGCTAAGGGGAAGGGGTGAATAGCCCTTCGAACGAAGATTTTTCAGGACCACACTCGAAACCAAGGGGTAAGAAAATTTCCCAGAATACACCAGCCACAGCGGCAGTATAGCTGCACCCGGAAGTAAGGAGATCCACAAATTAGTATTTTTTGTCATTATTACGAATTTTTAAGACAAACAAACAGACGTTTTAATATATTCATAACCACGTTCGTTTTACCGTCATGCTTTTATAAAAAAAAAAACACAAAATTTCATGATCTATAATTCATAATCATAACTCCTGTACAGCAGTTCCACAACATTCTGACACTCGATGACACTCAAATACCCTGTCAGAAAAGTCTAGTGGCTGGGAATGAGCTTTTTACAGTGTCTGCTATAATGTTAGTGTTGTTTTGGTTTGTTTACATAGATGAATATGGCCACTGTGTAAATACACAGTACAGTTACAATCTTATTGCCACATTAGATCGTTATGATAACATAATATATGCCTTCAGTGATTTCCTGAAGATAAATACCAAAAAATAACACAACTGGAATAACTACAGCAGTCGCGATCGTCTGATCTCATATGAAGCAAGAGATTGTGATGACATATGATGACAAGTGCAGGTGCTGTAGTGCTGTCCCAATTCTTAGGGGTACATTTTGAAGCCCTTCCACTTAACCCTCGGTTGTAAGGGCCAAGGAGAAGGGGTACAAAAATAGAATTGGGATTGGGCCTAAGTGTCAAAATCTGTCAAGCAAATTTGATAAAAAAAAATCTTTTTTTTAGGGCCGATGTCCTACATATTTTAGTTCCAACCCCAATTAAACACCTGAACCAGCTAACCAAGCTCTTTCTTGGTATACTAGAAACTTCCAGGCAGGTGTGTTGAAGTGTGTTGAATTGTACAAATAAAACTCGGACGTACTACATCCACCATTTTGTCATGATCACGTGACTTGCCTGCATGAGTTGCGTCGCTTCACTCCCATTCATGAAATCTCTCGCGGGGCATCATGGGATAGCGTAGTGTCCATCCGATGCACACTTCAGAATTTTGCCGGAAGTAGTAGGTCATCCGGGTACTTCTCGCATACTGATTTTCGAATTCTTTGAATTTAGACATACTACTTGGCTCAAATACAGATTTTAGCATACTATATAGTATGGAAGTATACGGTTTCGGACACAGCCATTGTCCACTAACCATGGGTGGTTGAAATGTGATTGGCTGACTGGATGTTAGCATCAACAGCATTGGCTGGTGAGTGTCAGACTGTCAGTAAAAAGTCATGTCGTGTATGAGATTGTTTTCTAGACGAATTACCAGTTTGTAAACATTCAGGATGTCCCCGCAACAAGGTTACAGAAAAAAGCACTAGCATTTACAGCGAGGGAATGACATCCGATGAGGTACAGAGTTTGTTGTTGTCTTAAAAATAGGTTATATTGATTACATATTACATATATTATTTTCATAATGCTTTCAGCGTATTATAACAGCTTGTCACCCAGTGATAAGCACAGTGATTCGGCAAAATTAACGTTAAAGTGAGCGGCGTTTGTCTGACAGGTCCATTTGCGATAGCACCCTTCCAATGGATATTGAATAAAACGAAATGACCAAGCATCCAGCCCCAAATATACAATCTCATTGAAGCTCCAAGTGTTTTTACAAGAGAGAAGTTAAAGGTCTACAAGTGTTTGGATGTCTACAATTTTGTTCTGTGTGGTCATGTGCAAGAAATAATGTTCTCTGATTACCAGATTCAAAACTTTGAGGTTTTGCCTAGCCAAAGACAAGGAAGGAAGACGGAGCTATACAAGGCCTGGGTAATCATCAACAAGCAAAAGAACTGCATTCTGACAGCGAACTGCACCTGTACGGCAGGGTATGTGAACTTACATTTTTACATTTCATTCTTAGCATTCAGTGTCCGCAGTTTAATTCACCATATTTAACTGTTCTTGCTGAAATCATTGCTGCAATCAAAAACAAGTAATGTGTATGATTCAGCATAGCGTGAACTTACTTGATTTGAAATGAGAACTGCAGAGTCCAGTATTTTAAATTAGGTCCTCACTCCATTCAGCTCCCTTTTAGCCAAAGACATCTGCAGTTGGCATTAAAAGCAGTGTGGTGTAACGGTAAAAGTTACGTTTTCTATTTTTTTAATAGAATTTGAATCGAATTTGGCATCCTACCGCACAACACGACATGTTAGCTATTGCAACCGTTTTTTTTTTGCTACCGGGAACTCCAGGTACTTCCTCTATAGGTCAGGTTTCAAGTTAGTTTCAAGACCCTGTAGTGTAAACACTAATCTGCATCGAACGTCTGGTTTAACACTGATAGGCAGAACAGGAAGTAATGATCTTGCTGCTACTATCTGTAAATTGCATTTGGGTTGTAATGGCCTTTAAATGTGATGTACGAGCACGTTGCTTCCTTCTCAGCGGTCCCTCTTTACAAATGATTTTCTGTCACAGGATTTTCCTCTTCATGTATGAAAACAGCAGCGTTGTTCTTGGCCCAAGAGCAGTCTCCACATGAAAAACCCTTATGAGTCCATGACAACAGCTTGGCGAGCTAACAAGGCGAAACTGTTCTGTATACGAACTGTGCACTTTCATCATTAAAATCCTCTCAAAATACGTGCTAATCACCCCCGCACTGATTTCTTGACTACCCCAAATAAACGAAACGCTGCAAACCTCTGAAGTTTAACCGGCCTCCCTCTCTGGCTTTTCTGTCCGAGTTTGTGCTCTTACAGTCACGGTCAACATCGAGAACATGTGCTTGCCTGATGACCTCAAAGTGTTAAAACAGAGCTGAAGCCAAAAGTCTTGTCTTAACGCTAACCCCTTGAAAATCCCTTTCCGCCCTGGCCGTACCATGAGACGCAATTATGGGAGAAATTTGAAAGCGAGCCTGAATTGTTTTCATGAAATGTTTCACTCCATCTACCTCATCCTTTCTGTTGCAGTAAAACCCTGAATAAAACAACAGTCATACTCACGGGCCCTTGAGTAATGGATAATTAAACGCTGGACTAAGTTGAGCTCGTTGTGCCAAGCGCTGAGGTTTCGCTAGTGCTATTTATTAGCCTGTGATGTCCAAACAAACACTTTCCCAGGGTTTTTGAGTTTGAGAGACCGGTCCTTGTGCACTTAGTCGGAACAAAAACAAGTGTGAGATGATTTATAGGAGCGTCACCCGTAATTGTGCTAAATTGTTATTTGCTCAAGACGAGGAACTTAAATTAAAGACAACTATGTTAAAACTGTAGAAACAATTAGCCAGTGCGGTTTTGTTTTTGCAATTCTTTACAATAAACCGATATACTCCAAGTTCATTTTAAGTACACTAATTCAAGCATATGGGTAGTATACTTGTTAGTGTACTATTAATATACCCTTCAGTGCATGTGCAGTATTAGTAGTATACTATTAGGTGTACTATTTGTTGTGTGCTCTTATACTTGCAAGTTTACTCTTGTTACGTACAAGTTGTAAGTATAGTATACTTGTTAGCAGTGTTGGGGAAAGTTACTTAAGAAAGTAATGCATTACAGTATTGAGTTTCTCCCCAAGAAGTAAGTAGTCAGTTACCTAGCTACCTTTTATGTTAAGTAACGCGTTATGTTACTTTTGAGTAACTTTTTCTTACGTGGCTGAGGCTTGATCTCTTTTAGAACTTGCTCTTTTAGAACTTTTTTAATAGAGGAGCTTTTTAAAAAAAACACACACACAAAAATATGCATGCTGTATATAAAGATTATACAAATTTTAAAGCCAAATGTTTGCTACTTTTGTACTTTTTGTCTTATTAGTTAAGTAAAATTACCGTCCATTCAGACAATCCCCTTTTCAAAATAATGATAATACTTTCATCTCATAAATGTTTCTTCTTTGTTTCCGTCTGTTTCCCCGGGGAGCGCATTCTGTCATTGAGTGTGTGATGCAACGTGACTACATTCATTTTAATTCAGCATTTTTTAAAAAAAGTTAATTAACTAAAAAGTAACTCACATTGCATTTTTTTTAAGTAACCATTACTTATACAGTTGGTCAGAATTATTAGACCCCCCCTCTCTCTCTCTCCTTTTGATTTTTGTTTTTCTTTTTTAAATATTTCCCAAATGAGCAAGGAAATTTTCAAGGTATGTCTGATAATATTTTTTCTTCCGGAGAAAGTCTTATTTGTTTTACTTCGGCTAAAATAAAAGCAGTTTTTATTTTTTAAAAGCCATTTTAAGGTCAAAATGATTAGCCCCTTTAAGCTATATATTTTGTTTTGATAGTCTACAGAACAAACTATCCCTATACAATAACTTGCCTAATTACCCTAACCTGCCTAGTTAACCTAATTAACCTAGATAAGCCTTTAAATGTCACTGTAAGCCGTATAGAAGTGTCTTGAAAAATATCTAGTCAAACATTATGTACTGTCATCATGGCAAAGAGTAAAATAAATCAGTTATTAGAGATGAGTTATTAAAGCTATTATGATTAGAAATGTGTTGAACAGATATTGGGGGAAAAAATAACCTCAACTGTATGTCTCTAAAAAGTAATTTTATTACTTAATTTTTAAAGGTAATGCATTCATTTATTCGTTACTTAACTCGTTACTTGTAATGCATTACTCCAACACTACTTAGTTTACTATGTAATATACCATCTATGTACAGTACTAGTAGCATACGTGTACTATTTGTTGTGTACTGAAATACTAGCAAGTACTTTTATTATATACTAGTTGGCACTGTATTATCTGTGTTCTAGTAGTATACTTGTGTGCTACTTTGGACTAAATTGATCCACGTTTTGAGTTATGTGCACTTTTAGTGTAACAGTAGTAAACTTTAAGCACATTAGTTTGCAGCTATGATTTATCTTTGTACTACAACTATTCTACATGTCAATTTACAGCCACACTGAAATGATCACCTTTTAAATACTTATTATTTATATTCATATAATAATTATTTCTTAGTAAGCTACTAGATTTGTAATTTTTATACTTTTTAAACAGCATGAATAATTTACAAACAAATTATGTTTTTATTATTACCTTATTTTTGCACTATAAGACATATATATGACATTGAATTAGATATAAACGGTTATACTTGAAACATATCATTATCTCTAATCTGAACCATAATATACAAACTTGTTTGCTGTTTGTTTACAACATTGTTAAAGGATGTTGTTTAGATGTATTGTCAAATTTTATATTATCAAATGTTTACTCATTTTGACTTATTCTTGATACCACAATCTGTATGAAATAACAAATGAAATTTGTCATCATGCAACAGGATTCATGCGCTCCAGTTGAAGGTGATAATACTGAAAACTATTATTTGTTTACTGCAGATCGTTTCACATTATAAAACCTTAAATGGATAGTTCACCCAAAAATGAAAATACTAACTGTAATTTACTCACTCTCAAGTGGTTTATAAATGAGTTTATGAACTCCTGAGATATTTTGAAGAAAGCTGAAAATCTGTAACCACAGATCCATAGTAGGAAAAACAAATGTCAATGGTTACAGGTATCCGTCATTCTTGAAAATGTATTTTGTTTAACAGAAGAAAAGAAGATTTGAAACAAGTAAATGATTATGGAACTTTAATTTTTGGGTGAACTATTTCTTTAATGTATCATCAAGAACCACGTATATTAATTTGGTTTTGACTTTTCGTTTCTCCAGATGTCAGCCACTAACCTGCTTTTTATGAACTACAAGAACAACGCTTTTAGCTAACATTCACTTTTAATGATCTTCTGAACCAAAAAAAGTCATCTACAGCAAATATTGGATAACCTATAGGTAGGCCGACACGAAATCTGTGCGCGCAAGAAATCTGCAGATTTCCACAAAGTGAGTCTATTTATTTACTTGTGTAAATGTATATTTATTCAGTTTTTATATTAAGTTCAGCAATACTATTGACTAATATGAAAAGGTTCATATGATTTATTTACAATACAGTTTGTAAAGTAATATTTTCTGTCTTTTAGTTGATATATAGACTTGTTTACCAAAAAAAAGTGGATCTAATTGGATTTGCATTGTAAACATTCAATAAAAGTTTAGGTATTCTTTTTTTATGTCATAAATTAAGCTTTTATATGACGCTCCCAAAATCATTCTGCATAAATCTGCAGATTTTTTTACAAAATTCTCAGCAAAAATAGCAAAAAATGTCTGCAGATTCTGTCTGGTCCTACCTATAGGTGAGTAAATGAACAGTATGCTATTTTTTTTTTTTTGCATGAACTACTGCTTTAACAAATGTTTAAAACTATACTACAACATAGCCAAGGAATCCTTTTGTTGGGTGGAAATTTTAATTGTGTTATATCGCAATATATGGACAGACATCTATCTCCAGGTTCCCCTCTCCCTAAAATAAGTAAGATACTAATTGGACAACTTAAAAAAACAGGACTAGTGGATATATGGAGACAAAAATTTCCCAGTATGAAAGATTTCACTTTCTTCTCCACTAGACACTCATCATATTTAAGAATTGATTATTTACCCCAAATCAGAATTACAAAATTACAGAATTCAGATCATGCACTGATGATGATGTCATGGGATTTAGACCAATATCTAAGCATGATCTACTGCTTTAAGAATATTTAATAGAGATAAAAAGTCTGACTGATCCTCTTACAACACTGTTTAGTATACTTTGTCTTGCTCAAAATCTCACATTAAAAGTGAGTTTATTGCCTGTTTCTACTGAGTGGTACTGTACGGTGCGGTTCGGTACTCTTTTATGGTTGTTTCCACTGTTAAAAGGTACCAAAAAGTTAACCATACCGTACCACTTTTTGGGTACCCTTTCGAAAGGGTACCAACAGGTGGAGCTAGAAGCGCTGAACGCTATTGGTTTACAGAGATACGTCACTTGCTTGTGCACAAGCCAGGAGAATGAAAAAGGAACCACCATTTTTAAATGCACAGTCGAGACGTTACATCGTAATAATATATACATATAATGAGCCATGGTTTACCTGAGCTCAAACAGACCTTGTCGTCGTCTTGAACAGTCACAAAGCCAAGATAAACAAAATTTAGACCAATATCTAAGCATGAACTACTGCTTTAGAATATTTATTAGAGGTAAAAAGTCTGACTGATCCCCTTACAATACTGTTTAATATACTTTCAGTCTTGCTCAAAATCTCACATTAAAGTCAGTTTATGTAGCCCGTTTCCACTGAGTGGTAGGGTATGGTATGGTTCGATACGCTTTTTTATGGCCGTTTCCACTGTCAAAAGGTACCAAAAAGCGAACCGTACCATACCACTTTTCGAAAGGCATGACAAAAGAAAGAGCAAGCAGCTGAATCTAATCGTTTACAGAGATACGTCACTTGCTCGTGCACAAGCCAGGATAATAAAAACAAAGAAACCGCCATTTTTAAATACACATCCGAGACGTTACATCAGAATAATATATACATATAAGAACGAGCCATAGTTGACCTGAGCTCGACCCAAGCTCAAACAAACCTTGTCGTCGTCTTGATGAAGAGTCACAAAGCTAAGAACAACAAAATTTGCCGTGTCCTGTTTTTGTTTTAGGAGGCCATCTAAAAGCGCGAGCGGTTCCACTTTCTCCAGGGAGCTTGCCTGCACTCACTGCTCGTCTATATTTGAAATAATCAACTTGAGCTAATGATAATAGTGTGCGCGTAATTATTAAAGTGCTTCTGACATCCGATCCTTTCAGAAACGGACAAACGCAAGAGTGACACGTGAAAAAACAAAGGAGCAAATGATTCTTTCAGCAACCTAAAATATGAATAAGCTGCCATGTTTAACTATTATCATCGACTTTTAGACTATCATAAACTCGGAATGAAGGAATTACTTTCTAACAAGCGGTTACATGTGCTGGTGAAGATTAAAGATACAGATAAGAGGTGTTTGCACAGACTGTGGGCTATGTTACATGTTGTTTTTGAACCCATATAAGGATTAAATGTATGCTGTGTGTAGTTTTACTGTTAATGGTAACACGTCGGAGACTGTAAGGGTCTGTATTTGTTCATATATGTTGCATTTATTTATTTATTTATTTTATATAATTGCAGATGTTTCAGTAGGCTATTTCGCCCTATCATTGATCTGGAGTTATAATCAAATTATGTTTATAGAAAGGTTAGAAATGAACATTTATACACAAGTTTTTATTATATGTGAACAACCCATACAGCTTTACTTTAAATTTCCTCGAGCGAGAATGATGTCGACTGAAACTTTCTGTCGTACACCACGCATCATTGGTACCATTTTGGCAATGGAAACGCATACCTGATAAAGGTGACCCGTACCGTACCGTACTCTACCACTCAGTGGAAACCAGCCATTAACTCAAAGGCAAATAAAGGTCTCACAGGTTTAAATGGTAAAGATTTTTTTTAATTAGTTCATAAATATTTCTTCTTTTAATTCAGCATACAAAAAAGACAGTATGTACATCCACAGAAAAGTGGTTCACGAAGGCCGTAAAGCGTGAGCCACGTACTCTGCTCACATGCTCAGAGAGGTTTTGGAGTTTCTTTTTATGCTGGATAAAAATATAACAAGGCACTACACGTACAGTCCAATGTCCTTGCTCATATATGTGGAATAAATACAGGTTTCTCCCTCTAGAACCAAATTCCTCATCCAAGAGCCGCAAGTTTCAAGTTCCCTTTGTCAGTCCGTTAAAACCTTTTAACTGGTAAACGGAAAGTACCATCTTGAGTTTCGAATCCCTTAGAACTTGGAATGTGGAATCCTCCGAAACATCGAACAATTGGCTTCTAAAAATGAACGCCGAGCATCAAAACAGATCAAATGTACCTTTCTGTGTATTGTGTAAGAAAATAGAATTGTGAGATCTGGATTAAGGCGCGTATGATTTTAGATTTCTTTAAAAATGAAGCATAGAAACCCTCTTCAGGACGGTAAACTGGATGTTCAATTGTTGTGCAGTAGAAAAAAAAAAAGTACAAAAATAACGTCCAGCTTCATAAAGCCCAAAAATAAACCTCTTCTCGAAAGCAGATACGCATAAAACAGAAGTAAGCCATGCTTTGGTAAATCTGTGTCCGAGTAATTTACGCTCCACACCCAGGCTGAATATATCAGAAAGGAAATGTCTTAAAAATGTCCAGTAGCTCATTTGCAGACGTATTTCTCCACAGTCTTATCGCACTTCTTGCAGGTGACGTAGCAGCACCAGTGGTATTTGCAGTGGCATCGCTCCACCACTCGCTCTGTGTAAGGGTTGTAGCCTCGGCCGCAGCACATCAGATCACAGCTGTCACTGCCGCTGGACGTCTTATTGCACTGCCTGCAGACAAAATACAAACACACTGATTTATAGTGCATGCTGTAACACAGGTAACACTATGAAATGTTGTGCAAAATGAGAACAGAGAGTATTTGGATAACTGGTTGTAGGGGAATTTAGTCAAATTTAATTATTCATTCATTCAGCTTAGTCTCTTTATTCGTCCACAGCGGATGTCTTTGGACTGTGAGGGAAACCAGAGCACCCGGAGGAAACCCACGCTAACACAGGGAGAGCATGCAAACTCCACAAAGAAATGCCAACTGACCCAGGTGATAGTGCTAACCACTGAGCCACCCCAAATTTGATTATATAAAAACAAATTATGGGATGCATTTCTTTAGGGTTTTTTAGGGCAATTAAAAATAATTGTATTTTTTTATTTTAAGTTTTAATTTGTTTTGTATTTTTTTTCTTCCATTTTTTTTTAGTTATATAATTTTAACATCTTTTTTTTAGTTCCTCGGAAGCTATAACTAAACTAAAACTAAATACTGAGAAATTTGGTGAATGTGTGTGCGTTTTATATCATTATACAATAACTTGCCTAATTACCCTAACCTGCCTATTTAACCTAATTACCCTAGTTAAGCCTTTAAATGTCACTTTGTCATCATGGTAAAGATGAAATAAATCAGTTATTGGAAATGAATTATTAAAACTATTATGTTTAGAAATGTGTTGAAAAAATCTTCCTGTTTAACAGAAATTAAGGGGAAAAATAAACAGGGGGGCTAATAATTCAGGGGGCTTAATAATTCTGACTTCAACTGTATGTAAACATACGTTTGTGTGTGTGTAATTTTTTTTATGAATTCCTTTTAACATTGAGTGAAATTAATTTTAGATAAATAATTACAGGAACTTTTTTGGTATTTTTATTCAACTTTTTATGATCACTTTTTATATATGTTTTAGAAGACAATAATTTTATGAAATCTTTATATGACATACAATGATAGTATAGGATAGATTGAAGTCAGAATTATTAGCCCCCTTTTGAATTTTTATTTCTTTTTTAAATATTTCCCAAATGATGTTTAACAGAGCAAGGAAATTTTCACAGTATGTCTGATAATATTTTTTCTTCTGGAGAAAGTCTTATTTGTTTTATTTCGGCTAGAATAAAAGCAGTTTTTAATTTTTTAAGGTAAAAATTATTAGCCCCTTTAATCTATATATATTTTTTCGATAATCTACAGAACAAACCATCATTATACAATAACTTGCCTAATTACCCTAACCTGCCTAGTAAACCTAATTAACCTAGTTAAGCCTTTAAATGTCACTTTAAGCTGTATAGAAGTGTCTTGAAATATATCTAGTCAAATATTATTTACTGTCATCATGGCAAAGAGAAAATAAATCAGTTATTAGAGATGAGTTATTAAATCTATTATGTTTAGAAATGTGTTGAAAAAAATCTTCTCTCCGTTAAACAGAAATTGGGGGAAAAAATAAACAGGGGGGCTAATAATTCAGAAGGGCTAATAATTCTGACTTCAACTGTATTTAATAATAATAATAATACATTTTATTTGTAATACACTTTTCAAGCTCAAAGTGCGTACAAGTCAGAAAACAATAAAACAGTCAAAACAATAAATAGGAAAATATAACAATAAGTAAGATAACAATAGATCACACATTAAAAATACTGCTAAAAGGTGAGTCTTAAGAAGCAAGTCATTTTTTAAGTTAAATTCTAAGTGATTAAAGTAAATGAATAAAGTTCATTCATTCATTTTCTTGTCGGCTTAGTCCCTTCATTAATCTGAGGTCGCCACAGCGGAATGAACCGCCAACCTATCCAGCACATTTTTACGCAGCGGATGCCCTTCCAGCCGCAACCCATCACTGGGAAACATCCACACACTCGTTCACTACGGACAATTTAGCCTACCCAATTCACCTGTACCGCATGTCTTTGGACTGTGGGGGAAACCGGAGCACCCAGAGGAAACCCACGCGAATGCAGGGAGAACATGCAAACTCCACACAGAAACGCCAACTGACCCAGCCGAGGTTCGAACCTGCGACGTTCTTGCTGTGAGGCGACAGCACTACCTACTGATATTCAGTGAGAGGTGTCACGGTGGCGCAGTGGGTAGCACGACCGCCTCACAGCAAGAAGGTCGCTGGTTTGAGCCTCGGCTGGGTCAGTTGGCATTTCTGTGTGGAGTTTGTATGTTCTCCCCGTGTTGGCGTGGGTTTCCAAAGACATGTGGTATAGGTGAATTGGGTAAGCTGAATTGTACGTAGTGTATGAGTGTGAATGAGTGTGTGTGGATGTTTCCCAGTGATGGGTTGCAGCTGGAAGGGCATCCGCTGCGTAAGAACATATGCTGAATAAGTTAGCGGTTCATTTCGCTGTGGCGACCCCAGATTAATAAAGGGACTAAGCTGAAAAGAGAATGAATGCTATTCAGTGAAATAACAATTTTATGTATTGCTGAAATATTATCAAAGGTTTTATCTGTCAAATATAAATAGCCACTCTCACTGATTAAATTCAATCCCTGATTAAGTGGGGGAAAAATTATATTTAAATATTGAACAAAAAAGCTTTTTCTAACTGATAGCTAAATAATACCCAATTCAAACTGTTCTGCATATAAGAGGAACTGTTATTAAAATACATTTATACTTTATTTCAGTAATGCTGACTTGTAACTCATAGATGAGATTGTTTTGACATATGTCTAGTTGTGGAGCCTACACATTTCTCCGTAAGTTATTATAATTATTTTTTATATTTGATATATTTATATTTTTATATTTTTTCTCTTATGCTTTCTGGATGATATTGTATTACGTTGTGTCCGACTGTTTGTGTATTGTGAAATGGCCTTTGTACTTTTTTTTTTAGTTTGTTCTGTTTATGTTATTATTTATTTTCTTATTTTAAAAAGATTTTTTTTTTTAAATACATTTATACAAATTATATGTGCCATTTATAAACACAAGTGCCTTTTGAAACCAGGGAAAACATTTAAGTTCCCAGCGTGAAACCAGCAGCACTGAGGCTCCTTCAGAACATTGTTATGCTGTCCTTCATTGTGGTCTATCAGGAGTGACTGTACTGAAGCCTGAGGGATGATGAGCGCTGAACAGCCCGTCATAAATCAGCTGTAAGTGCACTGTTTTATAATTGTGTGCTGTTAATGAGAAAAGACAGACAGAAGAATGTGCTCTTCTTTCAATCTCTCAGGTCAATGCTGAAAGACAGAGGCTTTAGGGAAATGTGCTGAGCAGCATATGAAGGACACTTTTCATTTCTGATTTGCATGATTTATGTATTCACGTATGTATTCATTCATTCATCCTCATAATTTTTTAATAAATAATAATAATAGTAATACATTCTTTAATTTAAAAATAAATGGTTGAATAATGGTTAAATATATTTTATTTAACTTTAACTTTGATATTGGAAAATGAAATATATATATGCATAATTAGGCCTCATGAAATCCAGTGTATTTTGTATTTATTCATTTATTTATTTTTTACACAAATTAATTTTTTTCCATTTAATTGTTTTCATTTTTTTACATGTATTTAGTTTTTTTTTTATCTCCTGTTTTAGTATTTCCTGAATTTTTTTTTTTCTTGTTTCTTTGATTATTATTATTTTTTTATCCCCTGTTTTAATATTTTTACGGAGACCCGGAAGGGACGTGATGGGAGGGGAAAAAAAAAATGTTGCATGCAAAGATGTTTTGCGTTCCCTCACAAAACTGTTCCTGTTCACTTCATACATATCAACCCTCCCATTTTTGCCGGGATTCTCCCGTATTTTACCATTCTATACCGCTACCATCCTATCATTAAGTATTTTCCTATATTTCTCCCATATTTTTAATCTTGAAAGCACGTTGAAATTAATATAAAAATGTCTGCATTCACTTTCTTTCCATTAAAGCTGTGCGTCGATCATCACCCTTCATATTCAACACCTCTGAATAAGTGAATGCATGTATTAGCGCTGACAGACGAACCCAGATCAGCTTCTGTACATGCCATTTAAAGTGACACCTCTGTTATCAAACAGCAGCAAATGAATCTCTCGTTTTGTTTTGTTTGAGAACAGAGATGTCACTTTAAGAATTCTCAGATCTATAATGAAAGCATTCGATTATTTTAGTAACTGTTTGTGCTCATTTCAGAGAAAATTTGTTGTGTTTAAAATAAAACATGAAGGACGGACATGTTTAAAAATTATTACGTGTATTTGTCTGTTTAAACACACACACACACGAATCCCAAAGTGTCCTGCAGTTTAGCTCCTCTTTAAATGGCATGTACAAAAGCTGATCTGGGATAAATAGAAAGTGAATGCAGACATTTTATAATAATTTCAATGTGCTTTCAAGATTAAAAATATGGGAGAAATATAGGAAAATACTTAATGATAGGATGATAGCGGGATAGAATGGTAAAATACTGGAGAATCCCAGCAAAAACGGGAGGGTTGACATGTATGAAGTGAACAGGAAGTGTTTGTTGAACAATATCTTTGCAAGAGAGCACCAAAACTTTAAAAAATATATATCACTTTTTTTCTCCCATCAATTTTTTTACCCCACCATCACATCCCTTCCAGGTCTCCATATATTTTTATCTTGTTTCTTTGATTTAGTTTTTTTTGTTTTAGTATTTTTGGGTTTCTTGAAGTATTCTTTTAACCAATAACATTATATTTTTAATTGAAATTATTAAATTTGAAAAATTTATCAATTTATGTCATTTGTATAATCTTTCTGTTTTGCTTTACTTTTTATATCCCTTTGAATTTGCAATTCTATTTTCGTCTTTAAAAATTTTATTTTAATTTCATGATTTTCATGTTTTGTTTTTAAACAAGTTTTGCCCCTACATACAGTTGAAGTCAGAATTATTAGCCCCCCTGAATTATTAGCCCCCTGTTTATTTTTTTCCCCAATCTCTGTTAATAGGAGAGGAGATTCTTTCAACACATTCCTAAACATAATAGTTTTAATAACACATTTCCAATAACTGATTTATTTTATCTTTGTCATGATGACAGTAAATATTATTTGACTAAATATTTTTTCAAAACACTTCTATACAGCTTAAAGTGACATTTAAAGGCTTAACTAGGTTAATTAGGTTAACTAGGCAGGTTAGGGTAATTAGGCGAGTTATTGGATAATGATGGTTTGTTCTGTAGACTATCAAAAAAAATATATAACTTAAAGGGGCTTATAATTGACCTTAAAATGGTTCTTAAAAAATTAAAAACTACTTTTATTCTAGCTGAAATAAAACAAATAAAACTTTCTCCAGAAGAAAAAATATTATCAGACATACTGTGAAAATTACCTTGCTCTGTTAACATCATTTGGGAAATATTTAAAAAATAAATAAATAAAATTCAAAGGGGGGCTAATAATTCTGACTTCAACTGTACATTCAAATGGTGGAGTTGTGAAGTCTGCAATTAAGAAAGAGTATTAAACTTTTAAAGAAAAGAAAAGGGTGTAAATTGAGTCCATTTTGCTCCCAAACCCCCAGAGTTCTCCAAAGTGATCTGGTTTTGGCACCAGTTTTACAGTTACAGCTGTGAGTGAAAACACATTTAAAGCTCATCTCTTGAACAGATTTCGTGGCTTTAGTGATATCGATCGGCTCTGAGCCTCTGGGATGTTGTTCTGTCTGAACTTCTAATGGACAACTTCATTAATAGCAGTCTTGAGGCCCACAGAACAGCAGAAGAACATGAGAACAGAGTTAAATATGTTATTTAAAACATGACATATATTTTTTTTATCATATATTTTTTATAAAATACAGAACTCATAATATATTTAATAAAATACAGAATTTTTCTCTAAAGTATAATTCATTAACACTAAAGTGTGTTTTAAGTCGGTAAAATAAAATATAACCCGTTACAAAATGATCTGTTCTGTTATAAAAATTAATTCCTCAATATTAAAATATATATAAAAGAAAATAATATATATTAAAAAATAATAATAAAACCTAAAATTTAATCTAAATAAATATTCATTTAAGCAGGTTGACAAGAATATATTTATGATTTTTTAAATTAGTACACAGTAAAATAATTGATTAGATTCTTATACAATTTGTGGTAATACAGAGACTCCTTTAATATATAATAATTATAATATCAAATATATGCTAAAACTATACATTACATTATACTTATTGTACTTCTATTATATACAAGCTCCACAGACCAAGCATCCTCTGTCTTGTGTGTGAGTGTAAGCACTAAATATATGAGTGCTGAACACGTGTGATGCTCTTATCTGCACTAATGCTGAAGATGCTTTCTGTGTGTTGAGTGCACTTGATATATCACATGTCTGCAGGTTATCTGTGCACTAACCGACCTACAACATATTATACTCAAATAACTGAATGATTCACGTTTAAAGACATAATTTATAAGTTATAAATGTTACAGTAACATATAATTTCGTGTCAGATAATTCCCTTTAAAACCAACCTGTTTGCTTGTGTTTTTATACATTTGGCATTAAAATATATCACTGTTTTGATCATGTTTTAGGTTAGCTCAAAAATACATTAAATAAGATATATTTGCTGGTTTATTGTCTATAAACATGGATTGTAGTCAAATGAAAGAAAGCAAAACAAAACAATCTAAATTATTACAAAACAAAAAATATAATATAAACTAATAAAAAGCAAAACAAATATATAATATAAAAACAAATTAATATAAATAAATAACTAAACTGAAAACAAAACAACAAATATAATATAAATAAACAAAATACAAAACAAAGAAAAAATTATAATCTACACTCAATATAAAACAAAAATGTTATTTACAGATTAAGTTTTGGCTAATATGTTGGACTATGCTAAAGAAAGGGTCAAATCTGTGTCTTTAAACAGTTAAGTAATAAACCATAGCTTTATTATATCTGCCTTTTTTATCCTGAAGCTGATTATTTTTAACTGATGAAAAAAGTCCACTAATAAATATAATCAGCAATGATCTGTAATTATTCTGTGAATATTATCTCAAATCAGCAATAAAGTATGACACCAAAACTTTCTTTCATACCTCAAATCAGACACACTGCAGTAATAATGACTGTTTTACTCAATGGACTTGCAGAGGAAATTTTTTTACTACTACTACTATTGATGCTGCTACTACTACTACTACTACTATTACTACTACTATTGCTGCTACTACTACCAATACTACCACTACTGTTACTATTACCATTACTACTATTACTACTATTGCTGCTGCTACTACTACTATTAGTACTACTACTACTACCATTACTACTACTACCACCATTACTACTATTGCTGCTACTACTACTACCATTACTACTACTACCATTACTACTACTACTACTACTACTACTACTACTACCATCACTACTACTATTGCTGCTACTACAACTGTTATTACTACCACCAATGTTACTACTACTACTACTACTATTGCTGCTACTACTACCATTACTACTACTACAACTACTATTACTGCTGCTATTACTACTACTACTACTGTTACTATTACCATTACTACTACTACTATTGCTGCTGCTACTACTAGAAGTACTTACAACTACTATTACTGTTACTACTATTACCATTACTACTACTATTACTATGACTACTATTACCATTACTACTACTGCTAATATCATTACTACTACTATTACTACTACAACCAGGGCTTGACATTAACACCCGCCAAATGAGGGTATATTTCGGCTGTGGTGGGTTTGATAGACACTCCTACTAGCCACTTTGACTGGTTGAAAATCATTTTTATATTGTACTTTTCTTAAAAGCAGGGTTCGACAACAGAGATGGCCCAATATGCATGCAAATGGGATTTTAGAATCGAGAAGCAGCACCACTGACAAAAACAGCGTTCGTGAGCAAAAGAATGCAGCTGAATACCGAATTAGAGGACATCACTTGCGCGCACAGGTGATGTGATGGGCGTTATAGGTGTGAACCTACACTGGTCTCACGGTTCGGTTCGGTTACGATTATCATGCCATCGATTCGGTTCAATTCGACATCTCGGTGCATCGACGATGCTTTCCATACACAGTTTTTTATTTTCTTCATAGCACAGCAATTCTTGTATTAAAATGTATAAATATATTTATTTACTATTTGTAAAACAATTTTGTCCTTTAATACAAACAGTCAGATATAAACTGTACCTTTAAACAACACGAGCATTTATAGACCATTTTGAGGGATGTAAACAAAAACAATGGTCCTAACAAATTTCCTGTTTTACATTTTTTGAATTTCCATTGCTTCTGAGAATCCAAAAAGGTCCACATATTGATAAATAGTGTTATGACTGCTGATTTAAAATCAAGTTATGATTGAATTGCCTCTTGTTACAGTTAGGAAATAGTGTAACGTCAAGCAGGAACTGTTCATGGGCCAATGACATGACCACATTGAAATGGTCTATAGCAAATAAACAAATATAAATATCCCGCTCGCTTTCTGAGCCTTGTCTACCAAGTTATTTCTTACACCCCTTTGATTGGTCAAGCGCTCAACATAAAGGGCTGCGATTGGCTCCTACACGCTGGTGCTCTTCACAGATGCACTCATGGGCCACAGTGAGACAGAGAGAGAGAAATGGAGATTACTTTCATTCTCTTAATCGCCGTGAAATAGGGGCTTTTGCTGTAAGTGTCAGTGAAACAGTGTTCAGCAAACACACACGCAGTGAAATTGTGCACAGTTTCTGAGTTTTTCGTAGTTAGAGCATTGTAAATACTCGCGGCTAGCCTCCCTTGCCAAAGTAAGCTACGGCGACATATCGCATGTGAGATAAATGACGTCAGTATAATAACCGGTTATGATTATTACTGAACCGATACCGAATTGTCCGCGTCTGCATCGCGGTGCACCGAAGAAACGATTAATTTTGACACCACTAATGGGCGTGACTGTTAAGAAAGTGTGCGCACGACTGTTTAGAAAGCGTGCATGCTCCCGTTTTCTGGCACGAAGCAACCGCTGTTATCGGTTCCCTTTGAAATGAACTAGACAAAAAGTGATGCTTGTGAACCCACAGTCCTGCTGCTTTCATGATCTCCAGACGTTTTTAAAAAATGTCTTTTTGTAAGCAGCAGCAGTTCCCGCTTTCACTTTAACCAATTTTTGAATAGATTATGGGCCTAACGTTACCCGTGTGCGCATGATGATCCTTCCATTATCACACACAGTATGTTTTTCACCTGCTTTCTTTTGCTTAGTTATTTTGGTTGATATGGTTTAATTATCATTTTTACAATATTATTGCTTTAATAGGAGATTAACTCCCCATTTATGTGTCGCTCACTGGTGATCTGGAACCTTTACCCAGGACAGATTACTGTGCATAGTTTTAGATACATGGTAATATTTCTTTTTCATTCTCATTTTTTTTTTTTTTTTTTAAGAAATGTTTTGTTGAATAAAAAGTGCACGTATACAGCTATATTTGGCTTGTTTTGACACATTATTTAAAATTTGGGCCTAAGAAATAATTCAGTTTTTTATTTTTGGTGTGGTCAGAGATAAATTTGGTAAATCCTTAATTTTAAGCCCTGAAAAGTCATGTAAAATAAAAAAAACTAATTCCAATGTGACACTATAAAATCACAACCCATTTGCTCATGCACATTAAGCAAGTTCATACATGAATGAGGACTCATGTGGACAACACAAAGTCTAAATCAAGTAATTTTAGCATGTCAAAATCAAATTTTATGCATATGAAATAACTTTTCCCAACAACAAAAGTGTGGCTAGAGAAAATGGCGAGTGATGTTGGAAAACTACTAGCCACAGTGGCTGGTGATCAAAAAAGTTAATGTCAAGCCCTGACTACAACTATTACTACTACTACTACTATTACAAATAATAATAATACTCATACTAATATCATTCAAACTACTCATACTACTCGTTAGTGTCTTTTACTGCTGTCTCTGTCATTATTTGGAGGTGTTGCTAATGTCACAAAGTAAGTTCCACATCTCGGAGCCAAAATCAATGACACAGAGCACATTTAAGGGCAAAACTAACAAAAGCAAGGAAGCTGAGCTTATTTGAGTTTTACCTAAAGCTCCACCTGTGTGTGCAGTGATAAAGCAATAGGAAATGAGCAGGAAGAGTCCACAGTGCTGTTAATCTGTGTGTGTGTGGAGCTGCTATCAGCTGAGAATAGCAGCATTACGCACACACGCACACTTTATCAGGGCTTCTCAAAACAAACTGTGCCATCAGAGGAGGAAGTGAAAGAAATGTGTTTTGTTTAAACTCAATATGGGAAATATGTGTAATAATGTCCTTTTAATGTCCATCCAAAAATAAATCTCTGCCTTTGTTAGTATTTTCTGGACTTCATATAGTGTGAAAAACATTTTACTGCAAATGACTGGATTCTGGAGTGCACTTAAATATAAATATATACAAAAATATCATTTAAAAATCATAATGGCACACAAATAATATGTAATGTTTTTATTAATATTATCACTCTTAAAATAATAATAATAATAATACAATGTATGATATGTTTATATTATTATTTTGATTTATATTTTTTTGCTGATTTTGCTTATATATATATATATATATATATATATATATATATATAATTACTATTTTTAATTAATAATATTAATAATAATATTAAAACTAACAAAAACTAATATTAATAACTAATATTATATTATAAATAACTAATATTAATAAAAAATATAGTTGGAAAAATATGTAAATTGGGATGGGTATATTTATTTATTTATTTTTATTTATTTATTTTTTTCCTATAAGAATGTAGGGAGAATTGTTGGACATCTCATGATGCAAATGAATAAATAAATTTGACCACACTGGGATTAATAAATAAAAATGAAAATAAATTAAAAAGTAGAAAAAAACGGAGGTATAGAATTTGTGATTTACCTGTCCTGAGTCCCGAAAGAGCCCATCTTGTCATTCTTCATGCAGTAATCCGGTGAGCTCTGCAGATACACCAGCTCATTCTCTCGCACCGGCCGGATGTCGATGTCTTTCGGGACGAGCTGCTTGCGTGTTCCCATTGGCCGATGGACTACTTTAGTTGCAGACAAGTATTTGGTTTTCAGGTCGATGGCGATGTCCTTTAGGTCCAGTAAGCCCCTCCAGCAGGTCCGAATGGAGCAGGAACCAGAAACACCATGGCATTTGCACTTCATGACCAAAGCATCCCGCAAAGCCTGTGGAGATGGAAAAAAGCAAGATTGATTAAGATAAAGCCAATAAAAAAAATGACTTTATGACACAGGGAATGTAACATATTAGTGAATTTGGATGGCTTTTGCATGACTTCATGTGTCCCAAATAAAAAAAGACTTTGAAATTCAATCATTTTAATCGCAAATGTGGTTTCGATTGTCTTTAATTGACATCAGACTCCATTCGTGACTGTCCTGTCATATTCAAAGCACAGTTCACCCTAAAATCAAAATTTACTCACTACTTACTCACCCCTCAAGTCCAAACATTTATGAGTTTTGTCTTTCTGCTTAACACACAAGATATTTTGAAGAATGCTCGAAGCCAGCAACCATTGACATCCATAGTAGAATATATATATATATATATATATATATATATATATATATATATATATATATATATATATATATATATATATATATATGTATATATATATATGTATATATATATATGTATGCATGTATGTATGTATATATGTATGAAGAAATTAGATGCAAAAACCTCCAAGTGCCATCTAAATTTCTTCTAATATTACCATTTTTCTCAGGTTCCTTTGCCATAAAAGAGAAATTACTGAATCAAGACAAAGAATATATTATTTTCATCGCTTTTAACATAAAATAACTGAACATAAACATAAGAGGCTGAGATTGTAAAAAAGAATATTCCAGATGGCACTTAGAGGTTTTAGATATATATATATATATATATATATATATATATATATATATATATATATATATATATATATATATATATATATATATATATATATATATATATATATATATAGTCAGAATTATTAGCCCTCCTTTGATTTTTTTTTAATTTATTTCCCAAATGCTTTTTTTCCCAGTATGTCTGATAATATTTTTTTTTCTGGAGAAAGTCTTGTTTGTTTTATTTTGGCTAGAACAAAAGCAGTTTTTAATTTTTTTAAAACAATTTTAAGATAAAAATTATTAGGGCATATATATAAGGGCATCCGCTGCGTAAAAACGTGCTGGATAAGTTGGCGGTTCATTCCGCTGTGGCGACCCTGGATTAATAAAGGAACTAAGCCGAAAAGAAAATGAATGAATTATTAGCCCCTTTAAGCTATATTTTTTTTCGATATGTACAGAACAAACCACCATCATACAATAACTTGCCTAATTACCCTAACCTGCCTAGTTAACCTAGTTAAGCTTTATAGAAGTGTCTTGAAAAAAAATCTAGTCAAATATTATTTACTGTCATCATGGCAAAGATAAAATAAATCAGTTATTAGAGATGAGTTATTAAAACTATTATGTTTAGAAATGTGTTGAAAAAAATCTCTCCGTTAAGAGAAATTGGTGAAAAATTACACAGGGGGCTAATAATTCGGGAGGGCTAATAATTCTAAATTCAAATGTATATAACACAGTGGTTATTCAATATTTAAATTTAAAAATAAATCGTACATATTGTGCCTTTAACTGATTTCATATTTCTACAACTCGATGACAGTATTAGGGGTGTGAACCTACATTGGTCTCATGGTTCGGTTTAGATATCTAATTAATAAGTACTAGTACCTAATGATTGACTACTAGTACATAAAAATATGTACTAGTCCCAGGTGGAATACATACTAGTAAAAACTGAATAGTTGATATATCAATGACAGATCCCATAGAAATCAATGAAAAAAAATTAATTTGTTACTATTATCAACAGAATAGTTACTAGTCACTATTAAAATAAGTACTAGTATCTAATAAATAAGAATTAGTATCTATTTAATAAGTACTAGTACTTAATGAATACGTACTAGTATCTAATACATGAGCATTAGTATTTATTTAATTGGTAGTATCTAATGAATGAGTACTAGTATTTAATAAAAAGAACCATTGTCTAATGAGTAAGCACTAGTATATTTTTAATAAGCACTATTTAATAAATAAGTACTAGTACCTAATGGAAAAGATACTAGTATGTAAAAAATAAGCACTAGTAACATGAAAATAGATACTAGTACGGGTTATAGATTTAATGTAAAAACGGCTTGCCATACATGGCCATTCATCAAGTGCATGTTTACATTGAAAAACAATGTAAAAGCAGCACAATGGAATGGAAAAATGCATTCTGTGTAAATGAGTGCTGGAGTAAAATGGTGTACAGTCACTCAGCCTTTGCAAACTTCTTTTTGCCCTCAAAAGAAGAACACTTCACTTGAAATGTACCAGGACATTGAATCATTAACCTTTCTGCTTTTTGAAGTGAATGTGTGAGGTACTGCTCACCTGTCTGCCCACTTCGCTGTTGTGAAGATGCATGAGCTTGTTGGCGTGAGAGCCAGACTTCTTCTTCATCTTCATTGGGGCATCAGAAAACTTGGAGCCCATGAGGAGACCATAATGCAGGTTATCAGCACAGCCGCCCCACCTGTAGCCCGGCTCGGGGATTTCACCCGGGATCGGCCCACACGAGCACAGCCTCAGGTCTCCAGAGGTGCAGGCGCGGGCTATAGTGTGACTTATAGCAGCTGCGGAGAGCGCATACACAAATGCAGACTCCCTCGTTCCTGAGAGATACACATAAAGCACATAAAAAAGTGTATAGTTCACCCAAAAAACTATTTGAAATCTTTCTTCTGCTGAAAGTTAAAGAGGTTATTTTGAACAACGCTGGTAGCTGGCACCTATTGACTTCAACAGTCTTTTTTCCCCTACTATGGAAGTTAATGGGTATCATCAACCAGCTTTCTTCAAAATATCTTTGTGTCCAAGAGAAAAAAGAAACTCAAAGCTTTAAAACAGGAGTGTCCAAACTCTGTCCTGCATAATTTAGCTCCAACTTACTTCATCACTTGCCTAGAAGTTTTTGTATACCTACAAAGAGCTTGATTGACTGGTTCGGGGGTGTTTAATTGGGGTTGAAACTAAAATATGCAAGACACCGGCCCTCCAGGACAGAGTTTGGCACCCCTGCTTTAAAGCAACATGAGGGAGAGCACATGTAAATCTAGATTTTTGGGTGAACTACCCCTTTAAAGATTTAGTTCACCATTATTTATGTGAATAAAGGCCTAAATTTAATCCACTCATCATGTAAAGCATCTCAAGAGATGACTTGAATTAAACCGCTGATTCATGTGGATTTATTTTTGATCTCTTGATGAATTTATGAGATTTGGGTGAACAGTCTGTCAATGGAGGAAGGGAAATCCCTCAGGTTGGATTGCAAATATCTTCATCTGCCTTACAATCTGAAATAATGTCATGGCTTTTCTTTCTCTTTTTTTCTTCTATGTTATCTGCTTTGATAAAAAGCGCTATAAAAAATAATGAATTATGGTTTTGTAAACCTTATTATGATTTATTTATTAGCTCTTTATGAACTTTCCAAAGCATCAGGGTTATGGGTGAACATGTTTCAATGAAGGTACAGAAATCTCTATCTTTATTTGTTTTCTGAAGATGTATTCATATGGATTTTTTTCATGAAAGTTTTGATCAGAGTTTTGTGTAAACAGACTTTTTTTCCCCAAAGAAGAAGAAAAGTCTTGTGGGTTTAGAACGAATCCATTAGATTCATATGGATTTATTTTTTGCTCCTTTTCATGAATGTTTTGAAGGAGGGAGCGTTTTCAAACGAGTTACAGAAATCTCACAGATTGGATTAAAAATATCTTCATTTGTGTTATGAAGATAACTAAAGTCTTATGGGTTTGGATAATAATAAGCTGCGTTTAATCACAAGGATTTACTTTTTATCCTTTTCATTAATGATTTGAAGAGTCCAATTTGGGTGAAAAGTAGTTATCTTTTTTTTTTGTTCCCGAGAAAAACAGTGATTTATATGCATTTACTTTCATCTCTTTATAAACATTTTAAAGCACCAGAGTTTAGGGTAGATCAGAGATGCTCAAAGTAGGGCCCACAGGCCAAAGTTGGGCCATTGTAACCTTTGATTTGGCCCACCATCACTTGACGGATAGAGGACTATGCAGAAAACATCAGTGAGCAAATCAAGGCCAAAAACTAGTGTAATTCTGTTATAAATGAGATTGTTTTGCTTTTAATGTAATAAGTTTGTTATGAAATGTACAAAAATACTTCTTTAGTTAATATAAAGCAATATTTTCTAGTCATTTTTAAATATTAATAAATAAATTTGGAAATTACTGATGGCACCTGTATTTACCTTCTAGCCTCAATCAAGTTTGGTTTTTGGCCCTTCATAAGAAAAGGTTTGGACACCCCTGCGGTAGATAAACTTTCAATGGCAAAAAGAAATCAGTATGTTAATTTGTGCTTGAAAAATGAATGAAAATTTTATAGGTTTGCCAGAACGTGAATGCAAGTATATGATGACAGAATGTTTTAAACTGACATTTTCCCGTCACAAATGCAAAGCAATATAAGAAACCCAGCAGTATTCAGTGCGAAAGGATAATGGCGGAGATTACTGAACAGTTCTCTCAGTGCACATATGTCATGACAAGATAATAGGTGCAGAAACAGGAGAGGCTCAACTTGACCCCGTATGAGCGACATCAAAGAGCGTCTCCTTAGCGCTGTACTTATGAGACGCAGGAGTGTTTTAACTCTTGACAAATGCAAACGGTCTGCGGTGAAGGATGTCATGCAGTCCTCTAGAAGATTTAGATTGACCATCTTCTGTGTTTGGAGACTTTTAATAAATAATTAAGGAGGACGATTAAACCAGCCATCAGAAAGTTTCACTGCGGCATGAGCCGGTATAAGATTCTGACGGTATGAAAGCCTTGGATAAAAATATCACAGACTCACGGTATTGTGATTACTACTCTAAAATATGTTTTATTTAAATGTTTGGGTAAAAAACATCACCTTTTTTCCATTGAACACAATATATTTTATTTGACTTCTGCTGTCTTAATTAGTTTCAAAAACACAGAGTTCTTTACAACTTGAAAAGGCATCTTTGGATATCTTTCTTTTTTGCATATAAAGTAAGCCACTGCACTGTTCAGGCCTATAGTATGCTTGGATGTTGGTGTATAAGCAATTTGTTTCTCAGATGTTTCCTAAATCATAGGCTGACCAGTACATTTTAAAGTGAAGGGTCCTTTTCTGCCGGTAATACTGTTGCTCTAAAATATTAAATAAAAAAGTTGTAAAAACCACGTTTAAAAAAAAAAAAAAAGAAGTCCTTATACATACCTTAGGAACGGTAAAACAAAATGTTTGAGGTATTGATGAATTTGCTCTTAGTGTTTGGACTCTAAGCAGTGAAAATTAAACCACACTGAACTAAACTAAACTTAAACTTTGAAAACTGAACTGACACAGTTTCAATTTACTATAATCTTCTATGTGAAGCTGCTTTGACACAATCTACATTGTAAAAGCGCTATAGAAATAAAGATGAATTGAATTGAATTAAAATCTTGACTTTTTCAAACCGCGGTAAACCTTGAAACTGGTTATCTTATGCCTAGGCATGGAAATTCAAGATGAAACAGTAAGACAAAATATAATTTAATTTAAAGATAAAGCCTATGTTTTCACCATTAGAGGGTGCGTATTTGCAATAAACAAAAGTGTATTTTAATGATGTGAGTCAGAGTGTGGAATCATGGGATTTATCATCTACTTTATATCATATATTCAAAAAAAATTACCTTTGCTGCTTGTTCAAACTACTTATTTAAAATGAATTGAAACAACACAACTCTTATGCTTTTCTTTGGGACAGCTTAATTGAAAATGTTCAAAGTTAACAATCAATTTGTGTTGGGACAATGTGCAGAAAGTACACACTGAGGCCCAGTTTCACAAACAGGGCTTAGCTTAAGCCAGGACTAGACCTTGGTTAAATTAGGCTATTTAAGCCACATTTTTAAAAACAGCCTTAGAAAAATACATTACTAGTGTGCACCTGTAGACAACAAATGACACTGACATATTTTAAGACATCTCACTGCAAGTTATTTTGAGTTGAGACAGCTCAAACATGCAATTTAATCCATGACTAGCCTTAAACCTTGTTTGTGAAACCGGGGGTAAGTGTCTACGAAAAGTATTAGTAGACTGTCTGCTTATTATCTGTTGATACTGCTCCTTCAACAGACATTTAACGGACTATAAGAAACTTTGAAAGTACATGTCAACTTACACTAACCCCAACCTAACAGTCTACTTGTAATCAAATGAGAATTAGTTGGCATGCAGATGCAATGTAACCTCAATTCAACAAACAGACCATCAAAATAAAGTGTGGCCTTTTTACATCCTACAGGACTCAGAAATCATGTTCATAGATAAGCTAAAGTATTCAACACTTATTACATTGGTATCATGAAGCAGACTAGTTCTGAAAGCCATCAAAGGGAAACTTCTAGTGCATTTTAAGTACACATTTTAAGGTTGATTACATTTTAAGGTTCTGTTATAATGCTGCTCTGTGAAGCATCTTTGGAGTTTCCCGGTTTATAAAATCAAACCAGAAATTGAAGGTGTATGATGTTATTAACATGGCATCACAGGACAATGTTTGTGACACAAGTTAAAATTGATTATTTCTCTAGATTTGAACACTCTGAATCATTTGGAATGATGCAAGTAAGTAAGCAATATACAGTTTGAAGTCAAAATTATCAGCCCTCCTGAGAATTTTTTTTCTTAAATGATGTTTATCAGAGCAAGGAATTTTTCACAGTATTTCCAATAATATTTTTTCTTCAGGAGAAAGTCTTATTTGATTTATTTCGGCTAGAATAAAAGCAGTTTTTAATTATTTTAAAACCATTTTAATGTGAATATTATTAGTCTTCTTGGGCAATATTTTTTTATTGTCTACAGAACAAATCAAAGATTTGGCTAATTAACCTAGTTAAGCCTTTAAATTGCACTTTAAGCTGAATGCTAGTATGTTGAAAAATATCTAGTAAAATATTATTTACTGTCATCATGGCAAAGATAAAAGAAATCAGTCATTAAAAATGAGTTATTAAAACTATTATGTTTGGAAATGTGTTGAAAAAATCTCTCCGTTAAACAGAAATTAGTGAAAAATTACACAGGGGGCTAATAATTTAGCAGGGTTAATAATTCTAACTTTAAATGTATATAACACAGTGGTTATTCAATATTTAAATATTAAGAAATCGTACATATTGTGCCTTTAACTGATTTCATATTTCTATAACTTGTTGACAACTAAGAATTGCATCTGTGCCGCAAAGGTCGGACGCAGGGTAAAACTGAGGCTTTAAAAGGCCGTCAATTCTCTGCCCATTACTGACTAACTGGCTCAATAGCATCTCTCAGTGAATAGAATGGATCCTATTGTTCGTCCTCACAGTAAACGCAACTCCTCTGTGAAGGATCCCATCAAACGGAGCCTGAGAAAGAAGAGCGGCGTGCAAGAATCCTGCGGGTCGGGTGAGCAGGGCTTTCTTTTATCATGCAGCGAGGCCAAATTGCAGCATTTTAACTGGCATAGTCTGCGTTACCCGGAGCGAGAGTGTTTAGAGATCACCGTAAAGCTTTGCCCTCATAAAGTTTTCCTCCAACAATTAGATGGGTTCCTTAGACCTATTAAGGCTCGAATGGAAACCACACTCGGGTATAAAGTGAGGTGTGTGGTCACTTAAGTTAGCTGGCAACGAACGGACACCGGCTCTTTCGCAATTTAGGCTCTAAACAGAACATCTGCAGAGAGACTTCAATTGGAAAACAGACTTCGATTGGAAATAAATGCTCGTTTAGACACGGTTTTTCTCCGTAACTCACCTCGTTCCAGGTCTGGGAGGAATTTCGGTCCATCAATAGAGGAACAGTTCCAGCGCATGTCTGTGAAGGTCTTTTGGCAGACCTTTTTAACCTCCCGTGCTGCTTGGATGATGGTTTGCATGAGTTCCAGGTTACTCCTACAGAGCTGAGCCTGAGAGGAGACGAGGCCTGGCAACGTCTTGCAGTGCTGGGTCTTGTTGATGTGTTGTGCGGTCTGTGATAGCGCCCTGCATGAGGAAAGGCATATGTTTTAATATGTACATTCACTGATTTAATGTCTCAACTCTTGCCAATCAGACATTTGGAAAGTTAATAAAATGTTTGATGGAGTAAAAATGGATAGCATTGTTTGTGGCCAGCTCTAAAATATTAAGAATAAGATCAACAGTTTGCGAAAGCATTTAAGCTGCGGGCTAAAATTGTTCAGTGTCTTGCTCACAAAGGCATGCAAACAACAACCCATTCCCAGAGATAATCAATCAAGATTAGACCAAAATGGAAGAAGATTATTTCTGCATCGCTTGGATTTAAGAAAAGCACCAAACAGCAATCGCCAATAGAAGAAAAAAACGTTTATCCGCAAGATAATTTGGTCATTGTTAAAACTTAAGCGAATTTACTATGGTCAAGCTGCAGTCAAACAATGGTAGACGTCACACAAATCATGGATTTTATTATTATTATTATTTATCTCAGACTTTAATCACATAGGCCTAAACAGAAACTGCTGTTACCATAAAACAAAAGCCAATAAATTCAGTATGACTTCAGAGTGAAACCTGAAGTCAAGCATTGATTTCCCTTCTCTTTGACTAAAACACACACACACGTGTATCACTATTCGTGAGAACCAACTAATGCCCGCTCTACCTTTGCCTGTTTCAGATTAGGGGCCGCGACTTTATGTTCCATGATATGCTGTGACTGACAGACCCCTGTCTTAACCTCCACACACACACACACACACATACACACACACAGTCTTTGTTATCCAGGGAACACAGGTGTTTATGGCGGCATCTGTTTTGCATTTCTTGCCATGCAATATCAAGACTGTGGAAACCCCAACCAGCATCTTGTGCATGCAAAAAAACAGTCCCTTCACATACCAAATTCTCATATTTTCCATCACGATGCACCAAAAGACTGCATGAATACATTCTCAAGAAATCAAGTTAGCTTTGAACTGGGTTTACTTTTAATTTAATATTAAGATCAAATTCTACCAAGCTTAAACTTTTCCTAATTAAAATCAGCAGCCAAGAAATTCCCTTTTATATGATTCCACAATTGGTTTGCACGTATATTTATTTTTGTATTTACAAATCGATCATTACGCAAAACTCATTTCAGTTTCAGCATATATATATATATATATAAAGTAATAAACAAACAAACAAACTCACAGCCATCTGATTCCTGTGCACTGCTGAGACAGGAGCAGGAATGTGAGGAGACAAAGCGGGAGGGAAGGGAAGGTTCGCTTCATGCTGTACAATAAGATCCAGAAGACACTGATGCAGGTGCTCGCTGACCCAACTGCTTCTTGACACAGCTATAATTAAAAGCCAAAAGCCATGGCACTTATTCCTTATTTCCGTCCCTCTCCTGCTTGGGGAAAAAAAAAATCTGATTCAGATTAAATTCAGTGGACTCTAGGTGTATGATATACTGGTGATTGCTATGCAGCGTGCACATGACATGAAGAATATTTAAAATGTATATGTAGAAGTAAAAAACATTTGGTCACTTTAATTTAAGTTGCAATTATCGCTATTAACAATTCATTTATTATGACTTTTAGCTCAATAAATTAATAATTTTCAGCTTATTAGTAGTTATTAAAGTAGTAGTTATGTTTCAGGTAGGATTTAAGCATGTGGAATAAGATCATGCAAAATATGAGCTTATTAATTACTAATAAACAGCCAATATTTTAAAAATAAGCAGGTTATAAGCCACTAAATAATAGTAAGAATTGGTAATTGGAGTCATTTTCCATTCAAATGCTATATTGTTGTTTTATTATTCTATTGCATTACTTTAATACTCCCATTCTGTAAATAAAAATGTTTTTATTTATGAGAAGCCTTTGAAAACAAATTACAAACCACCGATTCAAAATGATTTCTTTTATTTTTAACAATAGTTCCCCACTTTCAGTGTGTTTGAAAATCGCAAAGCATAATTTTCTTACGCTCTGGGCCTACATGCAACTTTCTGAAATATAGGTGCGGTGGTTTTTGGAATGTTATCAAATGTTCTTAGATTATTCCATCTGCTGGAATAGGAGGGCAATAAACAGACACTACCTCCCACTGGACCTGCTGTCTGGCCTCAGGCATGATGCATTCACATACAGACAGTGATTGTCCAGATTGCAGGGACAAGCTTTTCTCTTTTTTTCCAGAAGTTATTTTTTTCCTTCTGGCTATTGACCTAAACCCAGAAAACTATACATTAAAAGTGCAATTACAGTTACATAGCTAGTAATTGCATGAAAAATTATAGTGCTCAAAGTGATATATTTAGTTTTCCACTTGCCACTATCATTGCTATTTTAATCACTTCTACTGTTTTATAGATTTTATTAAGTCTTTTAGAACAACAAATTGCTTTAACACCACTTTAAGGCAGCAATTAAACTTCTGATTCATATTTTTTGTGAGTTTAAATATACTAATTAAAGAAATTAGAACAAAATATAGTATGGTTTAGCTGTTATATGCATTATCTATAATCTATATACCATTCGCACAGCCAGCTACACGCAATCCAGATATTTGTCAAGCTCATATGTAGAGTATACTATAAAACAAATCCTAAAACATGGATAAAACATAATTAAAGAATTAAAGATTACTGTTATATAGCACAATAAAGCTGTTTCTGCATTTCGTAAAGATTCGTACAGAAGACATTTCGTCCAGTTTTATCTCTGATCTGCTGCATTTTCACCTTGGAAGATCCGAGGTGAACATAAAATGTAATTAGTTCACTTAGCTATAACCCCTCTGGGTGGTCTATAATAATGTATATTACAGTAGCCTATTATAGCTTTAAATTGCAAAACAAAAGAATTAATAAAACAGCGTTTAAATAGAAAGCACCAACTTTGCGCACAATAAAAGGACTCCTCACCTTTATCAGAGACTGACGCCAAAAAAAAAAAATCCGCTTGTACAAAGTAATCCAAAGGTGATTTTCATTTTAATCCTGCCAAAAATGCTCTAGCCAAAGCTTTAAATGAGAGTTAATCCGTTTGTGTGAAGTCCGAGTGAGAAAGCATGATGCTGGAGCGCTGATAAAGAAATGAAGAGAGGCGGGTTTGTGGTGCTGCTCGCGAGCCGGAATATGCAGGACTGAAGGCGCAGCGCGAGCGCAAGTCTATATGAGGCCGCGCGCCGCTTTGATCTCGCGCTGATGTCAGGGACCATTAGCATAACAAAGTGGTTAAGGTTTCCAAGCCAAAGAAGACGAAGGTGAAAATATGATCTGCGATACTCAGACATATCTCGCTACTTTCCACATGGAATTTCATTTCTTCTTTTGGAAGATAGGAAAAAGGTGTGTTTTGAGCCCCTCATGAATATGACTGTAAACATAGCATGTAACAACGAGGGGATTGTATTGTGTGATTTTAGTTTGGCGTATTCTGTAACTATCCGACAGACTATGGGTCAAGGATAAAATGATTTTAGGGTCAGAACAATAAAAGTGAGTAAAATAAAGCTTGCATTTTTGGATACTGTTTATTTATTTATTTAAAAAAAAAAAAAAAAGATTTACACCCATTACGAATAGAAACCTAATAAAAAGTCATCCAGTGAAGATATAATAATAAAAACCTTTCATAGAACAAAAATAATTTTATGAGATATTAAATAAAACAAGCTTAAAGATCACAGGGCTGCCCCAAAATACCAATCAATTGTCATTTAAAATCTTTATTCTTTGCCACAATCCTTAAGTTCACTAGGTTTTACGTATTACATATTTTTTAGCAATATATTTTACACAATTTAAAATAAGATACAATTTTGTATGAATACTTATATTAGGTACTGCTTGGAATAAGTATGTTATTTAATTTTTATTTAAATATATGAAGAGTTCAGATGTAAAAACCTCTAAATGCCATCTAAACTTTTCTTCAAAAACGAGCACTTTGCTTGGGCTCAGTAGGTTCAGTAAATTCACTTTTATTTCAATGAATAGAGCATTTTCCTCGTCTGTAAAGTACAATAATTTTACAAACATAAAAGGTTGAGAAAAATGCTTTTTAAGGAAATATCAGATGATATTTAGAGGTTTTTACATCTGAACTTTTCATATATTTAACACGATATGGAGTAATGCTGGAACATTTTTCCTCCACATTTTGACTTTCACACGGTTATCTAAAACATTAATTAGACACACCTTCAAGTGATTTATGTTTTTAATGTATATAAAATCACTTTGTAAATTTAATTTGATGCTGACACCAACAAAAATAGATAATTCTTTCTTTTGAAGAAGAAAATATATATATATATATATAAAAATATATAAAAGTTTAGATTAGGTTAGATTAAAAACTACTCGTATGGTAAATGTGTTTACATCTTTAATTATGGAATTGTACATCAAGGACATCTGCAGTATTTTTTATCACTTTATCTTATATTTTGTATGTTTTAAATACCGTTATTTTGTATAGTTTTTTGTAAACTGGATATTTGGTGTAATAAACCATTCTTAATATCATTGCTGCACTTAATAGCAATAGCTGCACTGTAAATAAGTTGCCTTAAATTTTTAAGCTGAATCAAATTAACCTTAGAGTCCATTGAACTTCTATTATGTTAAACTGATTTAAAACAACTTGTGTAACTTATAAAATTAAGTTAGAACATGATTAACTAAGTTTAGTAAGTTACAATGACCTAAAACATATGCTGTCAGGACTAAGTGATCATAGAATTTTTTACAGTGTAGTAAATGTAATTTCAAAAACCACTTAAAACTTAAAAGGCCATTTTCTGCAATTCAATGAAAGGTAAAACACGTGAGAAATCATGGGAGCATCAATTTCAGGAAATAAAAATCACAGATTTCACTACAAAGTTGGAAATATTGCAATTCTAATGTTTGCATGGTCCATAAAATTAAGTATGTTACACGGCCATAAGCCAGATTTTCCACACTCATGCCATTTACAGCGCTGTACACAGCCCATATTGGCCACTGCAAAAACAAGGCAGTTTTCCAAGCACGCTAATAATGATTTCAGCGTGATGGATACGTCCTCATATTAGCCACTATATGACAAAGGTTTCACACAATAAATGATTTCACCTCCAGAAATACTCCCAGTAGCCCATTGAAGTCCACATCTGAGCAAAGATATTTCCTAATTCATAATAATGAGCTATTAAACTCTCTTGTTATTTTTGGTCCATCAAGAAGTATAAAAGAGGCCATTAAAGGATTCATTATCGTTACAGATTGCTAATAATAAATATGAATGTGTTGAGAAAATATTTTTGCAGAATAAAAAATAGGCCAATACGTGTGTCCATTTATTACAGATCCCACCGCGCGCTATGGCCAAGTTAATATTTTAACCATCGAAGGTAACTGTCTTTTTAATAGCGTCTACGGTGTAATAAAAGTCAAGATGTTCTCCGGCCATATGCTTCTCTTATTAACCTGGCTCTCCAGTCCAAAATAACGCCTCCTGCCACGAAATGCGTAAGACTCACAAGTTTCCCCCTGTAAAACACACCGCACAAACCAATTTTCGAATAACGACGCAATTAAAATACAATCATTAAGAGTTTTTCCACTGTTAACAGTATCTACTGTTTTACATCAAGCAGGCAATTTCACTGATTTTGTGGTTAAGTGTGTAAAAGGAGGAGTGCGAGTTTAAATGAGACAAAAAAAAATAAAGAAAAACAAACATCAAAGCTTCAGTACAAAGCATCTTAAATGAACATGAAATTTAAAGCAAATTAAAGGTGCACTTATTTTACACTATACAAGAAGTAAAAAAAGTAAGGTTAACTTTAAGGCTAGAACCTATTGTAATTATCAGAAGTAAACAAATATGCAGCTCTGGGGAAAAATAAAGAGACCACAAGAGAAATTTTCGAAATTTATGATGTCTTGGGCAGGGAGGGATTTAACCAATAAGCAAGGAAAGCGGCCGCTTAGGGCCCCAGGAAATCTGAGGGGCCCCAAATAAATACCTAGATGTACAGTTGAAGTCAGAAATATTAAACCTCCTGAATTATTTGCCCCCCTGTTTATTTTTTCCCCAATTTCTGTTTAACGGAGAGAAGATCTTTTTAGCACATTTCTAAACAATAGTTTTACGAACTCATTTCTATTACCTGATTTATTTTATCTTTGTCATGATGACAGTAAATAATATTTTACTACATATTTTTCAAGACACTTCTGTACTGCTGCTTAAAGTGACATTTAAAGGCTTAACTAGGTTAATTAGGTTAACTAGGCAGGTTAGGGTAATTAGGCAAGTTATTGTATAACGATGGTTTGTTCTGTAGACTATCGAAAAAAATAGCATAAAGGGGCTAATAATTGACCTTAAAATGGTTTTGAAAAAATTAAAAACTGCTTTTATTCTAGCCAAAATAAAACAAAGACTTTCTCCAGAAGAAAAAATATTATCAGACATACTGTGAAAATTTCCTTGCTCTGTTAAACATAATTTGGGAAATATTTAAAAAATGTAAAAAAAATTCAAAGGGGGTTTAATAATTCTGAATTCAACTATGAATGATACCTATAAATTATATATAACATTGTTTTCTATCATATTTTGTACAGTGAGGGTCTAAAATGTTTTAATTTGAATGTAATTATCTGCGCAAATTTGTCCCCCACCTTCAATCATGGACCAGTCCAGCAGTCAAATCAGTAAACATTTAGTTTTAAAAGCGAAATGGTTCATTCATTTATTTTTAGTTGTGAATTCATTTTAAGAAAACAAATAGTTTCAAATATTTTACAAGATGCTTTACACATTATTATTATTTTGCATTAATATAAAAAGTAGAAAATGAGATTAAATGATATAAGAAATAATATTTTTTAAAAATTAAAGTACAAAAGGTGCATTTTATAACTTTTGGGCCCCATGGCTGGATTTGCTTAGGGCCCCAAAATCACTAAAATCCACCCCTGGTCTTGGGTGTAAAACTACTGATGACATTTTCCCATGATTTAACAAATAAATTGATGTCATTTTGTCATGTTTTCCCTTTTAGACAAAATCTGAATAGTAAAATATAAATATTTGATGGAAAAACAGCTCTAAATTACAACATTTCTAAATGAAATTTAAAGAAATGTTATCAAACATTTATAGAATTAATCAAAAATGACTAGGTTATATTACTAGTTGATGTTTTTTTTTCTGTAAACTACTAATGACATTTCCCCCCTAATTTAACCAATAGATTGATGTAATTGTCATGTTTTCAGACATTTCTATTCATTTTTAGACAACATCAGAATAGTAAAATATAAATATTTGATGGAATAACCCTGATTTTCACTCAAAAGCAATTTTAAAAACTTGTTATTCTAAAACAGTTGTCATTTTCTGAAAAAACTCAACAATAAACCAAACAATAAATGCTCTAAATTACAACATTTGAAATTTCTAAGAGCATTAATATAGATTAATAGAATAATAATTGAACAATGAACCGTGGTATTTTCATTAATTAATGTTAACTAACATGAACAAATAAATGTCTGTAATAAATAAATCACTGTAATAAATATTGATCATTGTTTGTTCATGTTAATAAATGCATTAACTAACATTAACATATGCAACTTTATTGTAAAGTGTTACTAATTACTTTCTTACTCAAACCAATACCTAATATATCCAGAGAAAAAATTACATAATTTTAGATAAAGAAATAAAGAATTATTCAATAACAATAATAAGGTTTCTTAATTTATTCTACAGCTGTGCATGCAGAACTGGATTATAAAATAAAGTCCTACATAGATTACAATATTATTAAGCTAAAGATCTAAGATACACTCCACAAATTCAGCAATAAAAGTCTGCGTTGATGTTAAATAATGCACTTTTTTGTTCTCTGTAACGCATTTAAACAAGGTTATTCTGAAAAAATATCTCAGACAAAACAAAACTGCACAGATTTCATTTGTTTAAGGCCTTGCTTGCCAGGCGATGCTTATTATCTTCAACTGTATTTACTTATGTGCGATAAATCATGTTCTGTAACCTTGCTTGACCCTTCAAATGCCTGTCCTGTTGCATAATAAGATGAATTTAGGGATATCAGGAAGAGTAAATGTCACACAGACTTATATCAGTCACTCACTTTGAGGCCCACAAGAAGGGCATGATACTGGAAACTGTAGGCATGACTATTTTAGTTTAATTGATTTAAGAAATAATTCAATAAAGCAACAGCTGAAAAACCAAAGCAGCGAAGAACAGAAAAGAGGGCAGCGTGTATATTTAGAGCTAATCTGATACTCTGAAGTGGTACCAGCGACAATTGCCGAAGCATGACTTTTCCATTCGCCGCCAAGCTGCACCATTTCGGCTCAATAAAACGTGAAATGTCCATGGAGCTCTAATCTTGACCCAAAGCGATGGGAAAGCAAATATATGCGTAGTTTCGCTAAATACATCTGCCCACAGCAAATGATTTAAATATGCGGGAATGGGAATTAGCCAAGCCGAGGGGGATGTGCGGGAGATAATAGAGTTTAGACATGAATAAAAACCACAGGGCTTTAGTTTTGGAAATCTAGTTCAATTGGGAACATTGGGGATGGATTGTGGCGTCAAAAAATGGGTCATTAGATCAACCCAAATTGAAAATTGTCAATATTTACTTAACCTCACCGCATTTCAAATGCCGAAATCTAGTCATCTTTCGTGCATTCACAATGAAATCAAATAAATAAATCCACTGAATTGACCGTATGCATGGATCGTTCTTAAGATCTTCCGCCTTAATACAAGACATCTGGAAGACGCCTGGTGAAACATCAGTTGTTGGAGTGACACCATCTTGAAATTTCTGTGTCAGCTTTAACAGTGTAATACATAAGGACCTTTAAAGGAACACTTCACTTAAAAAATAAAAATAAAAATAGACTCTTTTTAATACTCCCCTAGAGTTAAACAGTTGAGTTTTACAGTTTCTCAATCCATTCAGTCAATCACCAGGTCTGGAAAGAGCCCTTTTAGCTTAGCTTAGCATAGATCACTGAATCGGATTAGATCATTAGCCCGAATGACCGAAGAGTTACGTAGATTTTTCTATTTAAAACTTGATGCTTTTGTAGTTACATCGTGTACTAAGCGCGACAGAAAATGAAAAGTTGCCATTTTCTAGGTCAGTATGTCTAGGTTGCGTATCGTGGCAGAGGGAGGGGCAATGATAGAATGCAGCACCTGCAAATAGTCCCCAACACCAGGCCCTGCACTTGCATCACCAGCTAGAATCTGTGTAATATTGTGCCTGCTGTAGCAACACAATCTCACGACAATTCAGAACTTTTTGATTTAGTGGCCATTTCATAATCATGAGCTCATTCTTACAATTTAGTTCGATTTACAGTTGGGTTTAGCGGTGAGGTTGGGTGCCACGCCTCCTTTTTAAAATTGCACATTTTTGTACGACTCTGAATTTGTAGTTTGTAGTCATGATACAGCAGAAAGATCCTTAATTATTAAGCCTGAAGTATAGTTATGCCCTAGAAAGAAAAACCTACTGTTTATTTTCCTTCACTGTAAAAAAAAAAAAAAAGGTCAAGACAACAAATATTTTTATGTTGTTTTAACTCATTTTTTAAGTTATACAAAGTTTATCTTAATATTTTAAGTCAGTTTGATTGATGTAAGTTGAGATGACTAGAAAAGTTAATTTGACTCAAATAAAAGAAATTAGGCAGCAGGATTTTTTTTACAGTGTTCAGTAGTGCACAATGTATACAGAAGAGTCAAGCTTTAAATAAGAAAATTATCGAAAGACTTTGAGCGAGATGCTAATGGTCTAATCCAATTCCATGAACTATGCTAAGCTATCTAAACATTGGCTGAATGGATTTTTTTAAAAAAAAAGGATAAACTCAACTGATCTAGAAAAAAAAATTGTGGAGTATTGCTTTAAAACTGAGTGCAATTAAATACAATTGTACAACGCAAAGCAAAAACAATAGATTGCTATGAAGCTATTCACACCAGTCACAATCCATTGTGGCATGAAACAATGCTATGAAATGGTTAGATCTAACGATATCTCACGGCAATTTGTGACGTTTTGATTTTGTGGCTAATATGTGCAATTTCATCCGTACCTTTTAGTACGATTTGCTCATCTCCCAATGATGGTTGGCTTTAGAGGTGGGGTTTGGTGCCACGCCTCCTTTTTTAAATCTTTCATTTTTGTATGACTGCACTCTGAATTCGTACGAATTAGCCACCTAATTGACAAAACGTAAAATAGTTACGTTTCCTCGTGAGATCAGGCTGGTTGTAGTCATGATACAGCAGAAAGTTCCTTAATTATTACGCCAGAAGCATAGTCCCAAGACACATCGCATCAGAAAAGAAACCTACTGTTTATTTTCTTTCACTGTAAAATAAAAAGGTCAAGACAACAAATATTTTTTATGTTGCTTTAACTCATTTTTCAAGTTGTACAGACTTTAACTTAATATTTTAAGTCAGTTTGATTGGTGTAAGTTGAGATGACTAGAAAAGTTAATTTGATTAAACTAAAAATAAATTAGGTAGGAAGAATTTTTACAGTGTTCAGTAGTGCACAATGTATACAGAAGAGTCGAGCTTTAAATAAGAAAATTAACGAAAGACTTTGAGCGAGATTCTAATGGTCTAATCCAATTCCTTGAACTATGCTAAGCTAAAAGCTAAGATGCTCCCACCAGATCCAGAGATGAATGGATGGGTGAATGTTTTTTTTTTTTTTTTAAAAGTTAAAACTCAACTGATTAACTCTAGGAGAGTTGTAAAAAAAATGGGGGTTTTATTTGAGTGCAATTAAATAGCACATACATATAACGCAAATCAAAAAACAATTGATTGCCATAAGGCTATTCACAGTCACAATCCATTGTGGCATGAAACACTGCTATGTAATAGTTAGATCCAAAGATATCTTACAGCAAATCGTGACTTTTTGAATTAGTGGCTAATATGTACGATCTCATTTGTACCTTTTAGTACAATTTGCTCATACCCCAATGATGGCTGGGTTTAAAGGTAGGGTTTGGTGCCAAAAATCAGTTCAACTCATGCGAATTAGCCACTAAACTGACAAAACACAGATCAGGCTGGTTAGATCTGAACTTTAGATCAGAAATTTGGTGTAAGGGGTTAACAATAACCAAACTGTCAATCTGTTATGATGCAAATCAAATGACTGCATTTATATCTTTCAGAGAGCTCGTTTTTAGTCAGTGCAGAGCTATAATAGCAGTGTGCTTATGGAAGAACAGTCATTTTTATGAAGGCTGTGAAAAGCATCTAGTAGCAGTGAGATGTGAATGGGCATGAACTCTTAAATATCAGGTCAAACTGGCCTGAAAACTGACCAACAGAGCCGTGACCTCTCTGGTGTGTCTGTGTTTGAGGTTTTAGCACGGGGACTCTCAATTCCTGCCCGTACCAGGATCAACACCAGTCACTTTGATCTTACATAGCTTTAGGCTGGTTCAGAGAGGGCAAGAGAGCGACTTCAGTTTATATAACCGAAATTATGCACGGGCCGAAAAAAAAAAGCGCATGTGCTTTGAATGAGAAAATGTCTTCTTCTGACATTTCTCGTTTGAAATGTTAACTCGATTTAGCCTTTTTAGACGTTCTGTTGTGTGTGAACTTTAGGGTCGCTATTGAGATAATGGTTTAACGTTTGCATAATGAATCATTGGCAGCAGCTGTGCCAACTGCTCCACGCTATTTGTCTTTTCTCTGAGGGATCATCAGACACGTAGCGCCATTTACCCTGACACATATTCAGATCATTCATTCTGAGCTTGTTGAAGGAGTGCAGAGACGCAGTGCCCCCCCCCATCCCATGATGTCTGGGGTCTCGGGCCTGCTCACAGCTGTCTCATGTCTCCTGTCCCAGAAAACTGAGCCGCACATTTTGATTATAATAGCTCAGTAAATACACAAAGTTAAATTAACTAATATAATTAGAAGACAAAATAATGGGTTAATATTCATGAAAAGCTGTAATATTAACTACACTGTAAATAAATCCTGGTTGCCTTAAATTTTTAAGCTGAATCAAATTAACCTTATGAGTCCATTGAACTTATATTATGTTAAACTGACTTAAAACAGTTTGCGCAACTTGCAACATTAAGTTAGAACATGATTAACTTAGATTAATAAGTTACAATTTCCTAAAAACATATGCTGTCAGGACTAATTAAAAATATAATTTTTTTACAGTGAAGAGTTATGCAGGTTTTTTTTTTTTGCATTTCTATATAAATACTTGATTATTAATATACATTTTTGTGATAGTGAAAAAATTATGTTTGACAGTTGCACATTTTATATTTCTTCCAAAGTTAAGTTGCCAATTAAAGCTTTTTTGTTGCATAAAATAACAAAACTCAACTGTGTTTTCATATGCTTGAATGCATTGTTAGAAAGACAATCCCGATGTTTTAGGTTCAGAAGAGTAAAATAAAATCTATATTATTGGAATATGCTAATTTGTTTATTGCTAATTATATATAAAATCGGAATCACTGTTCAACAGCTGCAAAATTTGTTATGAAATATCTTCCAAATTTAAATTAGTTGTCAGGGTTTTTTCCTCCGAATGAAATAAAACATGTGCTGTGTTTTCATACGTTTATATGCATTGTTAGACAACACAATCCCAACGTTTTAGCATCAGAGCAATTAAAAAGTCAATATTGTTTTGGCAAAACCTTGATTTTTAATCACAGCAAATAAAAACATTAGTTATTCTATAATAAAAAAGCTCTACAAATGACAATATTTTTGATTGAAATTCAGAAGTGCATTAGATCAAGTAAATAGACTTAAAGAATAAAGCAAATATTACAAATTTATTCAAATACATACTTCATAAATATAGTAAATACAGTAAAACTAATACTGAAATAATATTAAAGTGTATTAAATGTTTTTCAACTTAAAAACAGATTTATCTTTTTAGATTATACCAATTATATAGGTTTTATACCAAATTGTTTGTTGAACAAAACTAAACCAATATTTTGATTGAAATTTGGAAGAAGTGTATTAGATGAAGTAATTAGACTTATAGAATGAATCAAATATTACAAATTTACTCAAATACATACTTCATAAACATAGTAAAACTAATATTGAAATAATATTAAAGTGTATTAAAAGGTTTTAAACATCGTTATTATAGTGTCTCTTTTTTATATTACACCAATTATTATATCGGTTTTATACCAAATTGTTTGTTGAATAAAACTAAACCAATATTTTTTATTGAAATTTAGAAGAAGTGCATTAGATGAAGTAAATAGACTTATAGAATAAAACAAATAATACAAATGTACTCAAATACATACTTCATAAATCAAGTAAATACAGTAAAAAATAATATTGAATTGATATTAAAGTATATTAAAAGTTTACTACGAATATATATTTTATTATACAGTATTATACTTATTATTATATCTGTTTTATACCAGATTGTTTGTTGACTAAATCTAAACACACAGTTATTACCTAGTTATTGACTAAATCTTTTATAAATTTTCATAGAACCAAATGGCCAAATGTTTCCAAACCAAATGTTTCGCCAAAGTGAATTTAAAATGTTGCCAAGAAAAAAAACAATAGTTTTGTTTAACTTGAAATAAAAATTACAACTAAAGTAAACATTAAAACAAAAATTACTACATGTATATTTTAAATAACCAATTAACACATGCACACACACATTTACATATACTGAAAACAATTATGTCTGCAAAATTGTTGCAAACAATTTGTGTTGAATTTAAACAAAACAATTACATTTAGTAATGTTCAACTTGACTTGTTTGTTTAAATTCAGTCCAAATAGATACAACCACTTAAAAAATTTTAGTAAATCTAAGGAATCATCTTTAAATCATTATTTTTTAGTGTAATGGAAAATATCTAAAATGTAGTTAATGAACCTGAACACCACCTCAGCGATCACTTAAAACCACTTAGAAACTCCTATTCTCTTTTAGACAAAGTCAAACTTGTACATGAAAAAGGGAGACACACCGTTCTGCACAAATACACAGTGCCAGCAACAAATGGTGGGAGTCATTACAGTCAGAGGCCTACCATCGACACAGTACAAACAGAGCACAGCAACATTGTTGATTTGAAACATTGTTCAGCAGCCCTGCGTCTCCGACAAATACAAAATCCATTTGTTTGAGACACAAGAAAGGCGACAGCGTCTGTTTGGTGCTCCGTGATGGAGAGTCTGTCGTTGACTGGCTGTTTAAACTAAGAGGAAATGCATCACTTTGGCTGAAGCACCACGTCCAACCAGTTTATTTAAGCAAAGGTGGAAGAAGCTTTGTTTTGGCTGTTCTTTTGAGACCTGTTTTAATTAGGCAATCTCATAAAAACAAATCATGATTTAATAGGCCGAACGAAGAGAGACCTGACAAACAGCTTATGTCAGCATGCCAGTATCCTGAGATTTTGTTTCTATTGCAAGCATGGTGGTGCTAAAGTTCAAATAGACTGAATGTAAACAAATTACTGTTTAGGAGAACATTTTCGGAAGTTTACATACACTAAACATCATGAACTTAACAACTGCTCCCCAGTAACTAGGGCTCCTTTTATAAACAGACACTTGTCAAAAAAGGCTGCATTTTATATTTGTAATTATTATAGATTTTGTGCCTTTTTTTCTAAGAATTCTATTGTTTGTATTGAAAGCATCCAAAAAAAGACTACAATTAAAGTTACATAACATTTTCATTTTCTTCCGTTTTTAATTTAATTTTGATTCTTTTGGCAAGCATGTGATATTTCAAATGGCTTTGATTCCAAAACATACTGTTTAGGAGAACAACAACAACAATGATACTTAATAAAATACAAAGACAAAAAAGATCTTTTTTTTTTTAATTTGTTCCAATTGCTTTTTATTTTGTTCCTATTGCATATAAACAAAACTACATTTTTAAATTCTTTTTATTTCCATTTTGTTCCATATGGATTCATTTTTTTTTGTTAAAAATCTGCATTTTAAATTCCATTAAATTCCATTTAGTTTGTACAAATTCCATTCTAATTCCATTTCCAATCCCAAATTCATTTTTCTATTGAAAAGTTCAAATGGCTTTAGTGTAATCAAATTTATTTTAATTTAGAAAGTTGACAGACTTAAAAGTAAATCTGTCTTTCCATTTTAAAGATCCATATATATGTAGGAGTTTATCAAAGATTCCGCACCATTTCCATTTCAAACAATGAGCTTGAATGTAAAAAAATTATTATAATAAACTACTTTGAGGAACATATTAGGAAGTTTACATACTCTAAACATCAAGAATTAGAACTCAAACTACTCTCCACTTTCCCCATTATTATTGTAATATTTAAAATTCCCATTATAAAAGGAAACTTTTTAAAAAGATTACATTTTAAATTCCATTTTGGTCCATTTTCAATTCCATAGTTGCTATTGCAAGAAGTGTAGTGCTGGAGTTAGTGCCTTTTTATTTTGTTCCTATTGCATGTAATGAAGACTACATTATACATTTCTTTTTATTTCCATTTTGTTCTATTTTTATTCACTTTTTTAGTAAAAATGTTGCATTTTATATTCCATTCCTATTATATTTTGTGTCATTTTCATTTATTCTATTTTTTTCATGTATGAAAGTCTGCATTTTAAATTCCATTCAAATTCCAATTTGTACTGCAGGCATGTGAATAAATCTACATTTTGAAGTCCGTTATAATTCCAATTTGAATGTAGAAAAAAATTATAATAAACTTTGTTCAGGGAACAAATGTTTCAAGGAACATTCTAGGAAGTTTACATACTCTAAACAACAAGAATTACAACTGAAACTGCTCTCCACTTTCCCCATTATTATTATTTTAACATCTAAAATTCCCCATTATAAACAGAACCTTTTTTAAAAAAAACTACATTTTAAATTCCATTTTTTCCATTTACAATTTCACAGTTGCTATTGCAAGAACTGTAGTGCTCAAGTTAGTGCCTTATTATTTTGTTCCCAATGCATGTAATGAAGACTACATTTTAAATTCCTTTTTATTTCTGTCTTGATTCACTTTTTTTTTTAGCAAAAATGCTACATTTTAAATTCCATTCCTGTTACATTTTATGTCATGTACAATTTTGTTTTTGTTTCCATGTATGAAAGTCTGCATTTCAAATTCCAGGTTACACTAAAGGCATGTGAATAAATCTACACTTGGAATTCCATTCTAATTCCATTTCCAATCCCATTATTGAAAAGTTTGAACGGCCTAAGTGTAATCAAATTTCATTTAATTTAGAAAGTTGACAGTCTAAAAGTAAATCTGGCTTTCCATTTTTAAGATCCCTATATATGCAGAAATTTGAACTACGTTCCGTTTCCAATTGGTTTCATTTCCATTTCCATTTAGTTTCCATTGCAAACAACGTGCTTGAATGTAAAAAAAAAAAAATAAACTAACTCAAACTGCTCTCCACTTTCCACATTATTATTATTATTATAATATCTAAAATTCCTTTTATAAACATAAATGTTTCAAAAAGACTACATTTTAAATTCTATTTTGGTCCATTTTCAAATCCATAGTTGCTATTGCAATAATTGTAGCGCTCAAGTTCAAATGTCATAAAATGTAACCAAACTGCTGTTTAAGAGAGCATTTTAGGAAGTTCATATGTTTGTACAGAAATCAAAACAGCTTTCCACTTTTCCTTAACATTTCACAATTTGTAAAAATTCAATCCACACTCATTTTCAATGACAAAAAAAGCGCAGAACACGCTTTTGCGTCTGTCTTTCTGTGTTCTCAGGTGCTTTTTGCTGTAAAAACACTGGGACAGTCACACTCAGCAGGAGAACAGAGAGAGAAAACGTTCAACGTCCAATTCAGACAGTTTGGACCTGTTCTTCAGAAAGGGACCATTTGTTAAGGACTGGCCCTCTCAGTGCTCTTTGAAGGCGATGGCTCCTTTCATGTACCAGATGGGAGGTACTTTCAAAAACACAAGTGACTTGTCTCACTGTATGGGAACATGCACCCGTTTGTTTTTCACTATTTGAGTCTGGTAACATTTGCTACTTCAAAGATGTCTCTCAGATATGGTTATATGCAAAGTGATTGGGAAAATGACAAGGCTTGGTGGAGATTTCATGCAAGCAAATTCTATAATGATGAACAAACACGCAGGGAATCTGATGCTCCGTGTATGGTCACTGCAGTGTTGTAGCTGTGTGGGGTTTGATCTTTCCTCTTGTAAATGATAAAATAGGTGGGAAAGACAGGAAAGTGAAGGGGAGGAACAATGAGCCCCTGTTCACAAGCCAGCATGAAACATGGAAGAAGAATTAAGCTACGGCTACAAACAGCGGGAGCATGAAAGGCCTTACAGACGTCGCCTTGTGTGCATCCATGTTGTCCTGCGTGCATTTGAGAAAGCGTTGGTTTTCGCTCAGCACAACATCAAAGTCTTTACTCATCTGCCAAAGAGAATGCTGGGACAGGCGATACAGATGAGATAAAATCAGTATCACAGTGACTTTATCGCTCAGAAGAGACCCACTTGCGGTAAGAGCATTTTCTGCTCAAAACAAGATCAAAAGAAGCCGCTCGTCAGCCAAAGTGAGCGAGTTATGGAGGTTTATACAGATGAGATATAACCACTGTCATCGGAAATGAGACGGCAGGCAGAATACATGCTGTTACAGGACTCCTAGTAAAGGTTAGATCAAAAGCTACTACAGCTAGATGAATAGTTGGCTTTAAACCAATGCACCAGAATCATAACTGCATTTCGTGTATGCCTATAAAATAGCAACTCAATATAGTGCTCGATTCAATTTCAGCAGATATGGTCAGGAGTATCTCTTTTCGCAAGCGTTTGGGATTAACAACAGGTGTGATGCTTGTTGGATCATATCTAGAGCACAGAAATATTGGATCCAACTGCTCGGGCACAAAATGCAATAAACCCTTCAAATGGAGTCGTTCCGTCTTATTGTTTAATAATGAAGCCGTATATTACATGAAACGGCACTATTAAATGGCAATTCTGAGCATCACAAGAGTAAAGAAAGTTGCATTTGAAATAATAAAATAGTTTAAGGGTCAAACAAGTGTCCCCTTTTAGTTTCTCACTCCAACAGATCTTACAAAACAATTTTGTATAGGAATGCAGATTAAGTGCAAGTGTCTACTTTAATGTTTCAAACTATTTTTGTGAAAATAAAATGTTGAAATATATGCAAATTAATGTTTCATCATCGTTCAGTGTAAGAGTTATTTATGTAAATAGAAAATGGCATACTTAATCCGACCTGTACTTATGAAAATATCCAAAACAATAAGTGATCATTAAAAAAAAATACATGATTAAAATTGTCTTGCAGACAAATGGATAAAAACCTAGTAGTTTGAAAGATATAAAGATTTAAAATGAACAGTTAATTAGTATTTTGGTGGTGGACTGTAATCCTTATTGTCATTTTTTTAAATAATTTTAACATTAAGCAACATTTTAGCAGGTGTATGATAGTGCTTACTTTTTGCTTAGTGGTAAAAAATTTAAACATTTAGGACACATTCTAATGTAAGGAGAATTGTACTGTGGTGAATTTGCTTAGAAGTGTTTGTTGAGGCTGTGGGTTAAAGGTAATAATGTTGTAAATATATATTAAGTTTCTTGCACAGAACAGTTCGTCACTTTAGAATTATAAGATTCTATCTGACATTTTTGTCAAAATTGATTTATTCACATATTCTTATTAAACGACAACTTATTTACATTATGTAATGTTTTTTTTAATAGGTTGTTTACATTTTAGTTTACATTTTAGGTTTTGTTTACATATTTAAAAAAACAAAAAAGGTTTTATCTACAAACTTGAACTCTAGCTTGGCTCTATAAGGTTCTTTCTGTAAGCCAATCAGCATTTCGAGTCCACGCACGAAAACCAATCAGGATCAGCTTTCGTTTTCATTTTGTTTGTCATATGAAGCATAAATGTTTATAAATATTAACAAATTAATCACATAAAATTAACATCTGCACTAGATAAAATATTTAGCACAGCCTTGTATGCTTAATTTGAACAAGAAAAAAATATTCATCCTAAAACACTAAATAAATGTTACAGAAAGCAAAAATGTAACTTTCTCAAGCATCAACACATTGTTACAACACCTATATATATATATATATATATATATATTTCTGAAAAGTAATGCTTCAATGAATGATCTGCCAGATAGAACCTTATTATTCCAAGCAGAAAATAACTTTTCAGAACTAGAAGGTTCTATCTCCATTAATCGTGTTTTTTTTACTCCTATTTGCAAATGTGCAAAAGTTTTGATACTTTACATTTAGAGTACATTTAGGGTCTCTGTCATGTTAATGTATAAAAAAGAACTGTTACACACATATTGTTTGCTATATGGACTGCAAAAACTTTGAAGCTTAATATCTCAAAATCATTTAGAGCGCAGACAGAACCTTATAATTCCAAGGTGACAAGTTGTTTCAACACATAAGACCTCGGGTTTTCATCACAAGCAACAGGTATTAATGTAGCCTTTTTTTTGGACTCAAAGTGCCAGAACTTGGCACTCTGAACACTGAACAAACAGCAAATGCCATTTTTGGCTAAGTTCTAACTACTAGTTTATAATAAGCTAAAACACAATTCTTGAGTTTTTGGGGGACAACGTAATTGTTTTATGTTCAATCCATTTATGAAAAAACGGAGTTAACTTAATTCCTTCATGTTGTCCCAACACAAATCCATTATGTGGAACCCAGCATATTGTACAGAGTAGCCATTAATTTGCACTTTGAAAATGTACCAAGGACCACAGTTTTAGCTAAAAATCTTATTTATTTCAACTGAAGAAAATATTAACTTGTGGTCTTGGGTGGCCAAGATGATTTAAACAGCAAATATTCTTTTTTGGGTAAATCATGCACTCTGTGTTGTGATGCATTTAATAAATATTATGGGTCCAAGACTTTGTTTCAAGTGATAAAACTCAACAGCCATTTGAGAGCACTATTTACAGCACATTCAGTCAAGCACAAAATTATTCATACCCCTGGCAAATTCTGACTTAAAGTTTTTGTTCAAAAGTAAATAAAAGCTGAGAATTTTCCCCCCACAATGATGCCTCTTGTAACATTTTCTTTATATTGGGAGAAGCCAGTGTCATTTTTTAGTTAACTGGTGGAATAAAAGCAACTGTAAATCAGAATTTGCCAGGGATATAAATTATTTTGTGCTTGACTGTATACAAGCTAAACTTTTACAAACTCCCAGAGTACAGTATATTTCCCAGGCACAAATATTGCAATGATTCATAAAAAAATTAATCATTTGCCAAGTGGAAACAAAGATTAGGATCTGTAGTACCACGACCAACTGTGAGTTCATATTAACACATTTTGTTGTTTGCTTTGGAATTGATAAAACTGTTTGGCTCCAGAAAATGTACTTAACAACCAGATAGCACATTTACAGGAAATGTCTTAGGTTCATATTGAGAAATAAGATGATCAGAATGGCATGAACACCTTAATACATGTGAACATAACCAAAAGTAATTAAAGGTTTATATATAATTTACTCATCCTTGACTTGTTCCAAACTAGTTAGAGTTTTCTGTTGAACACGAAATAAGATATTTTGAAGATTGCTGTAAACCTCTGATCATTGATGAGCACAGTAAAAAAAACAAATACTACAGAAGGTAATTATTACCAGTCCCCAACACTCTTCAAAATACCTTGTTTTGTGTTTAACAGAAAAAAAAAGAAACAACTTAAACTGGTTTGGAACAAGTCAAGGGTGAGTAAACAATAGGATTTTTTTAACAACTATTGCTTTAAATACAGAAATGATGACTAATGCATTCTGCTGCTGTGTGAACATGGCCTGTTATAACAGGCTCTCACCTGACTTGCAGATTTGTACTGTATATCTCCTTCTGAAGATTTAGGGAATTTGAGTCAAATGAAAGAATGGAGTTAGCTGTCTGGGTGGTAAGGGCACAGACTTGGCAAAAGCTTTGGGTCTAGATGAACACTGATCTACTAAGGCGGTGGAGATTAACAGGGCAGAAAGAGGTAACAAGTAGAACAATAGATAAACTGTACGAACACATCTGTTTTTGATCAATAGCCTGCAGTAGGATTAAAGCAAAAAGAAACCAGAGTACCAGGCTCGGTTATAAGTAGCAAGTACTATAGCCACTCCGATCTGAAAGCAAAGTAGTTGGGAGAAAAGGCAGCCAGAGTGGTAACCTAATCACTCCAAATCAGGAGAGAGGTAATCCTACTTGCCCTCCACTCTTACAGCAGGGCATTATTCATATCGACAGGCACTCTCAGACAACCTCAAACTCTCATAGGCAAATTAATCAGTGACGCACACATTCTTAATACTCTTGATTTAGAAAGCCAAAAAGCACACAGTTATTTCAAGAATCCTAATAGGCATACTAATCTGTCAAAGATATGCCCGTTTTACCTCCAACATACTCTGGGGGAGAAAGCCGAAACACTAAAACTGCTTAAAAACTCACAGGTTAATCCTTGGTATTAAATACATGAAAGATCTAATGTTAAGGTCTCGATTTACATGCAAAGTGCATGGAAAAAAATAGAAAGAAAAATTCCAAGTGTTTCCGGATCTGACCGGCATATTTGACATCGGAATAACTCAAACCAAATGCGTTATTTGTTGGTGGTTCTGAGATTTTGACTAGGGATTGCTGCCGCGGAAACCTTGAAATAAAATCCTGTTAAGCCTTCTGCCTCCCTCTCAGGAGTATAGTTAAAACCATGCTGTGCATGGACATGATTATGCACCGCCACAGGTCCTACGGCATGGCCCAGCATTGACTTCCAGCAGGAAACAAGCTCAGGAGTTCAATTAGGGCAATTCTTGGTTTGGCCGGGAGATTAGCAAATGATGTAATACAATGAAACAGTGAGTGAGGAAATATATAACATAGTTTTTAATCAGTCATCTGATTTTAGAACAGATTATAAGATAATCTTATAACAACAAAAAACAGAATTAAGAGATTTGAGGTGGCTTTGCACACCCAAGTTAAAGGCATAGTTCACTCAAAACTGATTGTGGTTCTAAACTTTTAGAAGTTTCTTTTTTTCTATTGAAAAACTGACTACATTTTTAACAATGCTGGAAAGCAGCAGCCATTGACATCCATAATAAGAACAAAAAATACTATTGAAGTCAATGGCTGCTGCTTTCCAACATTCTTTAAAACAAATTCTTTTGTGTTGAACAGAAATTTAAAACATGTAAATGTATTCAGTTTTCATGTTTGGCGTCAACTATCCCTTTAACGGCTACTCTGTGTCTATTCAAAAATTCAGTAGAAGACATCATGCTGCAAAATAGCCTCTTCTAATCCTCATTAGCATCATAGCATACAGTTAAAGCTATGGAATAAATGTAAAATATGGTCTATAAAAATTAAATGTTTTTCTTTTAACAACAATAGGGCCTATCTTTGCTGGACATTATTTGTATGGAACTTTCAACAGCACGCATACATGGAGCTCAGTCAAAAACTCATAAGCCCTGGATTATAGCTTTTGATATTGTCAAATCTTTTGTTTCTACCTTCTATAGTACAGCTTTTTTATATACTCATGATGTAATATTTATTTATTTGTACTTTTTAACTTCTACTTTTTATTTGGTTTACATTATTCTTGTTCTGCCATACCAGATGACTTCTGTTACCTTAAAATAACTACCTGGGTGGGGGGTTGTTTTATGATCTGTATCCTTTCTATATTAAACAAAATCTGAAATAATCAAAACAATTGTTCACAAAAAGTGCTATTTTCCCCGGTGTAATAATGGCATATGGAGGAGAATATACTTGAATTAAAAGCTGATGTGGGAGAGTCTCGGAAAACTTGAAGAGCGGAGAACTCAGACATAATCCTGTCTGCAAACAGCGCTGGCCAGCTGACAGAGGAGACGGATCCGTTTGCTCTGTGGATGAGCATGGGGAACACGAAAAGATAGCTCTTTCACACCAAGCTGAGCAGACACAATCAGACCCTTGTTTGGAGAGAAGGGAGAGGGCAGCTCTGTATCGGCCTACAGACAGAGAATACATGAGCCCTCTTCAGTGTGATCAGAGCAGAGGATGCTCCAGATGAACACACCGAGCGAAACAACGTTCAGACTGAGTGCTTTTGGACGTGAGAGAGAGGAAATGCACTAATCCCAGATAGCGGATCGCAAGAAAATAAAGTATCTCAGCATTTCAGCTGCTGTTAATGGCTCCTGTGGTATTAAGGCTAGTGTTATTAGCCTGGAAATGCCTTACAAAGCAGCAAGAAATCAAGTTTCAAGGATGGACTAGACATTCATTGTTTAAAAGTAATAAAATAATCTGAAAAATGTACCTAAGCAGCAGAATAAGTTTTTTTTTGTGGTTTACATGAGCTCAGGGTACATATTAACACAAGAAAGAACATTGAAATAAGTGAGAAAAAGAACATTAAAAATGTATACATAAGGGATTTTTGTGTAATATGTGCATTGTAAACTGTTTTAACTGTATAAATTGGAAATATATTTACATGCGTGGCCTTAAGTTAAAGAAAACATTACCAATAATAGTACTGCCTTTATAAAAAGCAGGGTGCAACTGATTTGCTAGTTATTCTAGTTGGATATGGCGTCCAGTGAAGTAGCTAAAAATAACAAAACAAACTCACCTGACACTGAGTGTTGCAACTTTTTTCTTCATGAGAGTTCGAGGGTTTCTAAAGAGGAGAAAAAATAATTCAATATTTAAATATTGTATATAACATTGTGCATAGTGACTATAGCAATAACATTCACAACAATCTGGCCAGAAGATCACACAGATAATAATTTATTTCTTGTGGAAAATGGGGAGAAAATCAAAACCACCATGGTATGTAAAATGCATTTGTCGATGAAAGACGGACAAGGACTTGGCTTGTCAGCGCATTATCCAATGCCGCATTAAAAAATCCTTTGGGAAGCAATTGTTTTTGGGATAGACATGTGTTGCACTATTGTCTAACCACACTTTACCAATTAACAACAAAAAAGGATAAGAGTATGAATACATTTGTACAAAATGTTTTGATAAAAGAGTTGATTCTTTTTAAAAAAAAAAATGACAGATTTGTCTTGGAGTAAACTTAGGCCCTTGGCAGAAACTTGGAAGTCCTACTTTATGGAGAAAAGAAATAAAAATCATGTATCATGCATTCTTGAAGAGATAGTCTCCATTGATTTCAGACCACTACTCTACTACTTTCTCTGAACGGCAAGTCATGGACTCATCCTGCCACAATAAAGTAATAAACAAGGCCTTGATTGATTTGTAGTTGCAATTACTGTGACGTTGTCTTGTTAATAGCTTTATTTTCCTGGCTTTTCAACCACATCTACTGCCGCTCTCACAAAATATGACCCTAAAAGGTCAAAAGCTCTAGTCCCCAAGGGTGAATCATAGGTCCAAGGTTACATGGAAATGAGAGACTGATTGCTTCTCGACATTTCGAATTCTACTCCTGAAAACAATATTCTATGATGGATCTGTAGTCTATGAACCAAGGGGTTAAAGAATGGCTGCAAATCATCAACAGGCTACAGGGGGCCAAAGCTACTTTTTGAAAAGCCTAAACTCTTTTCTTTTTTTTTTTTTTTTTTAAAAGCATTATAAAGTGGAGACATTAATCATTAACTACCTTGACTGAGTGGGAGTGTAGAGGAGACCTGCAGGAAGTAGTGAACAAGATTTTTCTTAGTTAAAAAAAAAAAATTAAAAATAAAAACTGCCAGAGGATATAATCAGTATGCATCAAATAACTAAAATCTACCTAAGGTACTAAATAAATAAGGACAATGACATGAGATGTTAGACAACAACCAAAATATTATAACATTAACAATTGTCATTAAGTGGCTACTATTAAATAAATAAACAATAATAATGAAAGTTTTAATTATTAAAATAATTACATCAATGGCATTGGAGTGAGTAAATAAAACAAAACCTAATCAATCACTAATTAAACCATCTCAAACACACTTTTCTTGATTTCGACTAAATGCTCTTGCTAAATTAGTGGTGGTAAAAAACGTCCTAGGGCAAAAATGGATGAACCAGTACTTACCAACAAGCATTCCCAAAACTGGAAAAGGCATACACCGCCATCTTGTGGACACTCTTAAACATTTCAGCTTGAGACAAAAAAAATTTAAAATAAAGGCATGGCTTATTTTCAATGATTTTATTTGTTTATTTTAGTCAAATATATATGAACGCTTCCTTCATGAGGAGGGCTTATGGGAGAAATGTTTACAGAAAAATCCATTGATCCAAATAAAACTGCAAACAAATCAACCATTGTAACACATAATGATACAGAGACAGACTTGTTTTTGTTTGTGCCATGGGATGACATTGTGACAATATAACACAACCATCATAATTCATTGTGATGAATTTTCCCCCAATGCATCTCAGAGGATTTACGTGATTTGAAGTCTTTAAAAGTTCCTGAAGATATTCGGAAATTTCCAAAAAGTCTGGGGTGCAAATGTCCATCCAGACTTTTTGTGTCTCTTGATTTAAAGACTTACGTAGGGTTTTTGCATAAAAGGCACAAAGCAGTAAGAGCCCACAAGGGCATCCTATTCTCTCTCTTTCTTTTTTTCTTCTTTTTTTTGGCAAGACATTGGTCCCAATTGGCAGTCCTCTTTTTTTCATGCCACTTATGTAAAAGAAAAAACAGATAATAATAAAAAAAGACAAAACACCAATAAAACAATCATGTGATTATACTTAAAGCGTACAGGTCTAATTTGTAATCATTAACTAATAAAACAAACATACTGAAACCTACAGTCAGATGTGATCTACAGTTTAGCGAATACAGTGGGACATTCTGAAGTTTCAGCAGTGTATGACATCCTAAAGGACAGCTTGTTTGGGGTCAACTAAGCCAAGCCTACTACAGAGGGTACAGCTCAGTATTCATCTTTCCTTGTCTACTCTGCATGCTGGAAAAGGGCAGGACTGCAAGGAGCCTAAGGATGGTTGAAATGTTGGGAAAAGTCTGGATGTCAGAAACTTTCAGTGTGCCAAGGACGGTGTCGGGTAGGTGTTGATGAGTAGCAATAGAGTCTTGCCACCTGTCCCTCCACCTTTGCAGCTCAGCCTGGAAGGAGCTTGGGTCAGGCAAGTCATCCTTAAACACTTTGACAAACTCAGTGTCCTTGCAGCATCCTTCCACTTTGGACATGACATAAGGCACAACCTGCAAGCAGCGAAGAGCAGACAGAACATCCAGGGAGACTCCTTTCACCTCGGAAATACAGTGCTCAATGGCCCCTTTACTGATGTCCTCTTTGTAGTGCACATTTAATGGTGTTTGTAGTGATGGTACCTGCAGCTTAGAAGCTAAAGAAACTGCCTCTTGAAACCAGGTTTCATGGTGCGACTCAAGACGGTTCTTCATTTCACTGAGAGAGGGCAGGACATCAGACAGGCGATTTGCAGCTTGATATACATCATGAGAATTTCCCTGAAGACTCAGGCTTAGGTTTTTGGTGAGGCTCAAGATGTTTTTCATAATCAAAACTGTCAATATGAAGTCAAAGTTTTGGATTGCAGAAAGGAAGCTCTGGGCCTGTGCTGCGTTTGGCTCATTATCTTGGTTTCCTTTCATCTCATTTAAGCAAAGGACGATGGCCTCTAGAATGTCTGTAGTAAGTTCCAGAACCTCATGGCTCATTGCCAGTTGATTGCTGCTGATCATTGCTTTCAGCTCTCTGGCCTTCCTTTCGTCCTTCTGGAACAAATGTACAACAGCATCCTCTAGTCTTACCCGACGCTGATCATCCTCAGAGAACCACATAAACAGCTGCTCTAAGTACTCAAAACTTTGAGTTACCTCTCTCAGGGAGGATAAACTGGCTAGCAAAGACTTCAGAGGTATAGGTTTCGGAAAACTGAAAGCATGAGGGAGTCTCTGGGAAAGCAAAGCTGACGCCGGAGTCATCTGAGAGGCATGGGTATCAGATCTTGCCAATGTTTGACTTCTACAAAGTGCCAAATTTAGCCCCCACTTCTCAGAGAGGGCGATGATGAGAGTATCCACAAATAAAGCAATGTTTGTGGAAACTGGGAGAAAAGCTAATATTTTTTCACACTGAATGTCTTGTTTGTCCAGGTAGTGTATTGCTACAGGGATGAATTGTTGTCCATCAATTATCAACATATCTTCTGTGACTATAGAAAAGAACTTTATCCTGCACAGTTCTTTGAGCAAATCTTCTCGAGCAACAGCATCATAGGGGGTAAAAATATTTTGTTTATGCTCAGAGTCATCCAGGGTAACTACTTGTTCTGTACCATCCAAAACCTTTACTTCAGACTGATCTGTGACTGATTCTGCAGCTATGGGATGATCAGTAATATCCTCAGGTGAAGCAGGTGAGCAATAATCAGTAACACTTGGAGCTTCAAATGGGTGATTGAGGCAAACGTTCACTGCTGCAGTTTCTTGGGCAGAGGCATGTGGAGCCACTGAATTAAACTGATTTGTGCCATGTTCTGCAGCTATTTTAGGCTGATTGGAGCCTTCCTGATCTACTGTGATCGACTGATCAATTTCACTTTGATTGCCTGGTACTATCTGGTCAGATCCCCCTTGACTAACTTCCATAGGCTCATCAGGTACACTTTGATTATTTGCAATAATAGTTCCAGCTTGACTTTCTACAACAGACTGACCATTTGCACAGGGTTCATCAGCCACAAGCTGATCTGTATCAGGATTCCCTGACACTACCTGACTAATTCCACCTTCATCTGCTAACCCAGATCCACTTTGACATTCTACTATAGGGTGAGGAGTTGCAACTTCAACAAATGCATCAGTTACATTTTGATCTAATAATGACTGATTGGTTAGATTTCCTCTTACAAGCTGATCATTTCCAGACTCAACTACCATGAGCTGATCAGATTCACATTGATCACCCAATACTGGATGACTTGTTTCTGCTGTTTGTGGTAATACAGACTGAACATTTCCACTCTGAGCTGATGTTACAGCCTGGTCATTTTCAGAGTCAACAACCATTAACTGATCTGATTCACATTGATCCCCCAATATTAACTGGCTTGGTCCTGCTTCGTTTGGAAATACACTTTCTGCCATACCAGCTTCATTTTTACCTTCAACTATGGACTGATCTGACTCAACATGACCAACTGCTATGAACTGATCAGGTACACTTTGATCTCCTGTCACTGAATGACAGGTAACATCTTGATCTGCTGTTCCAGATTGATAACTTTCAGACACATCATCCATCATAAGCTGATCAGATCCGCTTTGATGATCTTGTACTACCTGAAAGGTTTCACCTTCAGTTGGAAACCCAGTTCCTATTTGAGCCGACTGTACTTCATCTTCTGCAGAATGATCATTTTCATCTTGACCAACTACCAAGAACTGTTCAGTTATATTTGCATCTCCGGTTTCTGACTGCTCAGTTACACTGTGATCTTCTGTTCCAGACTGGTCATTTTCAGAGTTAAATGCCACGAGTTGATCAGATTCACATTGAGCTACTGACATAAATCCATCTGTTTTCACCAACCCTGTTTCTGCCTGACCAGTCTCATCAGGACTAGCTACTACTAAATGATGCGTGTCCAAATTATCATCTGTCATGACCTGATCCTTTACATTGTGATCTTGGTCTACTGACTGACCTGCTTCACCCTGACAAGCTGATACAGAATGATCATTTCCAGAGTCACACACAATAAGCGAAGTAGATTTACTCTGATTGCCTGACATGAACTCTCCTTCATTCGCTAATCCAGTTTCTGTCTGATCAGTTTCATCTTGACTCTCTACTACTGATTGACGAGTCTGTAAATGATCGTCTGTCACAAATTGATCCTTTACATTTTCAACTTCAGTTACTGACTGACCAATTTCACTCGGATATTCCACTACAGACTGATCATTTGCAGAGTCACATACCATAAGCTGATCATATTCCCTTTGATCATCTAATATTAACTCACCTTTATGCATGAACCCAGTTTCATCTAAACTCTCCACTACCGAATGATTCGATTCCAAATGATGACCTGCCATGTCCTTTTTCTTTACAGTCAGATCTTCGGCTACTAATTGACCAGTTTCTCCCTGTCCTGCTGCAACAGAGTGATCATTTCCAGAGTCAGATAACCCAGTTTCTGTCTGACTAGACTCTTCTTGATTTTGCACTACTGAAAGATTAGTTCTCAAATGATCATCTGTCATGTCCAGATTCTTTACATTCTCGTCAGTTACTGGCTGATCAGTTTCACCCTGATCTGCTGCTACAGAATGATCATTTCCAGAGTCAAATACGATAACCTGATCAGGTTCACTTTGTTCCTCTGATTTTAAATTGCTTTCATTTATTAACTCGTTTTCTATTTGTCTGGCCTCATCTTGACCCTCTGCTACTAAATGATCAGTTTCCAAATCAACATCTGTCATGACCTGATCCTTCACGATCTCATCTTTAGTAACTGATCTTTGATCAGTCTGAGCTTTAGTTACTGACTGACTAATTTCACACTGGCCTCCTGCTACAGATTGCTCATTTCCAATGTCAGACACCTTGAGCTGATCAGATTCACTTTCACTCAATATTTCAGTATTATCTTGACTCTCTACGACTGAATGATTTGTTTTTAAATTAACATCTGTCATGACCTCATCCTTCACAGTCTCATCTTCGGTAATTGACTGGTTGGTAACTGACTGACCAGTTTTACCCTGACCTGCTGCTACAGACTCAACATTTTCAGAGTTATCCTCAGCTTCATGTTGATCAGATCCGGATTTATCCACCGATACCAACTGATCAGTATCACCTGCCATTCCAATTTCTATCAGACAAGCTTCATCTTGAACTTTTTCCACAGACTGATCGGGTTCAACTGAAGTAACTGCCAATTGCTGATCCTCCAGTAGTTCCCTTGTTGCTGGCTGGCTATCATCAGCTTTGTGATCCACTACACATGGAGCATTTCCACTTTCTTCAAATTCCATGACTTGATCAGCTTCACTATGATCCACTGACACCAACTGATCATCTACGCTGAGATCAACTGCCATGAGCTGAACAGATTCACTCTGATGCTCTGAAATAAACTGACCATCTGTTAACCCTGTAACTGAGTGGTAACGTCTGTCTTGAGCAACTATAGAAGAATCGTTTTCAAGAATTTCAGAACTGTGAGCAGCTGCCTGCTCAGGTACAACTTGTTCCTCTGCTGGTGGCCTGTCAGTTTCATCTGGTTCTGCTCCAGCAAACTGATCTACCTCCATGAGTGGACTAGATTCACTTTGATCAGCTGATACCAACTGAACACTGCTAACTGGCTGTTCTTCATTAAATGGCTCAGTTACACCTTGACTTAATATAACAGGACCTCCATCTACTGATACATCGTGAACAACTGGAATCAGCTGATCACTGTTGTCATGTTCTGCTTCTGCGGTCTGCATAGTGGCATCTTGAACAGATTCTGTGGGTTGGTCAAGTTTGCTGGTTGGCAGAGAGCTGCAAACAGGGATAGCTTGAGCTGTAGTTGTGTTTTTGTCAGAGCTTTGGATTGTTAAAGATACTGGCTCGTCAGGTGTACTCATGACAGATGCTTCTTCAGCCCCTTCCATTTCACTAGAGCCATTGGTTTCAACTGGAGCTTCCTCTGGAGCAGCTGTTTGAATATCTAAAAAGATAAGACATGATTGTGTAAAAAAAAAGGGATTCATAATCATCAACTTTATTTAATACTCATACTTTTTTTAACATTACTGACCAACTACAGCATCCGTTGCTTCTTGAGTATTACCAGAACCATTTGTATCTATGGTAATCTCCTGTGGCGCCATGGCAATAACTTCTGAGAGAGTACAAAAACAAAACTGTCAGAATAAAAACAGCAGCCAATGGACCATTTAAATTTCTGATTAGCTGAAATAATCAATAACCAAAAACCAAATGATCCCACAATAACTAATAATTAAAAAAAGCAATCTCTCTTGCAAAAATTGCTTGGAATAATTAGTTAACTTACCACCTTCCATTCTCAGATGGTTAACTCTTGCTTTCACCTGCATGTGTAAAAAACAAAGAAAAAAAAAATGGATTTTTAGAAACGCACTTTTGCATAAATACATAAATTAAGGAGACTACAATGCATCTAAAATGTTAGAGAATTAATCTAACTATTTTTTTACACTGATGACTAATAACACAGAAATTTACCATACCTGAGCAAGAAATTGCTGACTTTCTGGATCAACCTCCATGCATTTCTCAATTACCTCCTCCAGGCTCTGCAATGTCTGGCGGTGCATGAGAAGCATTACTGCATCAGTTTTACAACCCCTGCTAAAGATACCATCTCTTAGTAAGATCCTCAAGGAGTTTAACGTGGTCTTCATTAGATCACACTCCATGCTAATGCTAGGCAGCACAGCCGCTATCTTGAGAAGAGTTGCAACATTTGGAAGGCTTTTGGCTTCATTATGGAGCAATGTCTCAGAGATGGAGGTGGGGGGACAAACATCTTGACACTTCTCCCTCCAAACTGTGGCCCAGGTGTTAATGTCTTCTTCAGCCGTTTCTGGCTCAGGGAGATCGCTCAGGTATATAGTGTGCAGTTTATCTGTGGATTCTGGGAGAATGGGCAGAGGGTTGCACGTAGGCAGGAGGGATAACACTTTCAGGGCTTTTAGATGATTCTCTGAGAAGTTAAATTTCATTTCCTCAATCAAACCGCTGAGAACTGGTAAGCTAACTGCTTCCATGTAGAATGTTTCTGGTGAATCATAGCTACTGACAGATTCTGCATATGACAACAATCCAGTGACCTTAGTTGCAAGTCCCACTGCCTCCTCAAACCAGACACAATGCACTCCACTTATATTGTCCAACATCTTGCTGAGAGAATCTACTATTGGAATAATCTTCTCAAGCTCACAAATAATGTCAGCAGGGTTTCCACAGCGGAACACAGTGCTGCAATTCCTCAAGGGAGCACAGACATTTTTCAGAATCACTAGGGGGACAACAAAATCAACCTGTCTAATAGCTGTAGACAAGGTCTGAGATTGCAGTGACATACTACTGCTCCATGATCCGTTAGAGTTATTGCTAACAGAATCCAAGCAGTTTAGAACTCCCTCTAGCATATCCACCAGAATATCAAAAAAATCTTCTCTCTTCTTCCATCTAGACAAGCAGGTCTCTGGAACTTCTGCAAGTGCTTCCCGTGGAGTATTCAGAAGCCCATCCATGGTCTTGGCAAGCTCACTCCCTAACTTAGGTGACTGATCAAAAAACTGCAGGAGATCTTCAGTTGTTTCAAGAACCTTTGTAATGTAACTATTCTGTAGGCCTAAAGCCAGCCAGTAGGCAAGTCCACAAGACTCACTGGGAGTGTGCACAGCTAGCGAATAGTTCTCCAAGAAGCCCAGAGCCACCTTCCTGAGACTTTGACTTCCTGTACCAATGCACATGATGGACTGGCCACGACAGCAGCCCATCTGAAGTCCCCATTTATCCTCAAGTGTGGCTGAAAGTTCCTTTGCTTGCAAATCCATATCAAAACTTTCATCGAAGGGCAAAAATCCAATGAGTTCCACTTTAGGAATGCAGTCATTCACATATCGAATAAAGACTGGGAGGAACTTTGCCTCATCCACAGAAATAGCTCTATCCATGATGATGGAAAAGAAAGGAGAGTCCTGGACTTCACAGAGGACTGCTTCTCGTATGGCCTTGACAATATTTTGTAGCATTTCCCCCTCTAAAATTTGTGTCATTTCCTCCTGTACCCAGTGACATGAGGCAAGTATCTGAGCAACAGCATCTTGCTCTGGTTTGTTTAGGTCAGTCAATGAGCAGTTTCTCCTTGCAAGCATTGCTGCCTGTTTGAAGACCTCTCCACAGTTCTTTATATTGTCTGCTGGTTCACCAGGATGGCCATTCTCATCCACAACCTTGTTTACTTCTTCAATCTTTATGTGAGGCTCTTCTGCAACAACTTCCACTATGTTCTCAGACTGTTGCTGCTGCTGCTGAGTCTCCATAATCTCAAGTCTCTCTTGGTGGACATCTGCTTCTAGATGGTAGGTTAAACATTATCTTAGGTAAATATTATATTACAGACTCAAGATATAAATACCCAAACAATTAGTGCATTCCAAAATAATTACATACCTTGGCCTTGTGTCTCTGTGATTATCACTAGCGTTCTGGAGTCTTTGTCCTATAAAAGTATTACTACTTATGAATAAAACTGAAAAAACAATCAACCAGTAACAAATGGTATAGCCCAGTTTTACCCAAAATGGTTAAAACGGTTGTTTTATTAGATCAAAAATGCATGCTCTTCTCTAAATTTAAGATGAAATATCACACAATAATTAAATACCATACCACTTTTTAATGAAAACTGTAATAATCATTATGAAGACTTTGCAAACCTGCTGAGGTTCCCTCCCCTCAATTTCATCCATGTGGTTGTCATCTGCAATGTTGGCAAAGCAGGCATTAAATTGGGCACAAAATAAAAACAATGGAATTTAATAATCATATAGCAAACAATTAATTAATTTAATTTTAATAAATAATTAATTAAATAATTAATTTAATTTTTACAAACTCAATATTGTGAAAATTTAACTTGCTCTATTAGTGAAACAACAGACTTACATATGCAAGACATCTCCAAATATTTAACCTGGTAATTTAATTTTTTATATTTTCAGCAGACGCTTTTACACAAAATTGACTAGCATTGCATTAAAGGTACACATTAGATCAGAAACCCAACACACTGGCATTGCTAGCACCATGCTGTAATATTTGAGCAAATATTCATGCTTTACAGCAATTATAATGGTCATTAAAATTACATACCCTCTGTTTTTATTTCAACAACCTTTCCTAAGGTTTTGGATTCTTTGTCCTGTAAGGAACAAAGAACATAAGAAATATATTTAAAAAGTGATAATTTAAAAATGCCTAATTAACAACAACAACAACAACAACAACAACAAAACTGATCCTTACCAGGCAAATGCCTTCAAGCGTCTTGGGTGTGAACTTTAAGCACTGTGCAACCATTCTCTCCAGGTCTCTGTTGAAGTCAGTGCTCACCTGAAGCATGGCTAAACAAGGTGATCTGTCCATAAATGAGGAGTTTCTCAGGTAGTCTTGATACATTTTGTGCCGGATCACCTCACCACAATATTCCAAAGATGTGCTTGGCAACACACACATAATCTTCAGCAATGTATTGATGTTTACAAAGTACTGCATGAGGGGTAAACGCAGAGTCTGAAAAATGGTCTCTGGTATGGTTACACTAACCACTTTTGTTTTCCACTTCACTTTCCAGCAGCTCAGTTCTGTGAAGAAGTTGTCAGGATCTGGAAGGTCACCAATGTACAAAGGAGGTTTTGCCTTGAGCGTTTCAAAAACACAACTCATCGTTACAGATGACGGGACCAATGACATCAAGTTGAGAGCCTCTTTGTGGTCATCAGAGAAATAGTCTTTGACCATGTTGATGAGGTGGTCAACTAAAGGAACACTCATTGCATCTTTGTAGTAAGAGCCGGGTTTTAAGAGGCTGTCTCTTGGAACAACTATACTATCAGGCACTTTAACCTGAACACCAAGACTCTGAGCAAAACCACAAGCCTCATCAAACCAGTTCTGGTGGAAAACTTTGATGTTGGTCTTAACCCGGTTAAGCGTTGCCACAATTCCACTGATCTGGCTGAGTTGGGAGGCAGCGCTAAAATGATCTTTCTGCAGTGCTGCACTCAGTTCTCTGGTGAATGATGAAGCATTCTTTAGTGCAACAATAGCCACAATGAAGTCAAAGTCCCCTATTAACTGAGTTAGTCTCTTGGCTCGATTTATTACTGCCAAACTCCATTTTTGGGGCTGCCCGTTTTCAATATTTTCCAGCCAATCAGTTAGAGGCTCCAGAATCTGAGCAAAGACTTCATAAGAGTCATGCTTCTCAAGCCAAGAGGAGCAAAACTGTCCTTGAAGCTCATGGATTTTCTCATAGCTCTCTCTTAGGCCAATGGCTAAGATCTGATCTAACTGTTTCTCAAGGGCAGGCATGCTTTGGAAAAATGACACAATCTCTTCTAATGTGTCTATGGCTCTCATGACTGCAGCAACTGGAACTGACCTTGACCACCATGTATTGAAAGAGTAACAAGAGCAGTGTGTGCACAGAGCAAGAGGGTTCTTCTCCTGTATTTTACATGCAAAGGCCCTGAGCTTGTAAGACAGCTCACCAGAGCCAAGGTAAGCTTGACCTCTGCAGTAGCTCAAATCCAGATGCCACTCGGTGGTAAGGACATCATAAATATGTTCGCACATAGCCTCAGTGTCATTAGTAACCTCAACAAATCCCAAAAGCTCAAGTCGCATGACATCGAAACTGTCAACAAATCTGATGAACACAGGTAAGTATTCCATCTCTCCAAACAGAATAACTCTGTCAATAAACAGGGAGAAAAATGCATTTCCAACCTCTGAAAGAATTCTGTCCCTAACAACATCCTCACACACTTTAAGGACTTCATTCATCTCAGATCTGGTCACATATTCTACTTCTTGGTCTTGATCAGGGACTCTGCTTTGCCTGCTATATGCTGCGGTGACAGCAGACTGCAATGCAGATTTCAATGCCTCTTTATTAGTTTCTGCACATTCGGGTGGTTTCTGTCTCTCAACGTCCATATTTAAAGTCATCTCTCTTGGTTCCTCTGCATCTTCTTTAGAGGCATCATTTGCACTGGTTTCTGGATCTGAATAGAGATTGAAACAAAAAACACATCAACAATTACATCTAATCATTCATTTCAAGTTTTCAAAACAATGAAGATGTTAACATTTTTAACAAGTCACAGGTGAAAGAATTTACCTGATGGTTGCACTTCCATTGCATCATCCTAAAAAAAACAAGCAGATAAAATGGTTATGAAATATTCTTCAGAAATCAAATGTGATACTACACAAATAAAAAATTTTTTATTAGTTATTAAAAAAAAATATTACCTCATGTATCAGCTGAAGGATTTCTGGATTTTTCTTTACATATGCTTCCACCATTTCCTCAATGCTGAAGTTGACATCTTGATTGACATAAACAAGGGCCATATTGCTCAGTCTCTTTTCCGCTGTTACTTCTTTCATGTAGGAGTGATACCGGTTCAGCACCATGTCATACTGCCCATACACATCTGCTTCTGCATGGACGCAAGGGATGGTGCCTAGCACTCTCAAAAGGCTCTGTACATTTGGGTAAAATCCTATATCTGGAATCTTAAGGGTAGCAAACACACTGGTGGGAAGAATTCTCCGCTTGCTAGCATGCCTCCATTTGACTTCCCAACACCCCAGTTCATCGTAAAATGAATCTGGACGAGCCAAGTTATTCAGGTTAGCATCAGCAACTTTGTCTTTCCGTATGCTGAAATTGTGGTCAGCCATGTATGAGGGCACCAATGACAACCATCTGAGAATTCTTGCCATTTCAGTGCCTAGGACTCTTTTGACTTCATCAATAAGGTACTGCAAAACTTTCTTGCTCAGTGCTTCCCTGTAGTAATCCTCCAATGCGGCTTGAGGATTTTCTGCGCTTTCACCATTTGTCACCATGTCTGCTGGTAAATTGACTGGCACCCCCAACTTCTTGGCTCTGCCCAATGCATCAGAGAACCACTTTCTGTGAAAAATGGGAATCTCCTGCATATGTTTGGTGAGAAGCTTTAAGGCATTGGAGATGGTGTACTGTAAAGTGCTGCTTATGCTGATTATTCCCCTGAGGCTGGGGTTCAGAATGCTTACACAACACAGAGTGTTCTTCAAGACCACAAGAGTAATGATGAAATTAAAATTCTTCAGCTTCTCTTTCAGCTTTAGAAGCGCTTCAACTGTCTCCGCATCCACATCTGATAGAGCACTGGTGCACATCTCTCCAATGCTGCTCAAAAGTGGCTCCAAGATGTCAAGCATTGTCTGGAAAGCATCTGTGGCATATTCCCAACGGTTCTGGTAAGAGTCTTTGACTCTGTCCACTTCACCTTTGATGTGGCTGTATAAGGTGGTAATCTTGGCATCAAGTTTTTTTGCCAGAGTTTCTGACTGCCTAATAACATTAGCAACTTGCTCTACGGTATCAACAACCTCTTGAATGGGAAGGATAGGCATGGAGCGAATCAACCACACATTAAAGGCATAAGGCTCGCTGGGAGACAGAACTACCTGTGGAAAATCCCGCAGCATCCTACAGGTGAAATCCTTCAATTTCTGACACATGATACCTGATGATAGGTAGGTGAAGCCACGGCAGTGCTCCAGCCGCAGGCCCCACTTATTACGAATCTCAGATATAAGCATGTGAAACAGACTTTCAGAGTCAACATCACAGGGGAGGAATGCCAGGAGGTGCTTCTGTGGGTAGCCTCCACTTGTGACAGAACGGATAAACACAGGAATCTGGTCCACACCGTCAATGTTTGTTTTGTCTTCCAAAAGTATAGAAAAGAAGCGTGCAAGGCGCAGGCTATTGCGGATCTCTTCACGCATCACTTCCTCACCTAAGGTTAACACTTCTTTTTGGTCAATTTTCTCAGAGCACATGGTATTGACAGACAGCGTCCCACCTGGGTTAAGGGATGCATTGTTATTGATGCTGAAACCAGTGAAGGCTAACGTCTCCTTGAAATACTCTTTCAAAATTTCCTTCGCTTTGGAAATAGCAGGATCCTCCCTCTCCGATTCATCATGTGCAGGAGGATTCTGTATTTCGCTGATCTCAGCCGAGTCACCCTCAACTTTAACTTCCATTTCTGTAGCAGAGAGGTTTGGGTCATCGGTGGTACCTTAAAAAGAAGAAACATAAGTACACCTAAAAACAAAAAAGCAGATTCTCCTGTTGCAAAGTGACAAAAAGAAAATACAAATAATTTATAAAAATTACCTTTAGTTTTCTTTGGGACAACTGGCTCCTCTCCAGTCTGAATAAATAATGAAAAAATAAATAAATTCATGAGAATGACCCATGTAAAGATGGGATGCTGCATTGTGCAAACCTCTTTAGACTCCCCAGAAAACCATGAAGCACAACCCTACATCCCACTCTATCTAAAATGTATTATTTCCAAACAGATATATTCAACTTATCTGGTGAAATTATAGGCATACTGCAATAAATAAATAAATATATATATTTTTTTTTTATATATTATGTAGCGGTAATATAAACCCAATGCATTACTTTAGTCCTGTCTACAAACTCTAAAACGCTTGTTGAGAGAATGGGCCATTCAGAAAAATTAAAAATCACGTTTACATACAAAAAGTAATTAATCTATATATATAGCCCAATCTTTAAAGTGTGTGTGCCTTACTGCTACATAATAAATGCAGTTCATTGCTTTATTTGATGGTGCTTCACTAAAGTCTAAACTGCATTTGACGTAACTTTATGCAGATCACAGTAAAAAGTGCACACACTTACTGGAATTAATGTTAAGCCCATTGAATTCAAAACAATTCACGTCTTTATTATGCCATTTACCACATTAGTTGAGGTGTTACCATGGGTTACCAGATGTGAGACTATGAAATAAAAAAATTGTCATGTCTTTTAGTTTACCTTATTTCAAGCCAAACAGAAAAGATAAAAAGATTTTGTTTGAAGAAGCTTTTAACAATGTCTTTTCATAATAGAAGTGCACAGCACGCATCTATGCTTCAGGGAAACACAAGCAATGAGAAAAAGTGTATATTAAAATTAGGGTGTAGATTTCAGTCTATTCACAATACTGGAAATGTCATACAAAGCCAAATGGAGACATTATATTTGAATCAAAACTTACTGTTTAAATCAGATACTGACCTTTTCCCTTGTCCTTTTTCTGTTGCTTGTTTGTGCATTGTCCTGGTTGGTTGCAAAATTGAATAAAGTTGGAACGGCATCATCCTTCAAAATACACTTAACAGCGCTCTGAAAAACAGAATTACAAATTTCACTGCACAAAGCTCAACAGTATTATATCACTTTTTTTTTATTTAAAAATAATGACATCCTATCACTTAACATATCTTATTGTGATTTTTCTTTTGCCATTTTTAAAAGGCAAGATAATCCATAATTTAAAATCAAATAGAATTTCATCTGGATGAAAACTTAAGTATAAAAAGTATATTTCAATTGAGCCACTGAAACTGTATTTACTCAGCATGTGGCACACTTTATGCAGAGTTACCATTTTAGGAAACATGCTTTACTTAATAATCTGTTACTAATAAAAAACTAAACAACTAACACTGACAATGATCTTAATGAAAACTGTTTTAATATGTTAAAGAGATATTTCAAGCTAAATTTAAAATTTACTCAATTTATACTCACATTTAATTGATTCCAAACCTTTAAGTGTTTCATTATTCCTTTGAACACAAAAGAAGATATTTTGAAGAAAGCTGAAATCTGGTAACCATTTAATTCCATAGTAGGAAAAACAAACACTACGAAAGTCAATGGTTACTAGTTTCCAGCCTTATTCAAAATATCTTTTGTGCTCAAGGGTGAGTAAATCATTTTGCAGTTTTGTGTGAACTATCCCTTTAAATATTGTACAGTTTTCTAGAGAAAACGCAACACATGTTGCTACACATTGCCATGTCAACATGCTTGGTCAACATATCAAAACTAGAGATGCTCCGAACGACCATCCAGAGATCGGTATTGGCCGATAATCACATTTAATGACTCAATCGGTACTCGCAGATCTGGCTGATCTCATGAACCGATTGCAAATGTTTGTTTATGCGTTTACAAGCAGAGGAAGATGCATGTGCGCACTTGGGTCATACATACAGCAGCTACTGCATGTATTTAGGCCTTTTTACATAAAGGAACTGAGAGTTCTATGTTTTAGACAATATTTCAAGTTAATTAAAACCTGGCTGAAAATATTAGATGAATAATAAAAAAAAAAACTTTAAATTATATATTTTTTATATTTTGAATATTTAATTAATAATATAACTTACTGTAATTTACTTATTGCAATAAACAGTAGTTTATAAGCCCATTTCATTTTAGTAAGTAATGGATTTATTGGTGTGCATTTTAACTTCTTATGTATGCGTTGTGATTGAGACGTTGAACACTTCTTTCATCATTTCCAAACTGCATTGTTAGTAAATTTTCTTACCAATTTTTCTTTTATCTGAGCTATCTATTATGTTCTATAAAACTGCTTCTGACCATGACATGTTCACACCTAAACGGTTAAGAGAGACATATTATATGCAGCATCCTTTATTTATTCTCTTAGGTAAGGAGAGATGTCCACTTAAGGATCATACTTATAGGGAAATGTGCTTCATGCATTATAAAGCTTGAAGCATCAGAATCGGTACCATGACAAGGTGTCGGTACCTGGCATGGGACGATAAATGGTTTTAAGGTTTACCGCGGTCTGAAAAGTCAAGGTATTAAAACCGCAAAAATGTTTTGTGATACCGTTTCTAAGGTATATGTAGAGAGGTTTTTTTATAAGTGTTTTTTATGTGTTGTAAGGAAATCTGTGTTTTTGAAGCTAATGAAGATAGTAGAATTAAATAGTTTATTTTAATTATGTAGCCTGACATGTTTATTGTTCCAAAATATTATAAATTTTCCCTAAAATGTAATATATTGTGTTAAACGTGGGGGAAAAGTTGTTTTTTACTATGATATTTAAAAATAAACTATTTTACAGCAGTAAACACAATAACTTGATACTGTGAAACCCTGATATTATTATCCCAGGTTATCATACCATCAGAAACTTATACTGGCCCATGCCTAATCTGTACTCAGTATCGGCTGCAAAAATCCTGACCGGAGCATCCCTAATCAATACCAGGGGAAAATATATATATTTAAATGGTCTTAATGGTGCTTACGTCAAACTGAAAATGCCACAAAAAGCTAAAAAACTAAAAACAAAGTTCCCCTAACAAAAAACCTAAATAAAAAAATGCAAACTTACTTGTTGACATATCATTGACTTCTCAAAATGCCTAGAGCACACTTTGTAGTTTTTGTGTAAATCCTCAGGTGTTTTGGTCTGCAGATCAGGCCTGTTGCAGTTACCCACCCATTGTCTGCATCTAAAGATATGAAGTAAAGTTACTGCAGTGCAAATATGATACTTCACTGATAAATCAAACAGCAATCTTAAAAAAAAAACAAGATTAAAACGAAGCATAAGCGTTTTATAAGCATCACAACTGTACCTCTGACACAAAAATCCCACAAGAAGAAACCACAAACAGACACACACACACAGAGAAAAACGTATTCTGAGGGAATTCAATTCCTGCCATTTTGGGAAAGGCCTGATGATGGCGAACGTGTACAGGAGTCATTTGCTTACAGTAACCCCATAAAAGTTGCAGCAATCACTTAGAAGAAACAAAAGGCTATTTCACAACCGTCGACACAAAATAATGCTTCGCAAAAAATCATTGCATAATTAGATTAACCAAAGTACCAAGGAGAGAATTAGCTGACAAAAAGGGTGCCATGCATTCAATGAATCATTGTAAAAGGGGAGCAGAAGCTAACCAGCTAACAAATAATGCTAATTTGCTCAGTCTGCGCACAAACGAAAATCTACACAGGAAAAAATAGCATGTATTGAATTGCAATTGTTTTTATGTCCCAAAAGTCTGCACTCACCGATCTGGATCCAGCGGGAACTCGAAGAAGGAAACACTGGACTGGTCCGTGCTCTGCTTGCAGTTTGCTGCGGCACAGCAGTCGGGCATTTTGGACTTAATCAAAATGAATATTGCATTGCATGAATCCTCCGGCGCAAAAGGAGAAGCTTTGACAGTAAAAAGCGCGCGTGCGCGTCTTTGTAGATTTCAGACAATCAAGCGTTATTTCCAAATGTCGCGTGCTTTCTGCTGTAACTTGCTCATGGCCGAAATGTTGCTACTTTCACACAGAATCAACAACCAGGAAGAACACCTATGTAGAGCGGAAATGGACTAAACCGAGAACGGATCCCCCCAAAATAACGCTATCACCATCATTCGTTCCCCTTCTCGCGTGCTTTTACAAAATAAGCCATAAACACGGCACAACTTATATATTTTTATAAAGTGCAATAACAAAAGGACACATTTCTTTCTCTTCTCCACGAGGCGCCAAAGGGTTTTTTGTAACCCACGTGAACATTCGAGGTCACACCCATTTAATAACGCTGTTAATAATGTTAATAATATTAAGTCGTAATTATTTTATAGGTGTAAGTATGCATGCATCGATTAGTATAACCCATTAAATCCCATATTAACGTTTGACTGAATTATGTGTTATTTAAGCGAGGCAAAAATGTGATTTACAGTTCAGACTGTGTATATAGTGCCCAGCAGATTAATACATCCTAGCATTTCTTCCATCTCACTTTTACATCAATACTTACTTTGAGATCCTACCTACACAATGAGATGATGACAACGATTTCCAGTTTATTTTCTCATCCTTCGTTATGACTAATCTGAATATGGTTTATGTACAGTGCTCAGCATAAATGAGTACACCCCATTTTGAAAATTAATATTTTTATCCATTTCTCAGTGAATATGGGTAATATATATTGGTGCATTTGAACAAAACTTTTTACAATTTATTAAACAGATATATTTATTCAAATAATATTTTAGTCACCAAACATCTTTAGAAATTGAAAGATAATACAATTAAATTCAAGCAAAAGATTGCAAAAAAAATTACCACCTACAAAATTTCAACTAAACGTTTAATTTTTTTTTCATTTCTCTTGATTTTTCCTCTTTTTGTATTTAATATTTTTCTATAACAAATTTGGGTGTACTAGATTTTGGACTGTTATCATAAGTTATTTTGTTAGATAAGCTGCAGATTTGGCTTCAGTACTGACTAATATAATGTATGAATAGTATCTAATGCACAAATATAATATTGTATAGCTTCCTATTAAAAATATGACTTTAAAAGATAGATTTGTGAGGGGTGTACTTATATATGCTGAGCACTGTATATGTATTACAAATATAAAGACTTAATAAACAGTACAGCTGGACTTATACACATATTCAGTTCAAGATATTATACAATCCTAATTTTCACAGAGTACAAATTTATGCTGGCCACTGTACGTATGCATGTATGCAGACATGTATGTGTGTATTTTATAAGTGATGTTAACATTTTGAAAGGATTATATTACCCATAGCTACCTACAGTAGTATTAAGCAATACAATACTACATATTTTAAAGCATGCAATTGTTCAGGGTTACAATTCATATTGTTTTTTGAAAATATGTGCTGACTTACCTGTGAAAACTGAAGTAATAAATAAGTCAATATATAGTGTTTTGGTTCTACAACTAAAGTCCCAGAATTAGTAAATAATCTACAAGTAAAAAAACTAAATTTTGTGACAGGTCAGTAAAAATCTTTCATTCAATATTAAGATTCAAATACAAGACTATATGCCATAATTTTAAAACACCAATGCGTTATAACCTGTACATTTCTAAAGCATATTTCTACAGGCTTTATAGAAATGTATAAATTATAAATGCAATAACACATTGCGCAAAACTGTTATGCTTTACTTGACAGTCTAAAGCAAAAGCTAATTTAATTTAATATCAAATTACACCAGGAAATTGCACAAGCAAACAAAAAGGTTTACCCTTAACAGAAATGGATTTAATTCTGAAAAACAGCTTTAACAATTTCAACACACACTTATGGAACTGGACAGGAGAAGATCATTTTCAATGTGTTCAAATCAATTCAGACTGGGGGTACTTTTATATACACAGTGGGCGAAGAACAATAGGAAAAGTCCTGGTAATCTTGGATGACTGTACATAAAAAGCAAAGGTAACAAAATGATAGCTGCAAAATGACAAACTGCTGCTTGACTAGCAGAGCCATCATACTGCTATATTTAAGACTGCACTGCTTCCTGTGATGAATCCTGTTTCTCTGATGGCTCACTATCTTGATACATTTTCAAGTAGGTCTCCACCATGCTGTCCAAATCATGCTTAATGGCACAGTTAATATAGAACAGGGCCATACTCTTGTTTCTGTGATTCACAGGTGTATCTTGCAGGTATGCCGTCAGTCGTTGTTTCGCAGTGCTGCATTTGTCATTTGTCAGAGCGAAGAGTGGCAGATTGTACAGAACTTTCAGTAGAGCACAAACGTTGGGGAAGAACTTCACATCGGACAGCTGAAGCGTCTCGTAGATTGTCGATGGCAATATCACATCTTTGGTGCCATGTTTCCATTTGATCTTCCAGCAGTGCAGCTCAGCAGGAAAGGTGTCTGGGTTCAGCAGGTCATCTTTGTAAATGTCCACGCTGGTCTCCTCTGTGGTGTTGAACTTCAGCTGTCCCATGATGGCAGGGACAAGAGACAAGGACTTCAAGGCCTTCAGATGATTTTCAGAGAACAGGTCAGACAGCTCCTTGATCACATGGCTGACCACAGGAATGGTTACTTGGTCTTTGTAGTAGGTCTCAGGTTGGATTTCCTCACCAGACGTTGGTCGTTTTCTGAAGTACAGCCTTGGTACTTTTACTGGGATTTCTAGAGATGCAGCCAGATTTACAGCCTCCTCGAACCAGAACTCATGGTAGACCTCGATATTTTCATAAACTTCATTCAGTGAATGCAGAACTGCAGTTAGACTGCCAGAAGCGAAGAAGACCTCATTCGTTTCCCCTTGCAGATTCTTGCCAAAGGCTCTGGTGAAGGAAAGGGTGTTTTTCAACACCACTAATGTCATGACATATTCAAAATCAGCCAATGCCTCAGATATGACAAAAGCACTGTGCGCCACTTCATCATTCCATTTGTGATCTTCATTATCATGCACGCTGTCCATACAAAGCAGGAGAGACTCCAAGAGGTCAACCGCCAATTCAAAGGTATCGTGTTGCTCGGTCCATTTAGAGCCGCACACCTCCTTAAGGACATTGGCCTTCTCTTCATTTCCCTGGTAGTAGATCGAAATAGCACTTTCCAGCTGATTTTTCAACAAGGGTGATTTGCTGAAAAATGTATCTAGCTTTTTCAGGGTAGACATGACGAGATGCACTCCGGTGAACGTCATTGTGTTTGCCAGGCAGATGTTTAGAGAGCAACTGGAGCAAGGAGTGAGAACTGCTAGCGGATGCAGCTCAGCTATTTTTGCCACCATCGCTTTGACCTTCATAGCGGACACCCCAGAACACAAATATGCCTGTCCTCTGCAATACTTCATGTCCAGGCCACATTTCTCAGTCAGTTCAGTAACAAGCCTCTCTGTGATAGCCTCCACGTCACCTTCAAAGAGCAGGAACTCAACAAATTCTTCCCGGAGACAGTTGGCCTTGTCCACAAAACGTACAAATAAAGGGACATAGTTTTCTCCTTCTATCTCAACCAGGTTGTCTACAACTAAAGAGAAGCAGCGTCCTTCTTTAGCTTCAGCCAACAGCTCTTCACGAATGCACTTTTCAATCACTTCTAAGATCTGTTGTAACTGGGTAGAGGAGCAATGCTCGAGGTTTACAGGTGACCCCTCAAACTTCTTTCGGAGGAATTCGTCACCTGCATTGATGCGGTACTCCAGCAAAGCCTGAAAGTTGCTAGGAGTGAAGCTTTTGCTTCTGGGTTCTTTGTCAGAGTGGCCGTGCAGTGGAATGTTCTGGGTGCCCATCATCACAACAACATCAAACAGAGACTTGAGATACTCTTTATTCAGCGTCTCTTCATCAATGACTGGAGGGCTGCTGTCAACCCCATCGCCATTTTTGTTCTCATTCCCATCTTTGGTTGCGGCCTCACTATTATCTTTAGGTTCCTCACTTTGAGAGTCCGCTGGGAATATAAAATCAAGTTTAAATTGAGAAATATTTTTTTATTGTGGAATACAACTAAATATGTGTATGTTCAGCTTTATCACAGCATTACTACCTCAAAATTATATTATATTCTAAAATTTTATTCAAAACACTGAGGGTAAAACTGGAAGCATTTAGCAGAGGTTTATTGCAAAAAGGCTAGAGGCCTGTTGCACTAAGCCGGTTTGTGTTTTTACCCATGTAAGTTTGTGATTAGATTGAGCAAGCTCTGAGTTTTTGGGCTCAAGAACCTAGGTTGGTTTACCAGGTTTAGTCGCCACAGTAAATTAAGGTACATGGCTAACCTTATTTTTGAATTGTCTATTAATATTACTAATGTCTTTTAATGAACATTTAAAAATTTACATATGAATAAGCTTTAATATATAAAGCTTTTAAAATGGCTGCCTTGAGCTGTTTGTGAACCTACATTAATAAAATGAAAGATTGATTTGCAATTATATAATTTTTCTTTACGTTGCCTTCTCAAACTTTCACCGAATCGAGAGCATTTATTTTGACTTTGCATTTGTGTTTTTATTAATTATATTTTTGATAATGATGAGAGATAATAATATTGAAATAATAAGGACAGTTAATTGCAAACTCTGAGTTAACCCTGAGTTTACAGAGAAAGTTTTTAATCAAGCATTGTGAAACAACCTGGCCTGATCTTAACCAGTATGCATTTCTTTGGATTTGTCAACCTAAAATGTATTGTACAACCTGGAGTTAATTCAGCAAATTTTGTGCAACAGGCCTCAGGCATGTAATGTCCATTTTTTCAGATCTGTGTGAATAGAGATTGTTTTGCCAACAATATCATTGGTATACAAAATGTAAAAAAAAAAAAAAGCAACATTTTCTGTTTTCATGTAAACAGTTGTTGTGCAAACACTATAAATAGAAGGGGTATGTAAATATGTTAGAAAAAAACAATACTGTAATAACTAGATCTTTCTTGATCGTAACAAAGAGTCAAACAAAACAGGAAAAAAAAACTTACATTTATTTTTCTTCGCTTCAGGGGCATCCTTGTCTGCCTGTAGACAATATACAGAGCTCTTTAGTAACCACTCATATTCAGTATTTACACATAATTGACTGACATAATTGATTACCTTCACATGAAATAAGACAGGTATAATACAGTAACTTCAGTTATATAGGTCAAAGATGAGACAAATTTGGTGCCCTAATCAAATACATTTATAAAACTAATTTTATATAAATAGAAACATTAAATGCAAGTAAAGCTTCTACTTAAATGTTTTGTAAAAACTTAAAAATATAAAACAAGTAAATTAAATAAAAAAAACAAAACATGAAAACATGAGTGGAAATTTTCCATAGACTTTCTGCATAAAATATAATGTTTATATAAAAATGACACAACATACTTAGTACATGTAAAACTTGCTCATGTAAAAATATGTAAAATAATAAGTGATTGTGCTAAAATGTATTATATTTTTAACAATCAAAAACATCTTGCTCACAAATAGATAAAACCAAGTTTTTTTTTTTCAAAGAGTGACGAGAAAACGATTCACAATTACAATTAATTAGCATTTTATCCATAAAGAAAGTCTTTTAATATGTCAGTGCTGAATTCTTGTTGTAAATATACAAAGAATTTTGGTGTCTAAACTTAATGTTACACTAAATGAAATTTCAGTGTGTTTCTGTAAATCATAGTAAATTGCATTAAAACACACAGACACTAAATTTCACACAAAGACCTTTGACCTCAATACTGAGCAGCTCTTACCTCATTATTTGACCGCTTAAAAGGATTGTCAAATATAGTTGGTACAGCACTATCCTTCAGTACAGTCCTGAAAGGGCTCTAGAAAATAATCACAATAAAGTGCAGTGTTATTTAAAGAAGGAAAGCTGTGGCATTCAGAAGTTTAACGATTTTTTAACAATATTGAATAATATTTGACAATTCACACTTTATATTAGTTCCCAAATATTATGTTCAATGTTAACTATGTTATTCCACTCCACAAAAAAAGATATTGAGGTAAGGTTGGTTTCATATTCACGCATTCGTTCAGTGACAACTTGTGACACGTTCCCTATATTGTTTACAATGGTACTTTGAATATTTGGTCTGAAATCACATGTGAGCATGATTCAAAACAACATCAGCACTATTTATTTTACTGTGAACAATGTTGTACTTTGATAGTGAAATCATTTTAGCAGCCAATGACTATTTAGAATTTGCAAAGAATACTTTTCTGATATTATATTATTAAGGAGAAAGTCTGAATGTGTGAATATAAAACCAACTTTACCCTAATAAAAAAGATAAACAACTTACAGTTTTGGTTATCAAGTTAGGCTCAAAATGTCTGGCACACAGTCTGTGGTACTTGTTCAGATGATCCGGTGTTTTGTCTTTCAGGTCTGAGCGACTGCAGTTTTCCACCCATTTCTTACATCTAGGGAATAAACATTCCACATTCATTATGTGCAGTGATATTAAGGTGCAGCAATAAAGTACAGCTCATATTTTGGTAACACTTTATTTTGATGGTCACTATTGCACATTTTGTTGACTAAAAGTTGCATTAGTAGACTGTTTGCTTGATATATGTTGATACTGCTCCTTCAACATATTTAACTGACTTAGAAACTTTGAAAGTACATGTCAACTTACACTAACCCCAACCTAACAGTCTACTTATAACCTATTGAGAATTAGTTAGCATATAGATGCAATGTAACATAAATTCAACAAAATGCGTTAAAGGAACCATCAAAATAAAGTGATACCCATATTTTTAATATCACGGTTTTCCTCTGAAGCACAGTTGACTTTGTGTGGTTGCAAATACACAATATCTACAATAGGATCAAGAAAGTTCATATCCATGTCACACAATACAGTCAATCAGTACAGTACTGTTACGGCTAGTTGGGCTAACATGTGCACTTTCTTATCTTACCTTACATTAAAATCCCAACGTAGTGTAAAATCGGACTGTTTAAAAAACAACTCCTTAAAACTCATACAATATATTTGAATCATATAGACAGTAAGACATGACAGACTCGCTCAACTTTACATCTAATCTGTCTGTCAGCAAGCTAACTCACTATAGCGCCGCACACGGAGTCTGCGCTGGTAAACAACAGCAGCTAAATGCAGTTTAAACGCAAAAATATATCGTCTGTATAACAAAGAGTAACTTAGCTAAGGTAAACATGTACAAATTTACCTCTCCGGGTCCCGTGGAAACCTGAAGAACGCCAGCACCGAGTGAGTGCTGTTCCTGGAGCAGTTGAGCGCCGCGCAAAAATTAGGCATCGTGCGTCCACTCTGAGTCGAATCTTAAAAGCGAATCTAGTTCATTGGATTAACAGTGGTGATATTTCAATGAAAAAGTTAAAAAAAGATAGTTTTGAAGACTAATAAAGCGGTAAATTGACAGGCACTCTAGTGCTTTGTGTGGCCTGGAGGAGAAGCGCGTTGGAGTTGGTCTCTGTCCCACAATGCTTTGCTCGTGCATGGCGAGTTCAAAATCCCAGCCAATCAGAGCACGCCTACTGGATGAAATTGGCGGCAGTCATGGAGGAGAGGGTTTAAATGTGGAAATTATTTGCCTGAGAAAATTTAAAGAAACATTTAATGAATAAACCTTAAAATAAGCTGAATTAGTCTGTCACGTAATTTTATAATTTACAGTCTATTGTCTAATTTACCATTGATATGCATTTAATCTTATTCTATGGTTTAAAAATAAATAACAAATATTTATCTTGCTAAGCATTTCATTTAAGTCATAGAAGTAACAAGAGATCAATGTCATTTTATGATTCTAAAACAAATAAACACTTTAATACATGCATTAAATGCATTTCTGCTATATTAATGAGGACATTGAAGACGTTGAACTGAAACAATCTTTATTAAAATGTCTTATATTGCAGTGATCAACATTATGGTTAAAAAAAAGTGAATGCTCATCTTGTCTTTAAAAAGACATGGTCAGAAATTAGGGATGAATTATATCCTCAGAGAACATTTCAACAAAAGTTTAGTGAATTAAAATGACTTTACTGCATGTTCAGAAAACAAACAAGTTTAAAAGCGAGAAAATGAACAGCAGAACAATAACATTTGCAGTACTGGAAGCATCCTAGAGAGAAATTAATGCAAGTTAAGAGAAAGGAAACATTTTTGGTTTGTTAAATTCCATACTTCCCAAAACAAATCTTACTTTACTTTTTTTTTTTTTAACTTCCACATTTATAAAATGAACAAAGCAGTTATAATAAAGTTGTACAAAGCACAGAAATAGCTCTTCATATATACACACACACACACAAACATAAGCCTTATGCAAGCACAGAAGATGCTGACAAAAGTGCCTAAAATCATATCGTCAAGCAGACATTAAGATATTACTCTATGTAGCAGCAGCCCAATGCAAACAGTTAAATATTAAATTACTTTTTTTAGTGTCACAAAGAATACCTTAAAATGCAGCCATTATATATGCTATAAACGTCCAATTTCAAAGTGACTCATTTAGTTTAACTGCATACTTTTGCCAAGTCTCCAGGGTGATCAGGCAAGTCTTCCAGAAGAGCTGGGTTTTTTCTGTAGATGTAAGCATTTGCATCGGCATCTTCCATCTGTACCAGCTCAGCCAATGAGGAGACGCAAGTGTCGTGATCGTTCAGCATACCTGGCAGGCGAGAGGACTTGCGCTGGATTCTTGTTGATCGTCGCACAGGTGTCAGAAACTTGAGGTCTTTGATGGTGCTTTTGCGTCGAGAGCCACTGCCTGGTGCCTCCTCGCATTCGATTCTCTTTTTTACACTAGTAGGACATGACAAGAAAAACATAAATTTATATTTTGGTTATAAAAAATGTTTATTACATTTTGACGTTTATTAAATGTTTGTTCTTTATTAAAAAAAAATGTTATAAAAAGGAGTGAAATTCCTATAGGTTTTTAAAGACATTAGGGGAAGTAAATGGTAAATTTAGAGTAAACTAAAAATTTAATATGATTTAATTTCTTATTGTCCCATATTACCGCTATAAATGTTAATGCCAGAGAAATTATTTAATTAGGATTCCATTCAGATTTTTTTTGTTCAGGTTATAAACAAAATCATTGATCGTGAAGAAGATTTTATTCTCTCATAAAGCAGTTAATTTTCTATTCTCAAAAATGCTGGAGTGTTTGCAGCAAACATGCCAGCCTGTGGTAAAATACTTTGTGGTATGTCTGTGTGTAAGTTGAGAAACCTGCACAGGAGCCTGCTATGAGCTGAAGAAATAACTGATTGTGTAGAATAACTGAATATGTAAAGCACTGAATGTTAAATACTTATATGAAGCTATATGTGTCAGAAGCTAGAGTGAGTAACATATTATGAAGTTATTATGCCATCATGACAATATAAACACTTAGTTCTTTTGCATCTATGCTCTGGTGTCAAAAGAGTTGCTTGCGTAGACCTTAGCAAGCTGGTTGAGAGTCAAAAATAACAGAACCACCTAGAGTCCAAGGATGGTCAAAAGTTTAAAAGAGACACCTAGGGGTGTGTCAAAGAATCTGTATAAATATTGCAAAAACACAGAGACTTTAGGAATTGTCCAGGAGAGACTTCAGAATGCTCTGAGGTCTGCTCTGCACTTTCTTGGCTTTATTAGGGAGAATAAAGTCTATTTTTCTGGCATCTAAAAACCCCCATACTGATAGTGCCTCATTGATGAAAAGGTCGGCAACTACGACAAATATGAGAAGGTCAGCAATTACGACAATAGCCAATCAAAATGCATCCGTCTTTAAAGAGATTGAGCGATTAAAGCAACAGATGACATACCCAAAGTCACACACTTTATAAAATCAACATTATTTTGGTTTATTGGTGTGAACTAGGGTTAGGCGATGTCGACCAATTTGGCATCGTACGATGTCTAATGTGAAACATTGCGATGGACGTTGGCATCGTCGTTTGTAGCCTACCATTTCAACTACCTGACCTGCATGGTCTTTGTTTTTACCCATAACCAAATTCTAAATAAATAAAATAAGTTGCACACAAACTACCACCTGTCAATCACTTTTCCTGCAGGACTCTGACATGAATAGGCAGATTGATCAGTGTCAATATAATGGCATCAACAAACTTGGTTGGTAAAAAGGTGCACGACCAACCGGAACCAACCAACAGTATCTGAGGTTTTTGCTAAAATTACTAAGTACAAGCGTGAAAGAGAATGATTGAAGCAGTGTACTGATGCTGTGACACGTAACCTGATAGATTTAGAAGACCAAAGAGTCGTTAGAAGCCAGATTAATTAAATATCACGTTTAGGAACTATAGTGAGACGTGATCCAGCGGTACATTCTTGATAAACTGTCCAACGTGCACTGCTCTCTGGGGATTTGTGCTCAAGCATCCGCAAACTGCTGGAGCTCAGACGCTCCTATGCTGCAGTGCATGACAGAGTGCATGTGTGTGTGGTCACGTGATGTGCGTTTTCAGTGGTATAGTGTGGAAGGAAGGCTTTTCAGAAATGCTAGATTAAATGCCAGTGCGGACGTGGATTCGTTCTAAAATGCCATTTTAAAACTAAGATGGATTAATGTAAACTGGGCCTCTGCGGTGCGGAGGATTGTGATGCTGGCTCAGCAACGTGATGTCTATCGGCCATCGGCGATGGACGATGGCATTGTCTATCGACCCAATCTTAGTGTGAACTATAATTTAGTCATTATATCATACACATAAATATCTCTTTGTACATGGTTGAATTTCCTCAAACTCACCTTTGCAGATATGGAGTAGTTTTTACACTGTATTTCACAATGGATGCACCTTCCATCTCTGGAGTGGTACACCTCATTTCCTCCTCACCATCATCATCATCATCATCATCTTCTTCACTATCAAATAGTTTCTTCACCTCAGGTTCCTGATCATCCTCATTCTTTATGTCAGCCTTTTTAATGTCATCTGTAATGTCTTCCTCATCCTCAAGTTCTTCCTCTTCTAGAATTTCAAACACTTTATCTGTTGTGTGCTCCTCTACTTGCATTTCCATTCTTTTTTCTGCTAATGCATCATATTCGTCAGCATTCAAAGCTATAGAGGATGGATAGGAAAAAAAATTAAGAAATTGATTAAAACCACAGCACTGGTAATACCACTAATGCATAAAGATTGTGAATGAGACACACCATCCTCACAAGATGAGGGTGTTTCCATCGCCTCCAGTTTATCACACAAGTTCATCACCAACTGCAAAACAGAAATTCACATTATATAATTGCTATATAAACGTGCGTTACCCCTTTTTCACCAAGGCAGTTTGAATGCTGGTTCGGAGACTAGTTCCATACTAGTTATTTTTCTTTCGACACTGAAAGAATCCAATAGTATCTAGATGCAGATTTGGATTTGCAAGCTGAGACTGCATATCTCAGACTTATAATGTTACACAAAATGCACTTCATGTAGCTAGTGACATCATTATGAAGGGTAGAGGTGGGGTTGTGCGCATTAAAAGAATTGCATGCAGCTGCACACCAGTCTGCATCCAGAAGCATCAGCTCTGAACCAGGAAAAATGGTTCTTAAGTAGCACCAAAACAATGCTGGGCTAGAAGTAAAAAAATAAAATTAAAATAAAACAAAATGCTTGAATCAGAGCTTTGGGCATGATTACTGGTGACCAACGAGACTAACAGAAACCGTTTTGAGTGCCATTTTAGACACAGCAGTAATTGTAATTTACATATATACAAACTAAGGCATGCTGCACCAACATGTTGATTCACAATGTTTGGATACTGATTTAAAATTTACAAAGCTATTAACATTATTAGCAACACTGATGGCGTGTTTGTATTTGGGGCTTCTGTGCATTGTTGGGAAAGTTGAGATTATACAATGATGTCCAATCTAGCTCTACGGTGGCTCTTTAGCCTTTGGAAAAGCAAAGCGGTTCTTAAAGGGGAAATGAAGCACTCAGTCAAGTTTACCTTATTTTGCACATTGTATTCCACTTTAATGAAAATATATTAAACAAACTCGATTAATGTAACCATTTAGAAGAAAACGGCATGTTTTACTGTAGATTTTAGACCTAGGGCGCCGCCATCTTGGATATCGCTGTGTCTGACGTCACGGGGTTGGTTCGCTGTGATAAGCTGAACGGACACAGTGGAAGTAAAGGAGTGAACGAGGAGACTGGAAAGCCTAATTTAACCCAATGCGTGAAGTTGTGGGCGTGGAGCTGCTGCAAATACAAGCATCAGATGTGTGTCTAATATAAAAGTATATAAATGTATTCTATTTTTCTTTTTTTCTCCTTTAATTATCGATCATTTGATGCGCTTTGATTCACTCTCTGTATTACTCTGCCTGACTGCCTGTCTGGGTTTCATACATCACTGTAATGGACTAAACACGGAGACTGGACAGCCTAATTGAACCCAATGCATGAAGTTGTGGGTGTGCATCACAGAGCTGGCGCAAACACAACAAATACAACCATTTAAGTGTCTTGAGTTGTGTAATTTTCATTTGTTAATACCTCTCGTTTGATGCGCTTTGGTCCACACTGCTCCAGAGCTGCCTGACGAGGGGATTTACATTCAGACTAATATAATGATTAAAATCATGCATGACTTCATGCTTTACTAAGTCACGTCTGTGTGGATCATGTCAAGACATATTCCCTTTTCAAGTCGATCAACTCGATCTCTCAACATGTATGAAGGATAAAAACCTGCCATAAGAAACACCGCGCTGATCTTAGTTTGGTTTGAACACGAGCAGAGGCGAGGGGGTGTAGCAGTGAAAAGTGAAAGTACCCGCCCACATGACGTTTGCACCGCGCCTCTGCTCGTGACTAAACTCAGATCAGCGCGTTTCTTATGATCCTCTCGCATCAAACGAGAGGTATTAACAAATGAAAAATACACAACTCAAGAACTTAAATGGTTGTATTTGCAGCAGCTCCACGCCCACAACATCACGCATTGGGTTAAATTAGGCTTTCCAGTCTCCTCGTTCACTCCTTTACTTCCACTGTGTCCGTTCAGCTTATCACAGCGAACCAACCCCGTGACGTCAGACACAGCGATATTCCAAGATGGCGGCGCCCTAGGTCTAAAATCTACAGTAAAACATGCCGTTTTCTGCTAAATGATTACATTAATCGAGTTTGTTTAATATATTTTCATTAAAGTGGAATACAATGTACAAAATAAGGTAAACTTGACTGAGTGCTTCATTTCCCCTTTAAAAGACTCGATAGGTGGACCAGCTCCAAATTGGCAATAGAACTTGATATAAACTAGCACCCGGTTCATGCTGGTGGAAAAGGGGTACAACATGTGTATGCGTGCATCATAAATAAGCCAATCTCATGGTTCTTACCGACTCCATTCTTATCTCTGGGTCGACTGGCAGATCCATGTCACTGTTGTCCAGCAAGTCTAAGGTAGTATTCATAATATTGCTTGATTCACTTGTATTCACTGGTTTTGTGCCAGGGATTTTATCAGTTTGGTTGCTGGTCTTCAATGCAGGGGCTGGTTTCACAGGCTCCGTCTTCTGCATGACAGGCTTCGATTGGGCACAGGTAGTAGCTTTGGCTCCAGTATTAGGCCGTGGAGCTGGTTTCCGTGAATGCACTGCGGAGTTGTCTGAGATTGGAGGCCTCTTCAGAGACTTTCCTTTAGAAGCCAGCCACTCTGCAAGCTTTGCTCTGAAAAGACAGTAGAAATTAAAATCTGGATATCCTCTGAAATAACCATACTGTCACACTGTTAAAGCAGCTCCTTATGCTTAATTCTTGCATTCTTCAAAAGATTTCACCTTTATATTTTTGAGAAAGTCTGCATACATTGGTGCATTTTCATAATATTGCTTTCAGCTAATATTAAAAAACATTTCTGTGCATCTCGAAGTTTTATTAACACTACAACTGCATATTTGGTGGCCTGAAAATAAGTTCTAGAGTGCAAGATTTTGAAAATGATACCATCATCTGTAAACTCTGACATCATCCATATTATATATTCTGCCTATAGACCTTTTTCTTGGCTGCTGCATGGAGGCCGCCATAGCGACCAGCGTCTTCCGGTGAATGGTTAGAACATCCGTTTACAGTGTTTACAACTGGTAATTTGCGCTCCGAAAATGGGTTTCAATAGCGTTTTGAGTGGATTACGGAGTGTTTTGGTGACACACAACTTTGAAAGGTGTGTGTTAAAGCCGTTATAATCTGTCAGATGTGGTTCAAGCGCGAGAGAAAAAGTTCTCCTAGTTCACAAGTCTGCCGTCAGAAATACAGTGTGTGCGTGTTTCCCCGGCCTGTCAGCTGTTAGCTCAGCGGCTCTTTAGCACACACACGCACGCAATACTTCACTGCATCATAGAGCAAACCCAGATCACTGGCATGAAACTTAGATACTCTGCTGGCTGATTTGCTGTTGATTCTAATCGCGAGCCGTTTATGTTTCATTTAGTGTGTTGTATTTACCACGGTTTGTGTTTTTCTGTCATTTCAAAACGTCACTTTATTTTCACTTTGTCACAGTTATTAAACCAGTGTGTTAGTAGGACTGTACAGCAGGCTACGTGTGTGTGTCAAACATTTTGGTGAACTATATTTGTTTGGGTTGGTTATATATCTGAAAGAAAGAGAAACTGTTGACTTTAGCGATGACGAGGCTTCATTTAAACGGCAGAAGATGCCGTCTGTCAACGAGTGGAAAATGCCTCAGCCATCGTATTAGATCACATTTTTTTAAAATGATCAGTCCAGGAGGTGGCGCTGATCGACAACAGTATTAGTTCAAAGATGATAAAAGCAGGTAAAATAGATTAAAACTATCGTTTCAAAGCTGTCTAAATGTGACCGTTTACACGCATCAGCTGCCGACCGGAAGTTCTTCGCATTCTCCTTGCGCATACACGCAAAGCATAATGGGTAATTTGGCGTTCCATGAAAAAGGTCTATATGTAAACAAATTTTCGATCGCCGTGTGGAGTTTCTTTACCAAGAAACTAGACTATACTGAAAACTTTTCAAAAGAAAGCAAATGAAAACGTATCACTTTTTAGCCATAAAAGTGCATAAAATTAGTAAAGGTGACTCTCTGAAAAATATTAAAAATATAATTGTATGCACCCATTGTTACATTTCATGAACTCATCATAGAAGAGTAAAAATATTAAAATCCAGGCCTGTAGCCAGCCTGGTGAAAGGGGTGGTTCTTTTTTTCTCAAAAAGTGGACCTTTTTGCATTTATTCGCCTCAGTTTAAGCACTATTTTTAGCTGGATTAGCTTGTCGGATGGTCATCATAACCACACTTTTTGATGTACCAAAACTATTTCCTAAAAATTTACAATAAAATAAAGTATGAAAAATACTTTTTTTTTTAAATAAAAATGTATTACATCATTACACAATTTTTCTAGCCTCTCTTGAGAGAAAAAAAAACATTTTAACATTTTAAAATTCGTGGATAACAATAGCCAAAATAGTATTAAAATTCATCTTAATATTTGGGCGCTTCATACCTTTTTGTTTCAAGAATAAGGTCCAAAATTTAGAATAAAAGTCACTTGTTAATTTTTTTTTCTATTTAAAAACAATGCAGTAGCAAAATATGACTTCACTTACGTCAGATTATAAAATGAAAATATTTGTTAGCACTGGCCAAAACTGATTAGCTGAAGTCCAGCCAAAGCGACAGCAAACAGAGGATTCTGCTTGGTCTTAACGCCTTTTTCAATGGGTTATTTTCACTATTTATAAATGGCATAATAGTCAAAATAGGACAAATGAGCTCATGTATGGGACAAATTCTGGACCTTTGTCAGTGAGGGTTGAGTCTTCTGAACCACTCGAACTCCCGCTGGCTACAGGCCTGAAATCATATTACAAATTAATGAAACATAATACAACTCACCTTCTTTCTTCAGCCGTTTCCATTTGTACTTTGTACTGGCTGACTGTACTTGGAACAGGCCTTTTTTGATCAGTGAGAGTGGGCTTGGGTTTTGCCACCTGCACAGGTACCTTTTTCTTCATAGTGATGGCTTTGCTGGTGACCGAGCGCCCTGTAGCTACAGAGGCTGGCCTAGAAAGAACACAAGCTCGGTGGGCTCCTGTCTGGGAGATGGAGCTTGGCACCTTTTGAGGCATTTGTTTAAGAGAAACAGACTTGTGGACTGGTTTTTCAGTGACATTCCGTGGGACATCAGAGACTGATTTTGATCTGGATGACAGAGCGGAGTTGACTCTAGGTTTAATAGAGGTTTGCAGAGAAGTAACAGATTTTGACCGAATTTTAGGCACCTCAAGTTTTGCTTTGGTCTCATCCATTTTTGAGATCACTTTCTTTTCTGTGGTCTTCACGTCCCCACTGGGTTTTCTGAAACAATCTATTTTTGACTGAATCACACGGCCCTTATACGTGCCAGGTTTGGATTTCTGGACAGCAGAGACTGTAGAAGGTGGTTTCTGAACTTCTTCCACAAGCTTTCGTTGTCTTATAGTCTGCTGTGTATGAAAGGCCTGGCTTAGAGTGTAACGCTTAGCAGGATCAGCATCATTACTTTTGTTCTGCGCTCTAACATCCTTTCCCTTCTTTCCAAAGTTATCCTCCTTCAGATCTTTCTTTGACTGAAGGGGTGCCGTTTTACATAGGACTCTTTGTTTTGATACAGTACTGCTGATGACTTGTTTCTTAGGGCCAGAAACTGGTTTAGTGTTCTCCTTGTTACTCTGAAAAAAATAATAAAAGAACATTAGGTAAGCTACATATCAAGCAAACACATTTACATGTAGATGTAAAAAAATGTTCAAAGATTTGATCTGCTTTATAAAGTGTAATGTGTACCTTTCTCACTATAGACTCCATTATGTTCATCTACCAGTGTTAGGACAGTTCTTCAAAGATGACAATCTTCCCCCTGCAGGACATCACATCATTATTAAATTCAAACAAACATTTTGTTAATGATATTTTATGTATATTTCTGTTCGAAAATAAATAAAACAAACAAAAAAGGCTCAACTTCACATTTCAAAAGATGTGTTTTAATGGCAACATTTCCACTGTGAAATTAACCAGAGTGATGGGGTTGATTTATAGCCCCTCTTCTTCTCGTCATTGTCTTTATATTATACAGTATCTGAGAATTGACTGATACATCTCAGGAATGTAGTAATGTTTATTTAGCCAGAGAATAAATTTGCACTTGTTTCATAATCCATTTCATACAGAATTCCAGAGTGTGATGTTTTGTTCCGTTCCACTTATTGCCTAGATTTTATCTAAGTTTCCAAGGGTTGCTACAGTAATAAAAGAAATGTGACCATGCAAAAACGTTCAGGAGCCTTCAGGATACTGGGAGTCCTTCCAGATGTTTTCACTCACCTATGACCCTTACTAAAGTTGCATATGTATACTCTGCTTATTACCCATTAGGGAGACCACACCCAAATAGCTTTTTCCCCCAGAAAATAACAACTGGTTAATTTGTCTATTTAAAATTGTGTGTTATTCCAGCAAATATAATTTTTTAAACCATTCATAAGTCAAAACTTAGGTTCCATGTTGTCTAAAAATGAATACATGTCTGAAAACACCTTTTTGGTTACATAAAACTATTGTACCTGCATTGTACTGTACCGTTACCCGAAACTTGGTCATAAGTAGGTCACAGAATAAAACTAAAATAAGTTTTAGCCAAACACAAAAACAAACCTTATCTTTGGCTTCTACAGTTAATACATATAAGATATGAGAAATATTAATCCCACTTGACTAAATTCGTTCATTATTGGAGTGCTTGTTAGATTTGTCGATATTTATGATGAATGTTTGTCATGACAGATTTACTATGTATCCTGACGACGCTAGATGCTAACGTAGGCTAACTTATGTGAAGCACTTCTTTTTTTACAAGACGGACACGGAGTGTTGCTCAAAGCATATATCAACACATTTGAGCGTGTCAAAGCGGATAAATCAAACCAACTGACTATTTAATTCATCAATATGCTTTTATTCTGTTAAGTTACTGAAGAATCAACAAACACTCTCCGGTAGTCTAACGTTACCCACGCGTAAAAAGTGTTAAATCATGTCGATACTCACATAGCATTAATAACAGTTGACAAAAACAACATGTAGCTTACGTTATCTGCGTCTTTTTCTGTCAACGAGGAAAGACAAGCACGCGAACCTCAAACTCAGTTCAAAACTGAACTTGAAGAACCTTTGAAGGAGATCGAAGCACAAGAGCACAACACGCGCTTTTTCAACAGATTTGAGTTCAGCGCGGCGAGCTCTCCGATTGGTCATGACAGTTTCTGAGTCACTCTAGCCGACAAATCGTATTGGCTGCTTCGAATCACGTGATGAAAAACAGAGTTGGCTCCACCCATTTGACTGTAAACTGGGTGCTGCCTGTTTTGAACCAAAATAAAATTCCTCTCGTAACTGCTGCTCAGGCGTTTCAAAACCAATCCAGTTGAGCCAAGATCCGGTCTTCATTTATTTTTTGGTAACCGTAACGGTTTATGTGAGAATTAAAAATGTGTGTAAAATAAATGTTCTTTAATAAAAACAAAAACTGTCAGACAGTGATTATTATGTCCAGTAGTTAATGTTCAATGTAGATCACTCAGGAGTGTCTGCTTTTAAAAAATAAAGATAAATTTAGTCTGTTTTGGTGATTTTTTGAGTATGTAGGTAGAAAAAGTACACAAGCTCTTCTTACATTCCACGTTTACACAAGTTAAAGAGATGGTTCACACAAAAATGAAAATATTCCCTCTATTTCAGGGGTGCCCAATCCTGGAGGACCAGTGTCCTGCAGACTTTAGCTCCAACTTGCCTCAACACACCTGCACGGATGTTTCCAGAAAGCCTAGTAAGAGCTTGACTAGCTGGCGTGTCTGATTGAGGTTGGAACTAAACTTTGCAGGACATCGGCCCTCCAGGACCGAGTTTGGGCACCCCTGCTCTATTTATTTACCCTCAAGTTGTTAAAAAACCTGTATGGGTTACTTTCTTATTTTGAATACCAAGCTGAAAAAAGAAAGCTGAAAACCTGTAACCATTGACTTAAATAGTAGGAAAAACCAATGGAAGTCAATGTTTACAGATTTCCAGTTTCAACAGAAGAAAGAAACAAGTTTGAAACAAGTGGATGTGAATAAATTACGACAGACCTTTCATTTTTGGGTGATCTATTTCTTTTCAAAAAGATCATGGTTCGCACTCATCAAATAATTGCTTCGTACTGTTTTTATTTTTACATTCTTTGGGTGATACAAAAACACAAATGTTTCAGCACAATGCCTGTGTGACACAATTCTCTCACTCCACCCCTTTATCCCATAATCATTCACATTGCGTCATTGGTTAGACGGCCACTCGATGATTAAAAAACAATCTCATTTTCATTTCATCATATGATTAACAAGGACTATTTTCCTTCATATCCAAAAACATTATTTCACAGAAAAACAGCATATCAATCATCATCATTTGCTTATGTCTACATCAAGACAATGAAAATCCCACAGTCCAAAACATAAAAATTACATTTGATGGCCGATGATTAAAGACAATCTTACCTTCACCTCAACACACATAACTAACCACACAAGAAATATTTACCCTCACCTTCAAAAACACAATTTCACAGGAGAATAGCATATTTACATCAATACAATGAAGTTCTGACAGTCCAAAACATAAAAAAATACATTTGTTATATTGTGTCAATTAGCTTGGAAATCAATCGAAAGTGGACATCCATTCATTAATTTTCCTTTGTCTTAGTCACTTATTTATCAGGTTGCCACTGCGGAATGAACCACCAACTATTCCGGCATATGTTTTTCACAGTAGATGCTCTTCCATCCGCAACCCAGTACTAGGAAGCACCTATGCACTCACATACGCACTCATACACTACGGCCAATTTTGTTTACCCAATTCACCTATAGCGCATTTCTTTGGACTGTGGGGGAAACCAGAGCACCCAGAGGAAACCCACGCAAACACAGGGAGAACATCCAAACACACAGAAATGTCAACTGGCCTAGCTGGGATTCGAACCAGCAACCTTCTTGCTGTGAGGCGATAGTGCTTACCACTGAGTCACCGTGCCACCCACAAATGGACAAAAGAGTTAAATTTAAAACACCAGGTGTAAATGTGAATGCATCTCCCATGTCTTTTTGTGATCCAGCTGACCAAAACACATCTTATCAGGTGTAAACAGGACCAAAACAAGGCCTTCAATGTAAACTAATCACATTCATCCACTAGATGGCAATATATTCCACAGTCTTGATGCTCCAATCCTGCTCTGCAGAATTTATGAAACCCGTTTAAACACTATGCGCCTTCATTTCAATGTGTTAATGAGTAAATAAGGAGCTTATAGCTGTTGGGCTACGACTCCAACTGCGATCTCAAATTGCTTCCCTGGAGGGTTCCACTTTAATTAATTCAATATTTAATTCATGAGACATCCTGCTGACTACATGATTAAGTGAAGCCTTTCACATGGTCATTTCTGCCAGTTAATTATGAACTTTATTTATTTTAAATGAAGAAGGGCAACTAATTGTATGTTGTTAATTGTCTCTCCAGACTCCTTTATAACCTTTCATGGTGTAAATCTGAAGCAAGATGGATAACCAAGCGTACCTAGTTATTACATTTCAAGTGGACATGGAGCGTGAAAGCTTCCCTTTTTAGCTTTGTGCACAAAAATATTTGCTTATTTTTAAACATTATATAATATAAAATGAGAAAATGAGAAAACAAACACACAAAACAGGGCCTACAGTCGCTCACACTTAAAAATGGAAACATCTTTATTTAGAGTAGCCCTTCAAATCAAACTGCACATATGGTACTAATGGCAACCATATGCCTTGAACTGAACATCAAGCAAAACATTTAAATCAACCATTCCCCATTCTGTATTTAATCTACACACTATTTTGTTGTGCACTATTAGAAAACATCTAAGAGAAAATAAAATTACTGATGTGGGATGAAAATCAGACTCCCAGTGAGATTGAAGTCTGTGTGAAATCAAGCAACATGAAGCATTATACTTTAGGTGAACAATTAATCCATGCAAGTTAATCCACTGAAAATTGTTTGTTTTGGTAATCTTCAATCAAAGTCTGACCATTTTCTTCTGTGTTTGGAATGGCGGTATTATGTTGACATCAGTTTGACAGCTTCAGCCCAAGCGACAACCTCCTGCTCTCCCTCCTGAAGCAAATACCGAAGTAACTGAAACTGCAATTCATCGAAATTCCGCTAATCCTGGCTCCATAATAGAGCAAATTTCTATTACAGTTTTTCTCAGTCGCTTTGGTGCATTTCTCACAACACTATTTACATTTGCACAACAGTTAATGAATTTCTCAAAACAATTAGTGCAAACTGCAAAACCTAGTGGATAACCTGCAAAAGCGCGTCACTTGCTCAAAATGGAGAGCTCATTCCTCAAAAGCAAGTATTCATGTCAATGAAAGTGTCAGTGTCATCAAAATGAAAAGTCCTGACACCATTGTTTATGAACAAGAGAGTCAGATGGCTTTGTCATGTTTTCATCATGACACTTTACTCTGTACATTTTTTCCAATGCAAACAAGTCAGATTTTGGTGACACTTCCTGAAAATGCTCAAGACAGCACTATAGACTATTTGCACAGCCATTTGAAAACTACAGTAAAGTTAGACATCACTGCATTTAGTGAGGTATCTAAGTACAACACAATGAATATGTATGTTTCACATTTTTACTGCATTTGCTCTTTACAATTCTAATTTATTTACAGCATTGTGCAAAAGAATAAATACACCCTTATTTACAACAAACATAAACTCCCTTTGGGTAGAGCTGTGCACAACTGTAAACAATATTGCAGTACATATTGGAACTGAACCTACAACATACACAGGTCTGTAAATCCTTCATCAAATTATTCAATTTAGGAGACATTTTCAGAAAAAAAAGATTTAACATTTTTAAAATAAAATTAGCTTGACAGATTTTGACAACTAGTTCAACATTTTTGTATGTAATGACTCAAGTAATGAAATGAGGACTATTAGTTTTATATGGTATGACTATTCAGCATCCACAAGTTTAGTTCATTTTGACTGACATGACATAAGCAAATGATAATGTTAAAACAGCAGAGAGTTGTATGAAAGCAATTGATGCATGTCCAAAAGCATTTGCAATTTGTTGAAAGGAATGAGAAACTGCTACTATGATGTGCACAAATGACTAATTGTTTTGAGAAATGCATTAACTGTTGTGCAAATGTAAATAGTGTTGTGAGAAATGCACCAAAGCGACTGAGAAAAACTGTAAGCCCACTGTTCGAATGGCCAGCTTTACAGTAGAAAAAAGGTGTTTACAGCCTGGTACAAAGAACGATTTTGGTTCATATAGCTAATATTACCCTTCATGACAACTGTGAGGGGGGTGAATTTTTTTTTTTAACTCATCCGTTTCCTTTATATTAGGTTATATTAAGTCTGCATAATTAAGGGCGTGGTCACTTAAGTGACAGCTAGGTCTCGCTGGTCGCCGTCACTTCACCTCAGCTGATTCCGGCTGATTAGCCGCTGAACCCGGCCTATACATCGTATTTTTGGGTTGTTTTATGTGGCTTTACACAGTCAGTTGCCGTTAGGATTTATTTCTTACAATTATCAGACGATATGTGTAAATGATATCTGTGGGTAGTTGTAAAATGAGCCTATTTTCAAAAAGAAATTGTGTGTTGCTTTAAAATAGCTAACTTCTCAGGGAACACGTATATATCTATGATCGGGAGTTTTCCAGGTGGTCAGTATGCAAATATTTTACGTCATACGCTAATTTGCATATTACTGACGTCATCGCGTTCTACCATTTCTGTTTGTTTAACAGCCTATGGTAAATAAATGGGTTATTTTGTATTCGCACTACGCTTTATGTAAGCTTGTCAATTTAACTAAATTTATTGCTGTTTGAATACAGTATATCATTATAGATGAGTAGTGAATTTGCAGTAATCTCTCAGACGTAATATACTCAGACAAGTTCTGAAACTCTCACTTAAAACATCTCTGATTGTGCAACAAGAATAAACGGTCAAATTAAATTGTTAAAATAAAGGAAAAGCAGATCGGGTTGACTGTACAAGGGAAATACCTTCAAACTGCCACCTGTTCTAAATCATTTGCCGTCGGTATGCAGAGAGGTGCTCTGCTCTCATGCTGCGGCATCATCACCCGCAGCTCGTTGAGAAGAGTAGGGACGGTACCGTAATGGACAAACGACAGTCTATAAAAATCGCCAGTAACACATAAAAAAGTCGCTAGATTTGTCGCTAGTCGCTTTTTTGAAAATTTGTCGCTAAGTTGGCAACACTGGCGCAAACTGAAGAGCGGGGAGCGGGAGGAGTGAGAGGTTTAGGGAGATGGGGGCGCGCCAACTGTAGCGCATGACCGGAAGAGCACAAGCAGTTTCAGCCTGGACTGTACCAAAATGCTGAGGAGCGGAGGGGCGGGGGAATTCCGGGAGTTTACCGGGAGACAGAACAATACGGGAGACGGGTCTGAAATACGGGAGACTCCCGGGAAAAACGGGAGTGTTGGCAGGTATGCTCGTTCACTTAGCCGACAATAATACAAGTTTCTAGCACCGCAGCGTCTTGTTGTCATATTTCATTTACATCGTTTGCTTATTTTATTTAACAAAACTAGCATAAGTCTGGTATTTAGTGCAAGCTGGTGCTACTTTGCCTTATGGTCAGTGCAGTAAGAGACTTGTTGGGCACAGAAGTTCATAACATACAAAATAATGTAAAAAACGAAACCTTACCTATGAAATGTTCTGCCTTTGTGCTTTGTTTTCTTTGTTTGCTCGTTACTACACCCGTTCGTAGCGCTAAAGTCCAGCATCTTCACAATGGCACACTGTCTTGACTAGTGCGGTTGAATGACATTTGTCCTGAGAGCACTGTACAAATGTGGCGGTGCTATTGACGCATGCTCAGGGTCCGTATGTGGTATCTAGTGTATTTATCTATGGACAATGATCACCTCAGGTAAACCTCATATGCTTTATTCAGTGTTAAATGCTAATAATGTGAATTTGAATGCCATTTTACATGACATTTATTGCTATATACTGAAAGCAGCAGCAGATAGTTCATCTCAGATCCTGAAAATAAAATAAACCATTTGAAATTGAACTTCAGAACTAAACACATATCAGTGATCAGCATGTACATTTAATAATGTTAAAGAGGGTTAATATGCATTAAATAGATTATAAACCTTACCATTTCGTGAGTAAGTGCATATTCTGTGCTTCTGAACGCCTGTATTTAAATTTCTGTCGTGTTTCGTCTGGTGCAAACAGTCAAATTGCTTATCACTGCAAATCTCGTCATGAAGCGTGTTGTTAGGACACACAGTTACAATGTAACCTGTTCACCTAATGTTTATGTTGATAATAATTATATTATTTGGTAATTAATAACCTCATGTGCAACTGAATCGGTTTCTCATTTCAGAGTCTGCTACTGTCCACCGAAGGGCGCATTTCGGCCACGGATGCATGCTTTGAGAGCCTTTCTGAATGAATGAATGAAATACAGAGTTTCCCATCAAGGCAACCCGGGGTGCTGAAATGTAATTGGCTAATCTGGCATTGGGCAGGTTAAAATGACCAAAACAAAGACAGCTTTCTGGCACAGAAAACACATAGTAGATTTAAAGCAGATTATCTGACTTCAGCATTGTTTTTCAGATAAACAAGTATGCTTACTTGGCATGTTTCTTAAATATCTGCGAACCTATTAGCCTATGGTATTTTTATGCTTTAGAAGAGTCAAAAACTTACATACATCACCTTTAATGAAAAAATGTTACCTAACCTGACTCAAGAAAAGGGAAAGGGAAAGAAAAAAAGTGTCCATCAAAACCATTGAAGTAAAAGACAATCACAGAGCAGTGGCAAGATGATCTTAATACATACAGACAGCTTGTTTTCCCTCAAGTCCACCATATTCTGCTTGTCTTGTGTGAAAACCCACCAAAGCAATTCATTTGTCAAAACGGCACCACGTGTGGCATTGATTTTCTGCTACCTTACATTTACCGCAGCTCTTCGCCGTTGCCTTGTTCTTCTCACTGACAGATTTAACATCATTAAAATGGAAACACTGTGAAGCTCTCCTGCACGCAGTCAAGTGTTAAACCACGGTGAGGTTTGATGAAATGCTGTGATTATCAGCATCAGTTCATCTTCTTAAGGAGCTGCGTGGACTCCTAAAACAACAGCTGACTGCGGCGCACGTGTGAAGCTTCGCTGATAGTGCTAAACGGGAACAGCAGATCATCAATAACTTCAGATCAGCCGTTACATCTTCCACATTCTAGCGGCGGATACTTCAGCACTGCATCACCCTGTCGAAAATTAACACCAGGCAATCCATCATTCTAAAAGAGAAAGATACACACAAGTTAAATATACACAGATCATGCAGATCAGGAGTGAGTCTCTTTGTATATACAGTGCTCAACATAAATGAATCCACCCCATTTTGAAAATGAATATTTATCTATTTCTCAGTGAATATGGGTAATATACGCTCACCGGCCACTTTATTAGGTACATCTTACTAGTACCTGATTGGATGCACTTCTGCCTTCAGAACTGCCTTAATCCTTCGTGGCATAGATTCAACATGGTACTGGAAATATTCCTCAGAGATTTTGCTCCATATTGACCTGATAGCATCACGCAGTTGCTGCAGATTTGTCGGCTGCACATCCATGATGCAAATTTCCCGTTATCACATCCAAAAGGTGCTCTATTGGATCGAGCTCTGGTGACTGTGGAGGCCATTTGAGTACAGTAAACTTATTGTCATGTTCAAGAAACCAGTCTGAAATGATTCGTGCTTTATGACATGGCGCGTTATCCTGCTGGAAGTAGCCATCAGAAGATGGGTACACTGTGGTCATAAAGAGATGGACATGGTCAGCAACAATACTCAGGTAGGCTGTGGTGAACTTAACACGATGCTCAATTGGTACTAATGGGCCCAAAGTGTGCCAAGAAAATATCCCCCACACCATTACACCACCACCAGCCTGAACCGTTGATACAAGGCAGGATGGATCCATGCTTTCATGCTGTTGACGCCAAATTCTGACCCGACCATCTGAATGTCGCAGCAGAAATTAAGACTCATCAGACCAGGCAACATTTTTCCAATCTTCAATTGTCCAATTTTGGTGAGCCTCTCTGAATTGTAACTTCCGTTTCCTGTTCTTAGCTGACAGGAGTGGCACCCGGTGTGGTCTTCTGCTGCTGTAGCCCATCTGCCTCAAGGTTGGATGTGTTGTGTGTTCAGAGATGCTCTTCTGCATACCTTGGTTGAAACGAGTGGTTATTTGAGTTACTGTTGCCTTTCTATCAGCTCGAACCAGTCTGGCCAATCTCCTCTGACCTCTGGCATCAACAAGGCATTTACGCCCACAGAACTACCGCTCACTGGATATTTTTTTCTTTTTCAGACCATTCTCTGAAAACCCTAGAGATGGTAGTGTGTGAAAATCCCAGTAGATCAGCAGTTTCTAAAATACTCAGACCAGCCCATCTGGCATCAACAACCATTCCCCATTCAAAGTCACTTAAATCACCTTTCTTCCCCATTCTGATGCTCAGTTTAAACTGCAGCAGATCGTCTTGACCATGTCTACATGCCTAAATGCTTTGAGTTGCTGCCATGTGATTGGCTGATTAGAAATTTGCGTTAAAGAGCAGCTGGACAGGTGTACCTAATATAGTGGCCGTTGAGTGTATTTTAGTGCTTTTGAACAAAACAGATTTGTTAAAGGGATATATTTATTAAAATAATATTTTAGTCACCGAACAAGAAATAGAAATAGAAAGATAATACATTCAAATTCATGCAAAATATTGAAAAAATAAAAAAAAGTACAAAAAAAATTTATTTAATATTTTTCCCTAACATATAAATTTGGGCTACTAATTTTGGGCCGTTATCATAAGATATTTTGTTAGATTAGCTCCAGATTTGGCTTCAGTATTGACTAATCTAATGTTTATGCACAAATATATAATTGTAAAGCATCCTATAGAAAACTTTAATTTAAATGAGAGCTTTGTGAGGGGTGTACTCTGAGCACTGCATATCAGCAATCCAAATAAACAGTTTTTCAAGTGCTATACAACATGATTCCACTAGTTTTTAAAATCACAGTATTTATTTACAAATGCGGTGAAATATAATGGACATGTATGCATGTGCTATATAAAAGTTGTAAATATCAAACAAAGATCACAATATACTGTCAAACATACAATTATTAGCAAATACAGTCTGCTGGAGTTGTATATTATTTGGAGTTGAGAAATTTAAAGGATAGTTCACACAAAAGATGTCACCCAAAAATGAAAACTCTGTCATGAATTACTATCCCTTGTGTCATTCCAAACCCCTGAGATCTTCGTTCATCTTCAGAACACAAATCAAGATATTTTAGATGATATCACAGAGCTCTCTCGTCCTCTATACACAGAAAAAGTCTAAATATTCTATGTGACTTTAATTATAATCATATGAAGCTTCAAAAAGGGCCTCACAGCAAGAAGATCAGTGGTTCGCGTCCCAGCTAGGTCAGTTGGCGTTTCTGTGTGGAGTTTGCATGTTTACCCCGTGTTGGCAGGGGTTTCCTCCGGGTGCTCCGGTTTCCCCCAGTCGAAAGACATGCGGTATGGGTAAATTGGATGAACTAAATTGGCCGTAGTGTATGAGTGTGTGTGTGTGTGAATGCGAGAGTTTATGGGTGTTTCCAAATACTGGGTTGTGGCTACATCCGCTGCATAAAACATATGCTGGAATAGTTGGCGGTTCATTTCGCTGTGGCGACCTCTGATAAATCAGAGACTAAGCTGAAGGAAAATGAATGAACGAATGAAGCTCCGTACGAATTTGAACGTATTTTTAAACGTTTGTTGCCATTAGTTGGAGTTTGTTTCATCTGACTGAATATATATGCAATCATCATTTGTTGAATTGTGGAACATTTGAGCAGTGAAATATGATATTGCAACAAACAACAACAAACTGGTACTTAATTTGACCAGGGACCAGATCATGTAGGTGTCTTTTTAGCCCTGAGTAGGACCACTTTTAAATGAATTATTTAATTATTGTGTGTGGCAATTGTTGGGACACCGTGAACATGACAAACTTTTTCACAAGATTCTAAATACAATGGCCAGCCTGTTTGTTTGTGTGGTGTGAATTGGCCTTAAAATATATTAATTTGTGTTCTGAAGTTCTCAGCGGACTGAAACTACATGAGGGTGAGTAATTAATAAAAGAATTGACATTTTTGGGTGAAATAACCATTTAATTCACTTACACTCAGGGCATTTTTAGCTGAAACCTCCTCAAAAATGCAAATCAACAGCTACCGCCATTTTGAGAGTACAAAAAAACCATATATACAAAACAAAATGAATACCTGTGGCTTATGAACAGTGTTGCCAAATATAGCTGACTATTTCTAGCCCAAAACCTGTCCAGAACCCACCCAAATGCACAAAAAGCCCAACATATTAGATTATTATTTAATTTGAATTCATTTAAATCAAAATTTACATAGTTACTTTAACTGTCATAATTTTTTAACCATACAGCAACCAACACCAGCGGTCACAGAACCACAACTTATCCGGATCACATCGAAACACTGCCATCCTCTCACCCACACACTGCACTTATTGTGTAGATTACACTACCTATTAGAGTATGTTTTACTTTTAAAATGGGGTATTTCGTTCATCGCATTTGGCGTTTTGAATTCTTTTGAACATAATTAGGTGCTGCTCGTCAATCAGACAATGCTTCTGTTTGTTCTTGCTGTCAATTGCGGTCTGTTATTATTAGGTCTGTTATTATTAATATTATTGCGCGCAGAACCATTTATCGAAGCTATGGATTTAAGATAATAATGTTGTAAACTATGTTCAGCTTTGATTGTTTTGCTTCATGGAGCCATAGGTATTAATTTAGTTTTGCCTGTATGTTTTATCACTTTCAAAGTGAACAAGCCCTTTAAAGAGATAGTTCACTCAAAACTAAAAATAAAAAAATGTAATCATTTACTTTTCCTTTCCCTTGTCACAAAACTTTTAGTTTTTTTCTACTGTTGTTCTACACAAAAGAAGATATTTTCAGAAATATAGTATTGACTTCCATACTATTTGCTTTTCATACTTTGGAGGTCAATGGCAACCAGTTTCTAGCTTTCTTCAAAAATATCTTCTTTTAGTTTCAGCAGACCCGGCTGGGTCAGTTGGCATTTCTGTGTGAAGTTTGCACGTTCTCTTTGTGTTGATGTGGAGTTCCTCCGGGTGCTCCGGTTTCCCCCACAGTCCAAAGACATGCGCTATAGGTGAATTGAATAAGCTAAACTGGCCTTAGTGTGAGTATGTGTGTGAATGAGTGTGTATGGATGTTTCCGAGTATTGGGTTGCAGCTGCAAGGGCATTCGCTGTATAAAACATATACTGGAATAGTTGGTGGTTCATTCCACTGTGCGACCCCTGATGAATAAACAGATTTAGCCGAAGAAAAATGAATGAATGAATGAGTTTCAGCAGAAAAACGAAACTCATAAAGGTTTGAGGATGAGTAAATAGTGAGTACATTTAGATTTTTGGTTGAACTATCACTTTAAAGCAATAACAGGACATGAATGAACACATAATATAGACTAGGTTATTATAATAACACAATGTACCGATACGCAACAACTTAATCCATCAAGAATACCGTACTTACACAAACACAATAAAAAAAAAGATAAATGAGAGTAATACATTAGGTCCTTCTGAACACAAACGTCAATAGGTCGTCTGATATATTCCCATTACTGATACTGGCATAACTTAAAATGCAAAAGATCCCGATGCAGGTCAAAAGTCAATCAGAGGAAAAATCTCAATTGGGAACTGACACAGAAAAAAGGTCAACGTTCAGTCTTGTGTCTTTGTATATGATATGCATTCAGGAAGCATGATGTAGAAGGTTTCTTGTATCAGAAAAAAATGAAAGTCATGCCCATGTACAGTATGTAGTGTTCATAGTTATTGTCTTTAGTAAGGATAGTGTTTCTGCTTCTTCCCTGCGAAACATGCCATCCACGTGCACAAAAGCATGGCTGCCGCTGCTCCAGCCCCAGTGCAGTAATAAGCCCATCCGATCTCACAAGAACCTGAAGAAACATAAAGTGATTATTCAGGATCCATTCATTATGTTCACACAACATATAATGCAACGCTCGATATGCGTTTTTATATAGTTCAAAAGAAGTCAATACATTATTACCAACATTCGTCTGTACACAAAAGATGGCAAACATATTTTAAACAAAACACTTCCAAAGGACATGACACAAAGATAGAAGTGCTTAAAGTTTAATTTTAATTATGTTCCAGAGAATTATAAAAAATATATAACTAGCATTTGACAAAGGACAACTTCCATAATATGATATCAAAGTGGACAACCCCTTAAAAAAACTACAATAAACATAATGAATGCACAACAGTCTGTCCAGTTCAGTGTCCTCTTCCTATATAGTCTATGTTCCATACATGAAGAAAAATTAAACAAATGTTATTGTAAGGAGAATAATTAAACTGTATTGGTAAATGGAGTCAAAAATAGATTTTTGTTAAAAGTTTTACTGAGATGGACAGGGGTGCGTTTCCCAAACAATGATGTAACTCGCGGCTGAACTATCATAGTACGATGCATCGTTTAGGAAAAGAACGATGTAGTGATGAGTGTTTCTCAAAACCCTTAGTTTCTCTGTCGCAGATCCATCATTTGAACCACATTAGTTATAACGTAAAACGCCCATAAAACGGGGTGGAGTAACTACTTCTTTAGAGAAAAACCCCATAATTTCTTTGTGCAAATTATATTGTTTTACACACACACGCATTTAAAATAAAATCCAATATTAGTTTTGGTAAAAACATGCACTCGTTTTCCATATTAATTGAAATATATGTAAATGGCAGATATAGCGCCTGCGCTTGCTTTACAAATATTATTGAGAACATTACATTTTATTCTAAAACATAAAATCACTTACAAAAGCTAACACATATTCTAATATCATATTTAAATCATATAAATAAATAAATAAATAATGAGGCTATTTATTAAGAAATTTAATTTAATATTCATTATTTATAAAAAAATGAAAAACAAATCCTATTTTAATAATAATATTAATGATGATGATGATGATTATTATTAAGTAGAATATAGTTTATTTATTTTTTTGAAAAGTCTGCTTTTACAATTTGAGCACGTGCAAACCACTGCAGATATGCTCTAACCAGCAGGCCCATGTCATATACAGTACAGATACTTAATAAATAACCTACTATAAATTAAAAGCATAACGTATGCTGTTTTTTGTTTCCACAAGCTTTGGAGACGTAACATAAATTCCGCTTTTGAAAATAATAGTCACCTATAGCTTTTGTCATGAGGCTGTGTTCAAAACGACATCAAAGTTTTCAAAGTGCACTGCGAAGGGAGCACAATTGAGCATGAAGATCGCTAAAACTGAACTGTAAAAATACTTTGAAAGCAAATTACACCTAAGAGAGATGACCTTAATGCTTTTTTATTTTTAATAATTCCAACTTTGAATGTTAGAATGTTCTAAATGAATAGGGCATAGGGGGGATAAGTGGGAATAGAACACAACCAGGAACTATGTTTCTAAGTACAGCTCCAGAGATGTCGTTTCAAGTGCTCAAGTATGCGACGCAGTTTGCGAATGTTTGTTGGAGCGATGGATTTGGGAAACAGCAAATTAACAAACTATCTTTGTAACGATGGAACTTGCGACCTTAGTTGGCTAACGATGGTTTTGGGAAACGCACCCCAGTTCGAGATTGGGTGCAGTGGTGGAAAGAGTACTGAAAAATCATACTATTAAAATTATAAGTAAAAGTACCTTTACTACCCAAAAAATGTAGTGCAAGTAGAGTAAAAGTATCTGTTGTAAATATTACTCAAAGTATGAGTAAAAAGTCGACCTTTCAAAAGTACTCAAGAGTAGTGAGTATTACACTGTGAAAAGTTGATGCGTTTACATGCAGTTTGTGCAGGGATGTGTAAACGTAACATTCTGTAGTGCATTTAGTGATCTTCCTATATTCGTTCATTGCTTCCAGCCTTTCTTACATTGTTTGTTTGTTCTGTCCTTCCTTCATTCATTTGTTACTTCCTTCATTCCTCCCTTCATTCATTTTCGTTCGTTCATATTTTTGTTTCTTCGTTCATTAGGTTCTTTGTTCATTTATTCATTCATTCGTTCCTTCATTCCTTCCTTTATTAGGTCCTTCATTTGTTCCTCCCTTCATTCGTTCGCTCATTCAATCATATTTTGTTCCTTCCTTCATTAGGTCCTTTGTTCATTCATTCCTTAGTTTGTTAAGTCCTTCCTGGAATCCTTCCTTCATTTATTCATTTGGTCCTTCCTTCCTTCATTAGTTCGGTCCTTCCATCCATTCCTTATTCGGTCCTTCCTTCATTCACTCCTTCCTTCCATTCTTCATTCTATGCTTCCAAAAGGTTTGCAGCATTTATAAAGTGCCCATGTCTTGAGTTTGTTCAGTATGATGCGGTTTACTTTCTATGTGCGATTTGATTGGGCAGAAATTGCAGGACTGAGCTTTCTACTTTAGCCAATAACCATGGACAAGAAATAAATAAAGTAATGACAGGTTGAAGGAAAGTAGTAGAGTAAAAGTACCAATACCGCACTAAAAATGTACTCAGGGTAAAGTAAAAGTGCACATTTTTAAAACTACTTAGTAAATTACAATTCCTGAGAAAAAATTACGGTAGTTGGAGAATTTGTAATTTGTTACTTTACACCACTGATATGGTGTTAGCCTGATTTAATAACTTTACATGGACATAAGAAAATCAAGACCCATTTAAAATGATTAAGACCTACAATACAATATTTCAGCGAATTTTAGAATTTTTAAGGCCTAAAAGTTTGTTTTTGAAATTTAAGACATTCTAAAACTATTTAGGACTTCGTTTACACCCTGTTTACTGGTAAAATGTGGTAAAAAATGTTTAACAATGGGATTTTGAAAGAGTTTTTGCCATATGCTTGTTAGAGCTAGGTGTGATATAATCTGAACATATATATATACCAAACATACCAAGATCAAACTGGTCAGAACTGTTGCTGCAAGTCTGTCTGACCTCTTCACTGTCCCAGCCTAAAGGGTACAGGGCACATCCAGACCCGATCAGCAGCCCTGCAGACACACAAAACACACACATCGTGAATACAAACACACCCAAGAGAAACTTTAAAACAAGATTGAAAGAGCTCTCCCATCGCTGTGAGGAGGAGAGTGTGGTATCTTCTGAAAAATAGACCATAGGCATTAAAAACAGCACTTGATGCATTTTGTCACTGGTCTGAAAAGCTATTATTTGTTTTACTGCAAACAACACTGGGATCATTAGCTCGTTTTGTTTTTTTTTTTGACACAGATACTCAATCACACGTTAACACAAACACACACCTCCGCAGAGACGGAGAAGCACAAATCTAGTGCTTCATCTGGACTCAAGATCCAAACAGCCATGAAAATATGATAATGAATGCAGCAAGAAGCTTATTTATAAACAAGCTTCTTGGGAATTCTTTCATATTTCTCCTTTTATGTTCTTACCAATTCAGCAAAAATAAACAGGCATGTAATTCCCACCAGAAACACATAAAGCTGTAGGTTCAATACGGCTTCTCCTCTCCAGTGAGCTCTAAATCTTTTCCAGAACGTTTCCTAATAAAATGAACTGCAAACCATGAGTCTTCATTCACCCTGACGCCTACATTTTGTTTTATTATATATCTTTTTAATTTGTGTATTAAGAAACATATTTTAAACGTGTAGTGATAAGTGATCATGTTATAAATTTAGACAATTTAATGTGGTTTATATCCATGCTATGACCACTTCACTACAGCACCTATCACAGTTACAAATGACCTGCTCTTGTCGTCAGATTGTGGTCGCATCTCTCTGTTAGTGTTGTTGAGGTGCTGAATTTGATATTATTGATCATCATATTCTGCTAGATGTGCTCAGGGTTCCCACCAGATTCAGGACTTTCGATTTAATTTAATTCAATTCAATTCAATTCAATTCATCTTTATTTCTATAGCGCTTTTACAATGTAGATTGTGTCAAAGCAGCTTCACATAGAAGATTATAATGAATTGAAACAGAGTCAGTTCAGTTTTCAGTGTTGAAGTTCAGTTTAGTTTAGTTCAGTGTGGTTTAATATAGAGTTCAAACACTGAAGAGCAAATCCATTGATTCAAGGACTTTTTTAAGCACCATTCATTTTAAATCAAGCCCCTTTGTAATTTATATCCCAGCATATGTAGCACCACAAAAGTCCTTACTACCAGTTTATTTATTCATTTTCTTTTCGGCTTAGTAAGTTTATTAAAAAGGGGCCGCCACAGCGGGATAAACCGTCAACTTATCCAGCATTTGTTTTACACAGCGGATGCCCTTCCAGGTGCAACCCAACACTGGGAAACATCCATACGCATTCATTTAGACACATACACTACGGACAATATAGCTTACCCAATTCACCTATACCACATGTCTTTGGACTTGTGGGGGAAACCAGAGCACCCAGAGGAAACCCACGCCAGCATGGGGAGAACATGCAAACTTCACACAGAAATGCCAACTGAGCCAGCCGGGGCTCAAAATCAGCGACCTTCTTGCTGTGAGGTGATTGTGCTACCCACTGCGCCACCGTGCTGCCCTACTAACAGTTGACTTACACTTAATAAATAGATTAAAAAGTCATTTTCAAACATTTACTGTTTGCATTTACATTTAAACAGCCATGTTCAAAGAGCTTTAATGAAATTTGTTAAATTCAATAATTAAAATTTCTGAAATATTGATAAAATGTGCATTATTTGTGTTATTGTACAAGATTTTCTCTTTTTTTAAAAATCTTTTTTGACAATTGAGTACAATTGTTGAAATAAAACCATAAACAAATTTAATTCAGTATACTTTCAAGGTCCGATGTTTGATTTTAAGTACTTTCCAGGCCTTGAATCCATATGTCTGATATTCAAGTACTTATAAGTATTTTCAAGAAGTGTGGGAACCCTGTGTACTTGAAAATGATGTTGGCATTACTGGAACTGAATAGGCTTGGTCCAGGTCTCCTATTGGAATGTTACCAATTTGTATCAGGTAATAATTAACACTTCAGCTAGTTCAAAATGCAGCTGCTAGAGTGCTTTCTAGAACAAAGAAATATGATCATATTACTCCAGTTCTTTCATCAATGCATTGACTCCCTAATAAATATCGTATAAATTAAAAAAAATTCTTGACTACCAACAAACCCCTGAACGGCTTCGCTCCCCAGTATTTGAGGGAGCTCCTGGTGTATTATAGCCCATCACGTCCACTAAGCTCAATTAATTCGGACGATTGATTATTCCCAGAATATCCAAATCAACTGTAGACGGTAGATCTTTCTCATATCAGGCACCTAAACTCTGGAACAGCCTTCCTAGCACAGTTCAGGAAGCAGACACACTCTGTCAGTTTAAAACTAGATTAAAGACACATCTCTTTGCATAAGCACATAAAACACAAATGCTTTTGAAATCCACATCCTCTAAAGGATTGTTAGTCTGCATTATTTAGGGCAACCGAAGACAGGACCACTTCCCAAAAGACTTTATAATTTGAACGGCATCTGCGCTTATGTAAGTCTTTTTTTTTAATTATTGGTGAGGTTTCCATAATCCTGGACCAGGCCATATCCTGAGCAGCTGCTGTGGCGGTCATGGAGGAGTGGAGAGCATGAGACTGATCCTTGTAAGACGAGTCATCGCAGTGATCCTGAAGTGCCAGCCTGTACACCAGCCGGTGACCTCTTCCACCTGCAGATTCTTCATGATGGATGTCCAGCGTTCTCCAGCCTCCGTCGCCTAGACTGCAGCTCTGTACAAGACGAACGTCCATAGGAGAAATGGTCATGCCCAACAGAGCCTTCATGGTTTCTCTCAAGGTTTTTTTCGCCATTTGGTGAAGTTTTGTTCCTCGCCATTTTGTCACTACTGGCTTGCTTGGTTTAGGACTTTTAGAGCTGCGCATCGATGGATTTGCTCTTCAGTGTTTGGATTTCAGCAATGAAAATGAACTCACATTGAACTGAACTAAACTGAACTTCAACTCTGAAAACTGGACTGACACAGTTTCAATTTACTAAAATCTTCCAAAGCTGCTTTGACACAATCTACATTGTAAAAGCACTATAGAAATAAAAATAAATTGAATTGAATTGAATAATGAGGCATAATACGGATCAAAAGTACACTGTGGGGTACCGCAAGGCTCAGTTCTTGGACCCTTGTTTTTTTTTTTACATTTTATATGCTTCGGCTTGGCAATATCCGTAAAAATATATACTTCCATTGTTATGCCAACAATACCCAACTTTATCTCCTTAAAATATGAAAATTTGTACAAATTCAAATTATAAACTAACAGATTGTATAGCTGATATAAAAAATTGGATGACTAATAATGTTCTATTACTAAATTAAAAAAAATAGAGGCTTGTTAAATGGACCAAATACCTAGAATGCTGCCTAACCCTTGATGGATGTTCAGTTCAATCCTTCTCATGGGACAAGCAAATTTTTGACAACAACCTGTCATTTGAAGGCCACATTTCAAGCATCTGCAAAACAATGTTTTTTCATCCTAATATTTTTTAATCTTTAATACTTTCATCTATGTTTTTACACTACTTGGTTTGTCCACAAGGTGTCAACCCTAAACAGGGTCATTGTTTAAAAAGTGATGAAGCAAGAACCACAAGAAAGTACGGCAAAAACAATAAAGCGCCTGCATTTATTAGTCCTATGTTTTTCTGAGAGAATTTTTTGTATTCATTTTTAGTGTGCATATGCTGAGGGCTTGAGTTTGTGCACGCTATCAAACAGAGCATGCTTTGAAAAGAATTCAACTGCACGTACACAAAAGCAAGTACACTAAGTATACCTAAGTAAATACCTGTATATAGAGTGAACTATCTGTTTAACAGTGTGAATGTAACACATATTTAACAGCTAGTGCGTCTGTCCTGTAATGTTCGCTTCTCTCTTTGTGTCTGGTTACAAATGATGGGTGTGTGATCATCTCAAGTTGTCTGTGCCCGAGTAGCTGTTGTCTGCGATAATGAAAGGGCAGAGAAGCGAACACAAAGAACACTCCCACACCAGCTAAAAGCCCAGTAACAGCGTTTATTTTTGGAATGAAGCGCTTTCATTTGTACTCATACTTTGATGTGATGAATATTCTTTGCTATATTAAAAACCAGATTTAGGCATTAGTATCCCAGTATTGTAGAAGCCACTCTTTGTCAGACTTTCAAAAGAAAAAAAAAAAACAGTCTTTGTCTTTAAAATTCTTCAAATGCCTCCTTTTCCCTCCACCCATTCAAGCAGGCCTGAAAATCCATTACTTTGAGTCAGGCACTTATAAAAATGACATTCAGAGTTGCAAAAGACTGCAAAAGAATACAGAGAGGGGAAATAAGCTTTTAGGTGATTTCATATTTTTCACCGGGAATTACAGGAACTATGAATAAGTAATCGATAAGCTGATATTGGGCCAGATATTATGTGCATGAAGAATTAAGCTTTTACATATTGCACATTTCAGCCTGGTTTCTAAAGTTGCGAGTACAGCAGTTCTCCTTGACCAAGACAAAAATGGACCGTCGCAGTGCTGTGAAACGAGGAGGTCCTTTCGTCACAGAAAAGGTGAGGAAAAATTGACAGTGATAAAGTGAATACGAGGGACGTAGAGCTGCACACACTCACTCTGAAAAAATGCAGCTTGTTGGCCTACAGTGGGCTTCTGGCAGTATGTGGCTCTGGCTTTTCAGCTGTGTTAATTCTATAGTTTAGGGAAAGTTTTGTAAAAGTATGAAGTGTACATTCAGCAAATACTAATTAAAGTGCATAAAAGTTTACTCCAGAAGACTACCAAATTTATGACAGAAATATACTACAAAACAAGCATATTAGATTAAACATTAAAGGGAGAGATTGGATACAGTGTACAACAAAACTGTTATGCACTATGTAGTGTTGACCAAACAATTACTATACAAATAGATACTATGCATTTAAAAAGAGAAGTGTGCGCTGAAAAGTAGCATAGACTGAATACAGTGCACAACAAAACTGATATGTACTATGTAGTGTTGACCACAAAAGAATTACTATATAAATAGACACTATGCATTTAACAAAACAAGTATGCACTAAAAGTAACATAGATTGGATACAGTGGACAACAAAACTGGTATGCACAATATAGTGTTGACCACAGACAATTACTATACAAATAGATACTATTTATTTAAAAAAACAAGTATGCACTTAAAGTAGCATAGATTGGATACAGTCCTTAACAAAACTGGTATGTACTATGTTGTGTTGACCACAAACAAGTACACAAATAGATACTATGCATTTAAAAACAAGTATGCACTAAAAGTAGCATATATTGGATACAGTGCTTAACAAAACTGGTATGCACTATGTAGTGTTAACCACAAAAAAATACTATATAAACAGATACTATGCATTTAAAAAAATAAGTATGCACTTAATGTAGCATAAATTGGATACAGTGCTTAACAAAACTGGTATACACTATGTAGTGTTGACCAGAAAAAAATACTATATAAACAGATACTATGCATTTAAAAAATAAGTATGCACTAAAAGTACATAGACTGGATACAGTGCACAACAAAACTGGTATACACTATGTAGTGTTGACCACAAAAAATACTATATAAATAGATACTATGCATTTAAAAAAATAAGTATGCACTAAAAGTACATAGACTGGATACAGTGCACAACAAAACTGGTATACACTATGTAGTGTTGACCACAAACAATTACTATATAAATAGACACTATGTATAAAAAAATAGGTATGCACTAAAAGTAACATAGATTGGATACAGTGCACAACAAAACAAGTATGCACTATGTAGCGTTCACCATAAACAATTACTATACAAATAGAAACTAAGCATTTTTAAAAAGAAGTATGCGCTAAAAATAGCATTGATAGGATACAGTGCACAACAAAACTGGTATGCACTATGTAGTGTTGACCAAAAACAATAACAAAAATAGACAGTATGCATATAAAAAACAAGTATGCACTAAAAGTAGCATAGACAGGATACAGTGCACAACAAAACTGGTATGCACTATGTAGTGTTGACCACAAACAATTACACAAATAGACACTATGCATTCAACAAAATACGTATCCACTAAAAAGTAGCAGAGATTTGATACAGTGCTCAAAAAAACTGGCAGGCACTATGTAGTGTTGACCACAAAAAAATACTATATAAATAGATACTATGCATTTAAAAAATAAGTATGCACTAAAAGTAGCATAGATTGGATACAGTGCTTAACAAAACTGGTATGCACAATATAGTGTTGACCACAGACAATTACTAAACAAATAGATACAATTTATTTAAAAAAACAAGTATGCACTTAAAGTAGCAAAGATTGGATACAGGGCTTAACAAAACTGGTATGCACTATGTAGTGCTAACCACAAAAAAAATACTATATAAATAGATACTATGCATTTAAAAAAAATAAGTATGCACTTAATGTAGCATAAATTGGATACAGTGCTTAACAAAACTGGTATACACTATGTAGTGTTGACCAGAAAAAAAATACTATATAAACAGATACTATGCATTTAAAAAAAATAAGTATGCACTTAATGTAGCATAAATTGGATACAGTGCTTAACAAAACTGGTATACACTATGTAGTGTTGACCAGAAAAAAAATACTATATAAATAGATACTATGCATTTAAAAAATAAGTATGCACTAAAAGTAGCATAGATTGGTTACAGTGCACAACAAAACTGGTATGCACTATGTAGTGTTGACCAAAAAAAAATACTAAAAAAATAGACACTATGCATTTAAAAAAAATAAGTATGCACTAAAATTACATAGACGGGATACAGTGCACAACAAAACTGGTATACACTATGTAGTGTTGACCACAAACAATTACTATATAAATAGACACTATGTATAAAAAAAAAATAGGTATGCACTAAAAGTAACATAGATTGGATACAGTGCACAACAAAACAAGTATGCACTATGTAGCATTCACCATAAACAATTACTATACAAATAGAAACTAAGCATTTTTAAAAAGAAGTATGCGCTAAAAATAGCATTGATAGGATACAGTGCACAACAAAACTGGTATGCACTATGTGGTGTTGACCACAAACAATTACACAAATAGACACTATGCATTCAACAAAATACGTATCCACTAAAAAGTAGCAGAGATTTGATACAGTGCTCAACAAAACTGGTAGGCACTCTGTAGTGTTGACCACAAAAAAATACTATATAAATAGATACTATGCATTTAAAAAATAAGTATGCACTAAAAGTAGCATAGATTGGATACAGTGCTTAACAAAACTGGTATGCACAATATAGTGTTGACCACAGACAATTACTATACAAATAGATACAATTTATTTAAAAAAACAAGTATGCACTTAAAGTAGCATAGATTGGATACAGGGCTTAACAAAACTGGTATGCACTATGTAGTGCTAACCACAAAAAAAATACTATATAAACAGATACTATGCATTTAAAAAAATAAGTATGCACTTAATGTAGCATAAATTGGATACAGTGCTTAACAAAACTGGTATACACTATGTAGTGCTAACCACAAAAAAAATACTATATAAACAGATACTATGCATTTAAAAAAATAAGTATGCACTTAATGTAGCATAAATTGGATACAGTGCTTAACAAAACTGGTATGCACTATGTAGTGTTGACCAAAAAAAAAAAATACTAAAAGAATAGACACTATGCATTTAAAAAAAATAAGTATGCACTAAAATTACATAGACGGGATACAGTGCACAACAAAACTGGTATACACTATGTAGTGTTGACCACAAACAATTACTATATAAATAGACACTATGTATAAAAAAATAGGTATGCACTAAAAGTAACATAGATTGGATACAGTGCACAACAAAACAAGTATGCACTATGTAGCGTTCACCATAAACAATTACTATACAAATAGAAACTAAGCATTTTTAAAAAGAAGTATGCGCTAAAAATAGCATTGATAGGATACAGTGCACAACAAAACTGGTATGCACTATGTAGTGTTGACCAAAAACAATAACAAAAATAGACAGTATTCATATAAAAAACAAGTATGCACTAAAAGTAGCATAGACAGGATACAGTGCACAACAAAACTGGTATGCACTATGTGGTGTTGACCACAAACAATTACACAAATAGACACTATGCATTCAACAAAATACGTATCCACTAAAAAGTAGCAGAGATTTGATACAGTGCTCAACAAAACTGGTAGGCACTATGTAGTGTTGACCACAAAAAATACTATATAAATAGATACTATGCATTTAAAAAATAAGTACACTTAATGTAGCATAAATTGGATACAGTGCTTAACAAAACTGGTGTACGCTATGTAGTGTTGACCAGAAAACAAATAATATATAAATAGATACTATGCATTTAAAAAATAAGTATGCAGTAAAAGTAGCATAGATTGGTTACAGTGCACAACAAAACTGGTACGCACTATGTAGCGTTCACCATAAACAATTACTATACAAATAGAAACTAAGCATTTTTAAAAAGAAGTATGCGCTAAAAATAACATTGATAGGATACAGTGCACAACAAAACTGGTATGCACTATGTAGTGTTGACCAAAAACAATAACAAAAATAGACAGTATGCATATAAAAAACAAGTATGCACTAAAAGTAGCATAGACAGGATACAGTGCACAACAAAACTGGTATGAACTATGTAGTGTTGACCACAAACAATTACACAAATAGACACTATGCATTCAACAAAATACGTATCCACTAAAAAGTAGCAGAGATTTGATACAGTGCTCAAAAAAACTGGTAGGCACTATGTAGTGTTGACCACAAAAAATACTATATAAATAGATACTATGCATTTAAAAAATAAGTACACTTAATGTAGCATAAATTGGATACAGTGCTTAACAAAACTGGTATACACTATGTAGTGTTGACCAGAAAACAAATAATATATAAATAGATACTATGCATTTAAAAAATAAGTATGCACTAAAAGTAGCATAGATTGGTTACAGTGCACAACAAAACTGGTATGCACTATGTAGTGTTGACCACAAACAATTACTATATAAATAGACACTATGTATAAAAAAAAAGGTATGCACTAAAAGTAACATAGATTGGATACAGTGCACAACAAAACAAGTATGCACTATGTAGTGTTGACCAAAAACAATTATAAAAATAGACACTATGCATATAAAAAACAAGTATGCACTAAAAGTAGCATAGACAGGATACAGTGCACAACAAAACTGGTATGCACTATGTAGTGTTCACCACAAACAATTACACAAATAGACACTATGCATATAAAAAAAACAAGTATCCACTAAAAAGTAGCAGAGATTGGATACAGTGCTCAACAAAACTGGTACACACTATGTAGTTTTGACCACAAAAAATACTAAATAAAGAGATACTATGCATTTAAAAAATAAGTATGCACTAAAAGTAGCACAGATTAGATACAGAGCTCAACAAAACCGGTATGCACTATGTAGTGTTGACCAAACAATTACTATGCATTTAAAAAAGCAAGTATACACCAAATGTAACATAGCGTGCTGTGTGCACAATAAAATAGTATGCAGTCTACACTACAAAAGCAGCACCAGAGCTCAAAATGTGAGAAACTCCAAAGGAATTTTGCTTTGACTTGAAGAAAACAGCGGAAAGTTTGACTCATTAGATAATGATCTCATGAAACGGCAAGTGTGCGCTCAGAAGTGTACAGACAGAAAATATGAAGCAGAGAGCAGTAGGTTTGTGTGAGAAAGAAAGAGGAGACGAGAATCCAGCAGGAGAATCTCGTCTCGAAGGATTCTCATGTTGCTCACATATAAAGATCAAGCTCCGACCTGAAACCCATAATCCTGTTTTAAAGCCTCATCTAAACACAATTCTCTCTCAGCTTGGAGACTGGTGGGCTTTTGAATTTTAATCAGGCCACAAAAACAGTGATCAACTTCAATCTTCTCAGTCCCATGTCGCACGCGCTGCCAATACTTGAGATCCCTGGAAAGACTACGTTTATATCAAGTGCATTAGAATTAGTTCATGCTTGTCTTGAAAGGAAGACTGGCTTATCACACCATGTTTTATTGAAGAGAAAACTTTAATACTGTAATTTAGTCAATGAATGTAGAACCTTTAATAATAATAATAATAACAATAATAATAATAATAATAATAATAATAATAATATTACACTGAGTCTACGCTTATATACATTTCTAAATACTATATCTCACCATAGAAATAACAGATTTTTGGTAACTCATGAACTATAAAACTATGAGTAATAATAACAATAATAACAACAACAACAAAAATAATAATAATAATAATAATAATAATAATAATAATATCCTAACAAATGTCTTATTGCAATTTCTAAAGTTCCAAATTTCTATAAATAGTTATATTTCTTATTGATCGAAAACCTTTTAGGATCTGAACAGTAATTGAAACATTTATTAGTAATAAGATCGACAACATCAACAACAACAACAATAATTTTTAAATATCTCACCAAGGATATGATTGTATTAATTTGAGTTAATTTATTAATTGTTTAATGTTTAGTAACCATCAGTAAGTTTATAAATCTATTAAAAACAACAATAACAACAACATATCATATAGTATAAATAAATACACTCACTGCCCACTTTATTAGGTACACCTGTCCAACTGCTCGTTAACACAAATTTCTAATCAGCCAATCACATGGCAGCAACTCAGTGCATTTAAGCATCCAGACATAGTCAAGATGATCTGCAGTTCAAACCAAGCATCAGAATGGGGAAGAAAAAAGCAGAAGACCACACCGGTTGGCACTGCTGTCAGCTAAGAACAGGAAACTGAGGCTACAATTGGCACAGGCTCACTAAAATTGGACAATAGAAGATTGGAAAAACGTTGCCTGGTCTGATGAGCCCCGATAACTGCTGCGACATTCGGACGGTAAGGTCAGAATTTGGCGTTAACAACATGAAAGCATGGATCCATCCTGCCTTGTATCAACGGTTCAGGGTTGTGGTGTAATGGCGTGGGGAATATTTTCTTGGCACACTTTGGGCCCATTAGTACCAATTGAGCATCGTATCAACACCACAGCCTACCTGAGTATTGTTGCTGACCATGTCCATCTCTTTAGGACCACAGTGTATCCATCTTCTGATGGCTACTTCCAGCAGGATAACGCACCATGTCATAAAGTGTGAATCATCTCAGACTGGTTTCTTGAACATGACGATGAGTTCACTGTACTCAAATGGCCTCCACAGTCACCATATCTCAATCAAATAGAGCACGTTTGGCATGTGGTGGAACGGGAGATTCGCATTATGGACGTGCAGCCGACAAGTGAGCAGCAACTGCGTGATGCTATCATGTCAATATGGAGCAAAATCTCTGAGGAATATTTCCAGTACCTTGCAGAATCTATGCCACTAAGTATTAAGGCAGTTCTGAAGGCAAAACGGGTCCAACCCGGTACTAGTAAGGTGTACCTAATAAAGTGGCCGGTGAGTGTAATAAATCAATAATAAAATAACTATATAATAATAATGGGGTGGCATGGTGGATCAGTTGTTAGCACTGTCGCCTCACAGCAAGAAGTTCACTGGTTCAAGTCCCGGCTGAGTGTGTATGGGTGTTTCCCAGTACTGTGTTGCAGCTGGAGGGGCACCTGCTGCATAAAACATATGCCAGGATATTGGCGGTTCATTCCGCTGTGGCGACCTCTGAAATAGAGACTAAGCCGAAGGAAAATGAATGAATAATAATAATAATGTCTTGTTTTATATATATTACTATATTATTTCAGTATTATTATTATTTATTAAATCCTAATGTATTATTTCTAATATTTATTAAAGCTCTAATTTGAACTAAAATAAAACTCAAGAGGCTGCAACCCTGATAACAATGTTTTCCAGAGGTGAACACACACACACACACACACACACACACACACACACACACACACACACACACACACACACACACACACACACACACAGCTGTAGTCATTGTGTAACACAGCAGATGGTCCACTGTCAACACTACACACACACAAAACCTGACAACACCTCTGGAAATGAGAAGACCAAGAGACGGGGGACAACAACAACAGGACGCTGCTTACGCAAGCTCAAAGACACAGCCTTCATACCCAGGATGAGCGATATTGTATAAAGTACATCACAACATTTTCGGTTATTTATTGCGATCACTTTATCGACAGATAGTAACTCATGTATTTACTAAAAGACAAATGAAAGGGATAGTTCACCCAAAAATTAAATTTCTGTCATTTACTCACCATTCACTTGTTCAAAACCTATTTGACTTTCTTTCTTCTGTTGAAAACATAAGAAGATATTTTGAGGAATGTTGGAAACCAGTAACCATTGACTTTTAGTATACATCCTTCCTAAAATGGCAGCGCGGTGGCGCAGTGGGTAGCGATATCGCCTCACAGCAAGAAGGTCACTGGTTCGAGTCCTGGCTGGGTAAGTTGGCATTTCTGTGTGGAGTTTGCATGTTCTTCCTGTGTTCGCGTTTGTTTCCTCCGGGTGCTCCATTTTCCCCCATAGTCCAAAGATCATGCGCTATAGGTGAATTAGGTAAGCTAAACTGTCCGTAGTGTATGTGTGTGAATTAGTGTTTATGGGTGTTCCCCAGTAATGGTTTGCAGCTGGAAGAGCATCCGCTGTGTAAAAACATAATCTGGATAAGTTGGCGGTTCATTCCACTGTGGCGACCCCTGATAAATAAAGGAACTAAGCCAAAATGAATGAATGATGCTTCCTAAAATGAATGTCAATAGCTACTAGTTTCCAACATTCGTCAAAATATCTCCTTTTGTGTTCAACAGAAGAAAGAATCTCAAACTTATTTAGAACTACTTCAGCTGTGTGTTTATTTGAAAACAGCTCAACATCAGCCAATCAGAATCAAGCAATCAGCACCCAATGCAGAATCTGAAAGAAATGCTCTGCGCTTCACATTTTCACTTACAATTCCAAAGATCTGCAGTCAGGAGCACACAGCTATCAATCAGTGGCGCATTCGGTAAACACTCCAGCACACAACGATAAGACAGATCTCTCTTATCCTGACAGCCCAAAACAGTCTCCAAACAGTCCACTTTCAGCTCTACTGCACTCAGACACCCGCATTCAGAGAGAGAGGATCTGACATCAGAGGAACATGGGCATGAAGAGGCCTGTAGGTAATAATAAAAATAATAATAATATAGGCAGCACGGTGGTGCAGTGGGTAGCGTTGTCGCCTCACAGCAAGAAGGTCGCTGGTTTGAGCCTCGGCTGGGTCAGTTGGCATTTCTGTGTGGAGTTTGCATGTTCTCCCCGTGTTTGCGTGGGGTTCCTCCATAAATCCAAAGACATGCGCAATAGGAGAATTGCGTAAGCTAAATTGCTAAATTATGAGTGTGAATGAGAGTGTATGGATGTTTCCCAGTGATGGGTTGCAGCTGGAAGAGCATCCGCTGCGTAAAACATATGCTGGATAAGTTGGCGGTTCATTTCGCTGTGGCGACCCCTGATTAATAAAGGGACTAAGCCGAAAAGAAAATGAATGAATGAATGAATGAATAATAATAATAATAATAATAATAATAATAATACATGTGATTTGAAAAAAAGAAAAAAAAAAGAAAGTAAGACATAGGTCAAATATGACAATGAAGTCCTTATACATTTATTAGAAATAATAATAATAATAATAATAATAATACACGTTGTGATTTTAAAGAAACAGAAAGTAAAACACAGCTGTTGTGCTTTAAGTCAATATTTCTCAAACATCAATGCTGATTTTGTGAAATTACGCCACATGCGAGGCATTATTCAAAATCAACACAGAACCAAGTCTTGTGTGAAGCGTGCAGTCTTCACATTTCTTGATAAACCCCAATCATCGATCATGTTCAGCACTTTCATACAGTTTGGCACCGGGTAGGCGAACAATGTCAGACATCTAGCATTTCACTTTGATGTCGGCATAAATCTGCTCCTCTTTATTAAAAAGCCCTGGCAGGCTGCGTTCATTCTGATTGAGAACAAAGCCCAGCTGCTTCTCATTCTCAGTCACTGCTCAGAAGTGGAGAACAAATGTCCTGATATAACCGCCATATTAAGGGAGGGAAGCCATGCACAACAACTCCAGTATGTATTAGGTAGTGTTCACTACAAACATATACTACATTACTAAACATGTATTATAAAACAAGTATATAAGACAGAGGGCACAACAAAACTAGTATGCACTTAGAAGCATTCATTACAGAGCCTGAACTAGAAACTGTTTTTGGAAAAAGTATGCAGCAAACAAGCATTTACTAGGTAGAGCTCCACAACAAAAGTAGTGTGCAGCAGGTAGTGTTTACTACAAAAATGGACTACATAACTTGACATGATGCATTAAAACATGAATGCTAGTATACTGGGAAGCTAGTATGTTTACTATATAGCTTGATACTATGCATTTCAAAACTAGTATTTACTATGTAGTGTTCACCGCAAAAATGTACTATACAACTTGATACCACGCATTACAAAACAAGTATGCTCTAGGTATTGTTCAATGCAAAAGTGTACTATACAACTTGATACTGTGCATTACAAATCAAGTATGCACTAGTTAGAGTTCACTGCAAAAATACAATGTACAACTTAATACCATGCATCCAAAACAAGTATGCACTAGGTAGTGTTCAATGAAAAAAGACACTATCTAACTTGATACGATGCATTATAAAACAAGTATGCACTAGGTAGTGTTCACAGCAAAAAAAGTACTATACAACTTAATACCATGCATCCAAAACAAGTATGCACTAGGTAGTATTCAATGCAAAGAGGCACTACGTAACTTGACACTATGCATTATGAAACAAGTATGCACTAGGTAGTGTTCACTGCAAATGTGTACTATACAACTTTATACCATGCATTCAAAATAAGTATGCACTAGGTAGTATTTAATACAAAGGGGCACTACATGACTTGATACTATGCATTATAAAACAAGGATGAACTAGCTAGTGTTCACTGCAAAAGTGTACAACTTAATACAAAGCATCCGAAACAAGTATCCACTAGGTAGTATTCAATGCAAAAAGGCACTATGCAACTTGATACTATGCATTACAAAACAAGTATGCACTAATTAGTGTTCACTGAAAAGCAACTTGTATAGTACCTTTTTCAGTGAACACTAACTAGTGCATACTTGTTTTGTAATGCATAGTATCAAGTTGCATAATACAACTTGATAATATGCAATACTGCATTACAAAACAAGTCCACACTAGGTAGTGTTCACTGAAAAAGTGTACTATACAACTTAATACTATGCATTAAAAAACAAGTATGCACTAGTTACTGTTCAAATGCAATATACAATTGAATATGAAGCATCCAAAACAAGTATGCACTAGGTAGTGTTTACTGCAAAAATGCACTATACAACTTGATATTATGCATTAGAAAACAAGCATGCACTAGGTAGTGTTCACCGCAAAAGTGTGCTATACAACTTAATACCATGCATTCAAAAAAAGTTGCACTAGGTAGTGTTCACTGCAAAAATGCACTATAACAACTTGGTACCATGAATTACAAAGCAAGTATTCAGTACATAGTGTTCACTGCAAAACTGTACTATACTGTTTGGTACCATGCATTACAAAACTAGTATTCACTAGGTAGTTTTCACTGCAAAAATACACTATACAACTTGATATGATGCATTACAAAACAAGTATGAACTAGGCAGTGTTCACTGCAAACATGCACTATACAACTTGGTACCATGGATTACAAAGCAAGAATTCACTACATAGTGTTCACTGCAAAAGTGTACTATACAATTTGATACCATGCATTACAAAACAAGTATTCACTACGTAGAGTTCACTGCAAAAATGCACTATACAACTTGATACTATGCATTAGAAAACAAGCATGCACTAGGTATTCATTCATTAATTGATTCATTTTCTTTTCGGCTTAGTCCCTTTATTAATCTGGGGTCGCCACAGCGGAATGAACCACCAACTTATCCTGCACATGTTTAACGCAACGGATGCCCTTCCAGCTGCAACCCATCTATGGGAAACATCCATACACACTCATTCACACTCATACACTACGGACAATTTGGCCTACCAAATTCACCTGTACTGCATGTCTTTGAACTGTGGGGGAAACCGGAGCACCCGGAGAAACCCCACGCAAACGCAGGGGGAACATTTAAACTCCACACAGAAACGCCAACTGACTCAGCCGAGGCTCGAACCAGCGACCTTCTTGCTGAGACAGCACCACCTACTGGCGCCACTGCGTCGCCCTGCACTAGGTATTGTTCACTGCAAAAGCGTACTATACAATTTGGTACCATAAATTACAAAACAAGTATTCACTAGGTAGTGTTCACTGCAAAAATGCACTATACATCTTAATACAATGCATTAGAAAACAAGCATGCACTAGGTAGTGTTCACAGCAAAAGCGTACTATTCAATTTGGTACCATGATTTACAAAGCAAGTATGCACTAGGTAGTGTTCACTGAATACAATTTGGTACCATGCATTACAAAACTAGCATTCACTAGGTAGTTTTCACTGCACAAATGCACTATTCAGCTTGATACTAGGGTTGTGATGATGAGGAAATTTCCCCACCGGTTAATCGACATGTGACAACACTGATAATACCGGAATCACCATGGGGGTGTGCGTTTCCTCTTTTCCTCTTTTTTTCTGCTTTTAAATATCTTATAAATGCGTGCGTATTATACTTTCACTTTCAGTTTTTCGGGAATTGGCAATTCGGCGTCAAACTACAAAAAATCCCTGTTATTAAACACAGAACTTTTATTAACATAACGAAAAAAAACAACAACAATGCTACAGGCTGAAAAAAAACTCTGGAAATTGGAACCAAACAAATAACAACCATAGAACGTTTATTACTTATGTTAGAATGTTTTTAAAACGAATAAGAAAATAAAATAGAAAGATAAGTAATTAAATAGCCCAAAGTTTAAATAAGATTAAACGAATGAACAAGAAACAAATATAAAAAAAACTTCCAAATGATATTAGGCTACAAAAATGACAGGTCGGCAGTCTTTAAAAAAAAAAAAAAAAAAAAACACTGCATTTTTGTATTAACAGTGCAGTCTACATGGTCTTTGCCAGAAAACCCAACATGTTGACCATCTCTGATGGGATCATGGGGCTCACTATGTTCCCCATCGTGTTGAACACTCTCTCGGATGTGCACACGCAAAGATACTTTTTGGTTACCTTTGCCAACAGGGGGAACCTACTTTGGTTGTCTTTTGTTGTCCTACCTGACTTCAATGTCTTTATGTATTAATTAGCCTAATGTATTATATATTAATAGCTTAGTCCTTATAAACAATCCTTTTATAAAATACATTATTAACGAATCTATAGGTTACTGAAGAATAAACTGAACATGAAATATGATCCTTGCATAATGATCACAGCTAAACAAACTAGCACTCAATTTATAAATAAACTATACATACAAAAACGAAAGAAATTTTAAGTAATGGATCATTATGTCAAAAATCTAAAGACTACAGGCTAAATAAAAGTGCCTCATCAGAGCTGAACATCACTGTGCGGTCACCAAGCGCGTGTCAGTTTACATCTTCTGTAAAGATCAGACAGCTTATACAGATCACACAATCTCAATAAACACCATGTAAATGTATAAATATTTCGATAAGTATTGTTAATGGAATATTTATAACGACATGATCTTGCTTTTTGTTATATTGATGCCGGCTTTAAGCTCGCGCGCGCACTCTCTCTCTCTTACCAGCGGCAGTTGACGGGCCCTATATCCCACACACTACACAGCATACAGTGGCAAGATGACAAGTGCTCCACGGGACCAGTTTTATTTTTTGGTTTGCGTGTTGTTCCTTTTTTAAAATGCCTTTTATTTTTAAAATCTCTCAAGTCAATATTGGCTATCGGGTAACATAATCTCCCTCAGAGATATTGGAGTTTAATAGCGAGGTGCGCAGTATGACTATTGACCAACACCTCAGTTTACACACTGCATATAGATAGACTATAGGACTACAGCTCTGGTGTGTTATGAATTGCGTGTTTTAAATGACAGCGACACATGCTACATTTAGTTTTTATTGTAAAATATACATTATAACTCAGTACACAGTAAAATATTATTTTTTGAATGGCTTGCTATTGGCAGCGTATAAGCGTTATACGCTTAAATAGGCTGAGCATATTTTCATTAATATTAAAACGCATGAATACTGTCACGATCACCAGCGATCTTCTCCCCATAGATCGCTGGTTAACATGCACATTCGCTAATGGACTACAAATCTGCCATCTAATGGACTACATCTCCAAACATGCACTACTCTCACATCACACACAACCGGTTCCATATCATCATTGATTACATCCCACAGCTGAAGCCACTCAAGAACTGATTACACACAGTACATAAACAGCGCACACACTCACTCCAGTTGCCGAGTCTTGTTACCTGTTATCAGTATCAATTCTAAGCGTTTTCTTGTCTTGTTTTTGCCGTGTTTAGACCCTCGCCTTGATTGTCTGTTTCTCCCTGTCTGCTACCAGCCTTTTGACCATCTGCTTACTATATTGACTATGATTCTGGATTGCCTTCATACATCTGTTTGCTCCTGTATTGATCTTTGCTTGCCTGACCATCCCTTTAATAAACCTGCATTTGGATCCGCATCCTGTTGTCAGCGTGCTATCCCTGGTTACAAATACAAACTAGCCACCCTTTGATTTTTTTCGTTTTCGTATATTTTTTTATCAAATGAAAAATGCAATGAATTGTTTATTTTGGTTTTCATTTTATTATAATTAATATAATTATTAGGCTACACAAATTCTATAATATTGGCTCTGATTGCGTTTTTACAGATATCCTACAGATAGACTTTTTGGCTCAAAGACATTTAGGCCTATGCTTGTTATTTTCAGTGCTGTATTTTGACAGATTTTGCAAAGGCTTTAGCTATTCTAACTGTCAGCTGTACCAGCCTCAGTTTTGCGACTTGACTTGTGTGCCGTCTACATATCGATGGATGACAGCGAGAGAGCTATGAGATCAGACCTCAGTTTCGATGTGTGGCCGCACGTCACATTTACTTTACTGCAAGATTTTAATATAGGCTCATCTAAATTCATTTTTCATTCAAATAAAAGCCAAAATATTGCCAGACAGACAAAGAAACTTTCGGTTTTGGTGACTTGACTTGTGTGCCGTCTACATATCGATGGATGACAGCGAGAGAGCTATGAGATCAGACCTCAGTTTCGATGTGTGGCCGCACGTCACATTTACTTTACTGCAAGTTTTTAATATAGGCTCATCTAAATTCATTTTTCATTCAAATAAAAGCCAAAATATTGCCAGACAGACAAAGAAACTTTCGGTTTTGGTGACTTGACTTGTGTGCCGTCTACATATCGATGGATGACAGCGAGAGAGAGATGAGATCAGACCTCAGTTTCGATGTGTGGCCGCACATCACATTTACTTTACTGCAAGTTTTTAATATAGGCTCATCTAAATTCATTTTTCATTCGAATAAAAGCCGAAATATTGCCAGACAGACAAAGAAACTTTCGGTTTTGGAAGAGGGAGACTTCAGTGAAGACGCACACACACACACACACACACAGGATACACTCTTGTCGACTATTTCATTACTGATTTTTTAACATTAAACTCATAATAATCAAGTGCACAAAAGAACAGATGAACTTCGAAAAAAGTGATCACTGCGGTTGCTGCGATGGTTGCTTTGTTTCTCTGCAGTTGGCTTGTCAGTGGCGCGGCAATCACTTTTGGTTTAATAAAAAATAAGATTATTTATTACTAAACACTGTGAGATGATGGTCGCTGGATTTTTTAAATGAGGCACTTTTGCTTAGCGTTTTGACACAAAATCGTCCGCCATTCTCTTTCTGTAAATTCGACTGATCTCGTTCTCCTCACATGATAAATGAAATATGAAGCATTGTAGCTATGTTCAGATTTTAACTACAGCCTAGTGCATGCTATCATCTTAAGTAAATTATTTGGAATTATATTTTCCATTTAATTCAAATAAATATTGAATAAAAAAAACAAATACTTAAAAAAAATGAGGGCACGGTGTCACGGTGGAAAAGTGATGTCACCGGTGTTGCGCCTTAAAACCGGTAACACCGTCAACACCGTCTATCGTGGCAAGCCTACTTGATACCACGCATTACAAAACAATTATGCACTAGGGAGTGTTCACTACAAACAAATGTACAACTAGATTAAACCAGGCATTATGTACAACTACTGTACGTACGGAATCTAGTGTGCAATAAGTAGTGTTCACTACAAAAATGCATGAAAACTTTACATCAAGACGCTATACATTTAAAACAAGTATGCATATATCAGATTTTTAGATGCATATATTAGATACAATGCACACAAAACTGGACTATGCACTAGATAGTATACACTAAACTGTTCTACACAACTAGACACTATGCACTACACGTATGCAGTAAAAGTAGCATATATTAGATACAATGCAGAACAGAACTTGTACAAACTGTCAATTTCACAGAAATGTACAATAAAGACACTCACTATGTACTAAAAAAGAAGTATGCACTAAATGCAACACAACAAAAACAACAAAAAATAGTATGCACTGGGCATTCTACACTAAAAATACCATCACTAGAGCTCAGAATGTAAGAAACTCCAAAGGAATGTTTGCTTTGAAAACTGAATGTAGTAAACAAACTGAAGACAACAGAGAATGTCTGCTGGCGTTCATACACTACTAGTGGATCTTGAAGCTCTGGTATATTTTATCAGAGCTCTTGCATGACCTGGATGTTTGGCTCCATGCCCGCACTTCTGCTCTCTCCTGCCCACACATTCACATTTGCTCTATAAAAAACCATATGCATCTCTCCAAGGTTGTGGAGGATGAAGAATTGCGTTACGCAGGCTTAAAGATGAGCCTTTTGGCCTGATCATTTGTTAAGTGCTCAGATACTCCAGGCCTTATACTGAACCAGACAATCCTCTTCCGTATTGATAAATTTCTCTGCTGACTTGGTGATACAGCAATATATATTTACTAGCTAATACAAGCTTCACATTTATCATTGCTCATACTCTGAGTTAAAGGGATAGTTCACACAACAATTTGTATTTACTCATTCTCAAGTGGTTCCAAACATTTGTGAGTTTCTTATTTATGTTGAACACAAAGAATGTTGGAAAAATTGACATTCAAAGTAGTTGAAAAATACTATAGTCACTATATTTTGTGTTCAACACTAGCTAAAGGAGATCATGACAAAATAATGACAAAATTTGTAGTGAACTATTCTAGTGTTATTGAACTATTATCAGTGTTTCATCATTTCCAGATGCGAAAAGCTCTCGGGTAAACAACGTTCCTTATAAACGCATTTCTGCCACGTGCACTGTATTTCACACGTGAGTCCAGCTGCGCTCTCATAGCTGGGAAATGAAAACAAAACCTTCGTTGCAGCACAATAATAAACGCAGCACAATAATAAATGCAACACTGACGACCCATGTCTCCAAATTCTTGTTCTTTCACTTGTTTTGGCAACACAACGTGGCGTCTCTCTGTCGTCTGAACACTATAACAGGTAAAACAGTCATCGAAGCTATCATGCATATTAATGAAGTTGCTCCGCATACACAATAGATCGCGCTGGTATTGGTTTGAACCAAGTCTTTCTCATGAATTAATGCCGTACACTCAGAGACGTCACGATGTACTCGCAAGTACAGACAGCCACTCTCCACGCTGGACTACACGCTAGTATCTCATCGCCATGACGCAGCTTCAAAAATTTGTTTCAAACCGAAATAACGAATTTGCTCAAAATAACGCAAAAACAACTAATTTTCACTTTTTAGTGAAATATATGTGTCCTAATAGTGTTTATAGCAGCGTATATGACTGTCAACAGCTCAAAAAATGTGTTTTGGTGTTTCGTGACCCTTTAATGTCATTTATTTTATTCACTAAACGTAAACTAAAACTCATTCTAATAATGTGCACTTTTTTGAAGTTTATTTATAAACTAATTTCAAGAGGATCACATGCTTATGATTGTCCTTGGCTGGTCTCGCATTAGCTAATGCTTGATTCACCAATAAGATGATTCCTAACTCACAATAAATAACCAGAGTTTCTTATCTCAATATCTTCGTCTTGAAGAACCCCCCCACCACCAGCCCATGGCGGCCCAGTGATTAGCACTGTTGCCTCACAGCAAGAATGTCTCTGGTTAAAGTCCCTACAAAACATGTCGACATTTCTGTGTGGAGTTTGCTCGTTCTCCCCGTGCTCGCGTGGGTTTTTCCCGGGTCCTCCCACAGTCCAAAAACACGCAACCTAAGTAAATTGAACATACCAAATTGGCATCATACTCAAGCTCTTAGAAAGCCGTATATCTTTTTTTAGCCATCCCTGTATCTGTCATTAGCCAGAACTAAGTCGGGGGAGTTTATCGAGATCTACCTGAGCTCAAACTCCCCTCTCGCCCTGCTAAAGGGAGGGAGCCCAGGGCTCGAGGATCTTATAAGCTCAGGGCTCTCTCCAGGGACAGCATGCCAAACAAGCTTATTACCAATCATCAGCTAAGTGTGAACTCTTGAATGAAACTGGGTTTCAAAGTGCAAGCTTTTGAAAATAAAACGGTTACAATATTATAGTAAAACTGCAAAGATGCATTCAGTTTTTTACCACACACCTGGCAACCAAAACAATAATGGCAAACCGCAGCACCATATATGCTCAGAATTAAAAGTTACACTGCCAACAACTGGCCTGGCATGCATAATACAGGATCTTCAGTGTTTTTTTAGTAGATTCATGTGAACATGGATCATTTTTATAACAAACATAGTCATCTGTGTATACAGATCTTTTCTAAAACGTAAAATATTTACATTTATTAATCTGCATTCACATTTGCAAAAACAAACGCCCATTTTTTAAATATAGCATGAAGGCTAGTTCTAGTGACTTACCTCACATTTTATGTCAGTGGTGCTAAACTCCAGTCTTGTTAATATAATGGACATCTGATCTGTTAAAGTTATTTTAGAAGAGTGTAATGCCAGCTGAAGTTTTGTAAGTCAGCACAGCGTGTCGATTAGCAGTGCTACTGATGCCTCTGTCAAGAGAGATGGTCAGGTCAGAGATGAAAGGCCATGACAAACAGGTCAATGTGAGGTCTGTGAGTTTAGACAAGGTCCTCTCATGTTTTCATGAGCCAGCGTTTCTGGGGGATGATGAGGCTCCAGGGTGGGTGCACCGTCAATCAGCGGAGCCCACTGAGAAACAAATAAGAGGCTATTTTGAAGAGCATTTCTGGGTTTTTTTGCCAAAGCAATTGACCCTTTGCAGGACTCAGCTCTTTTGCTGTGTCCAACAAGATTTTGCTAGCAGCCATGGCAATCCCACTGCCAAGTCATGCACTCCCCGGGGAAATAACGAATCATTTCTGGAAAACAGACATGTTGATTTCAGACACCAGCAGACAGAAAAGTCTGCAATATGCATTTGAATGATATATTCAGGATGTGAATGTGACTCAAAATGGAGTAAACAAAAGCTATAGCCTGCAGGTCACAGGGTAAAATTGAACTCAAAATACAGATGTAACAAATAAATTATATTCTAGACAGAAACCGAAAATTGGACGAAAACCAAAATCGAAAATGCTTGTATTATTAATAACTCCAACCCAGGCTCATTCTGAAAATGTACCGAGATATATACATTTCTGGAGAGCACCAAATACTTCCCAGGAGCTACGTTTTTTTGCAGTTTTTGCTTTCGTGAATTTCGTGTTTCGTCAAATTTCTCTCATGAGTGCCATTCACACCTGCTGTTCTCAACTGTCAACTGACTGACTAAATGACTGACTAACTGATCGACTGACCCACCCCTCCTCCTTGCCTAACCCCAATCAATAGTGCTTTGAAAAGCACTGATTGACCCTCTCTCCCACTTTCCTAAACCCAACCGACAGTTTATTATTTTTTTATTTATGTTTATTATTTATTCAGCAAATAAAAGCCCTCGCCTGATTTTTAACATGTTTTCAGATTTTACCACATTCTCACTCTGTTATTTACTTGTTTATTTTATTTAATTTTTTGTCATAATAATGTAGACTATGCGCCCACACTTTTGTATGCCTTCATCTGTTATTTTGTGATGTCTGGAAGATATCTGTGTGGGAAAAAACTATAGTAATTTATAATAAACATGTTTTTGACCCACATAGTAAAGTGTATAATGTGTACAACTCTTTATTAATGAATGCTACGGAATACTGTAGCAAAGTAAACTGATAAACTGTAATAAATAGTGTAAACTGTGGTGCATTGTGATTATAGCATACAAAACTGAACCCTATTGAATAATTTGTTTATTACCACAGCAACAATATAATTACTATGACAGTTTAATTCAAGTAATTATCTGCTTTCAAACATTATAGTATTTTTCACGTAACGTAATTATACAGTATGTACCACCTCGATGACAGGCAAATATTCTTCATGATATAAGGATCATGCTCAGCATATGTGGTTATTTTCTATTTATATCTCCTTTGAAATAGGGTATAAATTGCAAAAATACGGACTTTCCTCTATGTCTCCCATTTATTTTTTTACTTCCTGCCCTTCATCTGAATTTCGCATGTCACCAGAACCATGTGATTGAAAACAACCTATTTAAAAAATGAAACACTGTTGTGTTGCTCTGAGATACATAAATATTCTGCTCAGGCCTAGTTTGGAACTATTTTCATCGATAAAACTGATTTTTAAAACTTAATAATAACTACTTGTTTGTTATTGGTTTCATAACTGAAACCAAAATGTACAACATTTACAATCCTGGATATTCAAAAAAAAAAGGCATTGTAATTGTGTGATATATATATATATATATATTTTTTTTTACCAGGATATCTTTTGCTTGACCTATAGTGTAATTATAAGCAGTGTTGGGGGTAAGGCATTATAATAGTATTACTTTTTTTAAAGTAACGTGTAAAGTAACGCATTACTTTTAAAAATAAGTAATATTATTTGAGTTAATTTTCAAAAAATGTATCGCGAGTTACTTTTTATCTTGCTTAATTGGCTTTAAAAAATATATTGGGCTGAATCACACACTCAATGAGAGAGCGTGCTGCAAGGGAACAGACAGCCGGCTCGCACTCATCATCATCAGGTCTGTTTTTTCACAGCAGATGAGTCAGTGTACTGTTCTAGTAACTGAATAACTCAGGGTATTGGTTTATTTAGAGTCAGAGGGGGTATCCGGTATGTTAAAAAGTAAGTAATTAATTATTTACTGAACACGCAAACCGTTTCACGACTACTTCAATTTCACAATTCAATTTAATAAACTGGTTCGAACGGTTCACTTAGAAGATCCAGTTAAAACAAACGATTCATTCGCGAATCGCCCGGTCTGAAACAGAAACAATGGCAGGCCGGAGACTTATATTTTTGCAATGGATTCTTGTTATTTTGACCTCATCAAGGAAATCATCGTTTCCATCCAATGAGTCAAAGAGAACAAAATCATCACTTTCTGATTAACTGGCGCCAAATATCAACAGTAAAAACGTCATTTGCTGCGGTCAAAGAAGTTGTGTCAATATTTTCTTTATTTAATAAACGACTTGCGCCTAAGAAGACGATACCGACATGCAATGCTGAACGCATGATGGCATTTGAAGGCATCAGACGCAGAGCACAGATGCTCTTGACAGTCCTGGAGATAATTAATACTATAATAACACCAATACTGAAACAATTAAGGCGTTTCAGAATGACCAAAACAAAATTTCAGATGTTTTACAATGTGCTCAGCCTTTGGTTTATCCATTCACACACATTTTCATCATCACATGATAACATGACTTTTTTAATGCGCATACTGGAATTTGTTCTGTAAAAGTGTTTCCATTGTAGTAATGCGCATCTTTTCTTATCGAATTAAAAGGTTATCCTACTCAGTTATGCGCATATGTTTTTTTTCAAAATAGATGCACATCTTGATGTTTCCATCAACCGTTTTTTATGCGCAGATCCAAAATGCGCATAAAAATAGGTGTATGGAGACATAGCTAATGTCTACTGTAGAAGCGACTTCGATTTTTTCTCTTTTGGGAAACGATTTACACATTTGTTAAGGCAACGTGAAGCAATTTATTCAATGTGTAAAGCTCAAAGATTTATTTTGATTTGGGGATGTTTTTTATCGTCTTACTGTTCATTTTGCTATTAAACATTTTAAAGGTTTAAAATCAGTTTTTGCCTTAATATAAATGATTTCATGTTAGTACTCTTAGGCTTTATTGCAGTCTATAACTCAATGGACAGTGAATTTACTTTACTAATAACACAAAACATACAAAGGTAGCAAACACATTACTTCACATGCTGTCATTAATCTGTACACACAGCATGTATAGTCCTGGACTATATAGGTGGCTGTAAAATGCAGAGCTTCTCTATAAAACAGGTTCTGAAAGAGAAGTAACGCAAAAGTAACTCAAAAGTAATATAACGCATTACTTTCCATTAAAAGTGACGCAATTAGTTACTTTTTGGGGGGAGTAACTCAATCCTGTAATGCATTACTTTCAAAAGTAACTTTCCCCAACACTGATTATGGGCGTACTCACAATATGCTATCCGAATCGTGCCCAGGCCCGTTTCCCGGATCGTTTGAGAAGTGTGAGTGCTCTGAATCGGGCTCAGGCACGGTTCACCTGGGCGGCCCTAGCCTGGTTGGAAGAGGTGGGCCTGAGCGTGGTTCACTTGGGCTCAGGCGCGGTACGCTTGCAGTGTGAGTGCAAGCGTGCTTGAGCCCAAAACTGAAAGCGAGACGTGACTTTTAAGGGACTGTTTGATATGGATTAATTAATCATTCGTACTGTTCAATGAACGCAAACTGTCGTAGTTTATTAAAGACGCAAACCCCTCACTGCACGACAGCTGCACCTTCAGCAAACCTCCTAATTCCTGCAGCACGAGGACTTTATGATTGTTTATGAGCGTCAAAAGTGGCTGATCTGTTCGGCGAAATATTTGACTGCATGTCACAGCATATCAAACAACTAAAACGATATAACTAAAGAAATCTCCAATGTGCTGAGCAAGAGCGCTTACTGAGCAACGCATCATTGATGACTTAAGCGTGCCCAGGCCCGAATGTAATGTGAGTGCGGGCCGTCGGGGAAGACGGGAGGGGGGACAAGCGTGCTTTGGCCCAGTTCAAGGCAACTATACATAGTGTGAGTACGGCCTAAAAGTGCATTCTAATAGATTTTTTTACCATTTTACTACGATATACATCACAATAGTGGAAAAACTCCTGTTCCAAGCAAATTCACTAAATATATAATTATGTGGACAAGTCCTCTCACTCTCTTTAATGAAACAGCCCTGAAATAGAGTCAGTCCTTGGCTTTAGTGTCACTCATCTAGGCGAAACGCTTCATATGGCCAACCTTGGTCTCCATGTTCACGCATGCTCTCCTGTCATTAACATCATTGTGTGACATCTTGGCTTGGAGATCTGGTCACAGATTGCTCTATTATGGCAGCATATGGCGGAAGATCACATCCACACAGACCATCAAAGCCAGCTCGAACCTGAAATTAAGAGCCCTTCGAGAATGACGCAACATTTCTATTCTACACCATCTGCCTTTTAAATATTACACAGCCAATTTTCAGTTCAAGTTCAGTCAGTCCAGGCGAGTTGCTGCTTCCACACATGATTTGCTTTAAAATGAAAATTGTGTCATCACCTACTTGACCTCACATCACTCCAGATTCATAAATAAAATCAATATAAACCCATTTATTGATCTCCTGACATCCTGAAGGAAATTACTTTTTTCAAATTCATACTTCCTTCTGAAATATGCAATTTGATTATATAAGTATTTCCATATAGAAATCTGAGACTGAAGGAGACGAAACCCAGAAATAGAAGTAATGACAACGGTTTATTTATTGGATTCAATTTGGATAGAATGAGATGACTAGATGAAATCGGAGGGACCGGAGGAGTTTAGGAAGCCAGGCACACAGAGAGAGATGGAATTGGGGACAGACAACAACCAGAAGGAACCAGGAGTAAACCACACAAGAAGGAAGAGACGCAGACACTGGAGATCATAGGGAAACGAGAAGGGGAAGTAAACTTGGAATAGTAAATGACACTGACCATGAGGAGAGTGCAGTCCTTCTATTAGCGATGCAGGTGCCATGCAGGTGCGAGGCTGATTAGTATTCAGGTGACTGTGATTGTGATGATGGTGGTGAGTAAGTGAAGCTGCAGTCACATTGGACTTTTCACCCCATAGACTTCCATTCACACGCACGCGAATGCGTCAGACCGAAAACGCAAGCTCGTGCGACAAGTTTCACAGTTCGCTGCGGTGCAGAGTTCAAGCTTGGTGAACTCTGACCTGTGAAATTGCGGCATTTCACTGTGTGAGACCAATCGAGGATCAAAAATGACCTCTCTGGACAGGAAATTTAAATATGGACTGTTACATTCCTGTGTTGCGTGATTATTATTATTTTTTTTTTCTGCAAGTCTCTCTTTTTCTCTCTCTCTCTCTCTCTCTCTCTCCCTCTCTCTGGACTTTTGAGGGAAACTGGAGCACCCGGAGGAAACCCACGCGAACACAGGGAGAACATGCAAACTCCACACAGAAATGCCAACTGACCCAGCCGAGGCTTGAACCAGCGACCTTCTAGCTGTGAGCATTCATATATGTTTATGTAAGGCCATATATGAACACATATATTCAATTATAGCTGAACATATTGTCAGGTGTCTGTGTTGTTGTGTTCCAGGTGCTTTGGTTTTGTCATGTGATTTATTTGTTCTATTTTCCCGCCGTGTGTTAATGTTTCAGTGTTTTCACCTGTGTCTTTCTCCTCTGTGTAATTAGTTCAATTATGTTCTGCGTATTTAAGCTCCTGGTTTTTGTTCAGTCCTGGTCTGGTCTTGAATTGTCAATACCCCATGTCTTTCCTTAGTCTCCAGCGTTTCCAGTGTCCTTTAAAGTGAGTGTTTATAAATAAATCCGTGTATTTTGATAATTCCCAAGTTTGGTGTGTTTGTGGAGAGAGAGAACGTGACACATATATGTACATATTTGTATTTCCAATTGGTGATATACATACATGAAAGCTGTCATTTTTCGCAATATTTCAAAATATATGTTGCATAATTTGCATATACAACATATATATGAACTTGTATATCATATGCATATCTTATGATGACTACTTCCAGCAGGATAACACACCATGTCATAAGTGGGAATCATCTCAGACTGGTTTCTTGAACATGACAATGAGTTCACTGTACTCAAATGGCCTCCACAGTCACCAGAGTTCAATCCAATAGAGCACCTTTGGGATGTGGTGGAAAGGGTGATTCACATCATGGAGCAACTGCGTGATGCTATCACGTCAATATGGACCAAAATCTCTGAGGAATATTTCCAGTACCTTGTTGAATCTATGTCACGAAGGATTAAGGCAGTTCTGAGGGCAAAATAGGGTCCAATGCGGTACTAGTAAGATGTACCTAATAAAGTGGCCAGTGAGTGTATGTAATTTGAATATATTTACATGTATCAGATTTCTACGAGGGTTTACTGAAAGTCGTTTTCCAGACCACCCACAAACTCTTGAACGGGATTTAGGATTAAGGATTAAAAAGAGAAAACCAAGGCATTGTTGTCCTAACCCGCACACTGACTGGCTATATTTTGAGACAAAAAATCTGAAAGTGTTTGAGAAACAAGTTAGGATCTGAGGAGTCTCAAGAGTCTTGCTTTCAACACCCTGCTGACTCCACTAGTTTCAACATTACGTTTTTGCAGATGTTGAGTGTTGATTTTCGTTTTAACCCTACAGAGAATGGGAGGTTTATTGAGTTTGGTTGAAGTCAACATTGAAAACATCTGGATGCAGTTACAAAACAGTACATTCCCACACCGAAGAGACGACGTCATTCAGGAATCAGCAGGAGAGAGAAAGAGCTGAGAAACAGAACCGATGGGAGGAACTTTCCCAAAAGACCCACAACTTCTATCCATACCAGATGCTAAATGACAGTCGTGAGGTTCTCGGGGAAAAAAAGCGAACAGAGAGCCATTGTTCTAGAAGTAGCTCTTTAAGTGTGTCATCAAATATCAAGTGACGGAGTATCTGAGGTGTGCTTTTTACAGCTCCTAATAAACTTCGTTACTCATGAAGACTTTTATGGTAACGGGATAGTTTGCTTAAAATTGAGTCTGGCATCATTTACCCGCCCTCATGATGTCACAAACCTGTATTGTTTATCTGTGCAATATAAAAGATAGTATTTATCATACACTAGAACTTAAAGGTGTCCAAAATAAAACATGAAGATGAATAAATGATGGCAATTTTTTATTTTGGGGTAAATTCTACCTTTTATTATAAGCTTTATTCTTATTATTTTGCAAAAGATATATGACACATACCTATAATAATAATAATAAGATCGATTTGTGTGCATTTTTATCAGTATTACACTTATAAGTACATTATTGTGGAATTTATGGTATTTTGCAAAAGATATCACAAACCTTTTGACAGCTCCTAATAAACTTCGTTACTCATGAAGAGTTTTATGTTAATGGGATAGTTTGTTTAACAATGAGTCTGGCATCATTTACTCACCCTCATGATGTCACAAACCTTTATTGTTTATCTGTGCAAAATAAAAGATAATATCTATCATACATTTGAACTTCAAGGTGTCCAAAATAAAACATGAAGATGAATAAATGATGCCATTTTTGGGGTAAACTCTACCTTTAAATATGAACTTATTTTAATATCAATAGGCAACAGATATTAAAATTAATTGTAAACAATAAAACAGGTTTCATCCATCTGCTATTTGTCGGCTTAACCTCAAACTCGTAACAATAATAATTTGGCCCTTTAAGTACATCATCATGAAGAGAATATTATGGTATTTTGCAAAATATATCACACATACCTATAATAATATTAATAATAATAATAATAATAATAATAATAATAATAATAATAATAACATAAAGACTGATTTTTGTACATTGTTTATGGTATTTTGCAAAAGATATCACACATACCTATGATAATAATAATAATAATAATAATAATAATAATAATAATAATAATAATAATAATAATAATAATAATAATAATAATGATAAATAATAAGATCAAATTTGTGCATTTTTATCAGTATATTATATTGATAAGTACATTATCATGGAGAGAATTTTTTTATGGTATTTTGCAAAAGATATCACACACCTATAATAATAACAATAACAATAATAAACATAAAGATCAATTTTTGTGCATTGTTTATTGTATTTTGCAAAAGATAAGGTATAACACATACCTATAATAATAATAATAATAATAATAATAATAATAACAATCATTTTTTTTTATAATAATACATAATAATATCAAATTTGTGCATTTATATCAGTATTATATTGATGAGTACATTATCATGGAGAGAATTTTTTATGGTATTTTGCAAAAGATATCAAACATACCTATAATAATAACAATAACAATAACAACAACAATAATAATAATAATAATAACATAAAAATCACCTATAAAAAAAAAAATATATATTTATATATATATACAGTTGAAGTCAGAATTATTAGCCCCCCTGAATTATTAGCCCCCTGTTTATTTTTTTCCCAATTTCTGTTTAACGGAGAGCAGATTTTCTCAGCACATTTCTAAACATAATAGTTTCAATAACTTATCTCTAATAATTGATTTATTTTATCTTTGCCATGATGACAGTAAATAATATTTTACTAGATATTTTTCAAGACGCTTCTATACAGCTTAAAGTGACATTTAAAGGCTTAACTAGGTTAATTATGTTAAGCAGGCAGGTTAGGCAAGTTAATGTATAATGATGGTTTTTTCTGTAGACTATCGAAAAAATATATAGCTTAAAGGGGCTAATAATTTTGACCTGAAAATGGTGTTTAAAAAATTTAAAACTTCTTTTATTCTAGCCGAAATAAAACAAATAAGAATTTCTCCAAAAGAAAAATTATCATCAGACATACTGTGAAAATTTTCTTGCTCTGTTAAACATCATTTGGGGAATTAAAAAAAAAAAAAAAAAAATTCAAAGGGGGGCTAATAATTTTGACTTCACCTGTGTGTGTGTGTGTGTGTGTATATATATATATATATATATATATATATATATATATATATATATATATATATATATATATATATATATATATATATATATATATATATGTATATGTATATATATATATATATATATATATATATATATATATATATATATATATATTTATATATATATATATATATATATATATATATATGAAGTTACGGGGTTAAGAACCACATATGATTCCTCACCCAATTAATGGTTAAAACACTTCCAAGCAAATAAATTAAATCCGCTTAAAGTGGTCCCTGCCTTTAAATTTGTTAAAACTGAATCCTAATACCTCAGAAATAAGGTTTCTGCTAAATAGTAAAGAAGTCAGCGCTCTTAATAATTTTCTCTCTTTCAAGATGTGATTTAAACTAGAAAAATTGCTTTGATCATGGAAGAGCAGTGAAGCGAGAATCTGAAGGGTAGAAAAAAAGAGGGGAACAAATGACATCAAAGAAAGCTACAGAAAACATGTAAAGGTGGATAGGAGGTGTGAAAAATCACTCCCAGCATCATTCCAGTGAAAACTGCCGGTGTAAAGTGAGGTCCCACATTAGGTAGGAGAAAAGTAATTTACTTTTCATCACAATCAGTTAGCTACTAAGAGGGGGAAAAAATGGAGAATTCAAGGTCACTGCCTAGGAGACATGCATCACAAGTATAGTCATCATCGGCTTGGACGTGGGAAAGAAAATCCTGGTTAAGCTCTGAGGAAATGGATTGCAGTGGAATGGATACCCCTATATAATTTAGTTTTCTTTTCCCCTGTGTAATATTCAAGGTTTTTATACTCTACCATAATAATAAAAATATAGTAAAAAATCCCATCCGCATAGCAGTAGAGGCTGAATTGGGTGTCTTTTGGTCCCCTGTTTATAAAACCTGTAATATTGGTTGCAAAATGAAATCTGAAAATGATAGCATGCACAGACACAGACAAATAAACAGACCCAGAGGTTTTCATCAGACATATCAGCGCAGACGTGCCAAAGGTCGGAGAGACATGTAGAAAATGAAATAGGAAAAGAAAATGATTATTTAAGGGGAAAAAAGTGATCATGTTAAAGTGAGATATATGTGGGAGGGGAGTTTGGAAATAAACAGTGTCACGTTATTCTGATATATAATGGTTTTCAGAATGAATTATTAAGTGTATTTTACGTTTTTTGAAGCCATTATTTGAGAGTGGTTTTTAGCACATTCCTAGGTAGATTTCTGGTTAGTAATAAATTAAAATAAATTAAACTTAAATTATTAAATTAAATTAAATTAAAAACAAATAAAATAAAATAAAAATAATGTTTAAGAAAAAATATGTATAGATATTTGGGGGATAAGGGTTTGAAAAAAGTATCATCTATTATTAATTGAATTAATTATTAAGTGTAATTTGTTTTTACTTTTTGAAGCCACTACTTATGGGTGGTTTGAGCACATTGCTAGGTGGTTTTCTAGTTAGTCTGAATAAATAAAATAAAATAAAATAAAATAAAATAAAATAAAATAAAATAAAATAAAATAAAATAAAATAAAATAAAATAAAATAAAATAAAATAAAATAAAATAAAATAAAATAAAATAAAATAAAAATAATGTTTAAGGAAAAAATATGTATAGATATGTGGCGGATAAAGGTTTGAAAAAAGTATCATATATTATTATTGGAATTAATTATTAAGTGTAATTTTTTAAAAACTTTTTGAAGCCACTGTTTATAGGTGGTTTTAGCACATTGCTAGGTGTTTTTTTTGGTTAGTCTGAAGAATAAAATAAAATAAAATAATCAAATTAAATAAAAAAATAATAATAAAAAAAATTAAATCAAATTAAATAAAAAACAAATAAAATTTAATTAAATAATTAAATTAAATCAAATTAAAAAAACAAATAAAATTTAATTAAATAATTAAATTAAATCAAAAAAATTAAAAAGCAAAACAAACCAAAACAAATAAAAATAATGTAAACATTTTATCAAATTAAATTTAAAAACAAATATGATAAAATAAAATAATTAAATTTAATCAAATTAAATTTAAAACAAAACAAATTAAATTAAATAAAAAAATTTAATTAAATCAAATTAAATGTAAAAAACAAATAAAATAAAATAATTAAATTAAATCAAATTAAATGTAAAAAACAAATAAAATAAAATAATTAAATTAAATCAAATGAAACAAAATAAATAAATAAATAAATAAAATAAAAATGCAGCCCTCCATGAATTGAGTTTGAGACCATTGCATTATATGTTTGAAAAAAGTATCACATATTATTCTGATGTATAATGGTCTTTAGAATGAATTAAGTGTATTTTTAACATTTTTGAAGCCACTACTTAACACTTACATATTTTTTAAAATAAGATATTTATTCATTTATTTATTCATTTATACAACTAATTTATAACTATAATATGAATTACCTATAAAATAAGATTACGTTTATTGAATAATATGCATTGTATTCATTTAAGCAGCATATTTCAACAAGATGAGTATCATTCATGTAACACAAATTGGGGATTAGTTTTGTGCCAAAGTTTAATACTTATTACCCAAGTGTTGGTTAAAATCCCAGAGCCCGCTAAGAAGATGCAAAACGCACACACTCGTACTGACAGAAAACCCTGGTTTCAAATCAGGGAAAGACTGCCAACTAGAAAATTAAATCTCTACTTTATAGTCCACTGCTCATGTGAAGAATTGGTGTGTGCGTACAAAAAAAATAGTCTATCACAGGTCGTCCTACGCTGCCATACCAGGCTGTCAACACTGTGCTGTCACGGCTGTGCAGGAGCTCAAAGAACAGACCATGATTCTTGTCATTCCCCCTGAGAGTACGCTAACTTCACATACAAATGTTGCAAACAAACAAAATGCTCTTTATTATGTCCCTATACAATTTTTTTTATCAGCACAAAGGTCCATGCCTGCCCTCTTACAGGTCACTGTGGCACTGGGGTCAAGAGTGATTATCTTCCTATTGATCTGCGTCTCGTCATGATCAATACTGTGTCCTTTTCTTTAGCTTGAGAAGGTGACCGTGACTCTTTTTGTTAGTGAACCACAAACAAAACATCAGTGGAACTCAAAAGTTGCAGTAAAATAGGGTTAAATATAGGGCTGGGGATGATTTGGGTTTTCTACTTTACGCCAAATGCCAAATTAATACTTTTAAAGCAGTATTAAAATGTCTGAATGATACTTAAAAAAACACAAAACAGATTTTTTTGTATTATTATTAAATCATTAAAGATAGTTTTGCCCCAAATTTAATCCCAAATATGACCATATTTACCAAAATTTGACACCTCTCCTGACTTATTGAATATCCTGACCTATCATGTCATTCTATTATATACAGTTGAAGTCAGAATTATTGTTTTAATAACTCATTTCTAATAGCTGATTTATTTTATCTTTGCCTTGATGACAGTAAATAATAATATTTGACTAGATATATTTCAAGACACTTCTATTCAGCTTAAAGTGTCATTTAAAGGCTTAACTAGGTTAATTAGGTTAACTAGGCAGGTTAGGGTAATTAGGCAAGTTATTGTATAATGATGGTTTGTTCTGTGGACTATTGAAAAAAATATATAGCTTAAAGGGGCTAATAATTTTGACCTTAAAATGTTATTTAAAAAATTAAAAACTGCTTTTATTCTAGCCAAAATAAAACAAATAAGACTTTCTCCAGAAGAAAAAATATTATCAGACATACTGTGAAAATTTCCTTGTTCTGTTAAACATCATTTCGGAAATATTTAAAAAAGAAAACAAAATTCAAAGGGGGGCTAATAATTCTGACTTCAACTGTATATCCTATTTGCATCTATGTATTACTATTTGCGTTTATGTTTCATGTATGTATGTAGTGACAGATTTACATGGGTCTGTGTAAAGCAGTTTCATTTATGTGTTTGCATTTAAGTCTGTATTTTCTCACTGGAAAACACATTATCTGTTAGAAAATTGCCATGAGTCCTGCCACGGTTTGAAAATAATGAAAGGAGAGTTTCACCACAGATGGCACCTGCCTGGAAACAAAGAGAGATAATGGGGGCAGGAGGGTGAGAACCACTAAGAAGTAACACATGTTTTGATATAGTGTCAGAAACGAAGGATTTGCGTCATTAATTTGGATGAGACCGGCTAATCACAGAACTAATAGAAGACTCAGAGAAGCAGAGAAATAAATAAACTTAAGGTAATAATACAGATACAGTGCATCTGGAAAGTATTCATAGCGCTTCACTTTTCCACATTTGTTTATGTTACAGTCTTTTTCCAAAATGGATTAAATTTAAGTATTTCCTCAAAATTCTACACACAATACCCCATAATGACAATGTGAAAAAAGATTTTTTGAAATTGATGCAAATTTATTAAAAATAAAAAACCTGAAAAATCACATGTACATAAGTATTCACAGCCTTTGCCGTGAAGCTCTAAATTGAGCTCAGGTACATTCTGTTTCCACTGATCATTCTTGAGATGTTTCAGCAGCTTAATTGGAGTTCAACAGTGGTAAATTCAGTTGATTGGACATGATTTGAAAAGGCATACACCTGTCTATATAAGGTCCCAGGGTTGACAGTGCATGTCAAAGCACAAACCAAGCATGAAGACGAAGGAATTGTCTGTAGACCTCCGAGACAGGGTTGTCTCCAGGCACAAGGCTGGGGAAGGTTACAGAAATATTTATGCTGCTTTGAAAGTTCCAATGAGCACAGTGGCCTCCATCATCCCTAAGTGGAAGATGTTTGGAACCACCAGGACTTTTCCTAGAGCTGGCCGGCCATCTAAGCTGAGTGATCGGGGGGGAGGAAGGGCCTTAGTCAGGGAGGTGATCAATAACCTGATGGTCACTCTGTCTGAGCTTCAGCGTTCTTCTGTGGAGAGAGGAGAACCTTACAGAAGGACAACCATCTGTGCAGCAATCCACCAATCAGGCCTGTATGGTAGAGTGGCCAGACGGAAACTACTCCCCGCCTGGAATTTGCCAAAAGGCATCTGAAGGACTCTCAGACCATAAGAAACTAAATTCACTGGTCTGATGAGACTAAAATTTAACTCTTTGGAGTAAATGCCAGGCGTTACGTTTGGAGAAAACCAGGCACCGCTCATCACCAGGCTAATACCATCCCTACTGTGAAGCATGGTGGTGGCAGCATTATGCTGTGGGAATGTTTTTCAGCAGCAGAAAGACTAGTCAAGATAGAGGGAAAGATGAATGCAGCAATGTACAGAGACATCCTGAATGAAAACCTGCATCAGAGTGCTCTTGACCTCAGACTGGGGCGACTGTTCATCTTCCAGCAGGACAATGACCCAAAGGACATCGCCAAAATATCAATGGAGTGGCTTCACAACAACTCGGTGAATGTCCTTGAGTGGCCCAACCAGAGCCTGACCTAAAACCTATTGAACATCTCTGGAGAGATCTGAAAATGGCTGTACACCGTCGCTTCCTATTCAACCTGATAGAGCTTGAGAGGTACTGCAAAGAGGAATGGGCGAAAATTCCCAAAGACAGGTGTGCCAAGCTTGTGGCATCATATTCAAAAAGACTTGAGGCTGTAATGGCTGCCAAAGGTGCATCAACAAAGTATTGAGCAAAGGTTGTGAATACTTATGTACATGTGATTCTTCAGGTTTTTTATTTTTAATAAATTTGCAACAGCTGGGTCAGTTGGCATTTCTGTGTGGAGTTTGCATGTTTTCCCCGTGTTAATGTAGGTTTCCTCCGGGTGCTCAGGTTTCCCCCACTGTCCAAAGACATGCGCTAAAAGTGAATTGGATGAACAAAATTGGCTGTAGTGAAGGAGTGTGTGAATGAGAGATTGTATGGGTGTTTCCCAGTACTGGGTTACTCCGCTGAGTAAAAAACATATGCTGGAATAATGGTTCATTCCGCTGTGGCAACCCCTAATAAACAAGGCACTAAGCCGAAGAAAAATGAATGAATGAATATGACTTTCCATGACATGTTTGGTCTAGTTTCCATAAAATCAAAGTAAATGTGTTCCAGTGTGTTGCAAACATAAAACCCAGAGCTAGTGGTTTTGAATTGACTGAACAAATGATTTGACTGTAAACTGGTTTGTCCATATGGCCCAATTATAAGCTACAAAAAAAAGAGCTTCTAAACATGTCAGATGCTAAACCACCAACCAGCGGTCCTTGTTTCACACAGGAGAACGTTGTTTTTGATTATTCCCCAGCACTCCTGTCTGTCTCCTACTTCGCTTCTAAAGAAATCAATGTAGGTATTGCATTACCAATGCAGCCTGTCTTCTGCAGCCATTCAAATCCAATATCACTTCCTGAGGCTGACAAAAAACTTAAGTGAGATGTTTTTTTTTTTTTTGCATTTACTTTCTAACAATATAATTAAAGCACACTCACAGAATGGAAAATCGATAGCTTTCAAATCATGCACAGGAGGTTTTATTGAACCTACAATAACAATAACAAGCTCTCTGTCATAAAGCCAGCGTAACAAAAAAGAAGTTGAGAGCAGGTTACTCTGGGAGTGTGTGATAACACAAAAAGTTGAAGAATAGACTAAATAAAACATGTATAGACTTGTTACAGAGTCCGGGCTGAGCACTTTTGACTTCGGTCAGTTAACAACAACAGAATCCTGTAGTAACCAGCTACAACCCTGTAGTTTTCAAGCAGTTAGAGACCCCCTCAGCATATTTACAGTACAGTTCAAGATGATAGAAGATCATTTCATTTAAAACACACAGAACATTTGTAGAACAGATTATGTCCTTGCAAAATGTAACCAGAACATTATCAGTTTACAAACATTTCCTTTAACTTTAGGAGTCAAGGGGAGGTAAGGGGCGTGCTCCACCCACTGTACTTTTGTTTTTTCTCACACATATATATAATAGAGTAGGTTAGATAGTGCGTAATAGACGCGAAGATTTCTTTTCAAATATTGCTATACTCTTTTCTTTTGTATTGGTATTTTGTCCCTCACTTGTTGATATTTTTGTGTTTGCTTATGTGTTTCACTCCAAAATTAATGTTACTCTCCTTCCCCTTGACTTACCATCTTTAAGATTGTAACAAACCCAATGCAATGCATAATATGACTGAAATACCTATAAACAATCATTATCGAAAATGTCCTCCTAATAATACAGCCCATTGGGCACAATTTTCAGACTTTTCTTAAAGTGAAGCATTCAAATAAGCACAATTAAAACAATTAAAAATCAATGTATTTCTTATTTTATAGACCTTCAACTGAAGGATCAGGATTCCCTTAGTAATGGAAAACATGAATCTGTAAATTACTATTTTTAGATAAAATGTATTTGTTTAAATTTAAAATAATTACTTTCTCCATTTCTCATAATATTTATCACCTAGAAATTAAGTAGATTTGAGTTGAGGGCAGCAGTTTAATAATTTCTGCTCCGCAAAACTATGCAAATACCAGCGTATTTCTTTTATTGATCAAGATTCGTAAGAACTTATCACGGTTTGTGGTAGTGAAAAGGAGTGAGGACTCAGGTGCAGTAAAAAATGAGTATTAATAATAAAATAAAATAAAAGGCAAAACAAACTAACCCGAGGGGGAAAACATTAATAAAACAAATAAACAAACAAACTAGACTGGGCAGGCTGGCAGGGATCAGGACTGGAGAACAGGACAAGGCAGGAATCGATGACGAACTGGCACAGAACAATAGACATGAGGAGAATATAAGCAGAAGTAAATTAAGACGCAAACTGGTGAACCTAATAAACTAATAATGGGTTAACAAGGAGGGTGAGACTAGACAATAGACGGGAGAGCACATGACACAAAGAGACGACACAAGCCATGTGCTCACATAAAACGAGACTAGAACATGCAGCCAATGAGATAACTCATTAACCGCGTGTTCACAAGACAACACTAAAAACCACAATATTGAAGCAGTCGGCTACAATGTAAACACTGAGCCACGTGCTTAGACAACAAACAGACGCAAGACATGAGCACACGATAGATGAAAACACCTTACCGTGCCCTCACACATATGCAACGTGCATGTTTCATCTTAGCATCATGCGAAACCAAAACCAACCAGACTGATATGCTGAGAATGAAACAGCGCGATGCCGACAGAACAAAACACAAACACACGGGCGCGTGTCCCAAGCACGCACAGACCTCGCGCACCTGCATCAAGCGGGAGTGCGCATGGTGAGCGCACTCACCACGGCGCCCAAACAGACACACAATGACAGAACAGAGACACAATGACATACAGAACAAGACAGAGCTAGTGTCTGGAATCTGAAACCAAAACAAGAATTTACAAGACCAGAGTGGCAGAACCCTGACAGAACTCTCATTTTCTATTTTTAAGCTAAACATACAAACTCAGACAACAAAACTTCAAATCTTTTTTGACTAGTAATGCTTAAGAATTAGGCCATTAAACGCCAATATACACTTCTGTGCCGAGTCCACACAGAAGATTGCATTCCCTTCGCTGTATCCTGATGCGGACCATAACGTGCACTTCTCAAAAATTTAACTACATATTATGATGATGCAAAGTGCAAGATCTGTGATTGGTCAGCTTGGTGGCGGTGATGAGTGTGGGTGGGGCCAAGAACAGTGGGAGTGGAGCGAGACCGGATGTGCGAGTGTTTAATAAGTGTCAAGTCCTGCAGAGAAGCTCCAGATGGATACGTTTGTTTTGTGTTTATATTATGATTTAAGTTGTTGAAGGTTTGTTGGTTCCTGCCTCTTCCATGAATGAGGGTGAGCTACTTATCAGACCCCCTAGTTTTTTTTTGCGATTCCACAATCGCTAAATCCAACGCAAAAACAAAAAAAAAACGAAAACTGCAAATTCTTAATTAAACGCAAAATAATCTCAAAAATTGTAAATAATCTCTAAAACATCAAATTCCAAACCGTGTAATCAAATTATATTTATTTCAGTTTGCAATTTATTGTTTTTGATTTATTGACGTTGCATATGCAGCGCACATGATGTATTTGAGTAAGATTGTGGATAAGAGTTATACAACCTTAGGCTTAATCCCTAGTTTTAGATACGTTTTAGATCTTGTCTTTACAAGAGACCAAAATAAAGAAGCTTTATTTTTTATGATTTGTGTCATTGTGTCAGATTGCACACTTATTATTATTATGGTAAATAATAAATATATATATATCTATTCTTTCGCACTACTGCTGACTGCTTCCACATGATCAGTTTGCTCGGTAGCTCGCCTCGTATGACATAGGGATACATAAAGACAAAGGAACTTGGGATGTGGAGCAGACTTGGTTTGAGTCTGGCAAAGGACAGTTCCAGAAACAGCAACGGTTCCAGGTTAAAAAAAAGCTGGGTTAAATATCGGTAAAAGCATGCAGCGTCCAAATGTCAAATGGCACATATGAGAAAACGTGGCCCAATAACGTATATGAGACTGTCAAAAATGTACACAGTGGCCTCTAGTGGATTTGTGAAAACAAAAACTGCAAGCACATGTAGCTGAGGGTATATTTTGTGGTTGTAGGCCTGGGCACGTATCTCCAATAGAAAAAGCGTTTCAAAAGTATTATTGTAGAGAAACACAGACAGAATGCATAAGTATAAATGCTCACATTGATGTTGGCTACATGCAAGGTATGCACCATGGGGAACAGCAATCGCTCAACACAAAAGTATAAATCAGGCTTAAGGAGTATTTTTTGTGCCTGTTTGAATGCATCAGAATATATGGGAATTTACACTATGTAATGTAGTGACAACCCTGTCAAATGCATTTTCAAATGCAACTAAAACTGGTACAATTAAAAGCTCAAATGTTTCAGAACTTGCTTACACCTGTATGTCCACTTCTGATCAGCTTGACAAAAATGCTTCTGATGCCAAAATTAGACTCTGGTCTGAGTAGATGGTAAATCACCATAACACATGACCTCTTGTGCTTTATTTGAACACCAAACTGATGAAAACAAACCTAACCATTTGTCAGTAGTAAAGAAAATAAGTGATTCAGCTGTGCACTGTTTTCACACCACTAAAAACGAGGAAGTTTCAGCACATAAAAAAAAAGCTTGCTGTCTCCTCATCTGACTTTCCCCACCGAAGCACTTTTCAATCTATATATAACAGCGCTAGGCAAATTACATCTCAATTACCAGAGCGCTATCTGTGAAGTGGCCTTCCAGGGATGAAGGGTTACGTCTGCCAATGCTCCTCATGTCACTGTTGACTTCAGGATTGCCAAGTCAACTGGACAGAACATAGACAAGAGTGTTCCAGAACCCCAAAACATACAATCTGAGAGTCTTCATAGCAATTATATCTATTTATAAAACTTTTTCCAGCATCCTGTTGTATCTATATGAGGGTCGGATGTTTATATGCAACCCAATCAAGGCTCATTGCCAGGAATCGCAGTCCTGTCTTATCAAACCCAACGCTGTGAAAACAGCACGACCTGCACCGACTCGGACCTGCTGTTACAGATGGAACTTTTCATGGCTGACTGACTTTTTTTTTGGCAGCTTTTGTGATGAATTAGCGTCTGTTTGTTAAAGTCTATGTGAGAAGGTGCTGGAAAACCATGGACACAAAGAGACGTGTAACAAAAAAAGGCAAAGTAAATTTTAGCAGAAACCAAGGGTGCTAATTTAGAGTGCTGAGAAAACAAACCTGACACGACTTAAAAAAAACAGAAAGTGTGTTCATCTAAAACTTATCTTCTGAAAACCTATTACCAAAAGACTGACAGAGCGTGAGTAAAATTCCATGGCAGCAATGTGTGAGAAAGCAATAAAGGGTTGGTGGTCTCTAAATGACCTCTTCACTCCTGTTGACGTCAGACAGGAATTGTCTTCAGATTTAACCTTTGAACTAGGCTAATAGAGAACATTAGACTATTATGAAAATAACAACCCAGGCTCATTCTGATTACGTACCCCTATGTACATTTCTGAAGATCAAATATGTTTCAGGAGCCACTTTTTTTTGCAGTTTTTGTTTTCGCGAATCTGCCAGAGGCCATTGTGTACGCTTTATGAGATCTCAAAATTCTGTCGCAAGTGCCATTCGCACCTGCTGTTCATGCGTAAACCCACCAGAGGCCGCTGGCAACTGACTGACCTACTGACCCTCACCTGATTTTTACCACGTTTTCAGATTTTACCACATTCTCATCCTGTTATTTACTTGTTTGTTTTATTTTTTGGCTTTTGTTTTCGTCTTACCTGCATTCTTCGCCAGATTTGAACGTCGTTGTCACGATCAACTTCGCTTCTTAAATGTTCCGACGTACGCGTTGAGCCAATGGACAAACTGGTAACAATGGAAAAGCCATCCACACAGAGGTAAGCGGTCAGCGGATAAGCAACGTTCGTTTAAAAGACAAAATGCAGCCATACGTACCTCTGGCTACATAATTCACGATCTCCAGAGATGTACATACAGCTACGTTTTCAGAATGAGCCCATGTTGGAAAATACACGACAAAACTATTATTCCTCTAAGTGGAATGTGTAACGAAGCAGCCGCTGAGAACAGACTTGCAGATTCAAAAGCGATTAAATAATTGAGGTCGTACAGGCAGAGGTCAGAAACAGAAGCAAAACAGTAAAACAAGGGAAATCCAAAAGATGTGGTCAGTATGGCGGCAATTAATCAAAGCGAGGAACAAGGTAAGGATCAATACACAGAAAAACAAACCATGAACCCGCTTCATAATGTTCATACTGAAACAAGACTCAGCAATGTGTGAATGAAGGTGAGGTGTAATTATAGTCTTTGTAATCAGAGTAGATGAGCAGCAGCTGTGTCTGTGTGTGAGTGTCCAGATTATTGTCAGCTGCTGTAGGAGTTGATGAGCGAAGGGAGTTCTGGGAGTTGTAGTTCGTTTAACAGTAATCTCCAATAGAGAAAATCCTGCTGGCGACTGCAACAAACTACAGGAAGTAATCACCAGCAGAGACAACACCACTGGAAATCACAACAGATTGAGGTTTTAAAATACCTGTTATGCTATTTTGAATATAACCTTTTATGCAGAACATAATGCAGTTATTTATGGATTAAAACATCTGCAAAGTCTTAAAGATCAAGGTGTTTGATAAAAAAAGTTAATGTCTCTTTAAAAAGATTCTAAAACATTGAAACTGGAATTTCAGTTCTAACCAATCCATCTAGATCCATAACAAATTTGCATAATTCCAGCCTATCAACACTGGTTGCCCACAAACAACATACTCTGACACAAAAACCAACAAGTTGTGATTTGTGTTGTCAACATCAAGTTGGAAAGAAGCATTTAGTGTTTTCCTGGTACAACTTGTTTTCTTTTACAAAATCTCCTGTTATAATCACTGAAGCTGTAATGCATTGCCTACTTTAACATACCTGCACTTTGTTGTTTATGATGTGAGAGTATTTATGAGTATGAGGTTATTTAAATCAAACTCATTTATGAGACACTTGCATAAATGCATATTAAGTAGACACAATTATGCATATAATACTGAATGCTCAACAAACATGCATGAAAAGCTCACGTAAAATAGTGTGAAATGACTGATCAATATTATTACATAAACGTTTTGCTCACGTTTTGTTGCACTTATTCATACGTACTTGAAATATTTAGTTTTTCTGCAAAACATATTGTGATATCACTTTCACCGGATGGCTTGAATGTGACTGACTAACTGACAGATCGACTGACTGACTCTCACCCCTCCTTAAACCCAACCAATAGTGTTTTAAAAAGCACAGAGTGACCCACCACCCAGTGTTTTAAAAAGCAATCCAGAATCCATCCAAATGCTAGATAGGAGATCTACACATCTTCCTCACACATATTTTTACAGTACCACAGCTGTACACACATTTGTTCTTACTGTTTGCTCTAGAGAAAATAAAGTTATGTTTAATTTTTGAATATAAAAAAATAATAATAATAAATGTTAATATCCTTTTAGTTCCTTTTTTTAACTAACAGTCACTTCATTTTAGCGGTAAGAAGCTATGATACAGAATATTGAGATAAGCTTAACTACAAAATTAAATCGCCAATCAAATTGAAATTGCAATATCTGTCCAAAAAAAAAAAAAAAAAAATCGCAATTAGATATTTTCCCCAAATCGCGCAGCCCTAATTCTCACAATGTTATTTGCTTGTTTATTTTATTTTTTGGCTTTTATTTTTGTCTTACCTGCTTTCCAGAACTGTTCTTCACTGGACTTGAACCCCGTTGTTGAGGTCAACTACGCTCTGCGTCTCAACTCTACCGACGTACATGTCGAGCTAATTAGATAAACTGGAAACAGCGGGAAAGCAGTCAATATGGAGGTAAGCGGTCAGCTGGTAAGAGTGAAAAGGAACGCCGTCAGCCTCATCGCAGCGTTCGCTTTAAAGATGAAAAGCAGCGATACGTACTTCTGGCTACATAATTCAAGATCTCCAGAAATGTTTATAGGGCTACGCTTTCAGAATGAGCCTATGTTGGCAGATGTTGCAATGGGACTTTTGTGAATGTGCACATTGTGATGCAGATGCTGAAACAATACATTGTGCAGCCGTAGTAAACAGAATCTACCTCTTCACATTTAAAATATGTATCACCATAAGAATCAATACATAACTGAATCAAGATATGTGTAATTGTAACAGTTTTTTATATATTTTAAAATTTTCTGTCTTGAAAAAAAAGAATGATAAAAAAACTGACATTTTTCCAAACACTTGACCTTTTTAATTCAAAAAACTAACCTGTGAAACTACATTACATCATGAAAACTTCCAATTTTGAAATATCTCTAATACAGTAGTTTGGCTGAGCAGCTGCCCGGACCGAAATGTCCGCACTGAGTTCCATCATAAAACTTGGCATTCAATCCCTAGACGTGATTGACAGCGGTGAGCTTGGCTCAAGCGGGCGACCAGCCGCTGCTATCAGCCTCGTGCACATGATGTAAAGCCGCGCTGTCATCACACACCATTACAGACCACCACAGACTTACCCGGACCATAACTCTTATTTCAATCAGCCAGAGACTGAAATGGTGAGAGAAAAGGACACAGAGAAGAGGAGAGAAAATGTCCGGTGTGTCTTAAACTAAGCTCATGAACCATTTACCATCACAAGAGCCAACAGCTGGGAATGTTTTCATGAACGTAAAAGATAGATTATTCCACAAGTCTGCTTCTCTTTAAATCACGCTGAAGAAAACTGCACATTGTTGGTGTGCGAGGCAGGAAATATAATAGGAATGCAGGAGTTTGCCATTCATTTTCTTTTCGGCTTAGTCCCTTTATCAATCACACACAGCGGAATGAACGGCCAACTTATCCAGCACATGTTTTTTTTACTCAGCGGATGCCCTTCACTGGGAAAACACTCATACACTCTCATTCACACACATACACTACGGACAATTTAGCATACCCAATTCACCTGAACCACGTGTTTGAATTGTGGGGGAAACCGAAGCACCCAGAGAAAACCTACGCGACCGTAGGGAGAACATGCAAACTCCACACAGAAATGCCAACTGACCCAGCCGAGGTTCAAACCAGCGACCTTCTTGCTGTGAGGCGACAGCACTACCTACTACGCCACCGCGTAGCCCCGGACTTTGCCATTTAAAATTGTATTAGCCGAGGAACTCCTTTAAGGGTTACAATTGTTCCAAATCTGTAGGACTTTCTTTCTTCTGTGGAGCATGAAAGTTTATATTTCAAAGGTTTGAGGCTGGTGAGATTTCGAATGATTTTGAAAGAAGAAGCTGTTAAAAACTGAACTACTGTGAAATATTAATCGCAGTTAAAATAACAGTTTACTATTTTATATATGCTGCACTGCTTGCTTTGACCTTAAATAACTCTTGCACAATGTTCAACCTTAAATTCCTCTTTTGCACAATATTCACCTTTAATACCTCTCTTGCACAATATCCTGCACAATATTGTTCAGTCTCATGTAAAAGTACTTGTATAGTCTGTCTTATGTGTATAGTTATCTTAAAGTATATGTTAGTTATGCAAAGGTTTGCACTATGCACTTATGTCCAGTGTTGTGTTTGTATTTATGATTAATTTATGTAGCACTGTTGTCCTGCGAGACACAACATTTCATTCTTCTGTATGTCCACACAATTAGCAGAATGACATTGAGGCCCAATCCCAATTTTACCCCTTAGCCCTTTCCCTCACCCCTTGTTTTGCGCGTTCACGTGAAGAGGTAGGGGTGTCCCAATTCTCTTTAGCTTAAAGGCGTAGGGCTAAGGGGAAGGGCTAGATAACCCTTGAAACAGAGATTTTTCCTGACCACATTCGAAACCAAGGGGTAAGACAATTTCCCAGAATACACCATTCACCACGGGCAGCATGGCTGCACACGGAAGTCAGGAGATGCACAAATTAGTATTTTCTTTGGTCATTATTACGATTTTTTATGACAAACAAACATTTGTTTTAATACATTCATAACCGCGTTCATGTTTTACCATCATGCTTTTTAAAAAAAACGCTAAAATAAAAAAAGCTAAATTTCGCTATCTATAATCCCTAATAATAACTCCTGTACAGCAGTCCCAGAACATTCTGACACTCGATGACACTCGAATACCCTGTAAGAAAAGTCTAGTGGCTGGGAATGATCTTTTTACAGTGTCTGTTATGACGTTAATGTTGTTGTTGTGTGTTTACATAGCCACATATGGCCTTGGTGTAAATGCACAGTACAGTTACAATCTTATTGCCACATTAGATCGTTATGGTAAAATAATATATGCCTTCAGTGATTTCCTGAAGAGAAATACCAAAAAATAACACAACTGGAATAACTACAGTGGCTGCGATCATTGATCTCATATAAAGAAAGAAATCGCGATGACATACGATGACGTGTGCAGTGTTGTAGTGCTGTCCCATTTCTTAGGGGTAAATTTTGAAGGCCTTGCCCTTCACACTCTGTTTCAAGGGCCAAGGGGAAGGGGTAGGGGTAGAAAAAATAGAATTGGGATTGGGCGCATAGCTCGACTTGACTTGACTTGATATTATAGCTGCAAAACCAAGTTTTGATGAAAACAAAGTTATTAAAAGCATTAAAAATAATTAATTTCCATCAATTTGATCGCTCAATAGTCCAAATTGCATTCTAAGGCTATGTCTACACTAATCCGGATTAGAGCTGCATGATTCTGGCTAAAATGAGAATCGCGATTTTTTGCTTAAAATAAAATCACGATTTTCTCACGATTCTGTAGATGTAAAATAAAGGTTAATATGTCACGGTTGCAGGTTGTGCGCACTTCCTGGTGTGTCTCTGTTATTGTCACGTGGTTTTGTTTTGTCATTCATGTGCGCTGTAGTAGCGTTGTGTTTTGATCACGTGTTGTTGATCAGCTGCACTGATCATTCGTGTCAGCTGTATCTAATTATCCCTTCTATATATGTGCATGGCGTTCTTTTGAACCTTGTCAGTTCGTTATTGCTCATATTGCCCTCTGTGTGTTATTAGGACGCTCGGTAATTTTTTGGATCTGCCTGTCGTTCCGAAGACCTTTCGGATTTGGACTCGTTGGACTTGTTCTGTCAGCTCTGCACTATTTTCTGTTCTTTTGTTTTGACCCTTTGTTTCTCCGGTCATTAAAGACCTTGCAATTGGATCCTTATTGTACTGTATTTTTTTATATCTCATGACAGAACGAACTGACAAGGTACAAAAGAACACCAAGCACATATATAGAAGGGATAATTAGATACAGCTGACACGAATGATCAGTGCAGCTGATCAACAACATGTGATCAAAACACAACGCTACTACAGCGCACATGAATGACAAAACAAAACCACGTGACAATAACAGAGACACACCAGGAAGTGCGCACAACCTGCAACCGTGACATAATATGAGTAGGCTATTATTACTGTTATTTCAGAATACAACTATTCATAATTTTGATGTTGAATTATTGTGTTTGAGACATGCTTGCAAACTGTCTTTGACAACATTGTTATTTTTTTCCACTGGTAAAATGAGTCATTTGTCATTATCAGATTCCCTCTTGCATTATATTCAACATTATATAGGCCAGAGTAGTTATACTGACACTGTTAAACATTTATTCTCATGTACAACACTGTGTTCGTTATGAAAAAAAAAACAATTTTAAATGCTTGTCGTAATCATAACTCTAAAATGCGATATGATTATTTAAATGATGTGCCTGCTTTCGGTTTCATTTTCACTGCTAAGTGCGGTTCAGACTTCCCGCGCGGCTCCCAAACGATCGCTCTGTGCCACAAACTGAATGTTATTTACAACTTTATTACCTGTTATTCACAGCCTATGCAAGTTCTGTTCACTAAAGTGGGCATCATTCACAAGCGTGCGCCCGCCCTCTCTGTGGTAACAGCTCACGTCATGGGTGTTTTCGCGGCCGTGAATACATCATTACATCATACATGAAGACAGAAATGACATTTGTGGGTGAATTATACCTTATAAATACAGTATGTGAGTCTTTCAACACCATTTGGAGGTGTCCACGTTGCTGAACATTGTATGTAAACAACGTGAAGACTTGTGCGGCCGCCTTTGCTTCTCTCCAGAACTTGAAAATATGATAGCAGAATCGTATAAATGCTGAATGAAGATCGTCTAGGGGGTCGAATCGAGATCGCGATCTTTTTACGATTAATTGTGCAGCTCTAATCCGGATAAATTTTAAGTTGGTAAAGATGAAAACATTTTTTAATCTAAAAACGCTCCATGTTCACACTATCGTTTTCAATCCTTTTCATCATCCACACTTAAATGACTGAAACCGCTTTCATTCAGTACTGCGCACAGATGTAAGTTGATTTTATCTGCGTCATATCCGCCTTCATGGCGTTTATTTTCTTTCTGTTTCTTTAAAATATTGCTGCAAAACTGGTCTGCAGAAAAAAACAGCTCCTTTCCTTTGAAAAGAGGCAATATGAAGCAAGTGTAAACTGACAGTGCAGTATGTAGGTTTGACACCCAGTGGCTGAACTAGGTATTGCACACCTGGTTCAAAAAACACGCAAGGGCAGGTTGCCAGATTGATGACACCAACAGGAGCGAGCCTGACTATCGAGCCTAAAGGCTGATTTAAGTCGTGTTCTAAATAAAAGCAACGGTACGGGCTAGAAGGAACATTTTCCATATTAAAAAGAGTTTTGTTCTAACCAACACCTGAAATTTATAATTTAATATTTATATGCTTCTATTTCTGAACAACTGAAAACTGACAATGATCACCTCAGGTACACCTCATGTGCTTTATTCAGTGTTAAATGCTAATAATGTGAGTTTGAATGCCATTTTACATGACATTTACTGCCATACTACTGAAAGCAACAGCAGATAGTTCACCTCAGATCTTGAAAATAAAATAAACCGTTTGAAATTGAACTTTAGAACTGTGACTCAATGCAAACCAACACATATCAGTGATTCAGCATCTACATTTGATAATGTTAAAGGTTTAATATGTGTTAATTAGATTATAAACCTTATTATTTCGTTGGAGTGTAGTAAGTGCACTCTTCTGTGCTTCTGAATGGCTGCGTTTTAATTTCTGTCGTGTTTCGTCTGGTGCAAACAGCCAAATTGCTTATCACGGCAAATTTTATCACGTAGCGTGTTATTAGGACACAGGGTTACAATGTAACCTGCCCACCTGATGTTTACATTAGTAATATTTATATTATTTGCTAATTAATAACCTCAAGTGGAACTCTGAATCAGTGTCTCATTTCTGAGTCTGCTACTGTCCACTGGGGGTTGGATTTTGGTCACGGACGTATGCTTTGAGAGACTTCCTGACTGAATGAATCAAATATGCTGCAACCCGGGGTGCTGAAATGTAATTGGCTAAACTGACAGAGGGCGGGTTAAATCACCAAAACAAAGACAGATGTTCCGGCACGTAACTCACATTTTCAAAGCAGAATATCTGACTTCAGCATTGTTTTTCAGATCAACAAGAATGTTCACTTGGCATGTTTCTTAAATATCTGCAGACATATTATGCTATTATTATGCTTTAGAAGAGTCAAAAACGTACATACAGCACCTTTTATAAAGCGGTCAATAAAGACAGCATCCAAAAAATCTGCTTTATAATGTCGCCCACCGTATTGGTCACATGGTTGAGTCACATGACTCAAATGCATCATCGTTTTCAAAAGGCTCCATTTTTAGTCAACATTTCAACACGAAAACAGCATTTTCGAATTGTCACAAGGGAGACGCTGACAACAGAGGTGCGGATCCAGATGTATGCAGGCAAATCCAAAGTCGTGGTAATTAAACAGGCATAACGGTCAGTACAGGCGGCAAGGTATCAAAATAAGAAAACAAAGCAGAGATCAAACACAGAAGGACAAGACCAGAAAAACGTGTTGTAGTGTTCACAAAGACAGATTAACAAGACTCAGCAACTTGTGTGTGAAACAGAGGGGTTTAAATAGTCTAGATAATCAATGATTATGAGTATCAGCGTGTGTGTGTGTGTGTGTGTGTGTGTGTGTGTGTGTGTGTGTCCAAATGACTGTCAGCTGTGGCAAGAGTGATTGGTGCAATAACTTCTGGCATATGTAGTTCAGTAGGAAGTGATTTCCAATGGAGAAAACACTGCTGGTGATTACAACAAACTACAGGAAATAATCTCCAGCAGAGCTGCACAGCAAAAAAATCAGTGTACATTTAGCTCATTTTGAGTTTAACTTAACACTCCTTGGGTGTACATATGACTCCCTCCATTTTGGAGTTAAAATAACACTTTCTAAAGTGTGAAATTTGTACATTACTCTCAGAGTTCATTTTAACGTAAGAGTTTATTCTTACATCGAACTGAAGTGTGTGTTACCCTTCAAAGTGTTAATATACTAACTTTTTTCCTGTATTATCAATTGGTGTGTGTGACAGAAAACAGTGATCAAATAGGTTGAAAATAGTTTTAATTTATTAAATGTTCATTAATCTTTTCAGAAATAAATTCAATACATTTAACTATTTGCATTTTAAAATGCAACAAGACATGTTTCGAGTTTAAGTAAAACATACTGGTTTAATTACTGTTTCTCTGAAAGAACCGGTGCGAGTAAAAAAACTGGACTTCCCATCACTAGTGGGAAATGCATATTGGGTTAAAAGTTTAACACTGAAAAATAACTCTTAAATATACACTTTTTCACACTCGTGGATTAAAATGTACTCCGGTTTTAACACTGAACAACACCAAAAAAAATCACACTGTATATTTAACACTGGAATTTTTGCTGTGTGGAGATCACAACACAAATATATCCACTTTGGACACTGTTTTCTTTCCACTGTGGAAAGAAAAATATGTATTTTTAAATGAAATTATATCATTGTGTAATTGGTTCAATCTTCCCAAGTCCACGTTCAAGTGTGTGTATGTGTAGAAATTTAAGTCAGTGTTTACTGAAATCACATTCATGAATTGTTCTTTTGTGTGTGACCTTTTCATTAAATCAGCTGATCCAGTTCACAAAGCCAGCATGAATGATTTATTCTCAGATTGGATTGTGATTCTCTTACTAGAGCAGGGGATCAAGTTTTAAGTTGTTTTTTGAGTGGTTCATCACTCAAAGCTAAATTATGGCTTCAGAAGACTTGCAGTCAGAACAAGAGCACTTCTGATTATTAATGTTATGGTGCTTGTGATTCCTTTTTGAAGTTAGAAATTTCCTCATCTAATTTTTGAGTTCCATATAATATAAAAAAAGGTTATGTTATACAGCATGTCACCTAAAAATAACCATTTGCAGGTTACATTCATTAATTTTACTTGGGCTTAGTGCCTTAATTATCAGAGGTCACCACAGCAGAATGAACCACTAACTATTCCAGCATATGTTTCATGCAGCGGATGCCCTTCAGTTGCTACCCAGTACTGGGAAACACACATACACACTTACATTCACACAGGGACTCGTACACTACGGCAAATTTAGTTAATCTAATTCACCTCCACCGCATGTCTTTGGACTGTGGGGGAAATCGGAGCACTCGAAGGAAACCCACGCGAACACGGGGAGAACATGCAAATTACACAAAGAAATGCCAACTGGCCCAGACGAGACTCTAACCAGAGGCCTTCTTGCAGTGAGGCGACAGTGCTAACCACCGATCCACCATGCTGCCCTTCCAGGTTACAGAGCTGCGGAAAAAAACACATATTCCAACTCAGACTGGAAAGAAAATCCTCCTAAGCTCTAATGGAGCCTCAGAGATAGCACATTCAGGTTGCAAGAGAGATGAAAACCTTCTCCACTGAGCTTCCTTCAAATGTGCCATGTGTGAATCTGAACCTTTCTTCTCTTTTGCTTTATCCTCAAAAAAATCTCCCTCTGCCACACAGTTGGATCGAGCTCAGAGCTCAGAGAGAAAAACCATTTATTTCCTCTTTTACTGTAGCCAAAGAATGTCTCTGCCGCCACAGTCGTGGACCTTAGAGGACCATCTGGAGGCTTGGAACATTCCAGTATGATTGCCCTGAGGAGAATGCAGACCTGCATTCCAGGCTGAGGGAGGGAGTCGGGGACCACGCAGAGCTGGAAGTGGACGGAGCCAAGATCGCAGAGGAACTTCTCAAAGTTCTTGCACACAGAGACTCCTTTGTTCATTTAGCCATGGAAAGTTGGCTTTGTTCAAGGGTGTGTGTGTGTGTGTGTTTTAGCTCATGCCCTTCTGGATAGGAAAAACCTTTGTGATAAGAAATTAAAATGATAATTCACCCAAAATTTAATATTCCGCCTAGTTTACTCACTCTTATGTCGTACCAAAATTGCCTTACTTGCTTCTGTGTAACATTTTGAAAGGTTTTGTAAACTGCCAAACCAAGTAACAAAACTTATAAAACATGATTGGAGACCAGTGCAAACCAAAACTGGAGATGATATGAAGATATATCTATATAGTTTAGAGGGTTAATTCACCATAAAATTATTATTCTGTCATCATTTAAACAACCACATGTCATTGCAAACCCATAAGGAATCTGAATGTGTTGATCCTAAAATATAATTTTTTTGATATTTGGGGCTGTGAAGTTTAATAAGAATATAGATAGATAGATAGATAGATAGATAGATAGATAGATAGATAGATAGATAGATAGATAGATAGATAGATAGATAGATAGATAGATAGATAGATAGATAGATAGATAGATAGATAGATAGATAGATAGATAGATAGATAGATAGATAGATAGATACACAAAGGAATAATCGTCATTATTAATCGTGATTAGCATTTTTTCTGTTATCGTGCAGCCCTACCATCATATGAAGAAATATAGACTATATTTTCCCACCTAACGCTTTTTTAAAGAAATGATAACCTCGGTTTCTGTTGACTGAAACTGATTGGCAAAGAGCGAGCCTTCAAAAAGTCTGATTTGTGGTATATAGTAAAAACCCAGGTTGGCTTTGTTCAAGTGTGCATTTGTGAAAAAGCATTGATGTCCAAATCTCTCTAGAGCCCATCTACATTAGAAAAACCTTTGTGATAGTTCACCGAATATGAAAAATCTTAAATTTTTTACTCATACTATTTTTATAATTGTTCCACACAAATATGACTGACTACTTCTGTGTAACATATTTTGAAAAATGGCAACAATGGCATTCCAAATTTCCCATTTTTATTGGAATTTTATTGTCGAAAGTTTAAGATCCAACTTTTTATGGATTTTTGATGAATTAGTTGATCCATTTCTCAAAACAGAATCATTTGGTCAGGAATCAGATTGGTCCAGTTACTTGTTTGTCTGAACTGACTGATTCAATGATCCACTCAAAGCAAACAATAGCTCCCAAAAGGGTAAGATTATCCAGCCTGATCTCACGAGAAAATGTAGCCATTTAACGTTTTGTCTGTTTAGTGGATAATTTGTACAAATTCGTACAGTACAGTTCAGTCGAACAACAATGTACAATTTTAAAAAGGAGGCGTGGTACCAAACCCAACCCCTAAACCCAACCGTCATTGCGAATGAGATCGTACAAATTCCAACGCAATCTCGCGGCAATTCGTAACTTTTTGATTTAGTGCCTAATTCATATGAATTTGTACGATCTAATTCGTACAAATTAGTACGATTTGCTCATCACCCAATAACGGTTGGGGTTTAGGGGTGGGATTGGGTGCCACGCCTCCTTTTAAAAATCGTACATTTTTGTACGACTGAACTTTGTACGAATTTGTACGAATTAGCCACTAAACTGACAAAACGTAAAATACTTATGTTTCCTCGTGAGATCAGGCTGACTAATTCATATGACTTAGCCACTAAATCAAAAAGTTATGAATTGCCGTGAGATAACGATGGATTATCACACAATTTTGACAGATTTCCACCAATTTATGGCTTTCTAAGTTTGAAAACCTTAATTCTTACTTATTGAAATTAGTTGAATTCCGACTGCACGATTTTTAAAGTAGTCGCGTCACGGATGTTTTCACACTGCATGACTATCTGGGATATCGTTCAGTCGCTGCTGTGTTTACACTGCAAGATGGTTCGGCGACACGGGGTTTCACACTGCATGACTTTACAATAGGAAGAATCGACGAAAACTTTATCTTGGTCCGCAAACTACATCTCACAACCAAACACTTTAGAAGTGACATGGAAACAATGCGAGCTCATGTAGTATCTTTTGTTATGAACTAGCCTACATATTGAGAAAGGAGCCTTTAGTGAGGTTGAAAATGTACTTATTTTGCTCACCTGGGATTTGAAGGGAATAAGCAATTTCTCTTCAAAATTTTTTTTGACCCAGTTGTGGCATTGCTTAGATGACATGTCAAACAGACACGGGTGCTCCTGACAAATTTCCACTAGTCTTTCCTCCATTTCTTGAGTGCAAATAGACAGAAAAGAAGCCCTTTTAACTTCTCCTTAACCTTCTGCTGGACTACAGATACTCATACTAGCGAATGCTGCTCTCTCATTGGCTGTAGGTAATCACAGATGTTATTTTCAATCAGAACACATTTCACATGGCATGATTTGAATCGCCGCCATATCTCACAGGTCAGATTGTGTCTTTGATAGTTCACACTGTGTGATTGTTACTTGCGTGAACGAGCGCCTGTGATTTTAGACATTCCTCTGCGATTTCTCGAAACCCATCGGCGAGTCAAAATCAGGGCTAAAATCATGCAGTCTGAACCCGGCATGAGTGTGCTTCATGCCTCTTGAAAAGTGAAGCCAAATCATCTCAATCGCCCCCTTGTGGCTGGCTGCAGTATAGATCAAAAACCCCACGCTTAATAGGGTATATGCCGAACGTCACACAACTAAACCTGATCCCTGGTTAGAACTCTTCCGCTCATCGCCATTTCATATGCGACATCGGTTTGTTATTGAAAGTAGTAAGTAGTGTTTTATACGTTATATAATAGGGCATATGCACAACTTTCACGTTCCAGTCAACCTTCTTTATAGACCTGTGAAAGGCTGCCCTAATGCTGACATCACCAGTCAACCTGTCTTTATTCGATACTGGTGCAAAAAATCACAAAGTGTTAATGTGAATATGTAGATCCATACATCCATACAGCAGACTAAGTAACGTTATAGCGTTAGCTAGTTACTGACATTGTACAGCATTTCCATTCCGCTAGCTTACATATCTTCATAATCCATTATGTATGATGAAGCATACAATTTAAATCCTTTGGCCAATTTGGTGGCCGGACATTTAGATGATAATGAGCATATCCGGTGGACATCTGTGATACTTAACTTAGGTAGTTCCTGGAGGCTTCTTGTATAAAACAACCCCATATTAGCGGAGAGTGAAAACTGGTGTTCTACCCAGGTTGACTGGAGCGCAAAAGTTGTGCATATACCCTATTATATAACGTATAAAACACTACTTATTACTTTCAATAACAAACTGATGGTGCATATGAAATGGCGATTAGCGGAAATGTTCTACCCTGGGGTCAGGATTGGTCATGTGACGTTCGACTTATACCCCATATACAAACAAATGGCAATTTAGACAAATAAAAATATAATTACATTTCAAATCAAATGTTCCATAATGTTGTTTGCATTATTTAAAATGTTTATTTCTGAATGTTTCTGTATGTTCATTTCTGAATAAAATGGCTTTAATTTAGCTTTGTTTTGCTATATAAATAGGTTGTTGTGTCATAGTTGTGTGTTTTGCGAATGGATCTGCATTAGAAGGATCTCCGATACTGCACATTCAGCTCTTGATCACCACTGCACAGTCTCTGGCTCCATATGACATCATCAGTGTCATCATATAAAAGATGGCAGCGGCCACATATGGGACATTTTGGCTTCACTTTTCAACTGTGGATGGAAATGAAGACACATCATCCAACTTTTTTACAGACCTATCCTTTAAAATGTCTTATTTTGTCTTCTGTGGAACAAAGAAAGCCACAAGTGCTTGAAGCAATGTGAGGTTGAGCAAAGACACATTTCCCAGTAAATATCAATTTAACTGGAATAAAAGACTATCATCTCAATTTCCAGATAGTTTTGTTGGCTGATGGAGGAGGAAGGAGTGGTAGATAATGTATTGAAGGGACACCGAAGCAGACTGAGGACATGTTAGACGGTCAAATCTGAAAAAGTATCCGGACACTCTTTCATGTGCTGCACACACCCATGAGCTCGCTCACATATGCTATTCTGAGCATCTGAGGATTTGAACATCCCCGCTCTCTTGTGAATCACTGCCTTTCTCAATTATGTGAGCTGGTTGCAAGATTTATGCCTCAAAGCTAAAATATCATACTGGATTTTTTTTGAGCCAGTTAAGTTTCCATGAATAATTCATGAACGAAAGCTCTCCTTCCAGCACGTGCCTGCCTGACTTCAGTTTATCTGGCCACACACATACATACACACACCAGCGCTCAAAACAATGCCAACACAGACCTCTTTATATTCAACACACCCACAGCAAACTCGTTTTGAGTCTCGTCACCCGGACCAACTAATAAACACTCTCGTGACACTGCATGTAATAAATAAATGAAAGGTAATTGTGATTTTTAAAAATCATATGTTGAATTTCTAGTTTGGCGACACGGTGGCTCAGTGGTTAGCACCGTCGCCTCACGGCAAGAAGGTCGCTGGTTCGAGTCTCAGCTGAGTGAGTTGCCATTTCAGTGTGGAGTTTACATGTTCTCCCCGTGTTCAGGTTTCCTCTGTGTGCTCCAGTTTCCCCCACAGTCCAAAGACATGCGCTATAGGTGAATTGGGTAAGCTAAATTGGCCGTAGTGTATGTGTGTAGATGAGTGTGTATGGGTGTTTCCTGGTACTGGGTTGCAGCTGGAAGGGCATCTGCTGCATAAAACATATGCTGGATAAGTTGGCAGTCCATTTCGTTGTGGCGACCCCTGATTAATAAAGGGACTAAGCTGAAATGAAAATGAATGAATGAATTTCTAGTGTAAATCTTCTCAAAATGAGGTAAAATAAGATATAATGTAAGCTCAGAATACATTTTTCTCTTGTGATTCCAAGTTTCACCTGACATTTTAGGTGCTCACAATTCTGAATTATTTTAAATTTCCAATTTTTAGACTTTGCCATTGAGAGAAAAAAACAGTTGCAAGAAATACTTTCAAAATGGCAAGATATATATTCAGAATTGGCATTGTCGCCTCAGAGCAAAAAGGTCACTCATTTGAGTCCCGGCTGGGTCAGTTGGCATTTCTGTGTGGAGTTTGCATGTTCTGCCCAGGTTTGCTTGGTTTCACCCACAGTCCAAAGACATGCGCTATAGGTAAATTGAATAAACTAAATTGGCCGTAGTGTATGTGTGTGTGTATAAATGCGAGAGTGTATGGGCATTTCCCAGTACTGGGTTGCAGCTGCAAGGGCATCCACTGCACAAAACAAATGCTGGAATATAGTTGGCGGTTTATTCTGCTGTGGCGCCCCCTGATAAATAAGGGACTAAGTCGAAAATGAATGAATATTCAGAGTCTGATTTTTTCCTTGTAGTTAGATATTCTGATAACAGCAATTAGAGATTCCTGATAAATTCTAAATTAAAAATAAATTGGTTTTACAGCGGTTTGGAAAAGTCAAGGTTTTAAAACCGCCAAAAGTTTTCTGTTATTTCGTACCGAAGATATATGCAAGTTGGTTTATTTTTTTTTTTTTATTTTTTTTTTTTACATGTTTTTCATAACTATTTTATTTAGTTTTTTAGGGTAACAGTATCTCCAGCAGAAAAGAAACCTCCACATTAAAAGCTACTGGTCCAAAATATTTTAAATGTTTCTTAAAATAAAAACATTGTATTCAATGAGTGAAAAAAGTTGTTGCTTTTTACCCAGACATTTAAAAAGAACTTGTTTTGGAATCTTATACCGGCCCATGCCTAACTGTGAGTGTATAAATACAATATATAAATGATTATTAATTATAAAATATATAAATAAAATCCTAAACAGTTTTATTGTTTATTATATACAGTGCTTATAACATAATTTTTTTTATTTCATGCAAAAAATACAACATTCATTAAAAACTTATGGAAACCTGATTTTTTTTATATCTTATGCTTTTATACATATTTACAATTCAATTTTAAAATCAGTCACACAACTAACATTTTAGTCCCTCCACACATCCCCCTCTCGCAAAAAAGGGAAAAACTAAAATATTCCTCCTATCCCAACCCAAAAATTCTTCTGCATTTCGCCTTGATCAACAAAGCGTGAGCAAAGAAAGCACCTATCATTCCAGACTAGTGCAAATAAAAGGCAAGGAAGTCATGCAGCACGCCACTTTTATTACAAGAATGTAAACACATGCGAACACAGGCAAAGCCGTGACCTACTTCTCCTGACGGCAGTGTTGTGTACAGTCAAAGGGGCCTGATGTTCCAGCCTGTTGGAACGATTCAGAGTCATTTCCGTAAGGAGTCACGGAGGAATCATTTCTTGTAAACCATGAGGGTTTCTTTATAAAGGTTGAGATTGGCCAGCTGATGGTGCCCTGCTGCTCATACACGGTTTTCTCTGGAAGTCTGCATTGACAATCACATCTCTTAACATGAAAGAATAGAAAACAGCGAGTCTCCTAAATGTCTCCAAAAGTGAGAACTGTTATTGCACATTTTCTTCTGAAATACACAATATTGTTATATGCCCACTAGATATTAAATGTCTGCACTTTGTGATGGGAAAGTATAATAGAATTTTGGCACTTCTCAGGTCATCAAAGCTTATTTTGACATTGATTTATTCTCCTTATGATGGTATCAAGGTAAACTGATTACTTCATTATTAAAATGCCTTAACATTTAATTAAATTAATGAAAAATTGGGGGCGATGGCTCAGTGGTTAGCACTGTTGCCTCACAGCAAGAAGGCTGCTGGTTTGAGCGCCGGCTGAGTCAGTTGGCATTTCTGTGTGGAGTTTGCATGTTCTCCCCTGGATAAGTTGGTGGTTCATTCCTCTGTGGTGACCCCTGATGAATAAAGGGATTAAGCCGAAGGAAAATGAATGAATGAATTCAATTCAATTAAATTCAGTTCAATTCACCTTTATTCGTATAGCGCTTATACAATGTAGATTGTGTCAAAGCAGCTTCACATAGAGATTGTAGTACTGTAAATTGAAACAGTGTCAGTTCAGTTTTCAGTGTTTAAGTTTCAGTGAATGAATGAATGAATGAATAAATGAATGAATGAATGAATGAATGAATGAATGAATGAATGAATGAATGAATGAAAATTTAAAATTGCTGCAGCAGTTACTGACTGTCACTCATTCATTCTGTCATTGTATTCAATACAAATTGAAAGAGAATCATTCAGACAACTTCTGAGATTTTATGCACTGTAAATGTACTATAAAAGCATGGCTCACAAAATTCCAAAATCACTGTTAGCCTTTCAGGGGTAGGTGTTTTTGAGTTTTTGGTAGCCTGCAGTAAATTCAATTCTCCTAAAAAAGAAAAGACATAGTTTACAAAATAAACAGAAATACATGCATTTACTAAATAAAAAAGTTATAATGAAATTCAGCAACACGGTGGCGCAGTGGGTAGCACGTTCGCCTCACAGCAAGAAGGTCGCTGGTTCAAGCCTCGACTGGGTCAGCTGGCGTTTCAGTGTGGAGTTTGCATGTTCTCCCTGTGTTCGCGTGGGTTTCCTCCAGGTGCTACAGTTTCCCCCACAAGTCCAAAGACATGTGGTACAGGTGAATTGGGTATGCTAAAATTGACCGTAGTGTATGAGTGTGTGTGTGTGTGTGTGTGTGTGTGTGTGTGTGTGTGTGTGTGTGTGTGTGTGTGTGTGTGTGTGTGTGTGTGTGTGTGTGAATGAGTGTGTATAGAGGATTCCCAGTGATGGGTTGCGGATGAAAGGGCATCCGCTGCTTAAAACATATGCTGGATAAGTTGGCAGTTCATTCCGCTGTGGCGACCTCAGATTAATAAAGGGACTAAGCCGAAAAGAAAATGAATGAATGAATGAAATTCATTACAGGCTACATACATATTTTTGAAAATAACCAAGTTTTTTTTATTTTTTATATACTTTTTAAAATTATTTTTAGGGTTTTTCACTTTTTTATTGGGATAGGATAGTAGAGGACAGACAGGAAAGCATTGGGAGCAGAGGGAAGGGAAGGATCGGCATAGGACCTTGAATCAAATTTGGGTCGCCATGAGCACCATAGTGCTATACTGTATGTCGGCGCACTTAACCACTAGCCTATTGTCACCAACATTATTTATTTTTAATTGTCCATTAAAAAAAAATGATGTGAAAATTTGGTAGGCCCACCTTTATTATTAATATTTATTTTTATTTTTTAGCAACTTTGTAGCGAAGTACTGGTTCTTTTGACAACACCAATTAGTGTAGGTGCAAATTCAAACACATATTGATAGTGGCTCCTCAATGCATGAAAATGCATAAGCAAAAGCATTGAAACAGGCTATATTTTTCCTTCCACTGGAAAACATAATAACCCCAGGACATCAGGCTAGCAGTTTTGCGAGCCCTGAAAAGTCATATTCCACTACAAAAACATAAAAACAAATAAATTAATTAATTGAATCAAAATAAATATTCTAATAAATAAAATGTACATTTAAAATAATTGACTTTATAGTATTTTTGTTGTTCTATCTGTCATTTATACAGCTTTTTATGATTTATAATTTCATAATAAATTAGAGATATAAACCACTGGATATATCATTTAAATAATAGGATATGAACTAAATTGATTCCAGTAAAGAAATGTTGGAGTAAAATATCATTAACAGCAATGACAATAACGTCACAATGTAAAAACATTTTTAAAATGGATTTAAATACAGTATAAGCTTCATTGTCGTCACTGACTATTACAAATGTTATGGAAATAATATTTCTTTCTGAAATGTTTGGGTTGAAATATGTCTATCCTCAGGAGATATCTAATCTTGCATGTCATGTAGGAAGGATATATTGTGGACTGAAATTCATCCTGCAATCATAATGGGCTGCATCCACTGGTGTCAGGTTTACAAGACACTATCTGATACCAAAGACGCTCTCATTGATTTCTGTGAAGGACGAAAACAGATTTTCTTCACCTCTGCCCTGTTCGGTTCACTAAATGTGTGGCTCCCTCACACGTTTTTATCCCATTTTCCAGCAACATACCAAAAGCATTCCAGACATTCCAAGCGGTCAATGGAATTCTTGGACATATAGTACAAAAACTGACCATAGTTACGTTGCCATCTATGTATTTTTATGCACATTTTGGGATTTGCATAAAAAATACATACTCAAGGTACTTTTTGTATGATAAGAAGATATGTGAATAAAATTACGGAAAAATCAATTTGTGCACAACAAACAGCATGTGACTTTATCCAGATCATGTGATTGGACAACCAGACAAACTAGTGGATCAATTTCAATGCACAAATTGAAATGGTATAGTCATTCTAAACTGCTGAAGCCAAAGTCTGCCATTAAAACAATTTAAAGGGGCATTTAAACCATGTTTATTCATTTTGGTAATTAATTTTACATTTAGCATTAGCATTAGCTCAATTAGCATTTTGAGGCCAAACCTTTGAAAGCAAGCTTCAAGGTTCAACATTTGTAACTGCAAACGAGCTACAGTGGTTTCCCTGGTTAAAGCAACTTCCATTTGAATTCTTCATCATTTACACCAGTTTTCCAAAAGTAACAATTTTATTGTCTTAAACAGATTTAAAGGGATAGTTCATCCAAAACTGAAAATTCTGTCATCATTTCCTCACTCCTTACTTGTTCCTAATCTGTTTGAGTTTCTTTCATCTATTGAACACTAAATATGTTGAAGAAAGCAGGAAACCTGGAACCACATTGACTTCCATAATATTTGTTTTTCCTGCTATGGAAGTTAATGGTTACAGGCATTTCGGCTTTCTTAAGCATATCTTCTTTAGTGATAAACAAAATAAAGAAATGTATAAAGGTTTGGAAGCACACAAGGGTGAGTAAATAAGAAGTACATTTTTGGGTGAACTATCCCTTTAAAGGGGACCTATTATACCCCTGTTTACAAGATGTAAAATAAGTCTCTGATGTCCCTAGTGGGTGTATGTGAAGTTTCAGTTCAAAGTACCCAAAAATAATGTTTTATAACTCTCTAAAACTGCCCCTTTTAGGTTTTGATTGTAATTGTGCTATTTTGTTGACTGTCCCTTTAAATTTGAAGAGACATTTCTGGAGAGCACCAAATACGTCCCAGGAGCAAAATTTTTTTGCAATTTTTGTTTTCGCGAATCCACCAGAGCCGGCTGTGTACGCTTTTTGAGATCTCAAATTTCTCTCGCAAGTGTCATTCGCACATGCTGTTCTCGCATAAATCCACCAGAGGCTGCAGTGGACTGACTGACTGACTGATGACTGACCAACCCTCCTCCTTCCCTAAACCCAACCAATAGTGTTTTCAAAAGCACAGATTGACCCGCCACCCACTTCCCTTAACCCAACCAACAGTGTTTTCAAAAGCAATCCAGAAAAAGAAAAGCATCCGCCTGATTTTTACCACTTTCTCACCCTGCTATTTACTTGTTTATTCTATTTTTCTGCCTTCTGTTTTTGTTTTACCCGCTTTCTGGAACCCTTATTTGCAGTCGCCATGGTCTCCTCTTTGCGTCACAAGTCCGCTGACGTACATGGCGAGCTAACTGGACAAACTGGTAACAGTGTAAAAGCCATCCATACGGAGGTAAGCGGTCAGCAGGTAAGCGTGAAAAGGAACATACCACCCCGCAGCGTTCATTTTAAAGATGAAATGCAGCCATACGTACCTCTGGCTACATAATTCACAATCTCCAGAAATGTATATAGGGCTACGTATTCAGAATGAGCCTATGTTGCATTGTTCTCTTTTCAAAAGAGGGCGGAGCTACAAATGCCAATGTGTCAGCATAGTGGCAGAATAAACAAACAAGACTAACATCCTATACTAATGAGGGAGAGATTGTCACTTATGAGCAGGGCTTTCCCCCTCTGATGACACGTACAAAGGGAGAATGTCAATCAAAGTGTTTCAGCAGACTGATCTTATCAAGTCTGATTATAAAAAATTTCATTTATACGTTTTTACCATTAGATGCTAGTTATAGTCACAGACTGTTGCCACACAACTGTGTTTAAACCCCATATAAAAGTGATTATTTCCTTTTAATACAAGTAACGTTCCAAACTTTTAATGGAAACACAACTAGTAAGACATCAAGCGAGAGTCTCCACATGCTCTCCTTACACTGGAGCCAGTAAGTCTCTTCCTGCGGCTGCAGCTGTCTCCATCAGCTGGATTCCGCCTGTCTTTCTCATTCACACCACTATGCGCCCTCTCATCTCTCCATCCGTCTCTTTCCAAGCGCCCAGGGGTCGGTATGGGTCAGCTAAAACCAGCGTATACACCCTCAGCTAGGGCTGTTCCCACACAACCACAAATACACCAGGCACACCACTCAAGCACAGCCACACGAATGTACACACACACACACATACAAAAATCAGCACACCCCTTGGAATCCACAATTAGAAACATTCCAGCGTGACTAATTCAATATTGTCAATCTAGATTTAAACAAGATTTACACAGCACACAAACGTGGCATATTTGACAGCGAGCTAACAGGGGGAACGCAGGAGGCAATTCAGTTCATTTTGAAGTCCACAATGACCGGACGTAAAGTCAAGGACGGCTTTGGAAAAGTTAATGATTATTGTCAAACTTTGCCTGCATAATAATGACTTAAAGATAAGAGTTGAATGTCATGTAGTGGCTCAAACACTACACAAACTGACAGAGAATCTACACATTTTTATACAAGGGGTGTTGACAGTGATCTGCTGAAAGTTTACAGTTCAAGAAGTGAAAGCTTACAGTAAGACGACTGCTGTCTTCTGGATTACTGAAGCATCACATCTCAAAATCTCACTCAAGCACTCACACACACACACAGTTGTTGCCCCCTGACTTATTTGTGCTTTCCTCAGGGTAAGATTGTATAAGATTTCCCCACTGTAAAAATGACAATGTGATATATAGAGTAAGGCCAGAATAATTGTGGTATTCTGCGTCATAGCTGGATGTGAATTTGTCATTTTTTGCCACTGAATACTGAATATGAGGAATTTACAATTATGTGTAGATGGTGGAGATGTGCAAATACAAAAAAAAAGTCTATTTTTTTCAAGGCTGCAATTTTTTAATCAAAAACACAGTTAAAAATGGAGGTGTAATGATACACTCAAGTCACAATTCGATACTTGATGATAGGGTTGTTCCGATATCGATACTAGCATCGGAAATACTCGCCGATACTGCAAAAATTCTGGCATCGGTATCAGCGAGTATTTGAAACAATAAACCGATCCAATACCATCTTTTTAAAAGTTCCCGCTTCACTCATCGATGAACAGCGCTTTAGTTTCTAAAGCCAATCGCAGCCCTTTCTGTTGAGCGGGTGAAGACAATGACCAATCATAGGGATGTAAGAACTTGACAGCGCTCAAAAAGCAAGCGGGATAATATTTATTAGAGTTATTAGAGATAGAATTTATTTGTTATGAATGCTCATGCTGTCTTCTGTGCATGTATTGGAGTTTTGTCTAAAACATTCACAAAGAGTCTTTTTTTTTTGAGCGGGTAAAATTAAAGGTACAGTTCATGTATCTGACTGCTTGTATTAAAGGACAAAATTGTATTACAAATAATATTTAAATATAAATATATTTATAGATTTTAATACAATTTTTTTCTTGTGTTGTGAAGAAAAAAAATCTAATTATGTATGGAAAGCATCATCAATGCACCGTGATGCACCGAGATATCAAATTGAACTGAATCGATAGCATAATAATCGTAACCAAACCGAACTGTGAGACAAGTGTAGGTTCACACCCTTACATTTTTTATATCAATATCTCGATATTATGTATTGTACCATTCTAGTTAAAAAAAACATTTGTGAAATATTGTGAATATTTTAATATATCATAATATAATTCATTACTGTGATGGTAATGCAGAACTTTTCAGCAACGCATTACAGAAATGCTCTAATATTTTGAAATATTCTATTTCTAACATGTAGATATGCTATAAATTGGTTGAAAACTCCTGCTTTATATTTTTTTGTTGAAACTATGCAAATTTTGTAGGATAAATATGGACTGACGCACCGCAACTTACTGTATTTGCCAAGTACTGTGGACACAATGTATACATTAAAAGACAAAAGCACAAATAAACACAATGAACCAGTTTCTCTGTCAATTAAATGTAATGGATGCTAACAATGCCCTTATATGATATGCAACATAAACACCTCACACAGAAAACTAAATGACAGAAAACTTCATCTATTGTTGCATGACCTTTTAATGCAAACTTGCTGACTAAAAGTATTAATTTCTTAATCTCTCTCTCTCTCTGTGAGTGTACTGAAAGCTCACAATGGTTGACTAACTCCAACAACCAGATAATTGACTATACAAATTATTAATTTTTTAAATATTTACATATATTAGCATGCGGGCTGCACGGTGGCCAGTGGGTAGCACGTTCGCCTCACAGCAAGATGGTCGCTGGTTCGAGCCTCGGCTGGATCAGTTGGTGTTTCTGTGTGGAGTTTGAATGCTCTCCCCATGTTCGCTTGGGTTTCCTCCGGGTGCTCCGGTTTCCCCCACAAGTCCAAAGACATGCGGTTTAGGTGAATTGGGTAGGCTAAATTGTCCGTAGTGTATGTGTGTGAATGGGTGTGTATGAATGTTTCCCAGTGATGGGTTGCAGCTGGAAGAGCACCCGCTGTGTAAAACATGTGCTGGATAAGTTGGCGGTTCATTCCACTGTGGCGACCCCGGATTAATAAAGAGACTAAGCCGAAAATAAAATAAATGAATGATATATTAGCATGCTAACACTTGATTGTAAAGTGAATCCAGCTTACTTATACTGTACAGGGTTTCTTCTGGTTAAGACAGATTAGCTGACTAATCATAAGGCAAAACTTTGACTAATGGATTTTAAAACTATAGTTATGCAAGTTGTATGGGATAAGCTCATGCAAAATTCCATATACATTAGATTTACAGCCCTTCCTTTTTCATTTTTTTTATTTATTGCCATGATTGATTATGCTATGATTTGCTAAAAGTGCAGTATCTTGCCTACAGTAGTTCTCGAATTTCACTGTTTTAATCCCCTCCACAGAATAGTTCTGCAGATTCACATCTACAACCACAGAAGAAAGAGCAAAAAAGTGATACCAACTCTAGTGGGCATACTATGGTTCAATGAATGCATTCTTTTTCATCTTCTGCTGCGAAATGCATACGGTGCAGCAAATAAAAAGGAAAGTGAAAAAGGAAACCAATAAGTAAAGAGTATCACAGAGCAGATCTCTGATACAGTGCAATGCGTGATTGAGGTGAAATCCAAACAGCTGATTTCTGCATTCACCAACTGTAACAAACTCATCAGGCAATGTCATTACGGCAAAGTGAGAAACATCTCCCAGGAGCTGAGGATGCTCTGAAAGGATATGTCATCAGTATTTCACTAATGTGATGAGAAGACATTAAAGAGTAATTGAGAAAACACAAAGTCCCACTGAGTCATATCGGCAGATCTCTCCAGCGAATAAGACTCATTTCAAGGTCTTGGATTCTCATTGGTCGTGATCCTGACAGTAGCCAGACGGATACCATAAATCCAATGGTAAACTCAGAGTAGGAAACACATGACTGAGCCGACTGTCTTTCAGGAAGGCATGCGTGACGTATTCAACCATGTAACGGGTGCTATGATGCACGACGCAGGTGTGAAAGGAAATCCAAGAGGATTCAGGAACCATTACGTTTATTCAAAGTGTCTGAGCTAGGGCTGTGAAATATAGCATGAATGAAATAAAAAGTCTTATGCTTTATTGTTGATGTCTTAATGTCACAAATTCTTTACGATAATACTTTTTTATCATTTGGAAGAGTGAAATCTTACAAGCCACCAGAGGGATCCGGACAGAAATCGGAATAAAGTGTAAATAGCTTGAGATTTTTTTACATGTTATGTTGGTTCTCATCTCATCTTATTTTCATCTGCTTATCTGGGGCCGGGTCGAGGGGGCAGCAGTCTTAGGAGAGAACTCCAGACTTCCCTCTGCCCAGACACTTCCTCTAGCTCCTCCGGGGGGATCCCGAGGCATAGTCCCTCCAGCGTGTCCGGGATCTTCCCTGAGGCCTCCTCCTGGTGGGACATGCCTGGAAAACCTCCCTAGGTAGGCTTCCTGAAGGCATCCGAAACAGATGCCCGTGCCACCTCAGCTGACTTCTCTCGATGTGGAGTAGCAGCGGCTCTACTCCGAGCTCCACCCGGGTGACAGAGCTCCTCACAGAGCTCTATAATGGAGCGCCTTGCCACTCTGCAAAGGAAACACATTTCGACCGCTTGTATCCGAGATTTTGTCCTTTAGGCCATGACCCAAAGCTCATGACTAGGCCCACACGGAATCTGCGCGCGCAGAATTCCGCAGATTTTCTGCAGATTTTCCGCAGATTTCCGCTGATTTTTAGCCCATCATTAATTCTGTTTATTTACTTAAAGTTAACTATTTACAGTTAATCTAAATGGATTTGCATTTTAAACATTAAATACAAGTTAAAAAGATATTATTTTTTATTTAACATATTAAGGTTTTAGTTATGATACTCCCAAAATAATTCCGCAGAAATCCGCAGATTTTTACCAAAATTCTCCGCAGAAATAGCAAAAAATGTCCGCAGATTCCGTCTGGCCCTAGAGACCATAGGTGAGAGTAGGAATATGGATTGACTGATAAATTGAGAGCTTTGCCTTTCGGCTGGGTCTTTAAACCTAAAGTTTTCACACTTTCATATATATTTTTTTAAATTTCTACATTCTTAATTAAACATTTACCTAAAAGTTTTAAATAAAGCGAGTAAAAATAATCATATATGAATAAATCCATTTTTTGAGTATATATACTTTAAAATGTAAAAATGAAATGCAACCCTGGATCACAAAACCAGTCAATAAGTCTCAATTTTTTTTTAAATGACGCAGACAATGTATTTTTTGATAAAAATTTACCAACGCAACACAAATAGTCCTTTCCATGTGGTTAATATATATATATATATATATATATATATATATATATATATATATATATATATATATATATATATATATATATATATATATATATATATATCGTCTCGTCGATTATCTCGAATTATTCTATCTGACATTTTTGTCAAATTTGAGTTATTCACATTTTCTTACTAAAAGACAGCTTATTTACATTATGTGATATTTTTTTTTATAAGTTGTTTACATTTTAAAATTTTTATTTAAAAAACAAAAACATTTTATCTACAAAGTTGAACTCTAGCTTTGCTCTGTAAGGTTCTTTCTGTGAGCCAATCAGCATTTTTAATGCACGCAGGAGGAACAATCAGGATCAGCTTTCTTTGTCATTTCCCCAGACTGCTCCATTGACAGTGGGAAAGACCAAACATACAAAATCACACAAAATCAGAATCAGAAAGTGTGTAAATGTGATGATTTAGAAGCGTTTTTTGACATTGAGATGAAATGTTAAATTTTACATTGTTGAAAAAGAAAAGAATATTAAAAAATGTCTATATTAAATGTGAAATTGTTTTATTTGTGTGTATATACTGTATAGTCAGTGAAACATTTTTCAGTGTTTATTAAACTCATTTGCTTATTGTCTGTTGTCTTTTAAAGTCTTTAAATTTAATATTAAGCCTTGAAGAGCAAATACTAAATTTAATTCATTGGGCATATAATTCAATAATTCATCTAAAGCATACAATTGAATAAATATTAACATATCAAATAGATAAAATTAACTTCTGCACTGGACAAATTATTTAGCACAGCCTTGTATGCTTAATTTGAACAAGAAAAAAATATTCATCCTAAAACATTGAATAAATGTTATAGAAAGCAAAAAATTTTCTTTCTCAGGCATCAACATATTGTTACAACACCAAATTATATATTTTTACATTGTATTTCTTGAAAAGTAATGCTTCAATGAATGATCTGCCAGATAGAACCTTATAATCCCAAGAAGAAAATAACTTTTTAGAATTAGAAGGTTCTATCTGCATTTACCGTGTTTTTTTACTCCAATATGCAAATGTAAGAGAACTTTGATAATTTACATTTAGAGTACATTTAGGGTCTCTGTCATGTTAATGTATAAAAGAGAACTGTTACACACAAATTGTTTGCTATATGAACTTTGAAGCTCAATATCTCAAAATCATTTAGAGCGCAGACAGAACCTTATAATTCCAAGGTGACGATATATATAAACCATTAATTGACTGAATTTACAGATAAGTTACTACACTGTGATATATATAGTCATCATATTAAGAGATGACTATCATAATTAGAGCAAAAATTAATCTTGATTAATCGCATCCAAAATAAAAGTTTGTTTTGCCATAAATTAAGTGTGTATACTGTGTATATTTATTATGTATATACAAATACACACAGGCATGCATTTATTTGACAAAATATTTATTTATATTTCGATAAAAATATATATGTGTATGATACAAATTATACATAAATGTAAATATCTATGTAACAAATTTTTTGTTGTTCTAGGTGTGTGCATCAAATATACATAACAAATATATATAATACACACACATATATTATGTCAAAACAAACTTTTACTTTGTATGTGAATAATTGTAATTACTAATAATAATACACTAATAATAATATAAGATTCGTGTCATATTAATCAGCCCTAGTCTGACCTATTATACCTAAACAAACAATATTTCCACCTGAAAAGGGTAAACTGAAGACCAGCTTACATTATCTTTTAAAAGTGACTCGTATCCGATTGTCTGCATTTACATAGCAAAGACAAAGGCGCAATGACACGGAAAAAAAAGCAGGCACTGACTGACAGCTGACAGTTTTTCTCCACTCCTGTATTTAATGTGTTCGCAGGGTGTAATTAAAAAAAAAAAAAATTGGCAGGTTGTTTTACCATAGTTTTTGACAGAAAAGTTCTCATTTTGTTATCTTGTTTTAATCTAGGCCTTTTTAAACCATTAGGCATCTTAATGTAATGTCCATGGCGTGATTTATGCGCATGATGTATGCAACAGCTTTATATTAGTTTATATTGGTTATGTGGCGGATGCTGATCTCTCTCTCTTTTAGCTTTTTTTAGTCCTCGTGTATGAGATTTAAGGTTTGGGACTCTGCTGAAGTCTGTTCTGAAATGAAAGTGTCAGGCTTGACCTCATTTGCTACAGTTTTTAATGATGCGCAACTCGCATTGACAGATGAAAATCTGATCTACCTGCTTACACTGCAGACACGCGGGCACGGATCCGATTCATATCGGATACATTTCCACATATGAACAAGGCCTGAATCTGATTTGAGTAAATCGGAATCCATGTGATTTTTTTTCCTGCTTACATGTACATGGAGCATATCCCCAACAAAAAAAAATTGTGTCATTCGCTCAGTTGTTACATTTTAAATGCAAAATTGTATATCATGACAACTTGACATTACCAAAACAACAAAATCTGTTATAAATCTGTCATAAACATGAATGTCATTCAGTCATTATAAATGTGTCATAAGTTTTCTGACAGCAAAATTAACCTTTTTTTACCTCAACTACAGTGGTACAAGCTGAATTTGTCAGTAAAATGTCATTAAATATTAATTACATAGTTAAAAATTATTTGCTAGACTAATGACACATTTAATGAGACATTTGGGGAAACCGGAGCACCCAGAGGAAACCCACATGAATACGGGGAGAACATGCAAACTCCACACAGAAATGCCAACTGACCCAGTCGGGACTCGAACCAGTGATCTTCTTGCTGTGAGGCAACAGTGCTAACCATTGAGCCAACGTGCTGCCCCATGACTTATATAGTTATATGAATTTTTTGTCATATCGCTCAGCCTTAGCTGAATGTGCATCTTTCTTGACTATTAAAAGCTTATTTGATGAGGACTGGTTTTCCCTGAGGATGCCAGGTAAATTTGTACTTCGCAAACGTTTGAATAAGATTTTTTTCTCCCTCATATAACCTCTGTATAAAGCAATTGATGTTTTTTGGGCTAACTCTTGGGTCCTGTGAGAAATCGAGTGCCGCCCAGAGAGTACAATTATGGTACATTATTTTTCACACCGCTTCTCCTCATTTACTTTGACCTTTGGTGAATGCCGTAACTAAAGCTTAAATTTCTTGTTTCACCGCCTGGTCCGCCACTTCATGATGAATTTAGACTGTATGGATGACTTCAGCTTCCCATCTGGATGAAATAACAGTAGGTGGTTCAAGAGCTGATAAAAAATCATCTGATAAAAAAAAGAGCAATATAGAAAGACTAAGAGTATCAGGCTTGATTCCTGCTTTAATGAGTTCCCTCCTTCAAAGAACTGTTTACCAAAAAAAACAAAAATGAGTATATGAGTATGTTTACATGGACACCAATAATCCGATTTTAATATGATTAACACAATACTCTGATTAAGAGTCACGTAAACAGCGATATTGATGACCTTAATCCGAGTCATAATTGAACTAAACAGAAATATAATTAAGACATGTGGAGTATGCTGATTTTAGTCGCATTACTGAAGTGCAGCACAGACATGTAAACACCGCAATCAAACTATTACTGTCGTGTAGGACTTTTCACTGCATTTTGCGACAGGATAGTCTATACACGCACTACTCTCTGCACCTACCGAGTCAGTAAACGACCATAGATACACACATCGCGAAATACATTTTTTTTTTTTATTCGGCTTGCGGTATTAAATTCCATTAAAACACCAGTCCTTTCTTCATACTTGCATCCAATGCCTCAGTTTGACACGGGGGCATGAATGAAATGTTCCTGAATCAAAGTGAAACTACAAAACTGCAGTTAAAGTCGAAAATTTAAAAATGAAACACCCGAAATTACATGAAACTCCGGAGGAAACGTGGATAGTGTGCTGATGCAATGACTTTAATAAATGTATGTGCTAAAACATGTAAAACGGGATCAAAGGAACATTTTGAAGGCAACTCAAGTAAACACAATCATATTATTTTCTTATTCAGATTAAGGCAAATATTTAGATTCCTGATGTCTATGTAAACATAGTCATTATTGACTCAACCTTGTTCCAAATGAACAGTTGATTAAGCTCCGATATAACACTGATGTTTATGGTAAAGATTAAAATCACAGTTTTTTCACCATCATATGCTTTTAACTTGACACATTATTTAACCAATATGTGGCAACAACCAGCCATCAAAAATATGCCACTGAACGATTCTTCAAAAATGAAACATCTAGTAATGAAACATGAAGTTTTCTGAGTGAGTTACTGAATCATTCATTTAAAATGAGACTATAACTTGTACAACACATCCTATTTATTTTGAATGTTAGATTTTTGCATTTAGCATTATCAGCAACAGAAGCGAAGATTTTTCACAGTATTAAATATCTTGCTATTTATTTTTATTCGGCTGATTATTTCTTCATTGTATTTTAAACAAAATGACAGGTTTTAAGTTCTGTTTGTTAAAAAACAAGTTTCTTGCAGTACTGTTTTTGTAATAAATGAAAAGCAAATAACATTTGTCTCCTACCTTTCTTGGCTGATCCGAAAAATGGTCCACTTCGTGACTCAAAAACTGTAACGTGATTCAAACTAGGGCTGCACAATATATTGTTTCAGCATTGATATCGTAGCCATAATAGTCACATCACATAGATAAAAAGTTTAAAAGAAATTGCTCCCTTCAAAGCCAGGTGAGCAAAATAAGTACATTTTCTACCTCACTAAAAGCGTTTTTCTCATTATGTAGTTAATAACAAGATATATATTACGTGACCTCGCGTTGTTTTCATGTCTTCTCACGTGTGTTTGGTTGTGAAACGTAGTTTGGACAAAGTTGTCGGCGATTCTTCCTATTTTAAAGTCATGCAGTGTGAACCCCCCTGTCGCCGATACATCTTGCAGTGTAAACAAAGCACTGATGGAACGCTAGCCCAGATAGTCATGCAGTGTGAAAACATCTGTGACACGACTACTTTGAAAATCATGCAGTCTGAACTCGGCATAAAGGTTTCACAACAGTCTTTTGAACACACCTTTAGGTAAGTGTTTGCAATGTTGCAATGTTGAGTCGGGATTATATTTGAGCAAAAGTCACAGTTCAGAAGACTTATTGCAGATTTTATCCATAATGGAGTGACATTGTATCATTTGCATGTTTTTAAGGCCTGAGAGAGATTTAAGTATTCAGGCACAAGACATTTTACTAATTGGAAGTTTAATAACGAATAACTGTATCGAATTATTTATACATCAAAAACTTTGCAGTGTAATTTTTAACATTAACAAAACCTAACCCAATACCTAAGCTACCTTAATATCTATTAATAAGGAACAAATTAGGAGTTTATTGAAGCAAAAGTCATAGTTAATGGTTGACCAATCGCGGGAAGTGAGCCCTAAAATAAAGTGTGACTCTAAATTCTTTCCAAGTAGTGCTATTCAATCGTTTGGTGAAATTGTACACAGTAGATGCATTATATAAAAAATTAAATATAAAATTATATATTTTTCCAATATTGTGCAGCCCTAATTCAAACCATGAGCTTTGTGATCTGTTACACCACTACTTCTGAATAACATTTCTGTCTATAAAATGCATTGTTTTTTTGGACTCCACTGACTATCTGTGAATGGACAAATTCAAAATATCTTCTTAATAGAGGTTTTGGAATGACATGAGGGTGAGGGAATCATTTTACATAATATTCCCTAATCGATTATAAAATTGGGGATGTGTGTTAACATTCATTCATTCATTCATTTATTCATTTTCCTTCGGCTTAGTCCCTTTATTAATAAGGGATCGCCACAGTGGAATAAACCGCCAACTTATTCAGCATATGTTTTACACAGCGGATGCCATTCCAGCTGCAACCCAGTACTGGGAAACATCCATACACACTTATTCACATACATACACTACAGCCAATTAAGATTATTCAATTCACCTATAGCATATGTCTTTGGACTGTGGGGGAAACCGGAGCACCCGGAGGAAACCCATGCCAACAAGGGGAGAACATGCAAACTCCACACAGAAATGCCAACTGACCCAGCCTGGACTCAAACCAGCGACCTTCTTGCTCTGAGGTGACAGTGCTAACCACTGAGCCACCATGTCACCCTCCTATGTTAACAATTGTAACTTAATTGTCACTTGGAAAAAAACAAATCCCATCTGAACAGCACTAAAGAGATGAAAGCCAACTTTTGTTTGCTTTTCGCTATTTGTTTGGAGACCAAACAAACTCAAACCGATTTTCACCAGGATGCAAGTTTGATGTCTTTGCCCAAATCAGCAAGAGGTCACAGGCTCTTCTCTTCACAGGATGACACGAATCGTAACAACACATTGTCAAAACAAGCAAACCCAATTTCACTAAGAGAATCCAGTTGTTGTCATGTGTTCCTGATCAGGAGACGCTATAAGAACTCACGTATGAGGAGGATGCATGTGTTCACAAATCTGTGGCGCTTCATCTGAGGAGCCATTTGAAAACATTCATCCATCTTTCTGACAACACGTCTAACTTTCCAAGCAATAAATGCACTAAATTCGAGCAGCCAACCAATGGAAATAGAAACTTAAAGGGATAGTTCAACCAAATATACAAATAATTCATTCCCCCTTCATTTATTGCACCCCTGTTTGAGATTCTTTCTTCTGCTGAACACAATAGAAGTTATTTTGAAGAAAGTTGGAAACCAGTAGCCATTGACTTCCATATTATTGTTTTTTCCTACTATAGTAGTCAATGGTTACATGTTTTTTCTTCAAAATATATTCTTTCTTGTTCAGCAGATAAAAGAAAATCATAAAGGTTTGGAACCACTTCAGGAATACGTAAATAGTAAGAACATTTTCTTTTTCTGGGGTGAACTATCCCTTTAAAAGAAAGTGCGTTGGCCAATTTAAGGTTATTTTATCAAATATAATATTGTATTGTTTTACGTTCTTATTAGTTCTATAATAGTTTTAGTACACTATGTTATGTTATAATTTTATAACTTCAAACTAAAAATAAGTTTGCAAATGGATTTTTTTTTCTTTTGGATTAAAGGTAATAATGTTGTAATTAATGTTCAGTTTCTTCCACAGACCCATCATTTCGTTTTATAAGACCTCAGTGTATCATCATGAGCAACAGGTATTTTGTTTTGCTTGTATGATTTTATTTTGACACTCAAAATGTCAGTAAGCATTAACTCACATTACAAATGACCAAAGATCACAGTTTCAGCTAAGAATGGTCTGTAATGCTCTGCTCAAAACAAACGTATCACCTACTGTACATCTTGAATGACCCGAGAGGGAGTAAATTAATAGCAAAATTATTTCATTTTGGGGGTTATTTCATTTGGGGGTTTCATTCTAACTAATGCATCAAACTTTTGGTTATTAGTTAAAAGTGCAGTATCCACGAATTAGCCATGGTTTTGTTTCACTACCCATAGTTTAACCTGTAATAACTGTGAATATACAAATGGTAATCAATCTGTCAAAAAACAGTCACTATCATTTCACTATAATAAAAGCATAGTTCATTTTAGTAAGGGTCATAAACTGATCTGGATCTAAATAATCCATCAAACTTTTGTTTTCATCTATCAATCCATTCATCCCAATCCATTCCTCAAACTAGGGCATCGATATTGTAATGTGTGTATCCACAATAGTCACATCGCATGATTTGCAATGTTAACTTATGATTATTGATCAGCACCACAATTGAGAACACATGAGATTTGTGGACTCATCGCAAATTACAACTATAACAGAGTGAAACTTTATGATTTGCATGTGTTTTTAAGGCATTTGAAGAGCATTCAGGCACAAAAAATGAGAAATTATTTTACTGAATTATTTTTACAATCAAGACTATATAGTGTTATTTTATATGTTACATTTAATTGTTCAATTTCTGTATCTGAATACTGTTTGACTCTCTGGAAAACCATGAAGCACTGATTATTTAACTTTTTTTGTTTTTGCTCTATTGTGATTATTTTTGCTTGTGATTTGTTTATGATTTTTAATACATGATTCACACCCTTACAAAATCACCCAAATCAATCTAAATTACCGATTCCTTTCCAAACAGAGCTTTTCAAGCCATCTGGTGAAATTGTATTCATATCACAATATATATCGCAGAAAAACTAACTATTGCAATGTCAGATTTTTCCAATATTGTGCAGCCCTACCTCAAACCATCAAAACTTTAGCTAAAAACCTTCTTTAATGCTCTACTGATAAGATAAATATCACCTACATCTTGAATGGCGCAAAAGGGAGTAAATTAAAAGCAAAATCATTTTATTTTGGGGTCAAATATATCAAAAGACCCATCACAGATGCCCATTACTTTCTAAATAATCCATCAAACTTTTGTTTTCATCTATCAATCCATTCATCCCAATCCATTCCTCAAACTAGGGCATCGATATTGTAATGTGTGTATCCACAATAGTCACATCGCAGGATTTGCAATGTTAAGTTATGATTATTGATCAGCACCACAATTGAGAACACATGGGATTTGTGGACTCATCACAACTTATATAACCATAACAGAGTGAAACTTTATGATTAGCATGTGTTTTAAAGGCAACTGAAGAGCATTCAGGCACAAAAATGAGAAATAATTTTACTGAATTATTATTACAATCAAGACTATATAGTGTTATTTTATATTTTACATTTAATTGTTAAATTTTTGTATCTGAATACTGTTTGACTCTCCGGAAAACCATGAAGCAGTGTTTATTCGACTTTTTCTTTGCTCTATTGTGATTATTGTTGCTTGCCATTTGTTTATTATTTTTTATACATGATTCACACCCTTACAAAATCACCTAAAATCAATCTAAATTACTAATTCCTTTCCAAACAGAGCTTTTCAAGCCATCTGGTGAAATTGTATTCATATCACAATATATATTGCAGAAAAACTAACTATTGCAATGTCAGATTTTTCCAATATCATGCAGCCCTAGCTCAAACCATCACAACTTCAGCTAAAAACCTTCTTTAATGCTCTACTGAAGAGAAAAATATATCCTACATCCAGATTTGTCCCAAAAGGGAGTAAATTAACAGCAGAATTATTCCATTTTGGGGTCAAATATAGCAATAGACCAATCATAGATACCCATTTATTTCTAAATAATTCATAATATCCAGAAAAATATATCCTACATCCAGATTTGGCCCAAAAGGGAGTAAATTAACAGCAGAATTATTTTATTTTGGGGTCAAATATACCAATAGACCAATCATAGATGCCCATTCATTTCTAAATAATCCAGAAAATCCAGAAAAATATATCCTACATCCAGATTTGGCCCAAAAGGGAGTAAATTAACAGCAGAATTATTTCATTTTGGGGTCAAATATACTAATAGACCAATCATAGATGCCCATTCATTTCTAAATAATCCATAAAACTTTTGTTTTCACCTATCAATCCATTCATCCCAATAAATTCCTCAAACCATCACAATTTTAGCTGAAAACTTTCTTTAATGGTCTACTGAAGAGAAAAATATCACCTTCATCTTAGATGACCAGAGACCGAGGAAATTAACAGCAGAATTAATTTATTTTGGGGTCAAATATACCAATAGACCAATCACAGATGCCCATTACTTTCGAACCAATCCATCAAACTTTTGTTTTTACCTATCAATCCATTCATTTCACCATTTCTCCAGTTACTTATTGTTAGGTCCTGTGCTTTACTTAGTTGTTTTGTTTGTTTGATTTTTATGATTTGCAGAGTCTGGCTGATAATTTGTGAGTGGGTCATTTCACCAGAGACCCATTATCTGTCTTCTATAAAGAGCCCAACATTTCACGTGCAAGGGAGCTCAATTAGCCAGACCTGTTTTTATTACTTTGTTTTAGTTTGAGTCAAGAGCTCAGTTCACTATTATTCATACTCTATTCACCACTGACTTTGTTTGCTTTGGATATCCTTTGTTAACTATCTTATTTGTTAATAAATAATTTCTCTTTACAAATTACCCGGTCCGCTTTGTCTCTTATGTTGCACTTTTGAGCTGGTTGTAACATATGGGGGCTCGTCCGGGATCTGAACCCGGCACCTCTCACATCCGAAGCAAGAAACATACTCCTAAATCATATTGTCCTACTGAAGAACTGAGATCAAATTTATAAAAACCTGAGTTTAAACCAGAAAACATGTCAAAATCCATTCCTGATTATTTGTGTCATTACTGTTTTAAGTAGGGGCATTGGAAAAAGGAATGTCCTGTAAATAAATAAATAAATAAAACAACCAGGTACAGCACAGGACCTAACACGTATCCATTAAATCCATTGTAATTTGACTCACCTCCAACAAACTGTATCCCTCCTGCCACTCGTCCTATGGTGCGAGAGATTAGATCCGTAACACAGCATCCCATTATTGCCGTGAGAGCCACCAGGAGCAGCAGTCCACATCCAATCCCTGTCACCACCGTGCAGATTCTCCACTCCAGACTTGGGATGCCCTGAAAAGAGGCGTAGCGCCCACACTGCTCCAACATAACAGTCCCACCACGGGCCTCATCCCTGATGGGGTACGAACAGCGCCGAAAAGTCCCAAATGACACCGGCTTACCCATCTGCGACCCAAGCAGCCAGTATGGCATGAAGAAGCCAACACAGGATGTGGCAGCACAAAGAAACGACAACAGGGCCCAAACCACCCCTGCACATGTAAGACTGGATGCCATCCTGCTCGGTTCAAACTCTAAGGCTTTCGTTTAGATGCAAAAGACACCGATTTCTGGTTGAGTGCACAGGCAGAGCTCTTAAGCCCACCGGCCCAGATCCTCCCAACGTCTTCCTGCTTGGTTACACCTGAGGAAATAACAAGAAGTGTAGAAGCCTCAGTAAAACACTGGGACATCTGTTTCCAGCCATAAATCTGAGGTGACAAGCTCTAAAATGTTACTGAAATGTTTTCACTTTCTCATGCAAATTTCTATCTGGAGAAACCACGGATCACACTAGATGAAAAAATATGTGTATGGTTGTCACTTGTTAAATTACCCATGGTTTAACTAGAAATAAAACTGTAGTTAAAAGCACAGTAACATCAAATTAACCATGGTTTTGCTTCACTACTCATAGTTTAACCTGTAATAACTGTGGTTATACAAATGGTAATCACTCTGCCAAAGAACATTGTTACTATCACTTTACTATAATGAAAACATTTTAGTAAGGGTCATAAACTGATCTGTGATTCTAATGTCAAAATCATTTTAGAAAGATATCTTTTCCATAAAAAACACCACTGAACATATGTAAAACACATGCATTAGAGTACAAAATGTTATTAAACCAATATCGACATACATAAAAAAACTCAATTCTGGAATTTACGCCTGCCAGTAATTTATACATATTAAATGGTAACATTTGTAATAATGTAAACAATTTATTCTAATATTTCAGGATGTTTACATACTGTAGCCTAATGTGACTTGCTATCTAACTTATTGTAAAACAGCATTTCGCTAATTTTATCATTATACTCGCATTTGTTTTAAAATAAAATTTAAAGTCAAAACTTAAGATCATTCAGAAAGACTTATTTTTCCATTGGCTAAAAAGCAGAGGTAAAAGCAGATTAATTATTTTGTTTTGCTTGTATGATTTTATTTTGACACTCAAAGTGTCAGTAAGCATTAACTCGCATTACAAATCACCAAAGATCACAGTTTCAGCTAAGAATCTTCTTTAATGCTTTACTGAAGAGACAAATATTACCTACATCTTATATGGCCAGATAGGGAGTAAATTAACAGCACATATATTTATTTTTTGGGGTAAATTTACCAATAGACCAATCACAGATGCCTATTCAATTCTAACTAATCCATCAAACTTTTGGTTACTGTAGTTAAAAGTACAGTATCCACAAATTAACCACTGTTTTGCTTTATTACTCACAGTTTAACCTGTAATAATTGTGGTTATACAAATGGTAATCAATCTGCCAAATAAAACATAATTGCTATTAATTTACTATATTAAAAACAGTTAATTTTAGTAAGGGTCAGGAACTGATCTATGATTCTGATTTTAAAAATCATTTTAGAAAGATACGTTTTGCATAAAAACCACCACCAAACAGATGTAAAACACATGCATTAGAGTACAAAATGATATTAAACCAACATCGACATAGCCTACATTCAACAAAATAGCAATGACTGGAAATACACAATTCTGGAATTTAAAATATTACCTGTCAGTAATTTTCACATATTAAATGGTAACTAATTTTATAATTATACACTCCTTTGTTTTAAAATGTGTTTAAAATGTCACATCTTGGCCATTAATAAGGACTTAGTTTCAAAAAACTGAGGTAAACGCAGATTAAATATAAACTTTCCCACATGAAATAATGTGTATTTTAACCTTAAATCTGAGCCTTCGTAAAAAGAAAAGTTAACGTACACATTAAACGCCATCTATCCATAGCCATATGCAATGTAAACAAATGAAAACACGTATGGCCAACTGTCAAACGGAAAGCAGAGTCCAAAAGTGAGTCAGAAACTGATTCAAGCATGCGATAGAGATCTTACATGTCTGTGTCGTTCACTGTATCCGACTCCACTTGCTTCCAAATGACAAAGACCAGAGAAAAGACGACAAAACGCAACGCGAACTGTCCGTTTGCTTCTATCAGCTCTCCGAAGTCTTCAACTCTGCCGTCCAGAGTCCACTCACTGGCCGAGCACATGCACGCCTCTGCCCGGGACTATATCGAGTGTGTTACTACTGAGAGCGCAAAAAGGGGGCATCGATCTCCAGATCCTCCGCCCAGGGGCTGGACTGACGACCAGCTGCTTTTCCCAAGACGACTCGAGACTCCGCCTGGCCGCCGCGCGCTCTTACAAAGTGCCTCGTCAAAGTCAATGTCATTGTCATTTTTTGCTCTCAGTGGAAATGCAGAAATGAAACAAAAACCCGTCTCTCATACAGTCGTGGTAAAGAATTGCAAATTATTATGTTCTGAGTGGATAATACACGAAGTACACTGTTAGACTTTGCTGCAATTTTACAGTTTTTGACTGCACAAACGCCCAGTAAAATACCACACTGTATTCTATACAGTTCAATAGGCTACTGTAATAGCACTGCACTGCACTGCAAAAGTTTTACTGTAACTTACTGCATATTAGGCATCTGTGGTATTGTAATCAAAGTAATCAAGTAGCCTACTGCGACCATAGACAAAAATGAGAGAGTTAATGAAAAAACAATATTAATTAACATGTTGTATCACAAAATGTATTTAAAATAAATTGATAAATAAAAATTACTCTTGTAAGCCATTTAAAATGGATATAATAACAATGAATACAAATTTTGTGCTGCCAGTAAGTTACCGCAAAAATATAATAAAATGTCAGTGTAGATAAATTCTGAAATACTAGCCTACTAGAAATCAATATATGCAAAATGCTTATGACATACAAGTTCATCATGCTTAGGTTTCACATATGAAATGTACAGTGTAAAAAATGCAGGGTTCCACACAATTCATTCATGTTGTCCCAACACAAATCGATTAACTTAACAAATTTAAGTGAATTGAATAAAAACTATTAGGTTGTCCCAGTAAAATATCAAGAATTCGGTTTATTTCAGCTCATTTTAAATAAGTAGTTTGAATAAGCAGCAAAATATATTTTTCCGAGTGTATGTCATATATGGAACATTCCAAACATTGCAAAAATTACTGTTTACATACTTTTTTCAACCACTGGAAATACAAATAGGTTATATATATATATATATATATATATATATATATATATATATATATATATATATATATATATATATATATATATATATATATATATATATATATATATATATATATATATATATATATATATATATATATATATATATATATATATACAGTTGAAGTCAGAATTATTAGCCCCCTTTTGAAATTTTCTTTTCTTTTTTAAATATTTCCCAAATGATGTTTAACAGAGCAAGCAAATTTTTTACAGTATGTCTGATTATATTTTTTCTTCTAGAGAAAGTCTTATTTGTTTTATTTCAGCTAGAATAAAAGCAGTTTTTAATTTCTTTAAAAAATGTTAAGGTCAAAAGTATTAGCTTTAAATGTCACTTTAAGCTGTATAGAAGTGTCGTGAAAAATATCTAGTAAAATATTATTTACTGTCATCATGGCATAGATAAAAATAAATCAGTTATCAGAAATGAGTTATTAAAACTATTATGAAAATTGGGGGGAAAATATAAACCGGGGGGCTAATAATTCTGACTTCAATTGTATATGTTCAATTGTTCAAATATAATGGCTATAATTTTGTGTATGTATAGGCTACGGTATGGCAATAACAGATTTCTGTGAGGCTATATCAATTTCCATATGGGTATATAAGTTTTAAACATTAAATAACACAATATATAGTTTACATAAATAATTGGCATTAACGGGACTAGAATTTAGACACCCTTGTTATTACTAACAACGATGGCTTTTAAAGGTATATTTCACCCCAAAATGAACATTTCCTCTCCATTTACTCACAATCAAATGGTTCTAAATTTTTATTGACTTCATTCTATTGTTGAACACCAAAACAAGTTATTCTGAAGAATCAGGTATGTGATCAGCCGAGAACAAAAAGGAATGAAGACATAAATATAGGCTATAGCCAGGCCCGGATTAAGAATTCAGAGGCCCCTGGGCACAATGTCTTGTAGGGCCCCCTACAAGGCCGCACCTCTATAGTTGAAATAAAAAATAAGATTAATATAATATTTTGCCCACATTTTTTAAATAAATGACATAGTACATATATTTATAGTCAACAAAGATTTACCTGATTTTAAAAGCATTTAAAGCATACTTTGATAAAAAATACTAATATAAATAGTGAAAATCAATGGATTTTAATATACTTGTTCAAGTTCACTAAAGCAGTAATAAAAAATTATATTTAAGGGTATTTTTAATGTATAACTTCTACAAACTTATAATGCATATGATTTGGAGATATCACCTCTCCAATCCAGTTCTATATCTGTGTCTTCCATAATACACACACTGATTAATGATTCCTACTGTCTCCCTCGTGATGAAGAAGAGTAGGCAAAAAGCACGTGATTATAAAGCTGAAAGTATCCGAAATCACACACACTGTACCAGTTCTCTCCTGTCTCTCTCCTCTTCAGTGGCTTTTTCTGTCTCTCTCTCTGTCTCTCTCTCCATGAGGTCGGAGAATATGGGTGAAGCAGGGCGACTAACATTGTAAATACGGATAAATTTTATTAAGATGTCGCTAACATTTAACACCAGATGGAAAATAACTGTTTATAGAATATTTATTATTCTTATTATCCTTATTAAATACCTTGTGACTCATTTTATATATTTTCTATACTTCATTTAAATTTTTAAACTAAAACATTTATTTTCTATTAAAAATAAATGTATTTCCAATATGATATGTAATGGGGGGAAAAAGAAAAACGTGTTCATCAGACGCTGGATTCGAACCGGTTTCATGATCGATCGCCTCAAAACATGTTTCCATGCGCTTTAAGAGCTGCGCCATTCCCACATGCTGTCATCTGCTCTCTTTAGTTATGTTATCTCGGTCGATCAACCAGCTTATTACAATGAGGTGCGCTATTTGCACTTAGCCTAAGTAGACACTCCAAAATTAGCTTTTTTTTTTCTCCACTCGCAGGGGCGAGCAGGTTAAACAGGTTTTTATATAGTACTTTTTACATTATTTCGAGGACTGCTCCACAGACCGCTGCTAGATGTTTGAAATACAATTTAAAAATCTATGAGCTACGATAAAAAACATTTTATTGATACATTTTTTAAAAATATTTCTTTAATGGTTTCTACTATATTTTTAATGGCAAGATATGCAGTTGATCGTTTTTTTCCCCTAATGTTCTATGTTGTATGAAACAAGATACTGTCAGGCAAGTTAATAGTGAAATTCTATGTGTAATAGGTAGCATTGGTGTTAAAAATATTAAAAGGTTTTCTTTAGACTTTATGATGCATAAACCATTCTTTTAAACATATTGAAAGTTTTTTTTAGGTAGCCATCAAACTTCCTAGACACATGACAAAAGAAAACTGTTTAATCAAAGAAATGTTTATGCAAACTGCTGGGTTTTAAAGCTAGCGTGCACATCAATCACATGTACACTGTCACATTTTCTAAACGGCACATAAAAACTGATGTTGCATATCAAAACGAGTCTGAGGTCAGCAACGACCTTCAGGATGGGACAGAGGAGAGGGTACACTGTCAGCACCTCTTCTTGATCCATTATTATAATTTCCATCCTGCAGTGTTATTTCTCATCAGCAGAGCCTCTCTAGTGGCACTGGCTAATGTGACTGTAATGATGTTTTAGTATTCAATATCTTCACTGCTGTTTCATGCATTTTATTATAACCCAAAAGCAACATCAGAGATTCACTGCATGTTAAAGCGCTTCTGACCCTGATGAGAAATGCAAATAGGGGGAGCCCATCTCTTCTTCTTAGTCTTGAGTGATGCAGCCGGAAGCAGCCATGCAGAAATCATGGAAAGAGCCTCTTCACTTGAAATATCCACTTAAACACTATCTTATTATTGGATGTTTATGCTGTGATATAGTTTAGTCATTAAACAGGGTTCGAAAAGCTTAGAATTACATTATTGCATCAATTACTGTTAACATTTATAATAAAATAATAATAATAGTAATAATAATAATAATAATAATAATAAAAGTAATATTTGAACCAGAACTTGCATTTGGGCTGAAATCTTTCAATTGAATGTTAGAGAGCACAATTTGAGCAGTCTAGACAATCCTCTTATCTCACTCTGTTTGTTCTACGGGGTTCGTTTGAATTTCTGCATGAAGGGTTTTTGGTAAACAGATAATTTAACTTCTCAATGGACCATGAGCTTGGAGAAAGTTCTGTAAAACACTTTTGCAACTTGCAAAATGCTACTCCATTGGTGGTCTAGTCTAGTTGCTATAGGGATAGTTCACTCAAACATTTAATTTGCTGTTAATTTACGTACGTTAAATGTTGAATAAAGTCACCGATATGATGGATAAATCACCTAAATTTTGGATAGGCCACTTAAATGTTGGATAAAGTCACCTACGTGTTTGATAAAGTCACTTAAAAGGTGGGTAAAGTCATTTAAGAGTTGGATAAGGTCACTTAAATGTTGATTAAAGTCACTTAAATGTTGGATAAAAACACTTAAATGCTGGATAAAGTGACTGAAATGTTGAATAAAGTCAGCTAAATGTTGAATGAAGTCACTTAAATGTTAGATAAATCCATTTAAATGATAGATAAAGTCACTTACATGCTGGATAAAGTCACTTTAAAGTTGGATAAAGTACCCTACATGCTGGATAAAGTCACTTAAAAGTTGGATAAAGTCCTCTAAAGGTTGGATAAAGTCACTTAAATGATGGATAAAGTCACCTAAATGATAGATAATGCCACTCTAATGTTGGATAAAGGAACCTTTCTGTTTGATGAAGTCACTTAAATGATGGATAAAGTCACCTAAATGATAGATAATGCCACTCTAATGTTGGATAAAGTAACCTTTCTGTTTGATGAAGTCACTTAAATGATGGGTAAAGTCATTTAAATGTTGGATAGGGTCACTTAAATGTTGATTAAAGTCACTTAAATGTTGGATAAGATAACATAAATGTTGGATAAAGATACTTACATATTGAATAAAATTACTTACATGCTGGATAGAATAATTTAAATGCTGAATAAAATCACTTAAATGTTGATTAAAGTTACTTAAATATTGGATAAAGATACCTAAATGTTGGATAAAGTCACCTAAATGTTGGATAAAGTCACCTAAATGTTGAATAAAGTGACCTAAATGTTGGATAAAGTGACCTAAATGTTGGATAAAGTCACCTAAATGTTGAATAAAGTGACCTAAATGTTGGATAAAGTGACCTAAATGTTGGATAAAGTCACCTAAATGTTGATTAAAGTCACTTAAATCTTGGATAAAGTGACCTAAACGTTGGATAAAGTGACCTAACTGTTAGATAAAGTCACCGATATGATGGATAAATCACCTAAATTTTTGATAATGCCACTTAAATGTTGAATAAAGTCACCTACGTGTTTGATAAAGTCACTTAAAAGATGGGTAAAGTCATTTAAGTGTTGGATAAGATCACTTAAATGTTGATTAAAGTCACTTAAATGTTGGATAAAATCACTTAAATGCTGGATAAAGTGACTGAAATGTTGGATAAAGTGACTTAAATGTTGGATAAAGTCAGCTAAATGTTGAATGAAGTCACTTAAATGTTGGATAAATCCATTTAAATGATAGATAAAGTCACTTACATGCTGGATAAAGTCACTTTAAAGTTGGATAAAGTACCCTACATGCTGGATAAAGTCACTTAAAAGTTGGATAAAGTCCTCAGGTTGGATAAAGTCACTGAAATGATGGATAAAGTCACCTAAATGATAGATAATGCCACTTTAATGTTGGATAAAGGAACCTTTCTGTTTGATGAAGTCACTTAAATGATGGGTAAAGTCATTTAAATGTTGGATAGGGTCACTTAAATGTTGATTAAAGTCACTTAAATGTTGGATAAGATCACATAAATGTTGGATAAAGACACTTACATATTGGATAAAATTACTTACATGCTGGATAGAATAATTTAAATGCTGAATAAAATCACTTAAATGTTGATTAAAGTTACTTAAATATTGGATAAAAAAACCTAAATGTTGGATAAAGTCACCTAAATGTTGGATAAAGTCACCTAAATGTTGAATAAAGTCACCTAAATGTTGATTAAAGTCACTTAAATCTTGGATAAAGTGACCTAAATGTTGGATAAAGTGACCTAAATGTTGGATAAAGTGACCTAAATGTTGGATAAACTCACTTAAATCTTGGATAAAGCTGCCTAAATATTGGATAAAATCCCTTAATGTTGGATAAAGACACCTAAATGTTGGATAAAGACATCTAAATGTTGGATAAAGACATCTAAATGTTGGATTAGGTCAACTAAAAGTTGGATAAAATGACTTAAATGTTGGATAAAGACATCTAAATGTTGGATTAAGTCACCTAAATGTTGGATAAAATGACTTGAATGTTGGATAAAGTGACTAAAATGTTGGATAAAATGACTTAAATGTTGCATAAAATGACTTAAATGTTGGATAAAGTCACTTAAATCTTGGATAAAGTCACTTAAATGATGGATAAAGCCACCTACAGTAAATATTGGATAAAATCACTTGTTGGATAAAGACACCTAAATGTTGGATAAAGACATCTAAATGTTGGATTAAGTCAACTAAATGTTGGATAAAATGACTTAAATGTTGGATAAAGACACCTAAATGTTGTATAAAGACATCTAAATGTTGGATAAAGACAACTAAAAATTAGATAAAATGACTTAAATGTTGGATAAAAGGACTGAAATGTTGGATAAAGTGAGCTAAATGTTGGATTAAGTCACTTAAATCTTGGATAAAGTGACCTAAAGGTTGGATAAAGTCACTTAAATGATGGCTAAAGCCACCTAAATATTGGATAAAATAACTTAATGTTGGATAAAGACACCTAAATGTTGGATAAAGACATCTAAATGTTGGATTAAGTCAACTAAAAGTTAGATATAATGACTTAAATGTTGGATAAAGACACCTATATATTGGATAAAGACATCTAAATGTTGGATTAAGTCAACTAAAAGTTAGATAAAATGACTTAAATGTTGGATAAAAACACTTAAATATTAATTTCAATAATTATTTGAACCACTGGATATGCTCGCTTTAATTTCACTTGCTTCAATTGTTTGCCTACCAAAGCTTAATTTGCGTAACACCTGTGCCTTAAATTTATTAATAATGTTTTCTAAATCCCCTGTTTTGGCTAATCAGTAATGCTTTATTGTAGGAAACCTTCATTAAAATGCATTTACCAGCTACTACTGTACATATAAAAGACTGTAATTTATAAAATTTGTGTCCTCACAGAGTTATAGCTCCATTAGCTCTTATGATTAATTGAGAACCAAATCAATTTGCAGAAGCCATATTGCTTTTCCACCTCACTGATCTGACTTCGACTCAATATTCAGTGAACCCAGTAAACCCAGATGTCTATTAGCAGCACATGAAAGTGTCAGACGTGTGTTCAGCTCTCTGGAAATCACCTGTACGTTATACAAACATGCAGAACAGTAGTTAATTCAGTGCCATGCTGAAGACTTGAAATGTTCTTTGAATACTATATCCTCTTCAAGCAAGCTCAAAGCCTTCAAATACAATATATATATATATATATATATATATATATATATATATATATATATATATATATATATATATATATATATATATATATATATATATATATATATATATACAGTTGAAGTCAGAATTATTAGCCCACATGAATTATTCGGCCATTGTTTATTTTTTGTTTCCAATTTCTGTTTAACGGAGAGAAGATTCTTTTCAACACATTTCTAAACATAATAGTTTTAATAACTCATTTCTAATAACTAATTTATTTTATCTTTGCCATGATGACAGCACAGAATATTTAAAAAATTCACTAAATCCAATGAATAATTTTTATATGCTGTGCACAAAGTATAATATTTATTTATTTATTTATTTATTTATTTTTTACAATGTCACATACATGTTGGATGACCCAAATGTAAATATAAGTAAATTATCATTTTTGGTGTTATTATCAATTATCATCAATTATTATTTAATTACACCAATAAGAAAAAAAAATTAAATATTTGATTCGACACACTGAACCGCGTGATTTAGCATATTAAATAATTTCAATATAGTCATGCTTAAAATCTGTGTGCAAAAACTAATATCTGTATTCAACTAATAATATTCAATGCTCACATTATTTTAGGCGTTATTTTTTGCATACTAAAGCTTAATTTTTGTAACACATATGCCATTTTATCTATTAATAATGTTTAAATAAATAAATAAATAAATAAACTCCTCTGCTTTGGCCAATCAGTAATGGTTTACTGTAGTATAAGAAACCATGCAAAAAATTAGGTGTAAATGAGTGTAAACGTGTGTAAATGTTGCAACTGAAATGAGTATAAATGTTGCTACTGACTAGGTGTTGGGAGGATATGATTTAACAGCAAAAATATTTAAAATCTACGTCTAATTTTATTATTTTTTTAAATTATATATTAACCCTGTCTTAATGTTTTTTCCAGGTTCTTTATATATTTATAAAATAGGGGAAGTGTTTTTTATTTAAGTGACATTGAATGTGGCATGGTTGTTGGTGCCAGACGGGCTGGTCTGAGTATTTCAGAAATTGCTGATCTACTGGGATTTTCACGGACAACCATCTAGTGTTTACAGAGAATGGTCAGAAAACGAGAAAATATCCAGTGAGCGTTACAACCGAGGTATGCAGAAGAGCATCTCTGAAAGCAAAACACGTCCAACCTTGAGGCAGATGGGCTACAGCAGCAGAAGACCACACCGGGTGCCACTCCTGTCAGCTAAGAACAGGAAACTGAAGCTACAATTCGCACAGGCTCACCAAAATTGTACAATAGAAGATTGGAAAAACGTTGCCTGGTCTAATGAGTCTCGATTTCTGCTGCAACATTTGGATGGTAGGGTCAGAATTTGGCAACAACAACATGAAAGCATGGATCCATCCTGCCTTTTATCTTGTTCAGGTTGGTGGTGGTAGTGTAATGATAGGGCTGGACGATATGGCAAAAATTTATATCACGATATATTTCTTAATTTCGGTTGATACGATATAATTCCAATATCGATATGGATAATATTAAAAAGCCAGGAAAAAACTGGCAAGAACACACACAATGAATGTCTGTCCCCACAAATGTCTGCAAACTGAATTTGCAAAGTCTATAATAACATCCAGGCTATTATAACTTAAAATAAATTAAATAAAAACAGTATTAAAAAATTAATGTTCACTTTTTATTTGTATTTAGCCTTTACAAACAAGAAATGTGAAATAAACTATCAAATAAATAAAACTCTCAGACTCAGCTTATATATACAGTATATATATACAGTATATATATATATATATATATATATATAAGCTGAGGGTTCTATCTGTCTATTTATATTTGTGTATAATTACCTAATTAAAGGTTTATTTCTTATATATTTTATACAGTCTATTTTTATCGACTAATATTTTATTTTATATAACACATTTTCATTATTTAACAGATTTAATACCTCTATTAATCACATTCTTTCTTTTTCATCAGCTTTGCAGTAACCTGATTCCTGATAAATATATTTGTGAATTTTATTTTGTACGTTTAAACGAGTGCATGTATGTATGTGTTGATAAGCGAAGTTTGATTTCAATCCTACAAGGCGCCCCATAGCATCTGTGCTTGCTTCATTGCCTTCTCTTCTGACACCGCTGGTTTCGGTCTCGGGGAGGTTGGCTTAAACTTTTATGATGCCTCATCTTCTCACTCTCAGTATGTTTTATCGGGTGAAACAGATTTGATGTGTTTCCGCTGCTAGTCGGCACCACTCTCCCGCACATTTTGCAGAGCACCGAAACTATACGTTTATCGGAACTTAAAAAGCCGTACCACTTCCACAACACTGCATTAGTCTTTTCCCTCTCATCAACTATTTCATCTGCAATCTTACTTGTGGACGCTTGTTCATTCGTATCTGTATTCAGGGCACTCATTTTGTAGCTCAAACTTTCTGCGAGGGTCACGGAGCTTAACTGACTGCTGAGCGCTGGCCGCGCGTGTCTGTGATGTACGTCATCACGCAAGTGACATCACGCTCTTTCTGACAGCTGAGCACTGAACGTCATTCAGCGACAAATGATAATATATAAGGTATTATATAATATAAGATACAAGTAATAAAATATATATATGCAAATTTATATCGAAATACCGGAAATGGGTTTAAAACTCATATCACCGTTATTGAAAAAAAATCTACTGCGATATATACTGATATCGAATTATTGTCCAGCCCTATGTAATGGTGTGGGGGATATTTTCTTGGCACACTTTGGGCCCCGTTAGTACCAATTGAGCAAAGCCACAGCCTACCTAAGTATTGTTACTGACCATGTCCATCCCTTTATGTGTATCCATCTTCTAATGGCTACTTCCAACAGGATAACGCACCATGTCATAAAGCGCGAATCATCTCAGACTGGTTTCTTGAACATGACAATGAGTTCACTGTACTCAAATGGCCTCCACAGTCACCAGATCCCAATCCAATAGAGCACCTTTGGGATGTGGTGAAATGGGAGATTTGCATGTGCAGCCGACAAATTTGCAGCAACTGCGTGATGCTATCATGTTAATATAGACCAAAATCTCTGAGGAATATTTCCAGTACCTTGTTAAATCTATGCCACGAAGGATTAAGGCACTTCTGAAGGCCAAAGGAGGGGTCCAACTTGGTACTAGTAAGGTGTACCTAAAGAAGTGGCTGGTGAGCGTATACTGGATCAAAATTACACTTAAAATTAATTAGAATTAAAATGTTACACTTAAATGAATTAAGTTTGTTTAACTAAGTGTATGTTTTCGGTGTATGTTCTATAAGAAAACAACAGTTTTCTGACCTAAACGGAACAAAGACACTGATCAAAACCATTATAATTATTCCTCCATGCGGAAGACAGTCATGAGCTGTCAAAACTTCATAAGAATCATGTTAAACAGTCTCGCTTTGTGTGGTGTTGCTTAAACCCGACAAATATGATCCACCGAGACGCCAGAACTGTTACCTGCTAATGATGAAGAATCTCACAAGAGAAGTTAATGAGATCTCACAGTTAGCCACACATTTACCTCATTACTGCGAATATGCAAAGACAGAACAATCTCCCGGTGAGAAATTCATCATTAACTCTGACAACCAAAGTCATTTTAACAGTGACTGTCATTGTCCTTCCGTTCCTCAATGGACTGAGGGAAGATTAAAAATAAGGTATGTATGTCACAATCATTTGTACTGAACAAAATTGAGTCTAAATGTTGCGTTCGGCAGTAATGTGATCATTCAAAGCACAGCGCAGGAGGCAACAAACAGAAAATAAAAGTATATTTGGGCACCCTAAATTAAATGTGCCATGAAGCAGATGCTGCATTTTACATTGCAATCGTCAAAGCGGTTAAAGCCACCTGCTGTGTATACTCTGTACTCTGCAAAAAAAAAAATCAGTTAATAAACAGTTTTTTTAATTTTGTGATTCACAGGTGTTAATTTATGGTTGTGAATTGCATTATTGGAGCTTTATCTCTGCTCTGTCGACTATTGATTTAAAAAAATTAACTCTGCAAATTAACTGTGACTTATTAAAAGACGTTTTAGTAGTTTAAAACAACATACACTACCTGACTAAAGTCTTGTCATTGATCCCACTTGTAAGAGCAACAAATAATAATTTGACTTCTAGTTGATCATTTGGAAAAGTGGCAAAAGGTAGATTTTTCTGATGAATCATTTGTTGAACTGCATCCCAATCATCACAAATACTGAAGAAGACCTAATGGAACCCGCATGGACCCAAGATTCTCACTGAAATCAGTCAAGTTTGGTGAAGGAAAAATCATGGTTTGGTGTTACATTCAGTATATGGGTGTGCGAGAGATCTGCAGGGTGGATGGCAACATCAACAGTCTGTGGTATCAAGACATCTGTGCTGCCCATTACATTAGAACCACAAGAGATGACAAATTCTTCAGCAGGATAGCGCTCCTTCTCATACTTCAGCCTCCACATCAAAGTTCCTGAAAGCAAAGAAGGTCAATGTGCTCCAGGATTGGCCAGCACGGTCACCAGACATGAACATTATTGAGCATGTCTGGGGTAAGATGAAGAAGGAGGCATTGAAGATGAATCCAAAGAATCTTGATGAACTCTGGGAGTCCTGCAAGAACGCTTTCTTTGCCATTCCAGATGACTTTATTAATGAGTTATTCGAGTCATTGCAGAGATGTATGGATGCAGTACTCCAAGCTCATGGGAGTCAAACACAATATAAATTCTTTATCCACTGCACCATGAATTTATATTCTATACTGTACATTATTTCTGTTAAATGACAAGTCTTTTGTCTGAGCAAAGTCAGACTTTACTGTCCTAATTAAATAATTAAAAATCAAGGCATGATCATATTTTATTTTATTTTATTTTATTTTTAAATATGATCATATTTATTAAAATAGGCGTAATCTAGAGGCCTTTGCCTTTCATATAAGCCAATTCTGATGTCAAATGATCAACTAGAAGTCAAGTTATTATTTGTTGCTCCTAAAACTTGGATAGGCGACAAGACTTTTGTCAAGTAGTGTATTGTTTATGAAATAATATAAAAAGAAATAAGTCAAATATAAAATGACACAATATTTACTGGCAGTTTATTACCACACTGCAAAAAAAAATTTTAACTATAATTTTTGTCTTGTTTCTAGTCGAAATATTAAAATATTTTTAATCAAGAAGCATTTTCTAGAAAAGCAAAAAATATTGTCTTGTTTTAAGAAATAATATGTCAAAATTAAAACAACATCTGCCAATGTGGTCAGCAAAATAATCTTGTTTTTCCTTTAGACATAATAGTATTTTGCTTACCCCATTGGCAGATCATTTTGATTGTTTAAAGGAAAAACTCACTTAATTTTGCCATATTATTTCTTAAAAATGAGACCATATTTTTTGCTTGTCTAGAAAATGCTTCTTGATTTAAGAATATTTAGATATTTGGACTAGAAACAAGACAAAAAAAATCATAGTAAGCATTTTTTTTTGCAGTGCAGGTTTTGTACCATAATGTAAAACATCAACACAGATGTGTCACTGCAAACTATTAAAAATGTCAATAAAAAACACTTTTTTCTTAAACTGGATCAAAGTCCCATAATGCAATTGAAAATCATAAATAAACTGAAAAAAACATGAATCTGGAAAAAATGATTAAAATACAATATACTAGAAAAAAAATAGAGAAAACTGCTAATTAATAGACGTTTTTTGCTTTTTGGTTTATGTCCAACATCAAGCACGGACACTCATTAATGATTGATTTGGCCAAGTGTAAAGTTAATGTACACACCCCATCAGATAGCAATGTGATTGATCATGACACATGAAGTCTTATGGTGTTAGAGAACAAAGGATGAAACCTTGTTTGAACATGATCAGGTGGAGATGAGGGATGAGAAACACAGAGAATAAATCAGAGAAAGAGGACGACAGCTGGCGCTCCTGTAAACACAACACACATCATAAATGCTAACACAGCATTCTGTGAAGGAGAAAGGGACAAAAAAAACAGCTCAAATTGACTTTTACGTTTTAATTAACACTTCATTCTGCTCCCTGTGGTCTTTTTTCAGCTTAGACAACTTCTGCTTTCTCACTAATTCAATGTCAGCAGCAAATGTAATGAATTCTAACGTTTTCTCATGTAAACTATTATATATGTATTGAAATATGTGTAGGGTGAGTAATTTTTTTTGAAGCCTGTTTTTAACCACTAAATAAAAAAAAAAAAAAAAAAAAAAGAAAGAAAAATTATAATATATATATATATATATATATATATATATATATATATATATATATATATATATATATATATATACAGTATATATACAGTTGAAGTCAGAATTATTAGCCACCAAACCACCCCCCACCCCCGGAATTTTTGGCACCATGTTTATTTTTTCCATAATTACTGTTTAACGGAGAGAAGATTTTTTTCAACACATTTCTAAACATAATAGTTTTAATAGGCAATGAATATTTTCCTAGATATTTTTCAAGACACTTCTATACAGCTTAAAGTGACATTTAAAGGCTTAACTAGGTTAATTAGGTTAACTAAACAGGTTAGGGTAATTAGGCAAGTTATTGAATAACGATGGTTTGTTCTGTAGACTATCGAAAAAAGAAATAGCTTAAAGGGGCTAATAATTTTGTCTTTAAAATGTTTTTGTTTTTAAATTAAAAACTGCTTTTATTCTGGCCGAAATAAAACAAATAAAACTTTCTCCAGGAGAATTTTTTTTTATCAGACATACTGTAAAAATTTCCTTGCTCTGTAAAACATCATTTGGGAAATATTTAAAAAAGAAAAAAAAATGCAAAGGAGGGCTAATAATTCTGACTTCAACTATATATATACAATTGAAGTCAGAATTATTAGCCCCCTCTGAATTATTAGCACCCCTTTTTATTTTTTTCCCCAATTACTGTTTAACAGACAGAAGATTTTCTTCAACACATTTCTACACATAATAGTTTTAATAACTCATTTCTAATAACTGATTTATTTTATCTTTGCCATGATCACAGTAAATAATATTTGACTAGATATTTTTCAAGACACTTCTATACAGTATATAAGTATAGTATATAAGTGACATTTAAAGGCTTAACTAGGTTAATTAGGTTAACTAGGCAGGTTAGGGTAATTAGGCAAGTTATTGTATAACGATGGTTTGTTCTGTAGACTATCGGGAAAAAAAATTTGTTTAAAGGGGCTAATAATTTTGTCCTTAAAATGGCTTTTAAAAAATTAAAAACTGCTTCTATTCTACCTGAAATAAAACAAATAAGACTTTCTTCAGAAGAAAAAACATTATCAGACATACTGTGAACATTTCCCTGCTCTGTTAAACATCATTTGGGAAATATTTAAAAAAGAAAAAAAAATCAAAAGGGGGCTAATAATTCTGACTTCAACTGTATATATATATATGTATATATATATTCATTCATTTATTTTCTTGTCGGCTTAGTCCCTTTATTAATCTGGGGTCGCCACAGCGGAATGAACTGCCAACTTATCCAGCACATGTTTTTACGCAGTGGATGCCCTTCCAGCTGCAATCTATCCCTGGGAAACATCTATTCACACTCATACAATATGGACAATTTAGCCTACCCAATTCACCTGTACTGCATGTCTTTAGACTGTGGGGGAAACCGGAGCACCCGGAGGAAACCCTCGCGAATGCAGAGAGAACATGCAAACTCCACACAGAAACGCCAACTGACCCAGCCGAGGCTCAAACCAGCGACCTTCTTGCTGTGAGGCGACAGCACCTACTGCGCCACTGCATCGCCTATATATATATATATATATATATATATATATATATATATATATATATATATATATATATATATATATATATATTAGGGCTGTCAATTGATTTAAAAAACTAACTAATTAATCACACTTTTTTTTGTGATTAATCATGATTAATCACGAATCAAAAAAAAATACAAAATACAGGCATTGCAAATATGGAAATTGGAAAATTACAATAATAATAAAGTATTTAATACAAACAATTACCTTAGAATTATAAGGTTCTATCTGACATTTTTGTCAAAATTGAGTTATTGACATATTCTTATTAAATGACAACTTTTTTTACATTATGGGATGTTTTTTATAGGTTGTTTACATTTTAAGACGTTTTATTAAAAAAACTAAACAAAAAAAACTAATGTTACACACACTGTTTGCTATGCAAAAACTTTGAAGCTCAATATCTCAAAATCAATCAGATGCAGATAGAACATTATAATTCCAAGGTGACTAATTGTACTCATTGTAAAGTTGTATTGCGAGTTGAGAACCTTAATTATAAAGTAGAAACAATTTTGCCTAGTCCTCCTTAACATTTAGCCAGTTGCAGTCTATTGACATTATCGGGGGACAACACACACACACACACACACACACACACACACACACACACACACACACACACACACACACACACACACATATACAGAGAGAGAGAGAGAGAGAGAGAGAGAGAGAGAGAGAGAGAGAGAGAGAGAGAGAGAGATAGAGAGAGAGAGAGAGCAGATTGGTAGTCTGAGTTAAATGAGCCCAACATTAAGTCTGACAGTCTGGCGGAAAGTTATGATTTTCTCAAGCCACCATACAGTAAATATGATATATTGAATATTATGATGTATTATCTATAATTTAATTATAATATATATTTATAATAAATATACACATGTTTTTTTTTTTTTACTACTACTACTATCTATTGTGTGTACTGTTTTTTTTTTTTATTATATATAATATATATATTATATACTATATATATACAAACTATATATATATATATATATATAGTTACGTTTCCTCGTGTGATCAGACTGAAAATCCCTATTTCTTATAATTTTTTAAATCTTATCAATTTATTTTATTTAGTTTTTTACACAATTGCATTCTGTCAAAAGACAAAAAAAAGTACAGTAACAATTTTCAAAAACTGGGCTTAGACTGAAAGGTGGACATGAGGGATATTTCAATGGTCCTCTGTCATAGTGACAAAACATCTAAACATTTTGACTTGCAGTGCTTACGCAATGCCAAAAGGGACGAAGGATTTTGGGGGCACTGACTGTTTAAATGAGAAGGAAATTTAGTTGACACATGAACGAACAGTTTTGGGAAAGATATGAGCTTTTGCGAGTGAGCTATAGTGTTGTGCTGAGCCAAACCAATGGAGAAAAACTGTACCACATGTGATGCAAGTTGCTTTGAATGATCATTATAAATACACAGAGGTCGTGAGCTAAACTTTGTTTTGTCTTGTTCTATTGTTTTTCTTACTGTGTCCTTTTTCAAAGTGTGACCCAGACAGACACTTCAGCCACATCCAGATAATGGCCATATCAGCTGTGCCAGCGGGAGCCCTTTCCTCCATCTGATCCTCAGCTGTGCGCTGCGGGAGTACGTTTCACACGTCTGCAAAGAAAACAATGGAGAACACACACATTTTTACTTCTACATGTTCACGCATTTACAGGGCTTGTTTCATTTATCTTCAAACCCAAGCTTGTAATTACACAAAGCATAAGTTGCGTAGCTGTTTGTTTGTCTTGGCTGTGAACAGAGACCTATACAATTAGGAGATGGCAAGCTTGTCATTTTGCCATCCCCCATTCATTAGGTTAAACGTCAGGCCATTGTTCTCTTGCTTGAGAAGCTGCTGATTTTTCACATTTGATGTCACTTTAGATGCTGCATTTTAGTTGTTTGTTACTACTATATACATTGTGTATATTTATTTAGATCATGCATAAGTTTACTGAGGCCCCCTAGTGGGTCACTGCTGAAAACATTGACAGCAAGCTATATATTTGGTCCAGAGGAACTGAGAGAATTCAGTTTTTTGACATGAATACTTGCTTTTGAGGAATGCCCTATTTGTTTTGAGCAAGTGACGCGCTTTTGCAGGTTATCAACTAGGTTTTGCAGTTTGTACTAATTGTTTTGAGAAATGCATTAACTGTTGTGCAAATGTAAATAGTGTTGTGAGAAATGCACCAAAGCCACTGAGAAAAACTGTAATAATAATCAAATCATTAACTAATAATCAATAAAATGATATAATGATAATTATATAAATGACTAATGATCATATGATTAAATAAAATAATTAAATGAAGAATAAATTTATATAAACAAATCAAAATTAATCACAACAAAAATGAATGGTTGTTTTCGTGAAACAACACACACATAAGTTTGTTACAAGGATTCTAAGATCTTTCAGATGGATGGAAGGGTGGGTAGACAGACAGACAGACGGACGGACGGACGGACGGACGGACAGACGAATGGACGGACGGACGGATAGACAGACAGACAGATATCTGCACTTCAACACACTTACAAACAAACGTTAAAGTTTACAGTTTTATTCTAATCCTTTCTGAAGGTTTTTGAAGAGAGGTTTGTCCAAATATTGTTTACCTGATTTTATACAGCATTTTATTCCTGAAAGCAACTTGATTTTTTCCTCTGTATGTTGATTGAGAAATAAAAAGAGAACTAAATTCCTCTTTGTAAAAAAAGGGCGAAAAGTACTTTCAACATTGAATGCTCAGATTTCTGCTTTGGAAAATGTATGCAAATTAACATGTTTTATTAAATATAATAATTGTTTCAACCCAAACTGGACCATTAATATATTTTTTTAATATTTGTTAAAATCAAATTGTAGATATAAACATCTAAACAACCCAAACTTGGGTTAAAACAACCTATTTTTATTTTTTATTTCTCAGAAAAATATTTATTTCACCTTTAATAATATTGCAAATTGTATGTATAGGAAGCATAGACTATGGTAGACTATAATAAATAAATTCAAAAAATGAAAAGATAAAATAAATCTGAAAAGTCTAAAATTGCTTTTAACGTTAAACCATGCATATAAACCCCTCAGCACTGGATTTGGTTATATTATTAATATTACCATTATTTTATTTCTTGTCCACATATATATCAAGGATAAAGGAAAATGTTCATTGGCAAACATCAAGCTTTTTAGGAGGTAAACATGCAGCTGGCCAAACGGTTTTATTACTTGAAGTGTGTTCATCTCAGGAAACGACCCTCTCATACAACTGCACATCCAGCTCCAGCTTTCTTCAACTTGCCTTAAATCACCCCTGCGCTGTTGTCATGGAAAAATATAAGGTAACACTTTATTTTGATGGTCCATTTGAGTATTAGTAGACTGTCTGCTTAATATTTGTTGATACTGCTCCATCAACAGACATTTAACTGACTATAAGAAACTTTGCAAGTACATGTCAACTTACACTAACCCTAACCCCAACCTAACAGTCTACTTATAATCTAATGAGAATTAGTTGGCATGTAGATGCAGTGTGTAACTCAACAAACAGACCATCAAAATAAAGTGTGACCAAATATAAAACAAGATTCCAACATTAACAATTTTATTTCAGACAAGACAATGCAAGAAAAAAAAATACTTTCCCAGTTGAATGACTATATTAAAAATGACAAAAAATATATAACTTGTTTTCTGAAATAAGTTGTTTAAATATGCAAATAATATATTATTTAAAGCATATAGCACACATATCTGAACATTAGACATCTTCAAGTTAAAGATTCGCATAAAACTGGAACACAGAAGTGTCACAAGATTTTTGTAAATCCTTCAAATCACTCCCTAAATCAAAAAACGCTGCAAACAAAAAATAATAATCCAAAATCAAACAAAAAGAGTGCTTTGAATTTTATGATGTTGTTGTTTATGAAAAAATAATAATGTTCAATTTTATTTCAATTATTTTTTGGTAGAATGACATGTTTTAAATCAGAGATGCCCAAACTAGGGCCCGCGAGCCAAAGTTGGCCCATGGTAACCTTTGATTTGGTCCGCCATCCCATCTGAGAAGAGAGGGAGAACGATGGGGATGGTTTAGAGATTGTATGTAAATGTTTGCTTGTTTGTTTTATTGTTAAAAGCTAACTGAAATTAAACGTTTCAAATAAATATTGTCAATTAATCAGATTTAGCTTATATGTACACAGTCACCTGATGAATAGCCAATGCAAAGACTTGGTGAGCAAATCAAGGCAAAGGCAGATTCTGCTTGACTAGTTCAATTCCACAGTTCACTGTTATGTTTTTATTGCAATAAGCTGAGTTCAATCAAATCTCAACATTAAAACAGCTGCCATAACATTATTTATCAATATGTGGACTTTACGTTAAGATACGTTAGGATCATTTTTATTGTTTACATGCCTCAAAATGGTCTATATTTACCTTCGACCCATAGCTCACAATGATGTTTGGGCACACCTGTTTTATATAATCAGGCAAATTAAAGGTATACCTCTGTAAAACAGGGGTGTCCAAACTCAGTCCTGAGGGTCGTTGTCCTGCGTATAGTTTAACTCCAACTTCCTTCAACACACCTGCTTGGAGCTTTCTAGTATACCTAGAAAGAGCTTGATTAGCTGGTTCAGGTGTGTTTAATTTGGGTTGGAACCCAAAAAGTGGTACAGTACGGTTCACTTTTAGATACCCTGTTACAGGGGAAACACCTATAAAAGCGAACCGAACCGAACCGTACCATACCATACCATATCACTCAGTGGAAACGGGCCATAAAATATGCAGGACACCGGCCCTCCAGAACCAAGTTTAGGCAGCCCTGCTGTAAAACCTTCAGGAGATATGAATTTTATGATGCTTTTTATTTTATGATTATTTTTAATACTGAAATTTATGAGAAAAAACTGATTTCGAGAAAATGACCTTTGAAGTATATGTAAATATATTTAACATATAGATACACTGAAAACAAGATTAATTTTTTTAAAGGTTTGTGGTTGCAAACTATTTAAATGGACTTAATTTAAACAAACAAATTAAGTTGAACATTACTAAATTTAATTGGTTTAAATTCAGCCTATATAAATAGTTTGCAACCATTTACCTTAAATCCGTAAATCCAATTAATCATTTTTTTAATGTATTATAACTGAAATTCACAGACACAAATTGATCAAGTGCGACAAAAGAAACACCTGAAAAACAGTGTCTCGCCTTCAGCCAAAGTACAATATATATTAAAAAAGTGTCAGCAAAATGACCAATCTGTGTTTGTTCAAGCAAACAGACAAGTGAGGATTCATTCTGTCCTGTGTGATGATTTTGTGATTTAGTTTAAAGTCATCTAGCCATTATCTCCTTGCTCTTGGCACTTTACTCCTGCGTCGAGTCTACAGCCGCATGCAGCAATAAAACACACAGAACATTAAATACACCAGCTGAGCCCACTGTTCATTTTCACCTGAAATGTGTTTTTGGGCACCCAGTGTGAAATGAGGTTATGTTATTCTAGTGTAGCTGTTCTCTGATAAATTGATTTATTACTCATGCAAACAAATGCATAGTGTTTGGGGAGCAAGAAGATTAGGACTGTGTCAATACAGTTGAAGTCAGAATCATTCTCCCCCTTTGAATTTTTTTTCTTTTTTTAATATTTCCCAAATGATGTTTAACGGAGCAAAGAAATTTTTACAGTATGTCTGATAATATTTCCTCTTCAGGAGAAAGTCTTATTTGTTTTATTTCAGCTAGAATAAAAGCAGTTTTTAATTTTTTAAAAGCCATTTTAAGGTCAAAATTATTAGCCCCTTTAAGCTATATTTTTTTTCGATAATCTACAGAACAAACCATCATTATACAATAACTTGCCTAATTACACTAACCTGCCTAGTTAACCTAATTAACCTAGTTAAGCCTTTAAATGTCACTTTAAGCTGTATAGAAGTGTCTTGAAAAATATGTAGTAAAATATTATTTACTGTCATCATGACAAAGATAAAATAAATCAGTTATTAGAGATGAGTTATTAAAACTATTATGTTTAGAAATGTGTTGAAGAAATCTTACCTCCATTGAACAGAAATTGGGGAAAAAATAAACGGAGGCTAATAATTCAGGGGGTTTAATAAATCAGACTTCAACTGTATATAAAATGACATCGATTAAACAGTGTGTGGATTCAGTCCACTAGAGGGGGCACTTCAGCACTGATTCGACATGTACTGGGGCGAGTTTCACTTTTGAAGACCAATAGGTGGCGCTGTGGGATTTCTTACGGTAACTGGCTTCATGTAAAAACATACACTGTAAAAAATATATATATATTTAACAGCTTAAATGTTTTTATTAAATCCAAATAAAATTTGAAGTATTCTTAATTTATATTAAAAATATAAAATTAAAAATATTAAGTCAAACGTTGTATAACTTAAAACCATTGTTAAATCTTAGATTAACTTAATAAAATAAATTATAATCAGGGTGCAAATTACAGTGGAGTTTGGGGGGAATTGAGCCCCCTAATTAACGCTTGATCCCCCCTGAAGGACATCAAAACAACATGTATAGAAGGTCAGCTCTTTAATACTGAGAAATAATTTGCTCTGAAATTGTATTTTAAATAATAATGTTAATAATTAATTGAACCTAAAAAAAATTAATTAATAATATAAATCTACATTTGACCATCCCTATAATGGTTCATACCACTGTGAATGCATAATCGCGCCAATCAGTCTATGCCAGAAAAAACTCAACGGTCTGAAATGGGCAGATCTAGAGCACAGATAGACAACTTAACTCTTCACAAGACTATTTTCTCATAAAATAACTGTTGTTTCTACATATAGCCTAAAAGTAAAGTCAAATTAGATGCATAGTTTGACCTACAGTAACCTCAGAAGTAGCTAATCGGATACCGTAGGTCAGAATACACAAAGTATCCCACAAAACACTGAAAACTTAAATCCATTTCATTAATAAATTAGATGAAATTAAAACAAATACATACATTTGATTTACTGAAGCGTGTATTACAAAAACTAACATTACCAAAAAGTTGACCCCCCTGATGGTCAATGTATAATTCGCACCTTGGTTATAGTGACATAAAAACATTTGTTTTCATGACTTTTTGGCATATAATTTTTTACAGTGTACTACTATATTATATACAAACTATTTCTGAATGTGTAGTACACTAAAGACTAAAGGAAAGACTAAAAGTTATGTTGTCGTGGGTTTGTAAAATATCATCCAAAGTCTTTATTTATAAACTATGATTTTTTTTGTTTTGTTCTAAGTGTATACAGTGTTAGAACGCTTAAAATAAAACCACAGAAGTAAAAAATATAATTTTTTTTAGTATTTTGTCCTTTTAATTTTTAGATTAGTTTGTCAGTTTTAGACCAGTTTTTCTCAACCAATGAGGATATAAAAATGTCTAAAATAAAATAATTCACATTTTCATAATGAATATTTTCCATAGTTGGATAGAAATTGCTATCGGCGAGTTAAAAATATAAATATATTTTAAAATCCTGCAATAACAAATGACTAGAAAATCAATGCAAATTCATTTGGTTGAAAATTAATGGACACTTGTGTAAAAAAAGCCATAAAAATGAACAAAACTGGATAAAAAATTCAACATAAGGTGGATCAAAATGCCCCTGGAGAGTTAAAATAAACTCTTATGGCTGTCAGGATTAAAGCCAAATGTGAAAAAGTGTACATTTCTGGCAGTACATTAAGTTATATATTCATTCATTCATTCATTTTCTTTTCAGCTTAGTCCCTTTCTTAATCAGGGGTCTCCACCGCCAACTTATCCAGCATATGTTTTACGCAGAGAATGTCTTTCCAGCTGCAACCATCACTGGAAAACATCCATACACACTCATTTACACACATACACTACAGACAATTTATCTTACCCAATTTACCTATAGCGCATATCTTTGGACTTGTACGGGAAACCGGAGCACCCGGAGGAAACCCACGCAAACATGGGGAGAACATGCAAAGTCCACACAGAAATGTCAACTGACCCAGCCGAGGCTCGAACTAGCAACCTTCTTGCTGTGAGGCGACAGTACTACCCAATGTGGCACCGCATCGCCCCAAGTTATATATGTTTATTTTATTATATTATTATTACGTTTTAAGGTCCTGGTCGTTTTAACCAATCACACATTTCTTTAGAGTTTGTTGAGGGCAGCAGCCAATTAGAAGCTTTAGATTAGTCACTCCTTAAAATTGCAGAGTTCAGATACAAAATGTATAACAAATTGAGTTAAAATAAATTAAACGGTTAAAAAGCTTTGCCATGAGGCCAGAAATACAAAAAAAAAAAATAATAATTTCAGTATCTTACCACACCAAACATGGATCCTCTTACATAATTAAGATATGCTTCTAGATTGCCACAAATCACATTCAAATATTAAACATAAAATACAGCCAATATTATTTGTGGAGATGTACAATAACTGAAGCAAAAGGGCACTAAAGGGTTTCTTCCAACATAATCAAAGCTGAACAAACCATGTACAAATTGTTACATCATTTTAGAGTAATATCTATGAGCTTTACATCCCAACAGTGATTCTGACCAACTTTTGGGAGCTTGTACTGTAACTGATCATAGCGTGACTGAGAGGAAGACGTTCAAATGAACAGCTTCACTATTCACTAAAGCATTTTCTCTTCCTTGTTTACGTTTTTCATGTGTTGACGTATCACCTATTGAAACAGGAATTTTCAGTAGCAAATATGTAAGAGTGTCAGTGGTTTTACTGAACTCCACAGTCATGAAATGTCATTTGATACTTCCTAGTTGACTGCAGTTATTAGAACTAGTGACATTATTATTCTTGAGCTCATTCGATTTGCCATCAGGTTGTTTTTTTTTTGCATGTAATGACGTTTTTTTTTAGCATTTTTAAATATTAGAAATACACATTAGCATATCCTTGAATGATAAATATATGAAATTATTGGTTTAATAACTAGTTTATAAAAACTAACTTCTTTTGTATTTGCCATGATGACAGTACATGATATTTAACTAGTTATTTTGTAAGACCAGTATTCAGCTTAAAGTGTAATTTAAAGGTTTAACTAGGTTAATTAGGATGATTCGGCAAAGTCTCTGGACAACAGTGGTTTGTTCTGTAGCCAATCCAAAAAAAAAGTAAAACAAATACATTTATCATTATTAATATAGACACACATGCACATACAAATTCATAGAACATATTGTTATATAAAACACAATATACACTGTATTACACATACAGTACGTGATAGATAGATAGACTAGCACTAGTTTTATCACTAGTTTTTCAATTTACAGTAAATATGGTTTTAACATGCACTAACATACATGCACTGAAAGCCGCAGCAATTCAAAATCATAGTCATAAGGTCTTTAAAATGTTTCTATGTTTGGCAATGGACGGTGTTGCAAATGTTGAATGTAGACGAGAACACTTTCATCTCAGTCACGCTACTCTTTAATTGGCCGAAAAAGCCTGCCAGACTTAATTTGCCTGCTATTTACAGGGAAAAGCAAGAAAGTAGGACAGTAATGTACTCGCGTCAGCTTCAGCACTGATGCCTCATCTGTGCTCACAGTATCTGAAGTTTGATTGTTTAGCAGCAGACCTCACACTGAGATGGACAGCATACTGCTGATTAAGTGCGTACATGTTCTGGAGGAGTAAGATTTTTTAATGTCTTCAACAGAAGCCAATGCTGCTCCAAAGGGCTTAGTTTGATCACAAATACAGTAACATTTTGAAATAGTATTACTATTCAAAATATTGGTTTGCACACTGATTGTTGTTTAAAATTTAAATTATTTCAGTGATTTTACAGCTGAATTTTCGGCATCAATAATACAGTATTCGGTGTCACATGATTGATCATCATATATTATTATTATTATTATTGTTAGTGTTGAAAACGGCTTCATATTGTGAAAACTGTGATACCATTCAAAAGTACCATTAAAAATGTATTTACCTTTATTAATTAATGCCACATTAAATTGTTCAAGACTTTAAAAAAAAGACATTTATAATGTAATATATATAAAAATATTTAAATATAAAATAATCTAAATAAAAAACAGAAAATGCCAGGGTACTGGAGAGGAGGATCCGGCCGATGGTTGAACCTAGGATCTAAGAGGAACAATGCGGTTTTTGTCCAGGCCGTGGTACACTGGACCAGCTTTATACACTCACCAGGGTGCTCGAGGGTTCATGGGAGTATGCCCAACCAGTCCACATGTGTTTTGTGGACTTGGAGAAGGCATTCAACCGTGTCCCTTGTGGCACTCTGTGGAGGGTGCTCTGGGAGTATGGGGTCAGAGGCGCTCTGTTAAGGGCCGTCTCATCCCTGTATAAACAGAGTAGGAGTTTGGTTTGCATTGCCGGCAATAAGTCAGACTTGTTTTCAGTGCATGTTGGGCTCCGGCAGGGCTGCCCTTAGTGACCAATTCTGTTCATAATTTTTATGGACAGAATTTTAAAGCGTAGCCTTGGGCTGGAGGGGGTCCGGCTTGGGGATCACAGGATTTCATCTCTGTTATTCGCAGTTGATGTTGTTCTGTTGGCTTCATCGAACATGGACCTTCAGCATGCACTGGAGCGGTTTGCTGCCGAGTGTAGCGGCTTGGATGAGAATCAGCACCTCCAAGTCCGAGGCCATGGTGCTCCACTGGAAAAAGGGGGTTTGCCATCTCCAGTTTAGAGGAAAGTCCTTACCCCAGGTGGAGGAGTTCAAGTATCTTGGGGTTTTGTTTACGAGTGAGGGAAGGATGGAACGTGAGATTGACAGGCGGATTGGTGCAGAGGCAGCAATGCAGTCGATGTATCTGTCTGTTGTGATAAAGAAGGAGCTGAGCCAAAATGCAAAGCTCTCAATTTACCGGTCAATCTACGTTCCTACTCTCACCTTTGGTCATGAGCTCTGGGTCATGACTGAAAGAACAAGATCTTGGATACAACCGGCCGAAATGAGTTTCCTTCGCAGGGTGGCAGAACGCACCCTTATAGATAGGGGAGGAGCTCGGAGTAGAGCCACTGCTCCTCCACATCGAGAGAAGTCAGCTGAGGTGGCTCAGGCATCTGTTTTGGGCATGTCGGGGACGACCCAGGACACGGGACACGCATAGTCCCTGTCTCTCGACTGGCCTGGGAAGGCCTCGGGATCCCCTCCCCGAGGAGCTGAAGGAAGTGTCTGGGAAGAGGGAAGTCTGGGGTTCTCTTCTAAGACTGCTGCCCCGGCGACCTGGCGAAGATTTCACAAAACTACAAAGCAGGAAAAAAAAAAACTTTCAACTATGAAATTAAAAGAATAATTATTGATGATTGAATACCAATGTTATTTCATCATAATAAAACATCACAAGGTCATATTATGACACCAAAGACTATTAGATTGTAATAACATATCACAATTTTACAGTTTGTAACTGTATTTATGATCAAATAAATGCAGCCTAGATGAACAGAATAGATAATATATAAAATTTAGATAATATAATAAAATAAAATATAATAAAATAAAACACAAAACATCTTTCAGATCCTAAACCTAAACGGTGTTATATCTGTGAACAAATAAAATAGGCACGTGACTTCTTTTGACACAGTTGAGTTTTGTTATGCTTTGTTCAATTAGCCCTAGAACTGTAATTGAGCAAGGCTAAAGATCAGAGAAATGGCTAAAAGCTGCTCTTCAGATCTGTCAAAGAGGCTCTGGAGTTATAAAGGGGATTTCACATAGTCAAAGGGAGCCTCCCTTCTGAAACACGCTGACAAGCTGAAAAGAATATGTCAGACATGTGCCTGTTGGCCGCATTGGACTTTTTAACAGCTATGTAAATCACATAATTTGCACTGTTATGAAACCACTTCACAGGTTTCAAACCCAGACGCTCCAACCAAGCTAACCCAAATTTGAGCAGTTTTCCCCTCTTTTTGACGTAAATTTCTGACAATAAAGTATCTGTCTGTGAATATTCTGCTCCGTCTGCATTTCATAGGAAGAACTAAAAACTGGTTGCATATGGTTAAAATTTGTTTCTCAATTAACCGATGCCACGTTACAGAGAAAAATAAGCTCGCCGTCGCTGCTGCCCTCTTATCTACATAAACCTAAATTTGCTGCGCCTTCAGGAGGATTTAGCTGGAGACGCAGAGATGGAAACAAGGTTTGCAAAAATAATCAGTAGCTTTTAGAAGCTGTCAGTAAATTTGGTTTTTATTATCAGCAAAGTTCCCTGCGGGTTTAAGAAAAAGACATTTACAAGTCAATGTCGCCGAAATGGTCCTGTGATTCCCTTTAGAATTTTATTTTCCTGAACGTAATGTCTCATTATTTAAATCATGGCTTTCTGAAATGTCACATCGCGTCCTTGGACTTTCATTTAATACAAACACAAGCAGTGTTATCTTGAGTCTATGTTTATCAACTCAAAGTCTTCTTAGTGGACTTATTAAAGCGATTCTGAACTCTTTAAAATCAAGCTTAAGAAATACACTCTTAGAAAAAAAGGCCTGTGAACATGTGATAAAATGATTCCCGAGCAAACAGTTCAATTCGATTCAATGTCACATAGTGCTGAACTGAACCAGTGCAAAAGTGTTATTAATTCAGTACTCATGAATCCGTCTAAAGTTGGCTTACCTTGGCTAGTTATTCTGACATTTACCCTGACTTTGAAATCATTTTGGTTGTGTTGGCTTCATTAATCAATTATTACGTTTTGGCTAAGCTAAGTTATGTTCATTAAAAATTTATTTTATATTTCTATGTTAAGCATATAAGATTAAATAAAGATGCAATGCAACCAAAAATGAAAATGTACTACAACATTCTTGTTATTTTTGAAGATGTTGGTAACCAAATTGTCTTGAGGGCTGCAATAACATTCTGTAAATGTTTTTAGATAAAAGTGTCTGTACTAGCATAAAAGTTCATGTATATTCATTTCTATGTTGAATAAAACAAAAAGAGTTTGAATTCCTATAGCTAACGTACAAACGATAACGCCCTTTTTACAGTAATTTGCTGTAAAATTCATGATAAAAAAAAAATCATGCTACCTGCCTTAATTTCACAATAAAATTCTGAATACAACATATTACTGTGATTTTTTTTATAGTTAAATCCTGTGAAATGATACAAATGTAATTTACTGTGAATGTTTTTACAATTTTTTACAGTGTAGGCTATCACGTAAGGGGTCGATTACACCGAATGCGCTTTTCTGTTCTAAAAACGCGAGGTGCACACACTGCTTTTTTTTGTTAACAAGAAAAAAGGAAGCGAGGTGCACTTTATATCACTAGGCAACAATTGAATCAGTTGCATATTGTGCGCGAGTGTTACTGTTTTTGGTATAATTTTCATGTTTAATAATATTGTGATATTCAAGATTTGTGAAGTCAAACAGGATCTCTCAACCTCTCAACGCACCTCTCAACGCAAAAAACGCGTTTGGTGAGATCGGCCCCTAAAGAACCATTTTATAGTGCAAAAAACCTTTTGGCGCTACAAAGAACCTTTTGTCCATTGAAAAGGTTCCATGGATGTTAAAGGTTCTTCAAAGAACTATCTACACTAACAAAGAACCTTTTAAAGAGCCCCTATTATACATTAAATAGGGTCATATTTTGGTTGCAAGGGTCTCCAACAACAGGCTGATCTGCATGCAAGGTCAAAAAACACTTTCATGGTAATATGCATTTATTTTTACCTAATTATCCCAGCGACTCCCATATGAATCGTTCAGCGATTCATTTGTTCCCAAACCCCTCCTTACCGCAAAGCTAATCTGTGCTGATTGGACCGATGACAGTCTCTTGCGATTGGATGACACTGACAGCCCTCAGCGCGAGACAGAGTGAAATGCCCAGCACAGCTTATCAACAATATAGAAGTAGTCAGAGTGCATACAAGCTTCATATCAGTGGATTTTGGCTGCCAGTGGGTAAATGTAAATACAGACGACTAACTATTTTTTTGAGCAAAAACTCCAAGAACTGGCGAGGAGATCGACACGAGTCTCCTAGCCCGTCACACTCTACCTGCTCTACACACACACACACACACACACACACACACACACACACACACACACACACACACACACACACACACACACACACACACACACACACACACTACCCTCCTCCTCAGAGGACACAACACCAAAATAAAAGTCCTTAACAGAAACATTCAAAAACAGGATACATAGAATGTATATTAAAGAAACAACTTCACATTAGTCAACCGCGAACCAGTCACTTTCTTTTTCACTTTCGGGTTGAGGGCAGCGTGATCGCCGTTCGCCTAGAGCGCCAGTCCAGCTTGCTCCAGCCCTGACTGTAATTCAGATACCTCACCCCGAACCTAACCCTCCGGTCTCCCAGATTTTCAGGGACAGACGTTGGCAGGTATGTGTGTGCAGTTTTATTTTGAAACTTGACTGCTGCAAGTATGTAAGAACAGCTGACGATGGCCATAGCAATGACAAACGGCAGAGGATCGCAGGCTCACAAACGCATTTAAATCCGTAAACAAAGCGACATGCATTGCATTTTTAACGCGACTTTAGACGCGATATGAGAATATAAAGAGTTAACCTGATACAGTACAAGCGGTTACAAGTAACAAAACACAATTAAATACATAATTTGCAAGCTAGAAAAAGCAAAAAGGCAACCATTTTAATCGCACTTACTTACACTTGTGAAATGGAGGAAGAAACTGATCCACGATGCACTGCTCCATGTTCTGACATAGTCTCTTACATCAATAGTCTTTTCTGATCCTTCCTTTAACAAAAGGCCGATGAATTCTCCGTTGTGTGTAGATTCCAGAAGCACTCGAACAGCACAAGACTGGGCTATAATGCTGAGGTTTTTGTGAGCGCAACAACTAGGCGAAGTTTCGTATCGACATCACAACGAAACGGCTAAAGACTCGTTATCAAAAGGATTCATTTAAAGTACTAGGAGTCGACTCTTTTATAAATGAATCAATATTTTTAAACACCGTCCACTTTCAGATTTAAACATCAGCTGGATATTTCACTTCACTTAGAGCTGTGTTACACACTACATGAAAGGTCATTCTCAAAAACCCATAATAGGGGCTCTTTAAGAATCTTATTTTTAAGGAGTGTAGAGTTTTTGCTATAATGCCATCGAAGGCCATTTTGAGCTCTTGAAAGATTCTTTAAGTCAAAAGTTCATTTTGCAAATCACCTATAGCTAAACAGTTAAGATTCACCATTTTTAAATCCATTCAGCCAATCTCCAGGTCTGGTGGGAGCACTTTTAGCTTAGCTTAGTATAAATCATTGAATCGGATTAGACCCTTAGCATCTTGCTCAAAAATGTAAAAAAAAAAAAAAAGCTTGACTCTTCTGTAGTTACATCATATACTAAGACCGACGGAAAATGAAAAGTTGCTATTTTCTAGGTCAATATGTCTACACTGTGAAAAATTATATGATCAATTAGTTCTGATGGCATATGTTTTTAGGTCATTGTAACACTGTAATTAAGGTAATCATGTTCTAACTTAATACTATAAGTTACGCAAGCTGTTTTAAGTCAGTTTAACTTAATATAAGTTCGATGGACTCATACGGTTAATATGATTCAGCTTAAAAATTTAAGACAACCAGGATTTTTTTTACAGTGTTGTAACTATACTCTTTACAAATCAAGAACTTACTCAGCTCTGTTATCTAGTTACCTACCATTAGGACTATTTTCAGGCAATGTGTAATAGGCCTATTATTGAGCTTGCTGAGAGTTCCTGGCCATTTTAATAAAAAAAAGCATTTGTTGAGGGAATAAATTTAAAAGCTTTCATCCTTATTTTAAAATATCAAGTCATCTTGAGACCACCATTTTTTGTCCAAGATCCCTGGTTAATGACCAATAAAAGTAATAATACACAATAATATATTAGTATTACATGTGTTCATATTTCTAACTGAGTGAATAGCTGCATGTTTGGGTCATTTTTCAATTACGAGCTCCTACACATCAGCATTGCAGAAATCAAAGAAGGCCTAAAAAAATGACAGATTTGCTGAATCTTGATTTTTAGTTTGGCCTTTAACACTTGCCAGTCGTCCCATATTTGTGTGCAGGCTGGTGCACATGATGTGTTTCAGGTATTCTCTTACACACCCAGACCCACAGCAAGTAAAACAGTCCGAAATGCCAAAGAAAGCTGGTGGTTTGCTCTTTTTTTAATAATGTATTCGTTTAGGCTGTTTCAATAAGAAACAGAAACCATCTGTTATGAAAACGGCGCATTTTAAAAATCATTTGCACAAAATAGGATTCAGTGGTTTCGACCGCTGCATAATGTTAATTACAGCTGAAATCTGATTATGGGTCAGTTTATTTTCGGCAGCTGAAAGAGACACTCTTCAGTGGCGAGACCCCTGTCTGAAATCATATTTTCGTCAGCCGTAATCGCATTTAAGTTGTGACGCTTTGGCTAAAAGCGTCTCTCCAGAAAGTTTATAAGGGATCTTTCTGTTTTACACAGCTCCGTCCTGCTCCATTAGCAAACGCCGCACGCCTGCTTCATGCTGTGGCTCTGTCTGCAGAGTCTCCTATCATCCCCAGTCAAATAAACTCACCAGTCCACTCACTGTATTATTATGGCCAATTAGGCCGCTGAACATCATGCAGTGATTTGGAGAATGTAGCTCTCAACCTCTTTTTTGGAGTACTGGATCTCTGTCATTTGGCCCTGTCCTTAAAAAAACTGTCTAATTGGCATCATTAATGTCTTAGTGATGCTCAAATACAAGCAAGTATATTTCAGACAATTTTCAGACATATTAACTGTTATTAATGGAACATTTATTAAAATTCCTCATACTACAGTTCTTTTTAAATATGCCACGTGCAAATATGTAAACATGTGCATATCAAATAGGGCTGCACAATATATCGTTTCAGCATCGATATCGCAATGTACGAATCTGCAATAGTCATCGCCGGATCAGCAATGTTGAGTTGGGATTATAATAAACCTGAAAACACAGTTCACAGCATGTGGTTTGTGGAGTCAATACAAAAAGTTTAACCCTAACAGTAAAAGATTTTTATTTGGATGTGTTTTTAAGATCTGTGACTGTAAGATTTCAAGCAAATGTAAACCAAGAAGTTATAAAGTATTAAGCTTTCACAAAGATTAATTGCATTTAATTATGTTTACAATAAAGACTATACAATGTTAATTTACATGTGATTATTGAATTTTTACGCCTAAATAGTGTTAGATTTGACAGAAAACCATTTCTTTCATTTGTATCTTTGTTCTGTTGTATTCATCTATATCTCGTAATAAGTTTTTTTAAGTGAAGTCTAGTTATAAACTAAATTCGAGAGGATCACGTGCTTATGACTGCTTGCGGTTTGTCCCACATTATCCAGGTTATGATTCACCAATTAGATGATTCCTAAGCCACTATAAATACCCTAAGTTCCATATAACAGCAATCTTCGTTTTGAAGAATCCCCCTTTCCACCCCTACTCCTCCTCCTTTCCTAGATGGGTGGCATGGTGGCCCAGTGGTTAGCACTGTTGCCTCAAAGCAAGAACGTCAACTTAAGTTAATTGACTAATCCAAATCGGCACCATAGACATGCTCCTACTAAGTAGTTATCTCTTAAGAGCAATCACTATCTGTTCACTAGCTACTACAGCAGGGGAGTTCCCGAGATCTCCCTAAACTCAAACTCCCCTCTCGCCTTGCAAATGGGAGGGACCCTGGGCTCGAGGATCTTATGAGCTCAGGGCTCTCTCCTGGGACACCATGCCAAACACGCTTTATAATCAATCATCAGCTAAGTGTGAACTCTTGAATATAATTTGCATGATTAATTTCCCTACAAAATAAACTCAATCAATCTAAAAGTTATAGAATTATGAGTCAATATTGTGAAATGATATTCATATCGCAATATATATTGCAGACAAACAAAATATCGCAATGTCCATTTTTTCCAATATTGTGCAGCCCTAATTTCAAATTAATTTAGCTAAATTATTAATAAATAAATAATTAATCATAACACACACAGTTCTTACTCTTAAGTGCAATAACATGACTACAGGATAAGGACTAAATTAATAATAATATAACTAATATAATAAAAATAAGAATAATAACAATAATAATAATAATAATAATAATAATAAATTGTAACTACACCCCAAAACTGATATTCTGAAACATACATTCTCTTCTATGTGCAATTAAAATGAATAAAATATATGACATATTAAATTAATTTAGCGGAATTAAATTTATAATAAAATTACAAAAGAATTTAATTTAAATAAATATCATTACTTAATACAATAAATTCACATAAAATCAAATTTTAAATCCTATGAACCTAAAATTACTACAATATCTACAAAATCATCATTTTGCTGAACTCAAAGGTTTTAATTTAATCTTGTGCACCATAATCAGGTTCATTATACATAAGCTTCTTCATGAATTTGCACCAAAAAATAAACACATTTTAAACAAAAATAGACAGAACCTATATTGTGACATGTCACGTAAATACAGAGGTCAATAGTGTGCAGAGAAAATCCTTCAATTCAATGCAACACCACATTTGAAAAGAGTTTTGAACTCAGTGTTGAAGGTAATTAGTTTATTAAATACCTCATTACTTCAACTTAAATGGAGTAAGTTCACAGTACTCATATAGATTAGTTTTTTAAGTCAAATGGTTTGCTGCAATCGGTTTCCTCAAACGGTTTGAGTTCCCTTGACATTTTTTGGGTTTTACAGTACTCAGTTGGTTTGAGTTTTCTTCATTTATTGGGTTTTACTATGTTCAGATTGCTTGGTTTACTCAAATGGATTAAGTTCACAGCACTCATTAGGATTAGTTTTTGAACTTAAATGGTTTGTTGCAATCGGTTTCCTCAAATGGTTTGAGTTACCTTAACTTTTTGGGCTTTACAGTGTTCATATCTAACACCACACACACACACACACACACACACACACACACACACACACACACACACACACACACACACACACACACACACACACACACACACACACACAGTTTTTACTCTTAAGTGCAATAAAAATTACTACAGAATACGGACAAAATTAATAATATTATAATTAATAATAATAATAATAATAATAATAATAATAATGATGATGATCAATAAAGAACTATATGCCAAAACTGATATTCTCAAATATATATTCACTTCTATGTGCAATTAAAATAAATAAAAATATTACATATTAAATTAATTTAACAGAATTTAATTCATAATAAAATTACAAAGGAATCTAAGAATTTAATTTAAATAAATATAATTATTTAATACAGTAGGTTCACATAAAATCCATTTATTCAATATTATATGATCTTAAAATTACTCTTACATATCTACATTTTCAAAGATCCGTTCAAGTTACTTAGAAATATCCTTAATATCATCTTGAGCACCATAATAAAGTTCATTATACATGAACTTCTTTATGAATTTGTACAAAAACTAAAATAGACAGAACCTAAATTATCACTTAAACTTAGAGTTTAATTAGAGCTAGAGGTAAATGGTTTGCAGAGAAGAGCCTTCAGTTCAATCCAACACCATATATAAATACATAAAACTGCACAGAAAACTTCACATTTAACACCGTCACAACACACACACACACACACATATCATCTAAAATACAAGATTCGCCTCATCATAGGTGAAATGAATCTGATTTAGCACTTAAAACTCTTCTCCCGGGCATCTTGAAGGCACGTTGCCCATGGTTTCACAACCTGGTAGCAGTAGTGAGGAATTGAGGAGCATCTTTGATAGCCAAGATTAAATTGAGAAAAGCATTAAAGCCTAAATGTGATTAGGTGAGGCGTAATCGAATCAAAATGAGCTTGTGAGAGTTGGCCCTGCGTCACCGATTCAACACAATTTCCTGGAGAGTGAAGGGATAGACAGCAGTCGACGGAATATGATCAGACAAAACACACCACAACAGACAGAACGGAGAGACACTGCTAACAACACCACAGGATCATTTCATGTACTCCTGAGTGTAATCGTTAGAGCTGTGAGACGTAATCTTAAATTCCTAAGCGATAACAATTGGGCTGTTTCTTCAGAAAGTAATTTGAGGACTTCAAATGAGGACTTTAAAAATTACATAATTACTTCTGCATATGTGGAGAATGTCAAAACAATTTTGTCATTGAATAATTTGAAAAGAGATTGATTAAAAAATGTTTAGGATTCACTGAACCATTTAAGTGATTTGTTAAAAAATGCTGATTCATGGAGTAATTCAAAACATTGTCTTGATTAGGGCTGCAACTTACGATGATTTTAATAATCGGTTAATCTGTCCATTATTTTTGTTTTGATTAATTAATGAATTGTATAAAAAAATAATAATAAAAGAATTCATTTACAACCCTTTATTAAAAAACAGAACTAAAATATTTAGAGAGTGCACAAACATGTTGTCCTTAAACATCCCTGAGCTGTATAATTCATTCATTCATTTTCTTGTCGGCTTTGTCCCTTGCGGGGTCGCCACAGCGGAATGAACCGCCAACTTATCCAGCACGATTTTACGCAGCGGATGCCCTTCCAGCCGCAACCCATCTCTGGGAACATCCATACACACTCATTCACACTCATACACTATGGACAATTTAGCTTACCCAATTCACCTATACCGCATGTCTTTGGACTGTGGGGGAAACCGGAGCACCCGGAGGAAACCCACGCGAACGCAAGGAGAACATGCAAACTCCACACAGAAACGCCAACTGACCCAGCCTAGCCGAGGTTCGAACCTGCGACCCAGCGACGTTCTTGCTGTGAGGCAACAGCACTACCTACTGCGCCACTGCGTTGCCCGAGCTGTATAATAATAAAATAAAAAATAAAAACTTTTGAATCCAAATATCTAAAACAGGGGTGTCCAAACTCGGTCCTGGAGGGCAGCAGGTGTCCTGCATATTTTAGTTCCAACCCCATTTAAACACACCTGAATCAACTAATCAAGCTCTTTCTAGGTATAAAGCTCCAGGCAGGTGTGTTGAAGGAAGTTGGAGCTAAACTATGCAGGACACCGGCCCTCCAGGACTGAGTTTGGACACCACAGATCTAAAACAATCTTAAATCAAGATACATACTACACACATGAAATAGCATGACAAATTATGTCTTGTTTTCTGAAAAAAAAACCCACCTCAAAATTAAGTGATTGTTTGCTTAAAGGGCACCTATGGTAAAAAAAATCTCATTTTCAAGCTGTTTGGACAGACATATGTGTAGGTATAGTGTATAGACAGTCATATTGGGGTGATATAAACACACCCAGTCCTTTTTTTTTTCAATTTAACAACATAAAAACGGTGGACCAATTGGAGCGGTTTTGAGACCGACCGCAACTTGACATAGGAGTGCAGTCCCCCTGCCCACCAATATTGATTGACAGCTGCGTATTAACATGTCTCAGTAGTAACGGGTATAATCATATCAACATGACAGGATGTGTGCAAAGCAACCATGAATAAAAGATCTGTTCAGTTTGCTAGGATCATCAATCATCATCAAATGTGATCAAGAGTGAGTTTCACAAGTTTAAAATCTTTTAAAACAGTGCATGCTTGTAATGAGTTACAGCGATTTACTTCAGCTTTACTTCATCACCAAAGCTGCGTGTCAGTTAACGTGTGGACATTAAATCGGGTTTATTTTGTACATTAACATAACAGATATCCATACAGCAGTGGATATTAACCTGTATCCTGTCACATTTGCGTGCAAAAAGAGCGCAAAGCTAAACGAGCGCGCTGTCTGTGTGTGTGTGTGTGTGTGTGTCCGCGCTGTGTGTGTGTGCTTGAACTTTGTAACGACATTATGTGTGACTCATCGTTTCAACTCCACAACAAATGCGTCAAATACTCATTGTTAAAGCTCTTACTGTATTATATCTCACAAATGTTACGTGAGATCTTCTTCCTGAGGCAGCCGAGGGCGGAGATTGAAGCACGCTGACAGGCACCTGGGAACAGTGGGCGGACTAGAGGACTAGTCTTAAAAGCGCAGTACAAGAAAACAGCAACAAGCTGTTAAAAGCTATAAAACAGAAACTTCAGAAAGCTTTAATAAATAATCTGATGGGTGTTTTGAGCTGAAACTTTACTGACGCATTCTGGGGACACAAAAGACTTATATTAAATCTGGAAAAAGGGGTAACCTAGGTGCCCTTTAAAACAAGCAAAATTAAATGCCAATGGGGTAAGAAAAATAATCTTAATGAGATATAATCTCAAACCGAAGTTTTAAGCATAAAAATGGCCGTGATTTCAACGATAAAAGACTGTAAAAATGCTACAGTAAAAATCCATAACCTGGTAACAGCATGTTTACTTAATAGATACGGCGAATAACCGTAAATTGATTTTCCCAGAGTTCCCTGCATGGCACATCACTTTTTATGCTTTTTGTTTACATTACTATGAATATTTTAGTTGTTTCCCCATCAGTAATGTACATTAGAGATTTATGTTACATCTAATGTTGATAAAAAATGTTTATTTCATGACTTTAATTTTATGCGTGTTACCATACTGGTGTTTAGTAGCTGTGTGAATGACACTGAGCACCTTCTACACACTGAGACACTTTTCTGCTTGTAGGAAAAGGTGTTTGTGATGAGCATTGGCTCATTATGTAACTTTCTCATCACCACCTGCATATGGCTGTGTTAACGTGTCTATCTGTGTAACAAAAGATGTGATGTGTAGATGATGGTAATTCAAAATACAGACATATTACCTCTATAAATTAAAGAAATATGGTAGTTTAGTGTAAAAATTAGAAATTACTTTGTACGGTTTGTACCGTATTTTTAACGGTGAAATACTGCCAACCACTGCTGCCGTTTTTTTTTACCGCAAATTTTACAGATTTAATTTTTACAGTGTGTCATTTTTCTTGTCTCGTCTTGATGTAAGATTTTTTTTATATATTTGGACTGGAAACAAGACGAAATTACTAAGTATGAGAAAATCTTTTTTGCAGTGCAGCTATACATGACAACAGATGGACAAATGAACGATCCAAAAAAAGCGAGTGAATAAAAAGGTTTTTTTTTTTTTTACTTTTCCCATTTATTTTTAATGTGGAACATAAACTGTGATTTTTTACACACCTTTAAAACAACCTAATTAAATTCCTAGATTTTTTTATAAAATGTTGGAGAGTTCCATGCCCCTGAGATGAAGGGAACACATACATATATATATATATATATATATATATATATATATATATATATATATATATATATATATATATATATATATACATACATACAGTTGAAGTCAGAATTATTAGCCCCTTTTTGATTTTTTTTTTCTTTTTTAAATATTTCCCAAATGATGTTTAACAGAGCAAGAAAATTTTCACAGTATGTCTGATAATATTTTTTCTTCTGGAGAGAGTCTTATTTGTTTTATTTCGGCCAGAATAAAAGCAGTTTTGAATTTTTTAAAAATGATTTAGGGACAATATTATTTGCCCCTTTAAGCTATATTTTTTTGATAGTCTACAGAACAAACCATCATTATACAATAACTTGCCTAATTACCCTAACCTGCCTAGTTAACCTAATTAACCTAGTTAAGCCTTTAAATGCCACTTTAAGCTGTATAGAAGTGTCTTGAAAAATATCTAGTCAAATATTATTTACTGTCATCATGACAAAGATAAAGGAAAAATTAGTTATTAGAAATGAGTTATTAAAACTATTATGTTTAGAAATGTGTTAAAAAAATCTTCTCTCTGTTAAACAGAAATTGGGGAAAAAATAAAAAGGGGGGCTAATAATTGAGGGGGGCTAATAATTCTGACTTTATATAAAAAAGGAAACATTTATCGTGTGCCGATTAAGGGTGAAGAGATTTGATGAAAAACACTAATTTATCCATAATGGATTGACCTTTAACTTGTGCTGCAAAAATGCTTTATGGTTACTCAATAGATTTGTTAGAAAACACTGATTCATCCAGGAATGAAAGCATTGAAGTCTTTATAATTAACTGAATAGTTTGTTTGAAAGATTTGTTGAAAAACAATCATTTATCCAGTAATGAAAGTTTTTTTTTTTTTTTAATGAAAGTTTTTTATGAGAGTTTCATTTATAAGTCTCAATTCATCCAGAGTTGAGCAGCTATAGTAAATTTCATAACTCGTTTTTTTTTTTTTTGGAGACACAAAGTCCAAAAGTTTGCAGTTTTCACTTTTTTTTTTTAAATCTAAACTTTCAGAAAATACTTTTGAGTGCGTGAGAGAAAATAACCTTCATAATGTCTATCTTCTAAAGAGTCTGAACGCCACATCAGAGCCATTTCGGTAATTTCTCTGAGTAACGTTAACTATTACCACACCGCATGATGGCATTATCTTCCACGCAGGAATATTAACCATTGTGCAACAGCTTTATTACATCTGCTTTTTTTTCAGACAGCCTTTGATTCAAATAATATCTCTTGCTTTTCATAAAGACCAAATTACAATCTGAAGAGAGAGGAACCGGGCTCTGGGTCTGCATGAGCTAAAACCAGCCCGCTAATAAAGATTGACCTTTAACTAGCGCTGCAAAAAAACTCTCATGATTAGTCCTTTTATTCGCGTTCACACTTTCAATGGCGCACTCTTATCCCCATGTTTCCCACTTTGTATCTTTTAACAGACAGAGCAATTATTGGCCTTTCCATTAGGCTCAGGAGAGCTTCATTCACTCTCCGTCCAGCACTGCTTTTATACAGACACGTTTTGTTCTCAGAAAAAAAAAAAAAGGAGTGGAGTGCCGGAGACAGACAGACATGAGAAATCATCATATCACAGCATCTGAAGTGCTACATCCACCCACCTACTTTCCAAATGAACGCAACAAGTACTCGTACATAAGAACCTTTTAGTGGTGAATGTTCTGCTCTTGGTGGATCTGCTGGTCTTAAAATATACTCCGAGTCCCACTGTCTGAGACCATTAGTGAAGACGCTGCCATCTTGCACTTATCCGTATTTAATACAATTTGCATTACAAATCAGTATAACAATTTGGGTAACACTTTGGGTGTTTTTTTTTTAATTTACATTACATTTCTTAGTAGTTGCTTTAAAAGAGTTACATGTTCAGTGTCGTTTATTATTTTAAATCAAAAAATAAAATTAAACAATAATAAAACATCACTGTTGTCTCATGCTTTTGTGTTTATATTTAATTTATTTTTATTTAATTATATTTAATCTAATTATATTTAATGTGTTTTGGAAATGTACAAGTTATAATTATGAATTAGGACTGCACAATATATCGTTTTAGCATTGATATTGCAATATGAGAATGCAATAGTCACATTGCAGGATGTCAAGCAGTTTCAAGTAAACTGGAACTGTTTAGTCACAAGAAATTATAATTTTTGCCATGTTGGTACATTTATCCAGTAATAAAGTGTGATTTAACTAGTGCTGGAAAAATAAAATAAAAAAATTAACTTCATTTGTTCAAAAACATTGATTCATCCAGAGATGGATCAGGTAAAGTTTTCAGGAGAGTCATTGAATCATTCATTCAAGTGATTCATCCCGTAATTAAAGTGAAATCTTTATATGTAACTGAATAGTTCTTTTAAGAGATTTGTTGGAAATACTCATTTATCCAGTAATGAACTGATCTTTAACTAGGGCTGCAAAAATACTTCATGATTGCTCAAGAGATTTGTTAAAACCACTGATTCATCCAGTGATGAAAGTGAAGTCTTTATGATTGAGTCATTGAATCATTCATTCAACAGATTCATAAACAAAACTCATACAAGCAATTATGAAACATGTCAAGTCTTTAGGAGCGAGTCGTTAAATTTATCATTCACAATATTTGTTTAAAAATGCTAATTCATCCATTAATAAAATAGCCGAATAGTTCTTTTAAGAGATTGTTAAAAATGTATCCAGTAATGAAGTGACCTTTAACTAGTGCTGCAAAAATAAAATAAAATAAAAAATAAACTTCATTATAACTAAAGAGTTTTGTTCAAAAACATTGATGTCAAGCAGTTTCAAGTGAACTGGAACCATTTAGTCACAAGAAATTATAAATTGTGCCACTTTAATAAAGATTAATTGTTTAAATATTTATTCAATAAAGAGACTATACTGTATTCTTTTACATTTAATTATTGAATTTCTGTACCATAATTCTGTCAGAAAACCATAAAGCATTGTTTATTTCATTTTTATATCTTAGTTCTATTGTTTTCACCTGTGCTTTAGTTTATTATGTATATTTTATTTTAATTTTGTGTTGTATAATTTTGTACATTTCATGCTGATAGTTGAAGTCAGAATTATTAGCCCCCCTTCGATTTTTTTTTCTATTTTAAATATTTCCCAAATGTTGTTTAACAGAACAAGGATATTTTCACAGTATGTCTGATAATATTTTTTCTTCTGAAGAAAGTCTTATTTGTTTTATTTTGGCTAGAATAAAAGCAGTTTTTTATTTTTTAAAAACCATTTTAAGGTCAAAATGATTAGCCCCTTTAAGCTATATATTTTTTTGATAGTCTGCAGAACAAACCATCGTTATACAATAACTTGCCTAATTACCCTAACCTGCCTAGTTAACCTAATTAACCTAGTTAAGCCTTTAAATGTCACTTTAAGCTGTATAGAAAAATATCTAGTAAAATATTATTTACTGTCATCATGGCAAAGATAAAATAAATCAGTTATTAGAGATGAGTTATTAAAACTATTATGTTTAGAAATGTGCTGAAAAAATCTTCTCTCCGTTAAACAGAAATTGGGGAAAAAATAAACGGGGGCTAATAATTCTGACTTCAACTGTATAGGAAATAATATATAGAGAAATAATTCTGTAAAATGACAGAAAATGTACTGGCAGCTTATTACAAGGTTTTTGTACAGTATTTACAAATATTCTGTAGAATATATATACAGTATATATTCATTTATTTATTTATTTATTTTTTGTATAATTTTGTACATTTTAAGCAGCTGCACTCCAGTAAAAAATCATCCCAATTAATGAAAAATTATGAATTCTTTTCAAACAGAGTCATCTTGTTATATTATATTCATATCGCAATATAAATAGCAGAAAAACTAAATATTGCAAGGTCAGCTTGTTCCAATATCGCGCAGCCCTGTTATAAACTATATAATTATATTATAACACTATATAACACTGCTTTCAAAATATTTCAATTTAATGTATTTGATTTTATTGAATGTTAAAACTGCAGTTATTTATTTAATATAAAATATATTATAGACATGCTATGGAAAAAGTTTATAATAAGTTTGCTATTTTTAAAGCAGTAAATTAGGTATATTATACAGTATTATTCATTCATTCATTTTCTTTTCGGCTTAGTCCCTTTATTAATCCGGGGTCGCCACAGCGGAATGAACCGCCAACTTATCCAGCACGTTTTTACACAGCGGATGCCTTTCCAGCCGCAACCCATCTCTAGGATATATTATAATATATTATATTATATTATATTATATTATATTATATTATATTATATTATATTATATTATATTATATTATATTATATTATTTACAATAAGGATAGGTTTCAAATAAAATTTACTTTTCAAGTAAAGCATATCATATTATATTGTGTAAAACTATTATTTCAATAATTAATATAAAAATTTCACCATTAAGAAGCTATAACAACAGTTTAAAATAAGATTAAACTATCTTGCTTTTTTCATTATTTAGCAAAAAACATTGCTAAAAATATATATATATTTACAGCATTTACATGCAATAACACATGATATTATTATTTTATTAGTTGTCAATTTGCTTATGAAAAAACTGAAATGCTGGGTTCCAAACAATTCCTTCATGTTGTCTCAACACAAATCGACTAAGTTAACTTAATCGTTTTTTTTTTTACAAATTTAAGTAAGTTGAACATCAAACAATTAAGTTGTCCCCCCAAAAAATTAAGACTTGTGTTGTTTTAGTTCATTTAATTCACATGGCTCAAGTAGTTTGAACAAGTCATTTTTGGAGTTTACAAGAAAATATCCTAAACCTATACAGTAGATCTATAAATGTTGTCCCAGTATTGCTCGTGACTATGATCTAATGCAATGCAAGTCTTTCGCATTTAATTCTAATGCAAACCTTAAAGGATGAGTATCAGCCCCCTCGACTCAACAGCAAACACGTCCCGCATCTCCAGAGAGCGACGGATGACTCTGGTTACTGTGTCGTGGGTCTGAATTGGGCCTGTCCAGGCCTGTCTCCTCATCTGGGTCTAATCCACAGCTCCAGCAAGGTAATTAGCTGGTGTTTCACAGCTGGTGTCTAAATCCCTCTGCAGAGCACAAGATACAGTGAACACGTTACTCACAGTGTCTTTTACTGCTTTAAAGAAGGGCTCCACACCCCTCATTATAACCTGTTGTTCTTATTTCAATAATTCGTGCTCGCCTGCGGGGAAACTCATTCTCTGTGCCACGGGAAGGATTTCAGAGTGTGGATGTGATTCTGATTCACTGAGAAACTATGCATGATTTAATGAAAGGACTGAAAAAAAGAGAAAAGGTTTAAATTTGTTTGATAGGTCATGATGTCATTCATTCACTTTGGAATGTCAGAATGTTGTAGAAAGTGTGACTGCAGTTTTACATTAATTGTATTGAATACTTATGCTTAAAATTAAAAAAATAAATAAATAAAAAATAAAATAAAATAAAATAAAAAAATATATAATAAAATAATGTGATGTGATGGTAAAGCAGATTTTTATAGCTGTTTGGAGTTGATGAGATTTTTGAAATTAGTTTGTTTAAAATAAAATAAAATAAAATAAAATAAAAGGCGATGCAGTGGCGCAGTAGGTAGTGCTGTCGCCTGGTTCGAGCCTCGGCTGGGTCAGTTGGCATTTCTGTATGGAGTTAATAAAGGGACTAAGCTAAAAAGAAAATGAATGAATGAATGAATGAATGAATGAAATAAAATAAATATAATAAAATAATGTGATGTGATGGTAAAGCTGATTTTTATAGCTGTTTGGAGTTGATGAGATTTTTGTTTTTTAAGTTTCTTATGCTTAAAATAAAATAACAAAATAAAAATAAATAAATAAAAATAAAATAAAATTGGAGTTGATGAGATTTTTGAAATTTGTTTTTTTTTTCAGTTTCTTAAATAAAATAAAAAAAATAATTTAATTAAATTAAAAATTATATAAAATAAAATAAATAAAAACATAAAAATTAAAATAAATAAAATAAAATATGTGATGGTAGAGCAGATTTTTATAGGTGTTTGGAGTTGATGAGATTTTTGTCATCATAAGTTTCTTATGCTTAAAATAAAGTAAAAAAATAAAATGAAATAAAAACAAATAAAATTAAAAAAATAATACAATAAAAATAAATAAATAAAATAAAACAAATTTAAAAAATAAAATAAAATATGTGATGGTAAAGCAGATTTTTATAGGTGTTTGGAGTTTGTAACCACGGATAGGATGCAGACAACAGGATGCGGATCCAAATGCAGGTTTATTTAAAGGAATGGTCAGGCAAGCAATGATCAGTACAGGAGCAAACAGATGTATGAGGATAATCCAGAATCGTAGTCAATTTAGCAGGCAGATGGTCACAAGGATGGCAGAAAACAGAGAGAAACAGGTAAACAAGGCAAGGGTCTAAACACGGCAAAAACAAGACAAGGAACTGCTTTGAATTGACACTGGTAACAGATGACATGACTCGGCACTGAAATGAGTGTGTGTGCTGCTTATATGTTGAGTGCAATCAGTCTTGACAAGCCTCCAGTGGTGTGTGTGCAATCAGTGGAGATGAGTAACCGGTTGTGTGTGATGTCAGAGTAGTGCATGTTTGGAAATGTAGTCCATTAGGTGGCAGATTTGTAGTCCATGGGTGTTTGTGCATGTAAACCAGCGATCTAAGGGGAGAAGATCGCTGGTGATCGTGACAGAGCCCCCCCTCTAAGGAGTGGCTTCCAGACACTCCTATCACAGTTCAGGCGGGAGGTGGAGCGGAGGCGGAACAGGGGGAGGGATGGAGGGCCAGGACCATGCAGCTGAGGGGTGTCTGAAGCATGAAGCAGCCGAAGGCCCGGAGAGTGGAACTGCGGAGGGCCTGGAGCGTGGAGCTGGGGAAGGCCCGGAGAGTGGAGCTGCGGAGGGCCTGGAGCGTGGAGCTGCAAAAGGCCCGGAGAGTGGAGCTGCGGAGGGCCTGGAACGTGGAGCTGCGGAGGGCCTGGAGCGTGGAGCTGCGGAAGGCCCGGAGAGTGGAGCTGCGGAAGGCCCGGAGAGTGGAGCTGCGGAGGGCCTGGAGCGTGGAGCTGGGGAAGGCCCGGAGAGTGGAGCTGCGGAGGGCCTGGAGCGTGGAGCTGCAAATGGCCCGGAGAGTGGAGCTGCGGAGGGCCTGGAGCGTGGAGCTGCGGAGGGCCCGGAGAGTGGAGCTGTGGAGGGCCCGGAGAGTGGAGCTGCAGAGGGCCTGGAGCATGGAGCTGGAGCTGTGTAAGGCCTGGAGCATGGAGCTGACGTTGGTCTGGGGGCTTAAGTTCAGCAGGCACAGGCAGTTCATATACCCCCCATGGGTCAGGAGGCTTTGGTTCAGGGGGCACTGACGTCTCAGATAACCCCAGTGGGTCTGGAGGCTTGGATTCAGGAGATACAGGCAGTTGATTTAACCCCAGTGGGTCTGGAGGCTTGGGTTCAGGGAACTCTGGCAGTTCATTAAACTCCAGTGGGTCAGGAGGCTTGGGTTCAGGAGATACAGGCAGTTCATTTAACCCCAGTGGATCTGGAGGCTTGGGTTCAGGAGACACTGGCAGTTCATTAAACTCCAGTGGGTCAGGAGGCTTAGGTTCAAGGAGCACTGGCAGTTCATATAACCCCAGTGGGTTAGGAGGCTTTGGGGCGTCACACGGCTCTGGCGGTACTGGGAAGTCACGTGTCTCTAGCACGTCACACGACTCTGGCAGCCCTTCCTGAAACTCAGGTGGTAAATCTTGTCCTTTGAGGAACTCAGGTGACGGCTCTGGCCTTTCGTGGGACTCAGGTGACAGCTCTGGCCTTTCGTGGGACTCAGGTGACAGCTCTGGCCTTTCGTGGGACTCAGTTGACAGCTCTGGCCTTTCGTGGGACTCAGGTGACAGCTCTGGCCTTTCGTGGGACTCAGGTGACTGCTCGGGCCTTTCGTGGGACACAGGTGACTGCTCTGGCCTTTCGTGGGACTCAGGTGACTGCTCTGGCCTTTCGTGGGACTCAGGTGACTGCTCTGGCCTTTCGTGGGACTCAGGTGACTGCTCTGGCCTTTCGTGGGACTCAGGTGGGTCTCGTACCCATGGCCCTTCAAGGGATTCAGGAGGATCTGGCGCCCGCCCTTCGGGGGATTCAAGTGGGTCTGGCGCCCGCCCTTCGGGGAATTCAAGTGGGTCTGGCGCCCGCCATTCAGGGAATTCAGAGGTTTCTGATGCTTGCCATTCGAGGGATTCAGAAGGTTCTGGCGCCCGCCATTCGAGGGATTCCGAGGTTTCTGGAGCCCACATTCGAGGGATTCAGAGGTTTCTGGCGCCCGCCATTCGAGGGATTCAGAGGGTTCTGGCGCCCGCCATTCGAGGGATTCAGAGGTTTCTGGCGCCCGCCATTCGAGGGATTCAGAGGTTTCCGGCGCCCGCCATTCGAGGGATTCAGAGATATTTGGCGGCGTCAATGGCTCTGGCAGCTCTGGCGGCGGCGACTCTGGCAGCTCTGGCGGCGGCGACTCTGGCAGCTCTGGCGGCGGCGACTCTGGCAGCTCTGGCGGCGGCGACTCTGGCAGCTCTGGCGGCGGCGACTCTGGCAGCTCTGGCCATAACTGAGGGTCTGACAGCTCAGGAGGTGGCGGTGGCAACTCTGGTAGGAACAGCTCTGGTGGTGGCAGTAGCTCTGGCAACTCGGGTGGTGGTGGCCATTCTGGTGGCTCAGGTGATGGCATTTCAAGAACAGGAACTTGGACTGGACTTATAGCAGGAACAGACTCGGAATATGAAGCCATCTTGTGAGCTGGTGGCAGATTGACGCTTACCCATGCATGAGTTGGAGGGCTGGTGACGGCCATTTTGTGAGCTGGGGAACTGGAGGCGGCCATTTTGTGATCTGAAGGACTGGAGACAGCCATCTTGTGAGTTGGAGGATTGGAGGCGGCCATCTTGTGAGCTGGACGACTGGAGGCGGCCATCTTGTGAGCTGCAGGACTGAAGGCGGCCATCTTTTGAGCTGGGTTACTGGAGGTGGCCATCTTGTGAACATGAGGACTGGAAGTGGCCATTTTGTTAGCTGGAGGACTGGAGGCGGCCATCTTGTGAGCTGGATGACTGAAGGCGGCCATTTTGTCAGCTAGAGGACTGGAGATGGCCATCTTGTTAGCTGGAGGACTGGAAGTGGCCATTTTGTGAACATAAGGACTGGAAGTGGCCATTTTGTTAGCTGGAGGACTGGAGGCGGCCATCTTGTGAGTTGGATGACTGAAGGCGGTCATCTTGTGAGCTGGAGGACTGAAGGTGGCCATCTTGTGAACACGAGGACTGGAGGTATCCATTTTATGAGCTGGAGAACTGAAGGCGGCCATCTTGTGAGCAGGAGAACTGGAGACAGCCATCTTTTGAGCTGGAGGACTTGAATCGGCCATCTTGTGAGCTGGTTGTGGTCTAGGCTGGTGAACAGGGGACAGGAGTATAGAAGATGCTAGCATGACTGTATTTATGGAGGGAACAGCAAGCCCCCTTGCCGGCGGGTCTTGCCGTCTATTGCCCCCCCCCCCAAAAAACATTTAGGGGTTTCCTCCACCTCGCCTATGGTGAAGGTTGACCCAACGGCTCGTAAAGCCACATCTAGGGCTTGCTGGAAAGACCCCCGAGGACCATAACGGATGAGGGTGGATTTCAGTGGTTCATTTAGTCCATTATAGAAAAAAATCAATAAGTATACAGTCCAGGAGAGTGGTATCATTGGCAATGTCCAAAAAAGAAATAATATGGTCCTCGAGGGAATTAATACCTTGCCTTAACCTGACGAGACGTACTGCTGGATCCATGTTGTGGCCGAGTCTTCTGTAACCACGGATAGGATGCAGACAACAGGATGCGGATCCAAATGCAGGTTTATTTAAAGGAATGGTCAGGCAAGCAATGATCAGTACAGGAGCAAACAGATGTATGAGGATAATCCAGAATCGTAGTCAATTTAGCAGGCAGATGGTCACAAGGATGGCAGAAAACAGAGAGAAACAGGTAAACAAGGCAAGGGTCTAAACACGGCAAAAACAAGACAAGGAACTGCTTTGAATTGACACTGGTAACAGATGACATGACTCGGCAATGAAATGAGTGTGTGTGCTGCTTATATGTTGAGTGCAATCAGTCTTGACAAGCCTCCAGTGGTGTGTGTGCAATCAGTGGAGATGAGTAACCGGTTGTGTGTGATGTCAGAGTAGTGCATGTTTGGAAATGTAGTCCATTAGGTGGCAGATTTGTAGTCCATGGGTGTTTGTGCATGTAAACCAGCGATCTAAGGGGAGAAGATCGCTGGTGATCGTGACAGAGTTAATGATCTTTTTAAAATTAGTTTGTTTTTTTAAGTTTCTTATACTTAAAATAAAGTTAAAAAACAACATGAAATAAAATAAATAAATAAATAAGTAAATCCAATAAAAAATAAAGGCGACCCCTGATTAATAAATTGACTAAGACAAAAAGAAAATGAATGAATGAATAATAATAATAGTAATAATAATAATAATACATTATAATATTATTATTATTTATCTAATATTGATACATTTGATAAATCAGGGACTAAGCCGAAGTAAAGTAAGTGGATAATAAATCATAACAGGTGTGAAATTTTAGATAGAAGATTTTTTTTATTTTGGCTCAACTTTTTTATTTTGGTAGATTATTGCTGAATCCATTTCTTATTGTGCACAACCAATCCTGTACATCAGCGGTCCCCAAGCCCTGGGCTGCAGACCAGCAGCATGTCTGTGCAGGAAGATGATCAACTGCTGGAGATTGCATATGACGGCGGCCGTTCACATATCGCGTCTTTTCCGTGGGCAAGTTTGTTATTTCCAATAGAGGCACGCGGCCTGCTCATGCATATTATGAGCAACACGTGCAAGCTATTATGTCCCTTAATGTATTAATTCTGCTCTTTTTATTTTTGGGAAGTGTTCTGTGTACTTGTTCTCTCTGCAGGAATCAGCTACTTGCTCCTTTGCTTGGTCCTGCCCCTGCTCCAATTGATGCTATACACCCTAGTCAGCAGACTCCTGGCTGCCTATAAATTCTTCCTTTGCTGTTTTGAGCTCACTTGTGGTTGGTAGTGGTGTGTTGACGTTCATAGAAAGAAATAGTGTGTGTGTGTGTTAGTGGGATTTATTGAACTGGAGTTTGTGTATGTATCTGAGAAAAATCTGTGACAGTATTTAGTGCATTAGTTTTTGCTTTGCTGACATTGACATCTGACCTCTGTCTGTTAACTGACTACTCTGTTGTTTTGCCCTTTTTGGATTTGTTCGCTGATTGTAAATATTTGTACATAGTAAGTAGGGAGCTTGACGCCATTTTCTTTTGTACCTTCTTTTTTGATTGTTTTTGTGGACAAGGGAGTTAGGTAAGAAAGTGTATTTTCTTTTCTTTTTTGCTGAAAATAGGGAATTTAGATGGAATTTGAATTTAGATTGTTTTGTTTATTATTTTGGCCTGGTCAGCTTCTGGGTAAAAAAAAAATAGTTTGAGAAAATCATTGTGAAGATAAAATCTATAGATTTTTTCTAAAGCAGCATTGTGTGTGCAGTCTTCCCTTTCATGTTGCATCGTTACCTCTAGACGAGGCGTAACATGAAAATGGGGGTTCGTCCTGTTTTTTTTTTTTTACTCCTCTATTGAGACTCCCAAAATTTTCACAGATAAAGCAGAACCATTCAAGCTTTATTCAATTAATTCTTTGCCTGGGGCTTTTACTTTGTGTAGGAGGGAAAGTAAGTGGTTGTGCAACAACATCAAAATTTGAATTAGATCGATTTACAATCACACCCACACATGAACAATTTGATAAGTGTCGTAAAGATGATCTGTTGTTGATCGCAGGTTTCTTTAGTATTAGTATTCCTCATAATGCACTGAAAAGTGAGATTAAGGAGGTGTTGCACATTAAGCTCTTGAAACAATAGACATTACAATAGATATTATTTACGGGTGTTGCACCTAGTTTGGAGCGGCCGGAAGGTTTGGAGCTGTGGAACCCAAATCTGACGGTGCTGTACGCATAGATCCCGTTCCTCCGTCTTCCGCAGAGGAAAAGTTGTTGGCAGTTCGTTTGAAGGAGTTAGAGCTAGAACTGGCGACTACTAGCAATATCAAAGTCAACTGCTACAGATCCGAGCTCTTGAGCTTGAAACGAAGTGTGATGTTCGACTAGGGCCGGCCCTGTACTTTTGGGGGCCCTAAGCAGAATAATTTTGGGGCCCTACCTTGCTCTAAATAGTGGAGTATTTCCATTGCAAACCGGCCCACAATGATTATATTGTCACGGTTGCAGGTTTGTGCGTCATCAGGAGTGTCTGTTTTGTCATGCGAGTTTGTTTTGTTTTGGTCGTCCATGTGTATTTGTTATTGTCACATGTATTTGTTATGTCACATGTCATGACGGGACTCAGCTGTTCTGATTAGCCTGCCAGCTCAGACTTATTTCCTCATCTATATCTGGGCTACGTTTTTATGTTTCATTGTCAGTTCGTTGTGTTTGCTTACGCATTTCTGTCTGTGCTCAGGACTGTGAGGAGTGGCTGTTGGGACCAGTGGCGGCTGGTCAATAGAGGGCGCTGGGGCGCCGCCCCCCCTTCAAGTTAGAGCCCTTTAATATGTTAATGTTTATTATCACAAATATTAACAAAATAAATTAATTTAATTATAACATTCTAACATTCATTGTAGTCATACTAACATTTATTGAAAAAAAATGTATGAACAATATTTTTTCATATGTGTGCGGGGCGCCGGACTAATGGGTGTCTATGTAGGTACACGAACTTTTGCAATGCACGTGATATGATAATAAGCTCTAATTGGCCTGTTTTAAATTGTCTTTGGGGCGCAGCGCTCTGCGCCCCGAACACTCTCATTTTTGTTGTTAGAACGAATCATATTTGTTTTTATATGATTGGCCTTGATTGGACCATTCTCACCAAAGAGCTTAGAATGCAATTTCTCGAGATGAAGGAAAATTCCGTTGGATCTTTGCAAAGATATCCGTTCACAAGGCGTTTGGATGAAGAAAAAAAGATCAAGGAGTTTGGACCAGATCGACCTTCCTTGCAAATTCACCAGTAGTCAAGTGATCGCGAGCGCGCAAATATTCGGGGCTTTTCCAGCACTTGTTATGACAAACGGAGTTTGCCAAGTTGTGATGTACAGTAAGTCATCCCTTTTACTATTTCCGTGTGCTGTTTCAAACAGCATGACGCAAGAGAGGCTGAATGCATTGGCCATGCTGTCAATAGAGAAGAGACTGGTGACTGAGATGACTGACGTTAACCAAAAAGTTATTGAGAAATTTTCAAGCCAGAAAAAAAAAGAGAGCATAATTTATTTTCAAGTAGTGCTACTGGCCAGTGATTAGGCAACATTTGTTTGTTTGTGTGTGTGTGTGTGTGTTTACTGATTATCTTGATTACTTCATTACTGATAATAAACCCAAATTGAACTAAAATTAACTGATTTGTGATGCATTTATTGTATGCTTTAGTCATATTTTAGTTTTTTGATGCATCACCTGAAAAATGGCTTTTACACTCTTTACCAAAAGTTTTTTTTTTCTGGTGTTTGCGCCCTCCCCACATTTTTTAACACCAGCCGCCACTGGTTGGGACCCATTTCACCCTTCTGTTTCCTGCCTTCCCTACCCAGTTTTCCTTGTTTTGATCACCCTGTCTCTGTTTATTTTGACAGCGTCAAATAAACATTTTTACTTGCATTTTTGGATCCTTACTAGTAACTTGACTACGTAACAAATACACATGGACGACCAAAACAAAACAAACTCACGTGACAAAACAAACACTCCGGATGACGCACAAACCTGCAACCGTGACATATATTGCTTATTTAATACAATCAATGAAACAGAAAGGTAAAGCTTGATTTCTTCTACTTAATAACTGTCTGAATGATTTGTACATTTTAAAACAGCACTGTTTCTGTCAACTAGCAGCTTCAAAAATGAAGAATTAAACAATCTTTAATAAAAGGACCAGTGATTCCTACTTTGCATCCTTCTGGAGTGTTTAAAACACATTCTATTCATTTAGCAAACAGATTGCAGATTCTATAGTTAAAGATTCTAGGTTGAGTTTTTTTTATTATTAATTCCAAAAACAAAAACTCTGCAATGAAACAACAATGAACAATCATTAGCCAAAAGTGAAAATGCATTACTTTCATTACATTCTGGGCTCATTAAAAAGTCAAAACAACAACAACAACAACAACAACAATTAACAAATTGATCCATAAATAATAAAATCAATAAGCAAATGACAAAGTAAATATGAAAAATATTCATATAAATAACATAAGAAAAAGGAAAGCAACAAAAATTGGGTTAATGTTAATATCCAAACACAATATTATTATTATATTATTATTATTATTATTATTATTATACAGGCAGTGCAGAATTATTAGGCAAGTTGTATTTTTGAGGATTCATTTTATTATTGAACAACAACCATGTTCTCAATGAACCCAAAAAACTCATTAATATCAAAGCTGAATATTTTTGGAAGTAGTTTTTAGTTTGATTTTAGTTTTAGCTATTTTAGGAGGATATCTGTGTGTGCAGGTGACTGTTACTATGCATAATTATTAGGCAACTTAACAAGAAACAAATATATACCTATTTCAATTATTTATTTTCACCAGTGAAACCAATATAACATCTCAACATTCACAAATATACATTTCTGACATTCAAAAACAAAACAAAAACAAATCAGTGAGCAATATATCCACCTTTCTTTGCAAGGACACTCAAAAGCCTGCCATCCATGGATTCTGTCAGTGCTTTGATCTGTTCACCATCAACATTGCATGCAGCAGCAACCACAGCCTCCCAGACACTGTTCAGAGAGGTGTACTGCTTTCCCTCCTTGTAAATCTCACATTTGATGATGGACCACAGGTTCTCTATGGGGTTCAGATCAGGTGAACAAGGACACCATGTCATTAGTTTTTCTTCTTTTAGACCCTTTCTTGCCAGCCACGCTGTGGAGTACTTGGACGCGTGTGATGGAGCGTTGTCCTGCATGAAAATCATGTTTTTCTTGAAGGATGCAGACTTCTTCCTGTACCACTGCTTGAAGAAGGTGTCTTCCAGAAACTGGCAGTAGGACTGGGAGTTGAGCTTGACTCCATCCTCAACCCGAAAAGGCCCCAGAAGCTCATCTTTGATGATACCAGCCCAAACCAGTACTCCACCTCCACCTTGCTGGCGTCTGAGTCGGACTGGAGCTCTCTGCCCTTTACCAATCCAGCCACGGGCCCATCAAGACTCACTCTCATTTCATCAGTCCATAAAACCTTAGAAAAATCAGTCTTGAGATATTTCTTGGCCCAGTCTTGACGTTTCAGCTTGTGTGTCTTGTTCAGTGGTGGTCGTTTTTCAGCCTTTCTTACCTTGGCCATGTCTCTGAGTATTGCACACCTTGTGCTTTTGGGCACTCCAGTGATGTTGCAGTTCTGAAATATGGCAAAACTGGTGGCAAGTGGCATCTTGGCAGCTGCACGCTTGACTTGGGCAGTTCATGGGCAGTTATTTTGCGCCTTGGTTTTTGGTTTGTTTTTTCCACACGCTTGCGACCCTGTTGACTATTTTGAATGAAACGCTTGATTGTTCGATGATCACGCTTCAGAAGCTTGGCAATTTTAAAAGTGCTGCATCCCTCTGCAAGAAATCTCACTATTTTTGACTTTTCGGAGCCGGTCAAGTTCTTCTTTTGACCCATTTTGCCAAAGGAAAGGAAGTTGCCTAATAATTATGCACACCTGATATAGGGTGTTGATGTCATTAGACCACACCCCTTCTCATTACAGAGATGCACATCACCTAATATGCTTAATTGGTAGTAGGCTTTCGAGCCTATACAGCTTGGAGTAAGACAACATGCATAAAGCTGCGGTCACACTAGAGTTTGAGCTTGCGAAATTCTGTCGCACAGCGCTGCGAAAAGGGGCGGGATTAAACAAGATGATTAGACATTAAAAAAGCAAGCGATTGCTCCATGTTTAACATTTCTGTTCAGAGAGGTCATGTTTTGATCCTGGATTGGTCTCACGTAGTCAAGTGATGCGATTTCGCAGGTCAGAGCACACCAAGCTTGAACTTTGCATCGCAGCGAAATGCGAAACTCGACGCATGACCCTGCATTTCCGGTCTGACGCATTCGCGTGCGTATGAATGGAAGTCTATGGGGAGTAAAGTCCAGTGTGACCGCGGCTTAAAGAGGATGATGTGGTAAAAATACTAATTTGCCTAATAATTCTGCACTCCCTGTATGTGCTACTAGATTATGATTTCATTATATCATATAGATTTATGATATCATTTTTCCCCTCAGTTTTTCTACACCTGAAGGATAACAATAGTTCGAATAGTTTCGCGGTCCAATTTCCAAAATAAATCAGGTATATAATGGGGCAGGCAATGAAGCAAAGGCCATGGTTGTGTCTGTGCACGTTGCATTCTTGTGGCGACCGGTCGGTCTTGCAGGTTACCTTAGAAGAACAAACTTAAACCGCGAGAACACAGAACACATGAGAAATGAGATGCTGCAAGCTTCCTGTTGATCACATGACCTTCACACGAAAACAATTTCAACTTTGATAAAATTTTAGTTGATTTATTTCTTTTCTTTTTAGTGAAAATGTATAAATATTTAAGCACTAAAGCACTGTCAATGAAGGTAACTTGTAAAATGCAAATAAAAATGATTTCAGCAAGGAAACGGCTTGCACCACCAGCGGGTTGGGGCCCCCCTAGTGGCGCTGGGGCCCTAAGCAGCTGCTTAGTTCGCTTATAGGGAGGGCCGGCTATGCGTTTGACTGAAAGAGCTCAAACTCAAGCTAAAAGCTACCCAAGTTCAGTGTTGAACAACGTGCTTGCGCCTTCCAAGCACACCGAGTTAAAAACATCTTTAGAATGCTGTGTCACGTGACAAGAACTGACCGATCAGCTTCATATTTTGTATGGAATACACATTTCGGTAGACTAATTATCCCAGACAAACACTGCAGTGGTTTCCCCATAAATAAAACTTGTATCAGAGTTGCAGCAATGTTTTGTCAGCTTGTCATCCTCTGAGAAAATAGTTGATGGTCCCCTATAGCAATCCCCCACCCCCGGGCTGTAGTAAAATTGTCAGGCATTGACCGGTCCGCGGTGATAAAAAGGTTGGGGACCACTGATGTACAGTAAATGAATACAACTGGCCTGACAAGCTACATACAGTACAGCGATTTTTAGTCATTTCCACAAATTTGGCTGACATTTTTTGATCAAATGAAGCAATATTTCATCAGTAAGGAATGGAAACAGCTTGTGTGTCAACGGGATTTTCACCTGTTTTCTCATCATGACAGGTGAATCATATTTGTCATGAGTTCTACAGCAATGTTTAATACTTACGGTTTAGTGGTTTGTTCCCTACAACCCCAAGTATGAGCAACAGCATTAGTCATACCTGTCTTCGCAAGCACCACTGATCATCATTAATCCCATTATCATTATTCACAATGAAGCTTTTCTTTGGTAACCCAGTAGCAGCACAAACAGAAACGGTTCAAGCGCGCATTCAGCTGCTGATTGTATATGGAGATTTCAGTATCTATTGTTCATTACAGTGAATCCACCCTTCAGGTTTTCATGTTCCTGAACAGAGCTGGAGCTGCAGGCTGTGTGTGTGTGTGTGTGTGTGTTATGTCGTTACCACGGCAACATATGATGATTAAAAGTTCTACATGTGAGCTCCTATGGGACAGACAGCAGATTCCTATCAGCCCATTAAGACAGTGAAGCAATCAGAAAAGCCCAGGGTGGATTTGTTCAACCTGACAGCAAGATTTACACTTACTGTAAATCATGTAAAAGAGTCAAATCTCACAGAGAAAACGGAAACTAGACATAGAGACAAATTAATGTTAAAGACCTTCCTCTGTAAAACATATCTGTAAATTAGCAGTTTTCCACATTTTGTAATTCACTTTGGTTTTATTATTCCCTATTTATTTATGCTTTTGAACTGTATTATGGGATCTTGATCTTTCTTCCAACAACTTTTAACCTTGAGAAGTTCAAAAAAGTGATTTTTATTAACAGTTGTAATAGTTTAAGCGATATATTGTCTGGGTTGATGTTGAATATTACTGTACAAAAACCTTGTAATAAGCTGCCAGTACATTTTCTGTCATTTTACAGAATTTTTTCTCTATATATTATTTCTAAAATGTCAATAAAAGTCACTTTGTTAAACTGTAGAGTTGAATTTTCAACATCAAAAGTCAAAGGTCAAGGTCCCATAATGCAATTCACAACCATAAATAAATGGAAAACACTTGTGAATCACAGAATACAGAAACTGTTAATTAACAGCTATTTTGTACAGTGTATATACTGTAGTATAGTACTAAAATACAATTGACTGAAAATTACTTTTTTTTTAATGTTAAGTAAATCTGAAGTATACTGTAAGCATTATATGATCAGTAAGTCCCAACAACTTGTTTATACAGTTGAAACCAGAAGTTTACATACACTCTAAAAAAAGAAACATAACCATTAAAAAAAATATATCTATGGTAAATCATACTAAACGTTTACTATTTTAGGTCCGTTAGGATTACCTAAATGATTTGCATTTGCTAAATGGCAGAATAATAAGAGAATTTATTTTTTTTGAGAATTTTGTATTAATTTCTAGACAGTCAAAAGTTTACATACATTTCCTTGGTATTTGTTTAGCTTTGCTTTTAAACTGTATAACTTTGGTCAAATGTTTTGGGTATCCTTCCACAAGCTTCTCACAATAGTTTGAAGGAATTTTGGCCCATTCCTCCTGACAGAATTGGTGTAACTAAGTCAGATTTGTAGGCTGTCTTGCTCGCATAAGCTTTTTCAACTCTTCCCACAAATTTTCTATAGGATTGATAGCAGGGCTTTCTGATGGCCATTCCAAAACATTCACTCTGTTGTCCTTAAAACACATTTTAACTAATTTGGCAGTATGCTTAGGGTCATGGTCTGTTTGGAAGACCCATTTGTGGCCAAGTTTTAATTTCCTTGCTGATGTCTTGAGATGTTGCTTAAGTATTTCTACATAATGTTCTTTGTTCATGATGCCATCTATGCTGTGAAGTGGACCAGTCCCTCCTGCAGCAAAACAGCCCAACAACATGATGCTGGCCGCTCCCATACTTCAAAGTTGGGATGGTGTTCCTAGGCTTGTAAGCCTTCCCCTTTGTCCTCCAAACGTAACACTAGTCATTATGGCCAAACAGTTCAATCTTAGTTCCAAAAATATAATTTTTAGTTTCAACAATCTTAGTTTCAAAAATATCTCTCTCATTATTCTGCTATTAAACATAACAGAAACAAATGTGATAATCCTAACTTACCTAAAAGAGAAAAAGTTTAGTCACATTAACATCTGACTTTTTTTAAATGGTTATGTGCCTTTTTATGGTGTATGTAAACTTCTGGTTTCAACTGTGTTACTCATTTTTTTTAGTTAATCGTGTTTTAAATCGTATTTAAGACAAATACAGAAATAAAAGCTGCTTTTGAATCATTTGAATGTCATTTACTTTAAAATGATTCATATGTTTATTTGATTTAACTTACAATTTCAAGGCAACCGTATCATTTTTTACAGTGTAGTTTGTTACTTGAAATAAAGCCAAAATTAAAATTATATAAACATCAGAAGAAAAACATAAGCAAAAAACAAATACCTGCCTCTGTATTTTAACAATAAAATGAATAATAACTTTTACTACTGTAACTATTGTAGTTTTTATTAATAGTTTATAATTGGTTTAATTTTTAGATTTTGCACTTCCTTTTAAAATTTAAATTGTAATAACTGTAATTCATTCTGTTTATTATAGATTTTCTCAATCACTTTGGTCCATTTCTCAGATCAGAATTGAAATTCTCAAAATTTCCTGTTCAATCTTCAGATCACTGTGTCACTTGTGCACATTAGAAAAGCAGTTTCTCATTCCTTTGAACAAGTTGCAAATGCTTGCGTACATCCATGCAAATGATTATGTGCAATTCTCTGATGTTTCCTACATTATCAATTGCTTATGTCATGTTGATCAAAATCTATTATTTTGGTCGCTGTTGAATAGTCGCACCACCACAACATTTAATATTCAATTCAATTCAAGTCACCTTTATTTGTATAGCGTTTATACAATGTAGATTGTGCCAAAGCAGCTTCACATTCAAGATTATAGTAAATTGAAATATCTTGTACATGGCATAAGTCTTTACATGCAAAACGGCTGAACAAGTTGTCATAATATTTTGTCATAATGCAATTTTCTATATGTTTTCATTAGACTTTTTATCTAGATCTGTCTACAACTAGGACAATTCTCCCAGGTGATTCTTGATTTTTTATAATGAAGGTGTATCTGAAAGGAGATTGGCCTATGTTCACATTTCTACTTTTGTTTTTCTTTGTGCTATGCAGTGCTGTTTTTTCCTTTCTGTATCACAATGACATGATATGCCAACAAATTACAGTACAAACAGCAAAAAATAGTTTACATCAGAACACCGTTATATTGACACCATGACTAAGTAATTTGACTGTCTTATCCGCACACAATGTCTTGTCATTCTGACAGCACTGACACATTCATTGACAAAGAAATTAGTTTTGAGAGATCAATTTTGAGCAGAAGACTGGCTTTTGCAGGTTATCCATGGTGTTTTGCTATTTGTACTGTATGCTTTGTTTTGAGAAATGCACTTACTGTTGTGCAAATTTTAATTCTGATCTGGGAAATGTACCAAAGCGACCGAGAAAACTGAAATAGTTTACATTGTATTAATTGAGTTTTCTTACAATTTTTCTCAGTCGCTTTGGTGCATTTCTCACAACATTATTTACATTTGCACAACAGTTAATGCATTTCTCAAAACAATAAGTACAAACTGCAAAACCTAGTGGATAATCTGCAAAAGTGTGTCCTTGCTCAAAATGGAGAGCTCATTCCTCAAAAGCAAGTATTGATGTCAATGAAAGTGTCAGTGTCATCAAGATGTACAACATACATCATCAAATTGTTCAATTTAGGAGACATTTTCCAGAAAAAAACAATATTTAAAATGTTTTATAAAATTTGCTTGACAGATTTTGACAACTAGTTCAACATTTTTGTATATGATGACTCAAGTAATGAAATGAGGACTATTAGTTTTATATGGAATGACTATTCAGCATTCACAAGTTTAGTTCATTTTGACTGACATGACATAAGCGAATGATAATGTTACAAACAGCAGAGAGTTGTATGAAAGCAATTGATGCATGTCCAAAAGCATTTGCAATTTGTTGAAAGGAATGAGAAACTGCTACTATGATGTGCACAAATGACTAATTGTTTTGAGAAATGCATTAACTGTTGTGCAAATGTAAATAGTGTTGTGAGAAATGCACCAAAGTGACTGAGAAAAACTGTAACAATTTAAATTGTATTAATTGAGTTTTCTTAATTTTTGGTTCTAATTATATATAATCTAATTATTATATAAATTCAAGAGAAACAAAAAATGTAGAATATTTTATTGAAATTTTGTAGTTTGTAATTTGTTTTTCCCAATAATTTGCATGAATTTAATTGTATTATCTTTCTAAATATTTCAAAATATTTTTCTATATAATAATTCTATAATATTTTAATATTATTTTAATAAATATACATGTTTAATGAATCTGTTTTGCTCCAATGCACCAATATACAGTTGAAGTCAGAATTATTAGCCCCCCTGAATTATTAGTCCCCCTGTTTATTTTTAACGGAGAGAAGATTTTTTCAACACTTTTCTAAATATAATAGTTTTAATAACTCATTTCTAATAACTGATTTATTTTATCTTTGCCATGATGACAGTACATAATATTTTACTAGATATTTTTCAAGACACTTCTATACAGCTTAAAGTGACATTTAAAGGTTTAACTAGGTTAATTAGGTTAACTAGGCAGGTTAGGGTAATTAGGCAAGTTATTGTATAATGATGGTTTGTTCTGTAGACTATCGAAAAAATATATACCTCAAAGGGGCTAATAATTTCGACCTTAAAATGGTTTTAAAAAAAATTAAAAAACTGCTTTTATTTTAGCCGAAATAAAACGAATAAGACTTTCTCCAGTAGAAAAAATATTATCAGACATACTGTGTCCTTGCTCTTTTAAATATCATTGGGGAAATATAAAAAAAGAAAAAAAAAATTCAAAGGGGGACTAAAAATTCTGACTTCAACTGTATATTACCTATATTTACTGAAAAATGTAAATAAATATTCATTTTCAAAATGGGGTGTACTCATATATTTGTAATATGTTAACACTACTCATTTAAGCTTTGTAGAAACATAATTCTATACAAAAAAAATGAAACCAAAAATATAAAACAAGAACGTAAAGGAAACTATATAAGCATATTAAAATACAAATAATAATAAAAAAATAATAGGAAACTTCTTATATATTTAAAAAACTGTTAGAATACAAAATGTTTAGCTTGTACTTTATGAATAAGGAGTATTCCTGGCATATTCCTTCACGCTAACACAATAAGTTACCAGTTTGCATGTTGAGAACAAACAAACTATTCTGCTTGTCAGAGTGAGATTCTGTATTGAAGAAATGTCCAGGAACTAAAGCCAAGCTCGTAATAATGTAAAATAAAACATACAGCAGATCAGACACAGGGCTAACACATGAGACTGTGTGCAACTGTAAATGTGAAAATTTTATGAGAGCAAATGAGACGAAGAAGAAAATGAAAAACCTTTTAACAAGAGCATAATTAAGTCTGTGAATGGAGGAGACGGAGAGGTGGAACGTATAATAGACAGAGGACATTACAGGTAATGCAGGACGGTTTCAGCATATGCTGCAAATTAGCATCAAGAAATAATGGGAAATATTACAGAATATCAGCAAATTACAATGATTTCTGAAGATTCATGCAGCATTGAAGACTTATCTTAAATTAGACAAATTATATTTCACAAGATAACTGTTATAATCACTTTTAAAAGAAAGTGTAGATACAGACAGACAGACAGACAGACAGACAGACAGACAGACAGACAGACAGACAGACAGACAGACAGATAGATAGATACTCTTTAAGGAATAGTTCACGAAGCCTTCACCAATAGATGATTCCAAACCTGTATGACTTACTTTTTTCTGTTGAACACAAAACATGCTATTTTGAAGAATGTTGGGAACATCCAAAATATCATTTTTTACGTTCAAAAGAAGAAGGAAATTCAAACAGGTTTGTAACAAGTGAAGGGTGAGGAAATGATGAACTTCCCCTATAAGAAATGTACCGCATCCCTAAGTGAATATTTAATTATGTTTTTCATTTGCAAAATATGTCTGCTAAAAATCTAATTAAAACCGAAGCCAAAGCTTTAATTTCCGGGACAACAATCTTTTCATAATCACGCCACGTTTCCCTGATGAGCTCGTCCTAAATCAACTTCCTTTTTGTCATCGCTGAACCACAGCGACAACAGCAGAACAGACATTCCAACAGTGTCACTCTCAAACATTCCTCTGGCAGAGCACACGATCACATCACTGGACGAGCAATCACTCACTGTTCTGGATACTTTACAGCGCAAGTTCATACACACACTCACACACTCTATCCAGTCATTCATCCATCCCCTATATCTATCCATCCATCCATCCATCCATCCCCTATATCGATCTATCCAGCAGTCCCCAACAATAAACATCCCCTATATTTCTTTACCCAGTCATCCATACATCGATCCCCTACATCCATCCATATACCCCCTATATGAATTCATCTATTCCCTATATCTATTCATCCATCCATCAATCTCTTTTATATATCCATTCATCCATCCATCCATCCCCTATATCTATCCATCTTCTATATTGATCTATCCAGCCATCCCCAATATTCAACCACCCCCTATATTTCTCTACCGTCATCCATCCATCCATCCCCATATCCATCCATATACCCCGTATATGAATTCATCTATTGCCTATATCTATTCATCCATCCATCCCTTTTATATACCTATTAGTAAGTACATCCATCCATCCCCTATATCTATCTATCCATCTATCTATCCAGCCATCCCCTATATCCATCCATCCTCTATATTTCTCTATCCAGTCATCCATCCATCCATCCATCCATCCCCATATCCATCCATCCATATACCCCCTATATGAATTCATCTATTGCCTATATCTATTCATTCATCCATCCCTTTTATATATCTATTAGTACATCCATCCATCCCCTATATCTATCTATCCATCTATCTATCCAGCCATCCCCTATATCCATCCATCCTCTATATTTCTCTATCCAGTCATCCATCCATCCCCTATATCCATCCATCCATCTATCCCCTATATCCATCCATACATCTCCGTATCGATCTATCCAGCTATCTCCAATATCCAACCATCCCCTACGTATATTTCTCTATGCAGTCATCCATCCATCCATTCCCTACATGTCTATCTATCTATCTATCTATCTATCTATCTATCTATCTATCTATCTATCTATCTATCTATCTATCTATCTATCTATATCTATCTATCTATCTATCTATCTATCCCCTACATGTCTGTCTGTCTGTCTGTCTATCTATCTATCGATCTATCTATCTATCGATCTATCTATCTATCTATCTATCTATCTATCTATCTATCTATCTATCTATCTATCTTTCTATCCATCCCCTACATGTCTGTCTGTCTATCTATCTATCTATCTATCTATCTTTCTATCCATCCCCTACATGTCTGTCTGTCTATCTATCTATCTATCTATCTATCTATCTATCTATCTATCTATCTATCTATCTATCTATCTATCTATCTATCTATCTATCTATCTATCTATCTATCTATCTATCTATCTATCCATCTATCTATCTATCTATCTATCTATCCATCCCCTACATGTCTGTCTGTCTATCTATCTATCTATCTATCTATCTATCTTTCTATCCATCCCCTACATGTCTGTCTGTCTATCTATCTATCTATCTATCTATCTATCTATCTATCTATCTATCTATCTATCTATCTATCTATCTATCTATCTATCTATCCATCCCCTACATGTCTGTCTGTCTATCTATCTATCTATCTATCTATCTTTCTATCCATCCCCTACATGTCTGTCTGTCTGTCTGTCTGTCTGTCTGTCTATCTATCTATCTATCTATCTATCTATCTATCTATCTATCTATCTATCTATCTATCTATCTATCTATCTATCTATCTATCTTTCTATCCATCCCCTACATGTCTGTCTGTCTATCTATCTATCTATCTATCTATCTATCTATCTATCTATCTATCTATCTATCTATCTATCTATCTATCTATCTATCTATCTATCTATCTATCTATCTATCTATCTATCTATCTATCTATCTATCTATCTATCTATCCATCCCCTACATGTCTGTCTGTCTGTCTGTCTGTCTATCTATCTATCTATCTATCTATCTATCTATCTATCTATCTATCTATCTATCTATCTATCTATCTATCTATCTATCTATCTATCTATCTATCTATCTATCTATCTATCTATCTATCTATCTATCTATCTATCATTTCCATCAATCTCTCTATGCATCCATGCATATATCCATCCTATCAATGTCTCAAAGAAATAACTGATAAAAACAATGCCATGTCGCAGTTATTTTAGAGCAAAGACGACATCATGAACTACATTTTGCAATAAATTATATCTAGAAAAACTAAAATGGCACTATATAACTCCAACTGTAATATTTTTCAAATTATAAACAAGGACAGAAATATAGAAAGACATAACACCATGGTTTCTTCCGTCAGCAGAGTCGGTGTCTGAAAGTGGAAGTTCATGTCTGCACACACTGCTTTCTCCATTAGAGAGGAACCGTCGGGAAAACCTGATTAATTCCCATAAGCTGTGCCACAGGCGGGCGCCAACATTTCTCCTGGGCCTCTCTCTCTCTCTCTACGCTGCCCGGCTGGCCATGCGGCGCAATCAGGGTTGAGACAGCGGGTGGCAGAGAGGCGCAGGGTGGAGGTCTGGCTCTCACCTGGGGAGACTGACATCAACAGTGGGACACACATGCATACATACACACACACTCACATAAACACGCTCTGCATGATGCCGGTCCAGGAGGCATCACTGGCTCTTATCATGTGATTAAAGAGCAGGAAGCCATGAGAAGGTGGTGACAGCGAGCTGGACTGATACACAGGAGGTGGCCAATATTAGTAATGCTCTCCATAACCACCTACAAATGAGATAATACTACATCAACAAGCAGCAGAAGGCTCACTCGTCATCCAGGGGAGGCCATGGTAATGCCAAAAAAGTAATAATAATAATATTAATAATTAGCAATTCCAGCGTTATGGATGTGACATTTGCAGTAAAAACTTAAAACATAAATTCACAGGGAAAGTATATGTGAAGTCTATTTATAAACTAATGTCGAGAGGATCACGTGCTTATGATTGCTTGTGGCTGGTCCCGCATTATTCAATTTATGATTCACCAATCAGATGATTCCTAAGTCACTATAAATACCCAAAGTTCCATATAACAGCAATCTTCGTTTTGAAGAATCCCCCCTTCCACCCCTACTCCTCCTCCTTTCCAAGATGAGTGGCATGGTGGCCCAGTGGTTAGCACTGGTGCCTCACAGCAAGAACGTCACTGGTTCCAAGCCAGCCAACGTTTCTTTGCGGAGTTTACACGTTCTCCCCGTGCTCATGTGGGTTTCCCCGGGGTTCCCTGGTTTCCTCCCACCGTCCAAACACATGCAACTTAAGTTAATTGACTAATCCAAATCTGCACCATAGACATGCTCCTAGTAAGTAGTCATCTCTTAAGAGCAATCACTATCTGTTCATTAGCTACTACAGCAGGGGAGTTCTCGAGATCTACATGAGCTCAAACTCCCCTCTCGCCCTGCAAACGGGAGGGAGCCCAGGGCTCGAGGATCTTATGAGCTCATAACCACATGGTTATGGGATCAGAAAAACCTCAATCTGTAAACCTTTTTATATTTTAAAGGGGGGGGGGGGGGCATCCGTTATGGATGTGACAAAAAGTATATGAGTTTACAGTATACAATGAAATTCAGTGAATTAAACTGCACAACCCAAAAGAAACAATGCTCATCAGTAGAATAAGAGTTGGCTCACTACCCAACAAACACATTTACGTTGTAGTGATGTCTGTACAACGTTGCACTTTTTCAAAGGCAACATCGCCACTTACGTGCTCGCTACATTGTTACAACAAAGAAATGTAAGACGTGAGAAGGCTGTAGCAACGTTGTTGTGTGACATTCAGCAACTGTGAGATAACACTCTTGCTACATGTATTAATGTTTTTTTTTTCCTGGAAGTTTAACAATACTGCCTAATACAGGATAAGCAGTAAGCAGAGTTCCAGTACTGCTTAATATTAAATATTGTTCATTCATTTTTCTTTTTTAATTTAACAACTGCATGTGTAAGCTTTGAAGTGTAAAAATGCCACACAAATGAATATAATCAAACTTTTTATATATATATATATATATATATATATATATATATATATATATATATATATATATATATATATATATATATATATATATATAACCATTTAATACATACAGTACACATCTAAATATAAGCAAACTGTATAAAATAAAATTTAGACTATATTAAATACTTAACTATATATAATTAGTTTAAAAACTAATTTATAGATCAATAAATACAGTATATAAATACTAATAAATATATCAATGTAAAAAATGTTGATAAAAGTCACTTTTTTGAACTTTTCATGGTTAAAGGTTGTTGGTCTCATAATGCAATTCAAAAGCATACATAAATGGGGGGAAATAAAAACAATTACAAAACACAGAAAACTGCTAATTTATGGATATTTTTTACAGTAACTTTACTCATGCAGACCAAATTTGTTTTCTGTAAATGTAAACAATATCGTCGGGATGTTAAGTAAAATAATAATTATTAAATTTTTTATTTTTTTTTTGCAGTGCAGGCAATTATGATTACATTTACAAAACCATAAAAAAATTATAATCACAAACTTGAAACTATTCTCAGACCACCTACTTTAAAGAAGGATGATTTGATGCATATTAACGCAATAAGGTCTCTTCAGTGCTCCAATAACAATGATAGCTAATGAGCCGAATGTTGCTGAGCAATTTTCTTTGGATTTATGCAGTGGAATAGCACGGCTGGGACACTTGCTTTGAGCTTATGCTGTTTGCACCTTTTTAGTGCAGAGCGGGGTCCTGTCATTTTTGGCCTGGCCTGTGTTTTTTCAGCTGTGAATTGCTCCGTCTGTCACCAAACCTCAATGCGAGATGGAAAGGCATGGATTTGCCGTCTTTCATCAGCATTAAAAGAACTGTGAATCAAGATGAAGTTTGTTTAAATAAACCAATCATCCAGAAATGAAAATTCTGTCATTATTTACTCACGCAGATGCTGTTCTTTTTATTTTTTACTGGAATACAAGAAAAAGTGTTGTCGAGAAAGAGCAAATTCATGCCTTTCCACCACACACTGGGGTTCAGTGACAGGAAAAGCAATTTAAGTTTCATTTTTTGGCTGAACTATTCCTTTAAGCATTTAAAACGATGACTAAAAGGATGCACGCCACATAAATGCACAGTATAGTGTTTGTATGGTGAGATCGAATTATAATAAACAGTCATTTTTTGCAGGGAAATTGCTATTTGTGATCTTCTGATAACAGGTGCGAAAATGGAAGCAGAATAAAATAGGGAGAAAAGTGACATTTAGAAAATTACAGGTTCAATCAGACTTTCCGGGCACTAAAAAAATGACTCAATTAAATGACATTTGATAAGTGTTACATCAAAGACAAATTAAGCTGAAGATAAATTCGCATCTGAACTGCGCACAGGCACCAAGCCGAAATCCCTTTCCGTAAAATCACCTTTAGAACCTCATGAAGCATTAAGCCGTCAAAAACCATGCTGCGTTTGAGGGTCAAAGGTTGCTAACAATCACAGCTTTTTACACAAGCGTTCACTCAAATAATATGCATAGCGTGAGACGTAGATTTAACAAAAATGCTCAGAATTCCTACAATGCAAAGCACCGTTTAAATGCAGCGATGTCCTTTGAACATCATAATAAGAGCGTCGTGTCAAGCTGTGTTCTGACTTCTGCTCCGGTCAGCCTCCCTCCTCTCTTACACACTGAACTCTTATTCAACCAGGCCACCAAACAATAAACCGCAAGGTCCCCTCAGTGTGCTGCAACCTATAGGGAACGGCAGCTAATTAAGTCAATTTATTACATCTGCGTGGCAAAAGCTCTGTGTTTATGAGGTTACTAGTCAGAATGGTTAATAATGTAAAGGCTGGATACACTACATGACTTAGAAAATCATAATTTGAAGGTGCAGTACAGTGTATGATGGGTTTCACATAATCTGGGTTCCACATAATATGTGAATTGAACATAAATCGAGGTGGTTTGCCATCTCCAGGTTGGAGGAAAGTCCTTACCCCAGGTGGAGGAGTTCAAGTATCTTGTTTTTTTTTGTTCACGAGTGAGGGAAGGATGGAACGTGAGATTGACAGGCGGATTGGTGCAGCGACAGCAGTAATGCGGTCAATGTACCGGTCCATTGTGATTGAGCCAAAAGGCAAAGCTTTCGATTTAGCGGTCAATCTACGTTCCTACTCTCACCTATGGTCATGAGCAGGGGCGGACTGGGACAGCTTTTCCACCCGGGAAAAGTTATTGTAGCTCAGGCCACATAAGTATTTGCCTAGTGGAAGAGATGGGTTGGTAGCCTGTGCGTTAAAATAAATAAATGATGGAAAGAAAAACATATAGCTGGTCAATTTAAGATGGCTATTCTATAAAACATCTTATAGACTAGTGGTCTTTTTTCATATGATCGCCTTTATGTTTCCCTTTTAAATGCGAGAGTATTGCATAAAATAATAAAGTAGTTTTAATTTATAAGTGATATTTCTTGCTGCATCCTCCTTGATGTTTCAATAACGCATAATAACCTTTACACCATAATAAAGACACAGCAGCCAGTAACTTCAGTTGTCATGTTTTGGTCAAGTTTAAAAGGTGTGTTTGTGCATGAAACATGCGGGTTTAGATGCACGCATGTGTGTAAGAGACCCGGTGAAGGAGCGCTCGCTTAACAGCTCTGTTGATGCTGCGAGCGGCTGGGTTTCTTTCTTTCTTTAATTTGAAGATAATACAAAATATGAATACAACAGAAAGACATAAAACTTTACAAATTACGTGTCCACTTTTGTAGGCTCAACACAATAGTGTCATACAGTATCTAGATAAAATAGCCTAAGCTATATTGAAATCATTTAAAGAATTACAAATATAAGAAATAATACAATCACATTAAATAAATAAACCAATATAAAACAAACAAAACCTATAACGATTTAGGTATATACAATACAAATAAATTAAACCGTTTCAAGCCATTTTGAACTTTCATTTTACAAAAGCCGATCTGAAAAAAAAGATTTTAGATATTTTCAAAAAACAATAAACAACTGAGGAGTTTTGAAATATTTATTTATTTTTTTAAGTATTTGGATACGATGATATTAATCAAATCGTGCAAACTGAGCTTTTTTGGGTGAGTGAAACCATTTCAGTCATCCAGTCCTGCAGAGCTACTTTACAAACGGATTGGCAAAAACTGCACGAAAAAAATGTGTTCTATGTCCTCAAACAAGTGAAGAGTTTAGATGCAAAAACCTCTAAATGCCATCTGAAATGTTTTCCTAAAATGAGCATTTTTCTCAGCCTCCTATGTTTATGTTCAGTTATTTCAGTTTAAACGCAATGAAAAGAACTTATTCGTCACTATAAAAGTACAATTAGTGAGCCTACACACAGGAGTCACAGAAAAATGCTAATTTTAGAAGAATATATCAAATGGCATTTAGAGGTTTTTGCATCTAAACTCTTCAAGTGTTTATGTTTTTATATGACGTGGTAAAATTAAAAAATGAAAATTTAAATGCAGAGCTTTATTAGTGGATAGCTGCTGAGTGCAACGATTCATAGGCTATAGCCTATATTTTATTACTTGCTCTTATGTCCTGAAACACTTCCTTTACTTAAGATAACCGAATAATATGCAACATTCTTAATTTATTCTCTTAAATAAAGGGGAATTAACTATTAAGTGTCATATAGCCTAGGGGAAAATTATTAGCCTATGTTTTAGGTCTCTCCGGAGCACTTGGGCTGAATGTTTGACGGCGTCTATCAAAACAAGGATGTTATAACAATATTATAATATTATTACCAGAACATTTCTGTGGTTTTATATTATGGATAGTGCGCTTCATTAGTGGCGAGACCACTCAATGCACAATGCCAACAGTCGGTCTGCGAGTAAAGAATATAATGAACGAAAATACAAAGGTCGTATAGACAAATAATGTAATGCTGTACAGTAACGTGTCATTTGTTTGTTTCGGTTGTCTCCATTTGAATCATTTTGTGATGATGCGATGGCGTGCTTTATCTGCCTGATTCCCGCTGAATTGGGCGGGTTGTGTGACGTTTGATTTGGGGGACGTTCTGGGGGTGGGGTTTGCGTGGCGTGCTCCGAGCTACTAGCCCGACAGTGGAAATGGTCATGAGCTTTGGGTCATGACTAAAAGGACAGGATTTCCTTCACAGGGTGGCTGGCCGCACCCTTACTGTACGTTCACACCGAAAGCAGCGAGAGCGTCAAAGGTCGCTCTGGCCGCCCTGGCGACAACGCTGTCTGCCTTGAGATCCGGTGTTACGGTTTAACTGGTGACCGTGTTAAATGGTGTCCCTTTCCAGATGTAAGCGATCCACGTTTGCAGATTGGCAGATTCGTCACTTTTTCACAGCAACAAAACATGCCCATACCAAATAGAGATTCTTATTTCTTGGTGTCAGTGTCATTGTAAGCATTATTGATTTGAATATCTGTGTAGCAGAACAGTATATAACCAAAATTAATCTAAAAAAATATTATAATTTACATGTCATCAATGGGATTCGAACTCGTGTAGTTAAAAGGTTCAGCTCACATATCAATCAACCTATCTAACTGAGCTACTCAGAACTACACATGTGCATCAGTGCTGGCCAAAATGTCCATATCATACAAAATTGTAACCAACAAATGACATTCTATACATTGATTAATACAAAAACAGTACACACAACCAACGTCAAATGCAACCAAACTCAACACAGAAAAAAGGGTTACTTCACCCAAAACCGAAAATTCAGTCATTTATTTACTAGCGCTGCAACAATATAGATTTCCCACGTTTCGGTTTGGTTTTAGGGTTATGGTTTTGGTAGATTATAGTCCCTTTAATAATCTGGGGTCGCCACAGGGAAAAGAACCACTAACTTATTCAATTCAATTCAATTCATGTTTATTTATATAGCTCTTTTTACAATGTAGATTGTGTCAAAGCAGCTTAACATAGTTCTAGTAAAGTCCAGATTTCAGAGTTGAAGTTCAGTTTAGTTTAGTTCAGCATTATCCAGCATATGTTTTACGCAGTGGATGCCCTTCCAGCTGCAACCCGTCACTGGGAAACATCCATACACACTTATTCACACACATACACTACGGACAATTTGGCTTACCCAATTCATATATACCACATGTGCTACCCACTGCGCCACCGACAGCAAGATAAAGTCATTGTATGCAGAGCCATAGACCTTTATCCATAAATAAAGTATAATTATGGAAACTGTGTTCATCATAACTGAAAGCTATGTCGTGTTTGCTAGCCTCATGCATCATGCACCTGTCAGTCAGTCTGTCAGTCAGTCAGTCAGCACATCACCTTATAAAGGGTTAACCATTATTGAGCTATATAGCTATTCCATCAAGTGCAGAGAGTGATTTCATTGTCTTTTGTTGTTTGATTATTATAAAAAACCAAGACAGCAGGAATAAAATGTTTTTACTTTAGGAAAAGTTATATACAGCACGATTTCTCCAATGTTTACGTTCTGAGGCATAACCGATTGAATACTTAAGTCTGACACTGACTTAGTTATTGGTCAGTAAAGTTTTACAGAGAAGCAAGTCTTAATTTGTGCGTCGTAACTTTCATTCACCTGTTCAGATGAGCACTTGTCAGATCTCCTGCGTGAGTTCTGAGGTGCAGCATTGAAACTGGAAAATTTGACTAAGGGCTCTGAATTTAGTTTAAGCATAAATAGTAACATGGGCCTTTACTCACAAGGAGCTGTGTTTCAGCATACGCACATACATTCTAACATGCACATAATCAGGCCAGAGAGTAATTAAAGAAATAAAGGGTAAATGCTAAATAAAACTTTTAAATTTAAGTGCAAAACTAAAGAACCGCACTATCCATACAGTATGTGTATTGAATCGTGGAGGTCGAATCCCTATTACTACTTACTTATACTGAAAAATGTTGAAGAAAACTCATTCCATTCTATTTTTTTTATTCCTACTCCAGATCTCAATGGCTGATCTTCAGAATACCTTGTTTTGTGTTCAACAGAAAAAAATCTAAAGTTTAGAGCCACTTGAGTTTGAGTAAAAGAAAACTCTCACGGCTGTAATCCACAAACTCAATCTCAGTGTAGAACTTTTCTCTTCAAGCTATTCCCTCCAATGGGCAGCATGTTAGCTCTCTTCTCATCTGATCGGCCTCTGCCATCATCCTCAACACCATCTCCAATCGCCATGGTTACTCCTCACATTTAAAAGCAGACTTTAGCCTTTAGTCATTGTACATGTACTTTCCATGACATCATCAGCAAAGGCCAAATGCCTGCAAAACAAACCAACTTAGTGAGTGCTGCTGCGGTGCACACCAAGAGTAAACATCTTTAAACTCAAAATAACTGGACGCAATGAATCCATAGTCTTATAAAGACGAAGAACTTGTGCTGTTTTTTAGGATATGTAGATATTAAATATACTGTACATTGCAACATATATATATATATGTGTGTGTATGTATATTTCCATTCAATGAGTCAAAGTGAACAAAACCATCACTTCATGATTAACTGGCGCCAAATATCAACAGTAAAAACTGAATTTGGCGCAGTAGGAGAAGCTGCGTCAATCTTTTTTTCATCTAATAAATGGCTTGCGCCTCGGAAGGCAATCCTGACACACAGTGAACGCGCGGCGGCGTTTGAAGGTGTCAGATGCGGAGCACAGACGCTCTTGATTCTGGATGTCATTAATAATATAACACTAATCCTTAAACGGTAAGACATTTTAGAATGACAAAAACAACATTTCAGATGGTTTATAATGTGCAGCCTGCTGGTTTGTCCATTTACACACATTTTTATCATCACAGGATCTCTTATAACAAGATCACATGACCTATTTTTTAATGCGCACACTGGAATTTGTGCGGTAAAAGTGTTTCCATCGTAGTTTATGCGCGTCTTTTCTTATTGAATAAAAAATGTATCCTACTCAGTTTTGCGCATATGTTTTTTATGCGCATTTTCTAAATTTATGCGCATCATGTCGTTTCCATCAACCGTTTTTTAATGCACATCTCCAAAATTCGCATAAAAATAGGTGGATGGAAACAGCTACTGACATCACAGAATCACTAACTGGAATTAGACGAAAACTAGACAGGCGCTCTACATGCAACTATCCCCGCAGCATTCAGACAGACAATTTCTACAGATTTGAACAGGGCAAAACAAATCACCGAGGCGATCGGTACATTTATAGCTGTGGATATGAGACTTTATTCAGTAGTGAAAATTTTGGGTTTTAAGAAAATATTAAATGTAATAAAGCCCCGTTACATTATTCCTTCATAAGCCCATTTCAGTCAGAGAATAATTCCTGCTTTCAGATCTACTGAAATGGCAGGTGACAGTCAAATCAAGCAGATCTGTGCTGTCTGAAGAAAAGGTGGACACTTTCTGAAAATAAAAAAATTACTTAAAAATTGATTGAAACTGAGTTCCATATAAAAACTAAATTGTTATTTTCTTTTTATTTGTTTAACTACTAAAATATTACATTTATTTTTATAAGCAGCTTTTTGGTTTTGAGTATAAAGAAGGATTTGTTTTATTTGCTGCTAAGCAGAAACCCCAGAAGTATAGCTTTATATCACTGTTCAAAGTAAAAAAAAAAATAAAAAATTATGCTTTTATGATGTTAGTTTTAATACATTACAAAGATTTTAATCAGAGAAATTCTCTGGCTTTTTTCTTTTTTTGCTGTATCGAAAACATACCGAAGTGGGACACCACTGTGTCGTATCGAACCGAACCGTGATTTTAGTGAACTGTTACACCCCTAATATATATATATACATATATATATATATATATATATATATATATATATATATATATATATATATATATATATATATATATATATATATATATTAGGGATGCTCCGATCAGGATTTTTGCAGCCGATACCAAGTACCGATTCTTTGTGATGGTGATCGGCCGATACTGAGTACCGATTCTGATGCTTCAAGCTTTATAATACATGAAGCACATTTTCCCCCTAAGTATGATAATTAAGTGGAGATCTTGCCTCACCTCAGAGAATAAATGAAGAATGTTGCATATAATCCCTCAAACATGTCTCTTATAACCATTTAGTGTGGACATGTCATGGTCAGAAGCAACTTTACAGAAAATGATAGATAAAACAGATACAAAAAAAATGATAAGAAAAACAACTAACAAAGCAATTTTTGCATTCCATTATTTTGCTCTCCAACTAGCATGTCTGGTTCCTCTGCGTTAGTGATGCGCGGATGGCGGTTATATCCGCGGGTCGGGTTATAAAAAAATTAATTATGATTAATTGCGGGTGGGTCGCGGGTGGATGTAGCGGGTCACAGCCATTGGTCACAGCAGTTGAACAGCAAAAAAGCAGAGTGGACTTCGCAGAATGTGAAGATGAGACGCCCAAAATAATGAATGAAGTGCAAGAGTACAGTGCAAACTTCAGTTAGAGGAGTCAGAGGAAAATCTGCTATCGTTCTGGGAGAAACAAGATCGCTTATTTACACGACTGCAGCGCCTAGCAAGGAGAAGCGTATGCATTCCTGCAACAAGCGGTGCGCGCGAACGCTCATTTGGTGCAGCAAGCCGTGTTTTGGAGGCGACGCGGAATCGCCCGAAATCGCCCGAATCCACTCCTGAATCTGCTGTTAATAACGAACAATCCACACTATGTTGCAACAGAGGGGAAATAGTGTGGCCGCTTTAAGACTGCTTTGCTTTACGGGAGTTGTAGTCCATAGCGAGGGGCACTGTGGGTAGTGTAGGTCGACACGCATGCTGTTTGATGTGAGCTCTCGGTGTGTGCTGTGCGTGCGGTGAATTAGAGGGAGAAAGTTTTATCCGGTTTTGTTTTATGTTTACTCCAGTTATTCCACCCGGGAGCTGTTTTGCACTGTGAACCTGAAAACGCTGAAATAAGTAAAAGAAGGGCATGCATCGAGTACTTTAGTCCGTCTCATCATTTGCTCGAGCATGAATTAATGAGCTGTTACTCTGCCGCCGGACATTGCGGAGAAAGTAAGACCTATCATCATGATTAAAACAAAGAATTAGAATTATTAAAGTGGCGATCGGGTGCGGATATATATATCAGATAAAATAATATGTGTGGGGGGTGGATGATTAGAATGAAGGAGCGGATTCGGGTGACATTTCAGCTGATCCGCGCATCTCTACTCTGCGTGTAAACTCGTAAACAGACACCTGTGATCGGTTCATGAGATCGGCCAGATTGGCGAGTACCGATCGAGTCATAAAATGTGATTATCGGCCGATACCGATCTCTGGCCGATCGATCGGAGCATCACTAATATATATATATATATATATATATATATATATATATATATATATATATATATATATATATATATATATATATATATATATACACACACACACACTCACACACACACACACACACACACACACACACACACACATTGTATGTATATATATATATATATATATATATATATATATATATATAAACATACACGTTATACACATATATATATTCACATACACACACACATATACAGTTGCAATCAGAATTATTCAACCCCCTGATTTATTAGCCCCCCTGTTTATTTTTTTCCCCAATTTCTGTTTAACGGAGAGAAAAAAATTTTCAACACATTTCTAAACATAATAGTTTTAATAACTCATCTTTAATAACTGATTTATTTCATCTTTGCCATGATGACAGTAAATAATATTTTACTAGATATTTTTCAAGACACTTCTATACAGCTTAAAGTGACATTTAAAGGCTTAACTAGGTTAATTAGGTTAACTAGGCAGGTTAGGATAATTAGGCAAGTTATTGTATAATGATGGTTTGTTCTGTGGACTATTGAAAAATATATAGCTTAAAGGGGCTAATAATTTTGACCTTAAAAAAATTCAAAACTGCCTTTATTCTAGCCGAAATAAAACAAATAATACTTTCTTTAGAAGAAAAAATATTATCAGACATACTGTAAAAAATTTCCTCTCGCTGTTAAACATCATTTGGGAAATATTTAAAAAAGAAAAAAAAAATTCAAAGGGGGGGCTAATAATTCTGACTTCAACTGTATATGTATGTATGTGTATATATATACAGTACTATAGTTATACAATATAGTATAGTGTATAAAAGTTGACAATTGCACAAATTACTGTCAAGTTTGTGACTTTGGCCTTTTATAAAGTGCTTTTTTTCAGTCTAAAGCACAAAAAAAATAAGAGTGTTTAACTTTGTTCATGTTATCAAGCAGTGTCTGTAGATTTCAATTAAAATAGTATTTTTTTGTTAATTCTTTTCTCCTATACATAAAGCCATAATTCTCCAATTTGTTTTTGTTTTTACTTTATTTATAGAAGTTTTTATGAAAACATAACACATCATGTAGTGTACATCATGTATATATGTTTAAAAAATTATCTCGGTGTTATTACCTGACACTAAATAAAACATGCACCAACTCACTAGCAAACAATATAGCAATTATACAGCACCATCAATAAATAAATAAATAAATCTCAGCCAGACTAATGCAATAAGACATAATTCTCCACTCTATCAGCATTTGCATACAGCAAACTTCATAGAACTATTTTCTAAAAGTTTTACAGTTTTTAAATTCCTAATTCATTTTTTTCATAATTTGCCTTATACCTAAATATTTTATTTTCAAAGTGGGGTGTACTCATATATGCTGAGCACTGTATGTATGTGTGTGTATATACAGGCAGTGCAGAATTATTAGGCAAATGAGTATTTTGACCACATCATCCTCTTTATGCATGTTGTCTTACTCCAAGCTGTATAGGCTCGTAAGCCTACTACCAATTAAGCATATTAGGTGATGTGCATCTCTGTAATGAGAAGGGGTGTGGTCTAATGACATCAACACCCTATATCAGGTGTGCATAATTATTAGGCAACTTCCTTTCCTTTAGCAAAATGGGTCAAAAGAAGGACTTGACAGGCTCCGAAAAGTCAAAAATAGTGAGATATCTTGCAGAGGGATGCAGCACTCTTAATATTGGCAAGCTTCTGAAGCGTGATCATCGAACAATCAAGCGTTTCATTCAAAATAGTCAATAGGGTTGCAAGCGTGTGGAAAAAACAAACCAAAAACCAAGGCGCAAAATAACTGCCCATGAACTGAGAAAAGTCAAGCATGCAGCTGCCAAGATGCCACTTGCCACCAGTTTTGCCATATTTCAGAGCTGCAACATCACTGGAGTGCCCAAAAGCACAAGGTGTGCAATATTCAGAGACATGGCCAAGGTAAGAAAGGCTGAAAAACGACTACCACTGAACAAGACGCACAAGCTGAAACGTCAAGACTGGGCCAAGAAATATCTCAAGACTGATTTTTCTAAGGTTTTATGGACTGATGAAATGAGAGTGAGTCTTGATGGGCCCGTGGCTGGATCGGTAAAGGGCAGAGAGCTCCAGTCCGACTCAGACGCCGGCAAGGTGGAGGTGGAGTACTGGTTTGGGCTGGTATCATCAAAGATGAGCTTGTGGGGCCTTTTCGGGTTGAGGATGGAGTCAAGCTCAACTCCCAGTCCTACTGCCAGTTTCTGGAAGACACCTTCTTCAAGCAGTGGTACAGGAAGAAGTCTGCATCCTTCAAGAAAAACATGATTTTCATGCAGGACAATGCTCCATCACACGCGTCCAAGTACTCCACAGCGTGGCTGGCAAGAAAGGGTCTAAAAGAAGAAAAACTAATGACATGGCCTCCTTGTTCACCTGACTGAACCCCATAGAGAACCTGTGGTCCATCATCAAATGTGAGATTTACAAGGAGGGAAAACAGTACACCTCTCTGAACAGTGTCTGGGAGGCTGTGGTTGCTGCTGCATGCAATGTTGATGGTGAACAGATCAAAACACTGACAGAATCCATGGATGGCAGGCTTTTGAGTGTCCTTGCAAAGAAAGGTGGCTATATTGGACACTGATTTGTTTTTGTTTTGTTTTTGAATGTCAGAAATGTATATTTGTGAATGTTGAGATGTTATATTGGTTTCACTGGTCAAAATAAATAATTGAAATGGGTATATATTTGTTTCTTGTTAAGTTGCCTAATAATTATGCACAGTAATAGTCACCTGCACACACAGATATCCTCCTAAAATAGCTCAAACTAAAAACAAACTAAAAACTACTTCCAAAAATATTCAGCTTTGATATTAATGAGTTTTTTGGGTTCATTGAGAACATGGTTGTTGTTCAAAAATAAAATTAATCCTCAAAAATACAACTTGCCTAATAATTCTGCACTCCCTGTATATATATATATATATATATATATATATATATATATATATATATATATATATATATAGTGATCGTGATTCTCGAAAGTATTACATCACTTTGTAAACTTTTATTATTACCATTTTTGAGTCTCCCCATACAGTTTGATATAGCGCTTGGAACCGGACGCTGCTTCGTGTGACATCACACTTAACAAGCGGATAGCCCTTCTGGCTTGAAGAAAACCTAAAACCAACATATTCTGTATATTAAACCTTTTCAAAAACTTTTAATTTAAAAAAATGCAATTCCTAATGTAATCAATCGACTAGGGATTAGCAATAGTTCACCTGCAGTGTCTCGCCTCAATGGATTGATTACCATCTCATAACGAATTAAACCAAAGGCCATTAAGGGCAACCTCAATCACAACATTACCATCATCTCCAACGCACAGCCAAGCAACCGTAATGAACTCACAGCAGAGACGGATCTAAGATACTGGCTAATAATCATATTTGTGCCTCTCAGGACTAAACTGCTCTCAGCTCTCTTTATATTTTCCATGAATCAAAGCTGTCAGCACAAGTTTTCTTCCACTTTCACAGCTTAACAAGACTTTTCTACAGCGCCAGAGGAGATTCAGACCCAGAAACAGATTGAATCCCTCGTCAGCGAAAGTCCAACCCAAACTGTGAGCGTGTGTAAAAGAGAGAAAAAGTGAAAGACGGACAGTGGAACGAGAGTGGCAAAACTAATGAGAGCCAGAGCTCGGGGCTTTAATGTGCTGTGCTGAAAATGTAGCATTCTGTAGAACATTTCAGTTTAGGGTTTGTGGTTTGTATAACACTGAAACTCCAGATTTACAGATCACGTGCCACGTGGCTGCAATAAACAGATGATGGAAGAAACGCAGGCAGTGTGTTTACTACATTTAAGGAAATGTGGGAATAGGCTGACATCTCATTTTAAAATTAGACACTAAAGACAAACCCCCCCAAAACTTCTTCATATACACATACACACAACATACTAAATGTACGTGTACAAGATGAAAGTACAATATTCACCATTATTTAAGAAATTTGAGGGAAACTGACAATATATTTTTGTTTTAATATTGTTTTAAAATATAAAACAATTCAAAAACATCCTTATTTCCTTTGACTCATTTAACCTACTATATAAACACAGTGTGGTGTGTGTGTGTGTGTGTGTGTGTGTGTGTGTGTGTGTGTGTGTGTGTGTGTGTGTGTGTGTATGTGTGTGTGTGTGTGTGTGTGTGTGTGTGTGTGTGTGTGTGTGTGTGTGTGTGTGTGTGTGTGTGTGTGTGAGAGACCCTGGTTTGTTTGGACAGGGCAATATTTGTTCGATATACAACTATTTGAAAAATCTGGAAACTGCAATAAATCAAAGTATATTGAGAAAATCACCTAATCAAAAATTGAGCTTTGATATATTTACAGTAGCAAATTTACTAAATGTTATCATAGAACATGATCTTTAGTTCATTTTCAAATGATTTTTGGTATAAAAGAAAAAACAATCATTTTGACGCAGACAATATATTTATGTCTCTTGCCAAAAATATACCCACGCACAGCAGTGGAAAGAGTACTGAAAAATCATACTCAAGTAAAAGTACCATTACTTGCCAAAAAATGTAATGCAAGTAGAGAAAAAGTATGTTGTAAATATTACTCAAAGAATGAGTAAAATGTACTCAAGAGTAGTGAGTATTACGCTGTAAAAAGCTGATGCATTTACATGTAATTTGTGGATGTGTGTAAACGTAACATTCTGTAGTGCATTTAGTTATTGCCCAGCAGGCACACAACATCATAAGATGTTAATATTAGGTTAGATTTAGGTCGTGATGTCAGGTGACCAAAATTCAAGTTTAGTCAGCGTCGAAGGACAACGTTATTTTGATGTTGTTATTTTATTGATGTTGATTTTTGGTTGATTTTAGGTTGTGTTAGAAAATGATCAAAATCCAACATCGAGCTAAAGTTTAAGTCTAGCCAGCGTCTAAAGACAATGTTATTTTGACAAAGACAATGTTAACGACGTCAAATGACATTGATATTTGGTTGATTTTAGGTCGTGCTAGAAAAGTGACTAAAATCCGACGTCGAGCCAACATCTCAAATACTGACATTTATTTGTCAGGTATGGCAACCAAAAACCAACATCTGATAGACGTCATAGTGGTAACGTTCACACAACATCAAGCTGTAACATTATTAGATGTTGATATTTGGTTGATTTTAGGTTGGACGTTGGAAATTGACGACGGCCTGATGTTGAGTTCTGATGTCAACTAGATTTTCATTTCCAAACAAAATGCAATGTCCCCATGACTTGGGGTACAACGTCAATCTGACATCATGTTGATGTCTTGTACCTGCTGGGTGTTTAAGGCCATTTCGGTTATCATACAGTAAACATCTGTCATCTTCTCATCAGTGTCATGCATCTAAACAGTCACTGGGTCATTGTGTGTGATAATTTTGGACATCTTATAATGCTTCCAAACAGTTTGCTGCAATTATAAATCACCAATGTCTTGATGTTGTTCATTATGATGCAGTTTACCTTCTATGTGTAATTTGATTGGACAGGAATCGCAGGACTGATTTTTCTAATCCCCATGAACAAGAAACAATAAAGTAGTGATTGCAGGTTGAAGGAAAGTAGTAAAAGCTGCACTAAAAATGTACTCAAGGGAAAGTTAAAGTACACATTTTTAAAACTACTTAGTAATTTACAATTCCTGAAGAAAAACTACTCAATTACAGCAATTTGAGTATTTGTAATTTGTTACTTTACACCACTGCCCATGCAACATGAGACTGGATTGTGCTCCATGGCCACATAAATAAAATGATTAAATTTGCATCTTTCATATTCAGATTATGCTAATTATAAGTTAAATTACATTTGTTTGTTAGCAATTCCTTACATTTTTATTATTAACATAAATTGAAGAGCACAAGTTGCATATACAACTTTCATCATATATAGAGTGGGGGAAATAAGTATTGAACACGTCACCATTTTTCTCAAAAAACATATTTCTAAAGGTGCTGTTGAATTGGTAACAACCAAAGAAACCCATACATGCAAAGAAAACAAAACTAGTTTACAAATGAAGTTATGTGTAATAAAATGAAATGACGCAGGGAAAAAGTATTGAACACATGAAGAAAGGGAGGTGTAGAAAGGCAGTGAAAGCTCAGACGGCAGCTGAAATCTCTCAGTAGTACTTCAGCAACCCTCTGCCCTTCGTCAGTGTAAATTAATATCAGCTGCTTCTGTCCAACATCTACATTAGCAGGATGATGAAGTTGAAACCAGGGTGGACATTTCAGCAACACAATGATCCAAAACACAGCCAAGGAGACTCTCAAATGGTTTCAGAGAAAGAAAATCAAGCTGTAGAATAGCCCAGCCCATCACATGACTTGAATCCAACAAAAAATCCAAATTAAAGATCAGATTTGATAGACGAGAGCCACAGAACCATCAAGATTTTTACACTCTAGTAAAGTCTGAAAAACTCACACAGGAGTAATTCATGTGACTTCATTCTCCATATGAGAGGCGTCTTTAACCTGCATCACCAAAAAAGCCTTTTTTATCAAGTATTTTAAATACACATACTGAGTAACAGATGTAAGCTACAGCTTTTTAAAACCATTATTACTTCAATTCCTTCACTGTGTTATTGAAAAGAGCAGTTATTATCTTCCATTAAAAAAAAACTTGCAAAAGATGCAAATAAATTCATGCAGTAACAGGAACCGAGAGCACTTTTAAATCAGCATCTAATAACACACTTTCATTCATCCTTTCTGAATGACAGCTATACAGATCTCTCAGTACGGCAGGTCTTCCTGACCCAGCGCTGCTTGTGCTGAACTTGATGAACTTCAGCTGAAGTCTCTGCGGGGCTCTATTTTGGCAGCTGAGAGTTTGCCTGGTGGTTTCTGGCAGAGGAGAGACACACAGTCTCACTTCCTCCTTGAACAAACCGTGGCCTGAGCATCACCTGGACACTTTAACATGAGGGCCAAAGGGGGAACAATAAATGTTTGCAAAAACCAAGCCTCTGTGTCCTAAAGAAATTGTCTGTGCGTATATGTAGGAATACAGCTGTGCATATAAACGTTAAAGATTAAGATACAAAATGAAGTTTCCTTGTGACAAGCAAAGGTTGTTGCAACTAGTTTTTAAAATCACTTTGAAGTAATAGTTGACCAATTATATATATATATACATACATACACAGTGTTTCCTCTAGGATTTTTTCCAGCTGTGGCGGCAGGCCTTTTGATCTACCAACTACCTTTGGCGTTATTTCAATGACAAATGTGACGCAGTACTACAAGTCGAGATCGGATTTGTGTAATACGAGCATGCAGATCTTTTTGCTTGGGGCGATAATGCTGAGGTATTTTTGCAAAAATAAACTTCAATCACTTTCCCAGTGATGGGTTGCAGCTGAAAGGGCATCCGCTGCGTAAAACATGTGCTGGATAAGTTGGCGGTTCATTCCGTTGTGGCAACCTCAGAATAAAAAAGGGACTAAGCCGAAAAGAAAATGAATGAATGAATGAACTTCAACCACTGACTCTTCACAGCTTCATCTTTGGGTAGGGAAAATAACACTAACTTTCCCTCACACTTCAGAGCACAGCGTGATCGCACGAACTGAAGACCGGGTGGGGGGGATGGGGGTGGGGGGTGGATGGGCTCGTCCACTACGCCACTGGATTTAATATACCTCCCAAAAACGCCAAGGTGGACACTACAGACAGCTTATAATAAGCAACACAGCACCACGGCGGATGAGCTCTCTCTCTCTCTCTCTCTCTCTCTCACACACACACGCACAAGCGCACACACACACACACACACACACACACGATTTGCACACTGATCTTACCTTTACTTGTAAATGAAGTCTCGAAATGACTTAAATTACTTTCAAATGATCAAGTTATCTTTTGTCCTGTCCTTTGAAGCAAGCCCTTTAGCTCCCACATTGGTCGTCCATTATTTATTCATGTTTTGATTAAAAGTCCAATTTTGAGCTGAGATATAAACGTTACATCCACGATTTTTGCAGTCGTTCAGAGCAAAACATAAAATAACAGGCTCCTATTTAAATATACTACGTATAAGAAGAGCAAATACTAAACAAGAATAACATGGGCGCCCTCTTCAGTGCGGCAGAGCTACTGTCTGCCTCACCTCGTGTCTTTTTAGTGCGGCTTTATGTTAGATTCTAACACTAAATAAGTGATAGACATACGTGAAGTACATTACCTATCATATGCAAAGTGAGGACATAAAATAAAAATGCCTACAATGTAAAAAACATTTTAATAAAGCATTACATTGGTAGCATACACTGAGTAAGCAAAAGCCACACGCTCAAGCCATTGTGCAGGGGAATGCTTCACCTCACTTTTTTACGCTGTAATTAAACAGTGAATATGAAAAATACATCGATTTTGATTATAAAAAGGATTGAAATCATTAGAATCATAGAGAAATTGCATTTATAGCACAGATCAGTGGACAAAAATTGTTTTTATCATTAGTATTACATCTTATGATGGCAGGTGAGGATGATGACAGGTGAGGCACTGCCTTACCTGCCTCCCCTGACCGCACTAACCCTGACGCACATACATATAGGTGTATATGCAAATGTTTTATGTATGTGTTGATAAGCGAAGTTTGGTTAGAATATAACATGGCGTCTCATACTCGTCTCTATTGTAAACAAAGTAGAGTTGCACGATACTGAAATTCGGTACCAATCGATACTGAAATTTTAAGAACGCCCATTTCCCGCTAACATTTGAGTGCTGTTGAGTGCATTCATAAACTGTGCTCATTAGTTATTGTGTTCACGTGCTCAACAGAAATCACTGTGATTGGCCTAGTGGTGGGCCGTTATAGGTGTTAACTTGCTGTGTTAACGCGAGACTCTTATCGGGCGATAAAAAAAAAATATCGTCGTTAATCTATTCTCAAAATTGGGTTGGGAGCTGGGTCTATTCTACTAAGCTATGATGACTTTCACCTTGATATTTTAGCGCGAATGTATACCTGGCCGAATTGCACTGTGGCAAGAACGAGTCTTCGAACCCGTGTGTATTCCTACTGTGAAATTACCACATCAAACGTGACGTGCTAACATGGATGCAGTTCACTTGAGTGAATCTGATTAATATTAGCTACACATCTAACTATCAGGCACCTGTAGAGTTTAGGCGTTCGAGTAAAACATACAAATAAAATGGAGCAAGTGGTTTTTAAAATGAATGACGGTGAATGAAAGTCAAACCGGTGAGCCGTCTGACAAAAAAGTGCCCTTCTGAATCAAATCAGCAGGATGCCCTTCTGGATCTTTCACTTACTTCAAAGACACTACTGCATACGCATACATGGACATCTATAATCTAGTTATTTGCCTTAATAGACAATAATATAATTGCGGTGTTGACGTGAAGCGCTTTCATGTAAGAGTTTCCTGTAATTTTGGGTGACTTTAACTGCAGTTCGGCAGTTTCACATTCACTCATGAACATTTCATTCATGCCCCCATGACAAACTGGGGTATTAGACACAAATAAGGAGTAAGGACTGGTGAGAGTGTTATGGAATTTAATAACGCATGCCGAATAGAAATAAAAAAAACTTCCGCATTTCGCGATGTGTGTGTGTGTGTGTGTGTGTGTGTGTGTGTGTGTGTGTGTGTGTGTGCGTGCGGTCCTTTACTGACAGTAGGCATGGGCTGGTATAAGATTCTGACGTTATGATAACCTTGAATAAAAATATCACGGTTTCACGATATCACGGTATTGTGATTACTGCTCTAAATTATATATTTTTTAAATGTCTGGGTAAAAAACTAAAACCTTTTTACCCTTTGAACACAATATATTTTATTTTTTGAAAGATTTATAATATTTTGGAGCAGTAAACATGTCAGGCTAAATAATTACAATGAATCATTGACCTCTGCTGTCTTCATTGGTTTCAAAAACACAGATTTCTTTACAATTTAAAATGGCATCTGTGTATATTTTTTATGCTGGACATACTGTTGTCCTAAAAAAAAAAAAAAAAAAAAGGAAATACAATTTTTTTAATTATACCTTAGGAACGGTATAGCAGAAAATTTTGGCGGTTTTAAAACCTTGACTTTTCCAAACCGCGGTATACCTTGAAAGTGGTTATCGTCCCATGCCTAACTGACAGCCGCTAGGGATGGGCGATATGGCCTAAAATCCATATTGCGATATACATTGCAGCCTCTTGCGATAACGATATATATTGCGATATATAAATTATAATAGAACCATTTCAGAACAGGTTACAGAGACCCTTAGGAAAGCCAAACTGCTATTTTTTTTAAGAAATAAAGAAACGTTGCATGTCATTTTGAGAACATTTATTGTGCAAAAGCAAAACTGTAATTAAACAACACAATGTTGCAGATAAATAAACTGAATGTAGTGCCTTTCAGAAAGAAAGACTTTTCTTTTAAGTCTTTGGTTCCTAAATGCCAAGTTGCAGAGAACAAAAAAACTGGTGTCTTTTTAGTTAAGGAACTTACACTGTACTGAAATTACTTCCAGTATTAAATTAGTCAAATAAAATTGTGTATTGCAGATACTTTAAATAAAAACATATTTCTAACCTGCAGCCTAAGGTAACACATTTGGTTTTAAACATTTTGTTCTCCTAATGAAATTAAAACTGGTGTCTTGATCTGCTCTTTCTCTCTCCCTCTCCCTCTGTCTGCTGTAATGCTGCTGAGAGATTGAGACGCACCAGACAAAGTTTGCTTATAAAGTAATGCAAAAATGAATACAATTAATATCGAAAGCGAAAGCAGATTCTCGGACATGTCCGGGAAAAATGTATTGTCACCCCAAATAATGAGCTGGATCAGTCTATTTAGTCTTCGCGCTCTTCTTAAAGCTGCTCCCAAATCAGAACAACAGTTCTGTATCCAGCGCGATACAGCGCGTCTCTGTGGGTCTGCATGCAGAGCATGCGAGCGAGTCTGTGGCAGAGTGTTCTCAGTTTCTCGCGAACACAGAACCGGGCCGCCCCAATAATATATCGGCCGCCCAGGTAAAATCTGTGTGGGAGGCACTGATGTTCACTAGACAAGCCACAATATGCCATGCGTTGCTTAGTGCTGTTGTTGCTGTTGCTCTTAATTTCGCGGGTAGATTGCGTCATCAAACATGCATGATCGCGATAGTGCAATAGAATTAGAATCTCTATCGTAGGCCAATTTTGTATCGTTTATATCGCATATCGTTTATATCGCTCATTACTAACAGCCGCATGTGTGGATCTTGTTGATTGCGGTGTTTACTTCAATAATGCCACTAATATCTGCATACTCCACGTCTTAATTCCATTTCTGTTTAGTTCAGTTATGACTTTAGTCGGATTAAGGTAATCAAAAATCGGTTGAGCTTATGTAGGCCTACAGTTCAAAATTCATATTTAACTGAATAAACAGTTAGTAAACACAAGTACATCTTATTGAACATCATTTATCTTATTAAACATAATATATCACCAATTATCATAGTAGAACAGTTTCTCAAGCAGTTTGTGATGCATTTTGGAAACAGGAGATGAGCCCCTGGTCTAATGCGCCACGTGGCTTGAGAAACCCGTTCTCAAAGACTTACTTTTAGTCATTATTTGGGTAGCACACATATTCTGAATGCCTTCGGCAGAATTCAAATTAGCCATTTTAATCTAGATTAATTCCAAGATTACAGTGAGATTAATCTAGATTAAAAAACTTAATCTATGCCCACCTATAGATTGACCGTAAAGGTCATCAGTTCACTGAACTCACCGATGTTTATTGCGTGTAACAGATACAGGAACACTGGAGCATTTTAAAGCCACGATTCATCAGCGGATTGCTTATATGTCAGTTTACAGACAAACCAGCTGAACGACATGACTTTGAAACACTCCAGTGTCCCTGTATCTGTGGTTACACTCAGTAAACAGCGGTGAGTTCGGTGAACTGATGACCTTCACGGCTAATCACAGTCATTTCTGTTGAGCACGTGAACACAATGGCAAATCAGCACTATTTAAGAACGTGCTCAACAGCACTCAAATGTTTGCGGAAAATGGACGTTTTTAAAACTTCAGTATTGATTGGTACCGAATTCCAGTATCATGATAACCCTAAAATAAACAATGTCAGAGTGTTGTGAACATACTCAAGACCGTTTGCCGAGGTGGTGGAAAAAAACCTCATTGGAATTCTCAATAAATGGCCATGAGATCATTTAAATGCATGTTTAAAAAACACTAAGAGAGCTCTGTGGTTTGTCCCAAAATAAAAAAAAAACAACTAAACTTCAAATACAGTGGTGCTTTTGACTAGAAACTCTCTCTGAAGTAGAGCACACACAATGACACACACACAAACACCAAAATGTGTTTCATGTGCAAGGCTTCACAAACAATAATCCCCTACAGCTTAGAGGAGATTCCTGTGCGACAGCGAGAACGAGGTCTGTGAGTTCATTTCTTGGTGTGTCCCACACAGTGAACTCATATCCTAGAGTGTCCTAAAGTGGCCTCTCTCTGCTTCTCTTTCTTCCTAATCCCTGTATGCAGATCCATCAGGAGGAGCATATGGGGAGCACATGTGTGTCTGGTCACATTCTTCAGCAGACCTGACCCACCACAGAGACCCAGAAACAGCCGACCTGACCCAGCAAGAGCGGGCAACCTGCTGCCTTTTCACTTAACTTGAGCTGTCAGACAATGACTCAACGCCACACCAAACCTTCTGCGCCTATAATTCAACCAGAGTACAGAAGAAGAGTAAAAGAGAGTTGTCTTGCGTTACTTGCTTGGGGGTAGAAACTTTCATAGTCTGCAACTGAGAAGAGGTTCAAGCATCAAAATACTAATTAAAAAAATAAATAAATAAATATTAATATTATTAAAACATTTTTACCATGATTTACAGAGACTAGGGCTGTGCGATTAATCGAAAACGAATAGCAATTTGAAACATTGCGACAAGCTAATCGCAAGGGGCTGCGATATGAAATATATTTGTATTATTTAATTTCCCCTTCCCAGAGCAAATGCGTGACTGCTGTCTGTGTGTGTGTGTGTGTGTGTGTGTGATAGTCTTACTAACATTTGAGTGAGCACAATTGAGTGTCTTGCTAAAAAGTCAACTGAAAGTATTGCCAGTGACACTCAATCTAGTAGCAAGCAACCGCAAAGTACAATTTCAGAGTTGTTTCAGCCATGTTAGTTTGCTAAGTGTTCTGTATTTTCATAATTATTATTATTTTTTGTTTATGTAATGAGCTACACTATGTCCCTAATTCGATTTCAACTTGTTTACAGAAAGATAAGGATAAGATATTTTATTTGTGTTTACTGTTTGCTATAGAGAAAAATTAGTGTTTCATTTCTGAATATTTAATAAATGTTTAATTAATATCTTTTCAGTTTCTTTTTTTAACTAACACTCACTTCATTTCAGCAGTAAGAAGCTATGATACAGATAATTGAGCTGAAGTTTGACTATAAAATTAAATCTCAAATCAAATAGAAATCCCTATATCTGTCTAAATAAATAAATAAATAAATAAATCGAACTTAGATATTTTCCCCAAATCGCACAGCCGAGGACACCCTCTAAAATATGATTTGGTGCAACAAGGCATGTCATTAGGCATATTTATAATAAGCATCATTTGATGACATATTCAAAGAGTATTTAAGGATCCCAATGCAACTTAAAAATTGTATAATTTTCATTTTTAAATCTTTCCTTCTATCTAAAAATCTCTTTTAAACAATTTAACATATTATTAAATTTGTATGACTACTGTTATAATTTGAATACACAGTCTATATAAATGGATAAAACAAATCTATTTTGTTGAATGACAACAGATTTTTTTTCCATCCATATTTTGTTTTATGGTTTCTGTCCTTTACAAAATCGCATTTGTAAACTTCATTTGACGTAAACACCAAACATATACAAGAAACGGTTGTCTTGTTAAGTATTTATCCAAAAATCAGCAATTTTTTCCTCACCTTTTTGCAGTTTCGTCCTGTTATTGTTCCTTGAGTTTTTACACAGCAGATTCACGCTTATCACGCAAAATCATCATAAAAGTGATTCAAACGATGCTCAATCTATTTTAAGTCTGAATCCTTAATATGATGTGTATTGGTGACTAATAATCCGATATTTATGTTGTTTTCCGAGGATATTCTCCTCGTTTGAACAACTGAATCAATACGATTCGTGAACAAATCATTCGTTATCGCTCTGTCCCAATTCACATACTTACACTACACGCCCTAAAAGCATACACTTTTTTGTAAAGGAAAAGTATCCTACTTTTGATTCTGTAAGGTGACATACTACTTCATCAATAACAGATCGTTATGTTGCTTAGTTACGTCCCCTGTAAATCATCTCGACACATAATCCACATTTCTTACATTGTTAATCACCTACCTTATTGGAGAAGCAGTAGCAGGATAATTCATGCCATTCGCGAGTCTTTCATGCAGAGAAATCTCAGGTTTTTGGTATGCATTCAGAAATGAATGTCCAAACATATCTTGATATAAATTCACATTGCTGTTGCAGACGAAATATAACACGGAAAACGGTATGTTCCAGTTGGCTAGATATTTGATTAACAGTTATTCAAACAACTTGACCCAAGCCTCTTGACGGTTGGTCTCGCGTGTCCGCCATGTTTGTAGTTTGTTTACACTGAGTGTTGCCAGATATAGCTGACTTTTTCCAGCCCAAAACCCGCCCAAACGCACAAAAAACGCACAAAATATTAGATTAATATTTTATTTAATTTTAATTTATTTAAATTAGTTAATTTAGTTCATTTAAATTAGTTACTTTAACTGTCATAATTTTAACTATACAGCAAGGAACACCAGCAGTCACCACAACATAACGGGATCAAATCGAAACACTGCCCCCCTCTCACCCACACACTGCACGTATTGTTGTGTAGATTACACAACCTATTAGAGTATGTTTTACTTTCAAAATGGGGTGTAAATTCATCCTATTTGGCGTTTTAAGTTCTTTTGAACATAATTGGGTGCTGTCAAATGATCGGAAAAAAGATCAATAAGTGTCAAGATAAACCAATGTGAGTTTAACTGCAGATGCTGCGTGTGCACACGAAGGGGACTCGGATTTGTCCGGGTCATTAAATTTTGATACAACTTTCCTTCACCTCCTCTTGCGGGTGGGCCCACACGGTTTGCACTGCACTGGTCACTATGGTGTAGGAGCACAGTTATGTTTTGTTAAATAAATTGCATATAAAATTTACGTTTTAAAACCTCCCAAATTCTGTCAACCCGCCTAAGCCATTTTCTACCCTCAAAATCAAATTCAAAACCACCCAATTGGGCAGGAAACTGCCCAATCTGGTAACACCGTTTACACTTTTTACCCGAGTTTGTAGTTCTAATCAAATTAATGTCCAACGTGCAATGTATTGTGGGCAATATTAATGGTTAGAATATGGACGCTTCCATAGACGTTATATAAGCTATCGATTAAATAATGTCTATGGACACTTCTACACTTCAAATTTTTACCGGAAAGAGTAAACCATCCGGGAACCTTTTAACACTATGGTTTGTGACATACTTATTCTATTTTCGAATACTATTTAGTATGTGAATTGGGACGCAGCAACAGATATATCTATGATGCTGTGTGAGCTGAATCAAATGATTCATTAAGGCTCATTTGGCGAATCATGTTCGAATACTCAACAGCGACGGTCGTCTTTTTAAAAAATCAATTTTCATGCCGATTTGTAATCGTTATCATCTTTATTAATAAATTAATTATTAATAAAAATATAACTAAGACACACTTATAGGCTAAATACACTCTCATTCATACAAACGTATATCAATAAACAAGTCTGACAGACTCTTAATGTTTTCATACCTTTATGTACAATTATGGCTTCATATAACAGCTGCATTTTTCCTTTTGTTAAATTAAAATCAATTCTTCATCGCATTACAATTTTATCAGGCACTTCCTCCATTCTAAAAAAGCATGTGGTTCTGACAAGGACAGTACGATGAGTGTACAGTATGTTTCTAAAGTACAATCGGCTACAGTGGGAAAACAATTCCCATCACAAAAGAATACAACCTTCACTGACACATTTAAAACAAACTCATCCATTGCAAAATTAGAGTCAAACTAAATGACATTGTTTGATTGTTAAATAAGACAAAAATCAATGCTATTTACATACCGAAAGATCCAAACAAACTAACAAAAACCTCAGGAACTCACAAAGTTAGTGATACTTAATATTATGTACACATAATCAGATTACAAACACACAAACGCATACTTTTAATATTTATGGACAGTCTTAAATGAATATAAAATGCAGAGAGTTGTTTTATATCTGTTAAAAATATATGCATATCTTTAAAATATTGTTTATAATTTACAAACCTTCATTGTACACCTCGCCGTTTGGATAGAAAATCTCTTACATGACAAAAATCTCAAAATATTAAATATTCTGTAGAGGTGCAGCTGCACAGATGTGTGTGTGTGTGTGTGTGTGTGTACGACGTAAAACAAAAACACACAGACAGCAATTATAAATTACACATAATCATTCTATATTCACCGTCAAATACATAAATGCTGCAACATTTTATTGAGGCCTTTAACCGGACATCCTCAGAGCTAAACTAGTCTTAAGTAAAAGTGCCTTCTGGTGATTTTAGATTTGTTTAGTTTCACCCTTGCGGTCAGTAGGTAATAAAAATAAAAAAGTTAATGAAATGGCCAAAAACAAACGATAGGGAAACCATATTCTTTTAATGTTTAAACCTTTTGCAGGGTATAAATGATTTACAAATATTAATTCTTGAATCATGAATATCATGAGATTTTCTTAGGGTTATACTTGAATTAACCATACCATGTCATTAAAAAAATCAGATGTTCATTCACTATTAACATTCTGCTAATATATATATCTCAGCTGATCAGAAATAGACTTAACTTGGCAACCCAAAATGCCAGTTTCTGAGGAGAAGGCACAAAGTACATAATATTATTTGCTGTACACTAAAATAATTCCATCCAGCAGTTTGAGAAAATCTGTCTGATATATACAGCAAACAAGGCCACAAGAAAAAAAGATTGTTTTACACCTTTAAAATCTGGGAGGGGGTCTTTTGATAGCATTTCAAAGAAGTAGCAAGAAGCTTACAAATGTACAAATATAAACATTTCATTTACCATCCCATCAGTACAACAAAAATATACATCTCTGTACAAAAACGCATTCATTCAGCACCCTGAAATGACAATAACTATAATGTACACTACACCAGACATTGCACAGTACTCCAGTAGACATGACACACAGTTCTGCCCTGAATATATTTTAGTGACCTACAGTGGCAAATTTAGAGATGAACTTAAATATAATAATAATAATAGTCATGTTTGTGAGTGTCTGACATGGTTATTTTTGATACGCCAAGCTTCATATATTTACACTCTGACTAACAAAAAGCAGATTATGATTCCTGACTATCACAGAGTCTACTGGAACAATGTACTGTAAATCAGTAATGACCATTCACTGGCCTCTGCTGATTGGTTCTGGCTGAGGTAAACAGTTTATGAGGTGTATGCACATATTTCAGAGAGAGAGAGAGAGAATAGATAAATGAGAAAAAAGGCCCTATTTTAACCGAGAGAAACAAAGTTGCAATTCTGAGAAATAAAGTATATTAAATTTATTGGGAAACACAATGAGAATTGTGAAAAAGCTTTCCATTGATTTAAACTGTACTTTGTTAGGAAAGGACAGTATTTTGTAGAGATTAAACTATTAAAATCTGGAATCTGAGGGTTTAAAGTTGTCCAAATTATGTTCTCAGCTTAATTTAAATTAATTTTTATTTATTTGTGGTAGGAAATAGGCAAAATATCTTGATGGAACATGATCTTTACTTCATATTTAGATGATTTTTGGCATAAAAGAAAATGTAATCATTTTGACCAGGGTTAGGGCATACTCACACTAGATACAGTTGCCTTGAAGCGTGCCGAAGCGTGATTGTCCCCCCTACCCTTGTTCCCAACGTCCTGCACCCACACTGCATTTTACCTTCTGAGCCGGAGCACGCTTACATCATTGATGATGCGACTGTTCCGCTTAACAGAAGAGAAGCACTCTCACTCAGCACGGTGGACAATGCTTTAGTTATATCTTTTTATACTATTGTTGTTTGAGATGCAGTGACATGGAGTCAAATATTTTGCCGAACAGATCCACAACTTTTAATGCTCATAAATGATCATAAAAGTCCTCGTGCTACAAGTATTAGGAGGTTTGCTGAAGGTGGTTTATATCTTTGATAAACTATGACAGTTCGCGTTCATTGAAAATGATTAATAAATCCATATGAAACAGTCCCTTAAAAGTTAAGTGAGTCTTCAGTTTCGGGCTCAGGTGTGCTTTGCATTCACACTATAAGCGTACCGCCCAACTGAACCACGTTTTGACACACCTCTTCCAACCGCCCAACTGAACTGCGCCTGGGCCCGATTCAGAGCACTCGCACTTGTCAAACGAACCGAGAAACGCACCCGGGCACAGTTCGGATAGCCTAGTGCGAGTACACCCTTACATAGATTTAATTTCAACTACAAGAAAGTTGTATTTGTGACAAATTCACGAATCACAAGATACCGAATCACAACTACAAGAAATTAAGTAACAAATGTGATAATGTCAGAATTGCAAGCTTCCAAGGGGCACTTCAGTATTATGCTTAATTCATACTTTAGTTTTATTTTCACTAGTAATAGTTTTAATTTATGAAACGAAAGGTTGAAATCTCTCTTGAATATTAGTTGCTTTTGGTGTGACCAATAGCATTCAGTCTGTATTAGCCAACTGTCGATTGACCTGCTATATGTCTGACATATTTACATATATATTCACACACATTTGTAACAATGAAGTCAAACCAGCCTGTGTATGTGTTTAAACAGCAGATGACATGTTTATCCAGAGACCCAGTTGTGTGTGCTGGTCTTGACACTGTGTGTGAAATTCTGCTGGCTGCTCATGGGGTCAAAGTTGAAATCCAACGCATCGCCGTCCATGAGTGTATCGTGAAGGACTCTTTCTACGTCACACTCCACGTCCAGCTGGTCGATCAACATGTCGTCCAAGTCACTGGGCAGCCGCTCTGGGTGGCTGTGATGGTGGTGAGCAACCGCTCCATGCCTGTGGAAACCATTGCCATTGGTGTAGCTTGGCATTCCGGCATCACCTCCGCCTCTTCCCAAATGAGTGTGATGAGGCAGGTGTGGTTGTGGCTTCATGCTACTCAGTCGAACAGGATGCCCATGGGGCAACATTGCACATCCGTTCATGCCTATTGCTGGCGAGGGCAATTGATGAAGTGAACGTGGGTGCGCATGTAAGTGAGGATGAACGATCATTTTGCCTCCTTGTCCTATCTGTCCTTGACTGGCATAGCTCGGTAGCACCGGTTGCCCTTCTCCAGACTGCATCAGCTCCCCTCTTGGATCTGCATCTGCGGTAAGCAACTCTTTTAGAAGCCCTGGGGCGCAGTTGTACTGACCCACAAATGGCCCGTATCCTCCTGGTTTACTGTCTGATAAAGTCGGTATGGCGATGGGATTCAGTCCACCCACTCCACCTTGCCCATACAGGCACTTCCGGTAGTCCTGTTGGACTTGGGGCTGAGGACCCATGTTGGGAGAGGTGTAGGATGGGTACCCAGGGCTGCCCTGCATCATGGGTGAGGATAGCGCGGTCTGGGCTTCTTGGCTGCCCTGGGCGTTATTTTTGGGTGAGATGAGGTTGAGGTTGTCTAAGAGATTGTCCATCATATTCTCAGAACCGTGGTGACCCGCCACTTCGGACAGGCTAGGAAGGGGGCCACCCAGTTTGGTGCCTGGGTAGCCAATGTGGACCTCGGCTGCCTCATCTTCCTCAGGGAGGAAGGGCGAGCGGCGGCCGCTGAGAGTGCTGGCATCAGAGCTGGCACGTGTACGAAAGTTGCCCCAGGGTTCAAAGTCATCATTGCTGTGAGAGTTGGGGCTACCGAGCCATTTTGGGTACTGAGAACCAGGACTGTTTGAACCCCCGTCTAGACCACCTTGCAATGACATCTGCAGATGCAAAAGAAAAGACCATGAAAATGAACTGTATCACATTTACAAGCTATTGAAGCAGAGCTTGAAGGTAAACAAACAGCGGTTTATCATAAGCATTTTATCAATAATTATTTTACACAGTTGGCATTAAGAAGGAACATAGAAACGTTATCTGATTAACATCTAGCAGCTAAATGTGTCTGGAACAATATTAAAAGGCTTTTATTTTCATACAGTGCAAATGTGAATGCATTTGAGTGTTCTGATTGGCTAAAGTAGACGTGAACGCGCTCTTTCCGCCAATCTTCCTTCTGTGTTCACACAGCGCAGCATTCCAGCAAATTACCGGTAACGTTACAACTTTTCTTTCCGGAAAATTGCCGAAACGAATTTACTGGTATTTTTAAAAATTGCCAGTAATTTTCCGTAAAGATCTGTATGTGTGAATGGGGCTTTTGACTATACTCTACTGCAGTGGTTCCCAACCTTTTTTTGCCTGAGACCCCCTTTTTACCTGGAAAATATTGTAAGGCCCCCTCCACATTTAATGATATTATCGCTCATATAAGTTTGCAGTAATGATGAAAATTTTGTTTTCAAACAAACGGTATGTTTATTACTACAGTATATCTAGATATGTTTATGCACAAATAATAGCCTAATGTAAAATATAAAAAGCAAAACATTAGTAGGCCATTTGTAACTGAAAAAACGTAAGTCTTTGGCCTTTAAATTTGGCCTATTTGAAATTCAATAACAAAAATATCAGTTATTTATCAGTTAAATATCAGGTGTATAAGGAAAAAAAATAATATAGGCTATTACAATTTATTACTTGCATGTTATTTGTTATGCTCTACCAATTAGTGTTGCCTAATTGAGGATTGTTGTGAGGCGAATTAGTGAGACTCTGTCTTTTTTGTGGAGAACGGATTCATTCATTTTTGGTCAGCTAGGGCAGTGGTCCTCAACCTTATCACCATGGACAATTGACAATTTTATCGCGAACTGTTTCGTAGTTTGTAGGCTGCTAGGCAACCATCAACCGTTTTCCCAGAGGATGACAAGCTGACAAAACATTGCTGTCTCTCTGATACAAGTTTTATTTATGGAGAAAATTACAAAGCACTGCAGTGTTTGTGTGTTCTGTGTTTGTCTGAGAAAACTAATCTTACCGAAATATGTATATTCCATACAAGCTGAAGCTGATCGGTCAATTCTTGGATAAAATGAACTAAGGCAACATCATTCTGATCATTCTCCTAATTGTCCACTGCTAAGAAATGTTTAAAATATGACGCAACCCCTCACAGAGCTCGCTGAGGCCCCCTTTTGGGCTGGGACCCCCCTGTTGGAAACCACTGCTCTACTGTAATATGGAAACAAACCATAAAGTGGCTTAAACAGTATTGTAGCAAACCAAAAATGAAAAGAGGGTGCATCTACTATAGGCACGTTTGGATGCAGAACAAATATTGACGGTTTTATTAATTGCAATTTAAACAATTTTGATATTTTAATGTGGTACTCATGTTTGGTGGCGACAAAGTCTAAAGAAATTGGTTTACCACATTCATATTTTGGCAGACAGTGTAGATTGTTCTCCCCTCAACTGACCTTTTTCTTGGCAGCTCGTCCACGGCTCTTTGTGAACTTGCTGTTGTTGTCCATGGAAGTGGCCCGCCGGCGTGGAGATTTGCCACTCTTTCCCCCCTCCGGGTTCAGCATCCACCAAGAGCTTTTCCCTGTTCCTTCATTCTGGACCCGCACGAAGCGACTGTGCAGAGACAGATTGTGTCTGATTGAATTCTGCAAGAGAGAGATTGGCATGGGAACATGAAAATCTGAGAATAGATGACTGACTCAAAGCCAATCACTAGAACTTGAAATGACTTGCAATCATTCGACCAATGTAATAATTACTTGCTTTGAGTTGTAGTTCACTCAATAGAACAAATATGTAATGAAACACTGATCATGTTTGTCAAATGCAAGATAAGGTGGCAAAAATGGCCAATGTTTTGACAGACAAGTTTCGACACTTGCATGTTTTTGCCAATGGTTTTATGTTTAATTCGTTGTAAAAAAAGACAGATGTCAATGACATTGAATTACCAAATCATATGCAGACAAATCACAGATAATTAGCCTTTTTCTTGACTACAAACTATATGAAATGGAGGAAAGGCTAGTTAGCTAAAGAGAGAAAAGAACATTAGTCATGTCCTTTTTGCAGACACACACTGAACTCATTCGCACACATCCTGCACTAATGATATTTTGTCTGCTGAAGTTTTTCCACCCTGAAAAGGTCTACTGTACATTGACTATAAAAGGGGAAAAGAGAATATAGTCACCTATAAAAGCTTTAAATACTTTAACTCTTATCGTTGATTGATTTATTTGGAGGCAGGGGGAGTCATTTTGGCCTGAAATGCTCATTGAACAGAGATTTGGAGAGGTTAAAAGCAATTGATAACTTGTTTTGTGTAGTATTTTGATTGTCCCATTCCATAATAATCAAAGGTGAAAATAATTTAGCTATAAAACATGATAAATTTTAGTGTTTAAGCCTTGCAAAAAGAAAAGAATAGAGTTTGATAATCTGCACTTTACAGTATGTCTAATAAACAATTCAGAGTCATGGTAAAAAACAAGTCTTTACAGCCTCATTGCAAACCCCAAAATGTACTAATGCATACAATTTAATGTAATGGGATAATGAGGGAATAACACACACCTGGCCATGGAACAGCTAAGAAGACAATTGTCCCATTACTTCTCAACCCTTACAAATGGGAAGCACATAATGCAAACTGTTATAATTCCTACAGCGTTCACCTGATTTGGATGTAAATACCCTCAAATTAAAGCTGACTGCAGATAAAGTACATTTCAAATACATTGTGTTGGTGTTTAGAGCCAAAAATGTTAGAATTGTGTCGATGTACAAAAAAATAAATAAATAAATAAAAAAATAAATAAATATATATATATACAATAACTTGTTTAATTACCCTAACCTGCCTAGTTAACCTGATTACCCTAGTTAAGCCTTTAAATGTCACTTTAAGCTGTATAGAAGTGTCTTGAAAAATATCTAGTCAAATATTATTTACTGTCATCATGACAAAAATAAAATAAATCAGTTATTAGAAATGAGTTATTAAAACTATTATGTTTTGAAATGTGTTGAAAAAAGCTTTTCTCCGTTAAACAGAAATTGGGGAAAAAATAAACAGGGGGATTAATAATTCAGGGGGGCTAATAATTCTGACTTCAACTGTATATACCATGATGGCAGTAAATAATATTTTACTAGATATTTTTCAAGACTCTTCTATACAGCTTAAAGTGACATTTAACGGCTTAACTAGGTTAATTACAGTAGGTTAACTAGGCAGGTTAGGGTAATTAGGCAAGTTATTGTATAATGATGGTTTGTTCTGTAGACTATCGATAAAAAATATAGCTTAAAGGGGCTAATAATTTTGACCTTAAAATGGTTTTAAAAAAATGAAAAACTGCTTTTATTCTAGCTGAAATAAAACAAATAAGACTTTCTCCAGAAGAAAAAATATCATCAGACATACTGTGAAAATTTCCTTTCTCTTTTAAACATCATTTGGGAAATATTTAAAAAAGAAAAAAAAATCAAAGGGGGGCTAATAATTCTGACTTCAACTGTATGTATATATATATATATATATATATATATATATATATATATATATATATATATATATATATATATATATATATATATATATATATATATATATATATATATATACAGTACAGACCAAAAGTTTGGACACACCTTCTCATTCAAAGAGTTTTCTTTATTTTCATGACTATGAAAATTGTAGATTCACACTGAAGGCATCAAAATTATAAATGAACACATGTGGAATTATATACATAACAAAAAAAGTGTGAAACAACAGAAAATATGTCATATTCTAGGTTCTTCAAAGTAGCCACCTTTTGCTTTGATTACTGCTTTGCACACTCTTGGCATTCTCTTGATGAGCTTCAAGAGGTAGTCACCTGAAATGGTCTTCACTTCACAGGTATGCTCTGTCAGGTTTAATAAGTGTGATTTCTTGCCTTATAAATGGGGTTGGGTCCATCAGTTGTGTTGTGCAGAAGTCAGGTGGATACACAGCTGATGGTCCAACTGAATAGACTGTTAGAATTTGTATTATGGCAAGTAAAAAGCAGAAAAGTAAAGCAAAAAGTAAAGAAATATGAGAGCCATCATTACTTTAAGAAATGAACATCAGTCAGTCTGAAAAATTGGGAAAACTTTGAAAGTGTACCCAAGTGCAGTCACAAAAACCATCAAGCGCTACAAAGAAACTGGCTCATATGCGGAAAGGAAGACCAAGAGTCACCTCTGCTGCGGAGGATAAGTTCATCTGAGTCACCAGCCTCAGAAATCGCAGATTGACAGCAGCTCAGATTAGAGACCAGGTCAATGCCACACAGAGTTCTAGCAGCAGACACATCTCTAGAACAACTGTTAAGAGGAGACTGTGAATCAGGCCTTCATGGTAGAATATCTGCTAGGAAACCACTGCTAAGGACAGGCAACAAGCAGAAGAGACTTGTTTGTGCTAAAGAACCCAAGAAATGGACATTAGACCAGTGGAAATGTGCTTTGGTCTGATGAGTCCAAATTTTAGATCTTTGGTTCCAACCATCGTGTCTTTGTGCGATGCAGAAAAGGTGAACGGATGGACTCTACATGCCTAGTTCCCACCGTGTAGCATGGAGGAGGAGGTGTGATGGTGTGGGAGTGCTTTGCTGGTGACACTGTTGGGGATTTATTCAAAATTGAAAACATACTGAACCAGCATGGCTATCACAGCATCTTGCAGTGGCATGCTATTCCATCCGGTTTGCGTTTAGTTGGACCATCATTTATTTTTCAACAGGACAATGACCCCAAACACACCTCCAGGCTGTGTAAGGGCTATTTGACCAAGGAGAGTGATATGGGTGCTGCACCAGATGACCTGGCCTCCACAGTCACCAGACCTGAACCCAATCGAGATGGTTTGGGGTGTTCTGGACCGCAGATTGAAGGCAAACGGGCCAACAAGTGCTAAGCATCTCTAGGAACTCTCAAGAGAGTTGGAAGACCATTTCAGTTGACTACCTCTTGAAGCTCATCAAGAGAATGCCAAGAGTGTGCAAAGCAGTAATCAAAGCAAAAGGTGGCTACTTTGAAGAACCTAGAATATGACATATTTTCTGTTGTTTCACACTTTTTTGTTATGTATATAATTCCACATGTGTTCATTCATAGTTTTGATGCCTTCAGTGTAAATCTACAATTTTCATAGTCATGAAAATAAAGAAAACTCTATGAATGAGAAGGTGTGTCCAAACTTTTGGTCTGTACTGTATATATATATATATATATATATACACATGGTTTCCGCTACATTCATTCTTCCATGGCGGGGCGCCACACCAAAATTCATCCTGCCACGGCTATATTACAGCTTCCCATTCAAAACATTAAGTCGTTGTTTTTTTTTAATAGCAGGTTATAATCGCACCAAAACGTATTAAAAGGTAAGTGAATTATAACAGTGCAAACTTTTCTTTAATCGTACAGTAGTAGTGCTGTGCGTTATTTGTTTAACCCTTTACGGTGACATGCTGACTGACTGACAGGTGCGTGATGCGTGAGGCCAGCAAACACTGCGTAGCTTTCAGTTAAGATGAACACGGTTTCCATAATTATACTGTATAGATAAAATGGCTCTGCATACAATGACTTTATCTGGCTGGAGTTTATAGCTGTTTCACTTTACTTCACGACTGTTCAGCTACTTCAGCTGTTTCACTTGACTTCAGGACGCATTAATGCCGCTCTGTAGGTCTATTGGAGACATTCATAAACATTCCTAGCAAATCTAATAAATGTTGGAGATGTAGTTGTCACATAAACGCACTAAATCGCACTTCAGCAGCGTTTATTTAAGGCACACGAAAATCTGCACTTGAGCAGCGTATATTTGAAGGTGTGAAGTTTTGTGCACGAACAGAGGAAATCAGCACGTAAGCAGAGATTCGCATGCTCATATTACATAAATGCGAGCTCGACTTGTAATACTGCGCTCACAACATGTGTCATTGAAATAACACCATAGGTAGTTGGTACATCTGTGTAAAAGTCCTGCCGCCACAACTGGAAAAAAATCCTAGAGGAACACTGTGTGTATATATATATATATATATATATATATATATATATATATATATATTAGGGATGTCCCGATCCGATATTGATATCGGAAATCGGTCCGATATTAGTCCAAATAAATTTATCGGACTGCGTTAAAAATCTCCGATATTAGCAGTCTGTTCCGCTCTAAACTCCGTTACAGCTATTTTATCCAGCAGCGTCCAGAGCCAGCGTGCAAAGCCCACGTGATCACAACACTGCTTGCTGGCAAAGTCCCTTAAAGATTTAGCATGCTCTTCACGCTGAGTTATGGTGTATTACAATAGAAATCTATGGTGACGGTAGCACACGCTAACGCTATCAACATCAGCACATCTATACTGGTTTATTTACTTCACGTCAAGCGATCTTTACATTGTTTTGTATACGCTGCTAAGCAACGCAATGCACCGAATGGCGGCGTGTCGTGCGAGCCTCATAGAAAACGTTTACAATTCGGTCATGGCATATCATGGTGCATCCAGTGTGATCGATACCCCATTCATCACCTGCGCTTCCCACACAAAAGACTTTACCTCAGCGGCCCGGTTCTGTGTGCGTGAGATACGAACACCGCCACAAACTCGCATGCTCTGCTGCTGCAGACCCACAGAGACGCGACCTGTTCACAAAACCTTTAACTAAATAGACTGATCCAGATCATTATTAACTGTGCTTTCGCTTTCTACAACTGCGTTTTACTTTATATGCGCTCGCGAGAGAGAGAGAGAGAGAGAGAGAGAGAGAGAGAGAGAGAGATTTGACCTGTCGGTGGTGCACATGGATAGTAGGAGTCAAATAGTGGATTTCTTTATTTTTATTCATTTTTTTTACTTGAACTCACTGAAAAGAAACAGTGTCATGTAAAAGGTGTTTAATGATAAACATTTTTGTTTTTAATTGTTAAATAAGAATAAGAAATCATTCTGTTGCTGAGGGCCATTACAGTTTAAAAGAAAGTATGGTATTCCCATATTTAACTCTTCTTTTAAAAGCCCAGAAAGATAAAGTGCTCTGATAAACAGTGTCAGCTTTGCACATGAGTTTGTAGTTCTGTCTTTCTTTACATTGTCATACTTTTCCCATGTGGGAAGTAGGGTGGAATCTGTGCAATATATTATGCAAATAAAATTAATTTTGATAAATAAAATTATTTTTAAAAGTCACATTATTTTATGTAATGTGGAGAAAAGTATATCTATGTTAAAGATAATATGTACAATATATATTATTATAAAATAAATAATGTTTTGTTTGGGAGCATTGATACAGCCATACTCATCTTATGATACAAACACAGATTAAATAGATCTGATCATGTGAATGTTTGCACTAACCATACTGCACATTTTTATTAACTTAACAATAACTTATAACTATAACTCCTTATTTCTGCTGCCCAGTGTGAAAGAGATTTTTCAGCTCGAAACTGGATTGAAAAATTCATCAAGAAGCTGCCTAGGCATGTTCACAACTGAAGACTTGATTCAGATCAGTTTAGAGAGGCCTTCATTAGAGCAATATGATCCCAGACCTGCTGTGGACCGCTAGCTAAACTCCATACAGCTTAAATTATAATTATTAAACACTATTTAAGCTGTTGTTGCAGTAAAATAAAACCTAGTGTACTTATTGTATTCAAATGAATGACACTGCTTTGTTTACAGATCTCCTCGTGTACATTTATTAGGCAAAAACACTATTTATTTTATACATTTTCACTGTGCTCCTAAAATTCTTTAATGTGCTTCTAAATTTTTCCACTTAGGAGCGCATGTCCTCCTCCTGAAAAAAGTTAGTGTCAAACCCTGGAAATGCTTATCTTCTTAAAAAAGTCTAATGTATGATCTAGCCGTTTACACATTACTCTCAACAAAATAGGCAAAAGTAAAGTATTCATGATTTGTGCTGATTATTATATCGGATTTATATCGGTATCGGTTCGTACTGAAGGCTGCAATATCGGTATCGTATCGGAAGTTAAAATGTTGTATCGGGACATCCCTAATATATATATATATACAGTATATCTATCTATCTGTCTGTCTGTCTATCTTATTTAGATGTTGTGTTATGTCCACATGCCTTCTCATTCATTTAACTTCTTGTGTGCATTTTGTATTAGCTTGCTCAGTGTGCATGAGCAAATGGGTTGTGTCGCAATGCAATCAGTTTTTATTTCACATGACTTTTCAGGGCTCAAAATTAAGGATTTACCAAATTTATCTCTGACCACACCAAAAAAGTATTTCTTAGCCACAATGTTTTAATTTGTCAAAACAAGGAAAATATAGCTGTATAGGGGCACTTTTTAATTCAACAAAACTTTTCTTTAAAAAAACATTATAATTTAAAAAAAGAATTGTTGTCATGTATCTAAAATAGGCACAGTAATCTGTCCTGGCTAAAGCTCCCAGATCACAGTTAACTACACATAAACGGGGAGTTAATCTCCCATTAAAGCAATGTTATTGTAAAAAATATATAATTAAACCATATTAACAAAAATAACTGTAAGCAAAAGAAAGCAGGTGAAACACCCTGTTTGATAATGAAAGGATGATCACACGCACACGGTTAATATGGGCCTGTTCAAAGATTAATTAAAATGAAAGCAGTGATCGCTGCTGCTTACAAAAGAATATGTGTTTTTTTTTTTAAATCTTGACCTCTTAAAAGCAGCAGGACTGTGAGTGCTGCTTCTCGATTCTAAGCTCACATTTGCACGAATATTGGGCCATGCTTATTGTCGAACCCTGCTTTTAAGAAAACTACAATTTAAAAAATGATGTCCAACCAGCCAGTGGAGATGTCTGTCTAACCCGCCAGAGCTGAAATCTACCCGGCGGGTTGGCGAGTGTTAATGTAAACCCCTGTATATATATATATATCACAACCATTTGCTGCAAAAAGTACAGAAGAAGGTATGACAAAACACAATTAATCTTTAAAGCCCCAAAAACAGACAACAAATGATCAAATAGAGACTTCCGGTTAGGTGAGCTATGGAGTAGGACGTGTTCGCTAGGAGGTCCTGAGTTCATTTTAAACTAATCCTGTGCAGCGAAGATGAAAACTAAAGGCAATAAAGGGGCTAATACACAGCCATCGCAACAGCTGCCTGCAACAGCTAACGCATCCTCGGATGAACGTGATAGAGCTGCGGGGGGTCAACGGACTGAGCTCGATATGGCTTCAGGCGACATTCAGACTCTTAAAACTGAAATAATCCCATCCCTACGCCGGGATCTGCCAGAAATATTTCACTCTGACCTACAGTCTGTGCTAGGCGATGACTTATCGACCATCAAAGGCGGAATTCTCTAAAACTATAGTATCGATGCAAACTGAAATGTCGACACTATAAAGTACGGTGAAAGATATGGAACATTCTCTTTACACATGTTCGGATGATATCACTGTGCTACATGAAAACGTTAACTCTCTTTCGGCTACTGTGGTAAAACTAGAAGAAAAGTGTGAAGACTTGGAAGCCAGATCTCGTCAGAATAACGTAAGGGTTATTGGTGCTCCAAAAGACCAACTTTCTACAATTGTGGCGGTCTTCAAGCTGATTAAGAACGCACTCAACATGAATAAGGACATTCTAATTGACAGATCGCATCGCACATTGCAGTCAAAACCCAGATCTGGGCAGCAACCACAAGCTATTGTGGCAAGGCGCGTACGAGAGATGAAACAGGTCAGTGTTGGTGACATAAGTCATCAAATACCTAAAACAGACAATTAATCACTATAAATCACAGTTAATTCTTTGACCATAAATCATCAAGCATATGTCATAATCACAAAAGCTTGATTACAAAGGCTGTACATTTTCAAAACAACAAAAAAAGGCTATACTGGTGGAATGAACAGTCAGTTTCCTGCATAGAAGGAAGTGGATCGGTAGGAAGAAGGAAAGCAGAAGTTTAAGCCACAGAGGAAGGTCAGCAGGAGGTCACCTTCAACCTTTGATCCTGAAGGTCATGACCTTAGAGGTCAAGTTAAGGGAAACGCAGCTTCCACATCACACAACTGAAGCGCATGGATGTGAACAGAACAGAAACAGTTGGTCTGAAAACACACAGTCTGGGTCATGAACACTCAAGTAACCCAGAGGTCAACTGACCAGCTTAACCGGCCCTGCTTGGGCAAGAGTGAAAAAAAAGGAAAGGATGCTGAGTGAGAGGAAAAGGAAGTGCTGGAGGAATAGAGATAAAATGAGAAGGAGAGGTACCAGTATGGAAAGTAAAGTGGTGGAGTTTGCAGGGATTGAGTCAGGGAGGTGGAGGTAAAGGCGGAGCAGAGAGAATGTTTTCCCGCTGAGAGGGACGAGGTCGATGGGTTTGTGTGTGTGTGTGTGTGTGAGTGTGTGTGTGTGTGTGTGTAGAGGAGGACGGCCTCTCCAGTAGTGCTGACAGACCCTTGCAAACAGACACACAGAGAGAGTAATAACGTATGGGTCTGTCTGGCGTCTGTCTACACTGTAACAGAACCCCCGTCGCACAAGCTCGAGACTCAGAGAGAGACAGAAAAAAGACAGACAGGCACACAGAGAATATTAGAGAAAATTAAATCCAATACCAATATGCTGATTACTTTGTTGAGGTCAATAACTGTTAAAATGATGTTCTATTTTGACAAAATAAAAAATAAAAAATAAATACTACATGTTGTAATTGTAACAAATTAAGTAGAATACCTTAACATGCAACTAATAATTCAATTCATCTTTATTTCTATAACGATTTTTCAATGTAGATTGTGTCAAAGCAGCTAAACATTGAAGCAGTTTTAATTTACTAGAACTTCATCTGTCCAGTTTTCACAGTTCGGTTTAGTTCAGTTCAGTGTGATGTAAATGTCGCTGCTGAAAGACCAAATACTAAAGAGCAAATCCAACAATGTGCAGCTCCACAAGTCAATAATATAAAATATAAAAGTCAATAAATAATAATAAACTGTTTAAGAAGATTACTCTGAAGTGATTATAGCAAAAATGAGACCCTGGAAAGAAAAAGCAGTTGTAAGTCTAGGTTTTTCCATTGATGCATGGTTTGTTTAGATATTACAATATTTAGATAGTACAATATTTGGTCAAGATACAACTATTTGAAAATCTGGAATCTGAGTGTTCAAGAAAATCTAAGTAAGTTTTTGACTAGTTTTTTAAAGCATAAAAATACTATAATATGTTTGCAGATAGAAGAAACAAACTAAATGAACATTCTTGTTTATCTGAAAAACAATGCTAAAGTCAGATATTGTGCTTTGAAAATGGGCATTACGTGCCAGAACGGCTGTCATTTACCACACCTAATGCCAGTTTAACTAATTATATTTGATTCATTCATTCAGAAAGGCTCTCAAAGCATGCGTCCGTGACCGAAATGCGACCTCCGGTGGACAGTAGCAGACTCCGAAATGAAATGCAGATTCAGAGTTCCACATGAGGTTATTAATAAGCAAATAATATAAATATTAAGAGCGTAAACATTAGGTGAGCAGGTTACATTGTAACACCGTGTCCTAACAACACGCTAAGCGACGAGATTTGCAGTGATAAGCAAATTGGCTGTTTGCACGAAATGAAACATGACAGAAACACAAAACAAAAACAAACAAGCGAAACACGACAGGAATTTAAATACAGCCATTCAGAAGCACAGAATAGTGCACTTACTGCACTCCAACGAAATGGTAAGGTTTATAATCTAATTAAGACATATTAAACCTCTTTAACATTATTAAATGTAGATGCTGAATCACTGATATGTGTTGGCTTGCACTGAGTCACAGTTATAAAGTTCAATTTCAAACTGTTTATTTTATTTTCAAGATCTGAGGTGAACTATCGGCTGCAGCTTTCAGTAGTATGGCAATAAATGTCATGTGAAATAGCATTCAAACTCACATTATTAGCATTTAACACTGAATAAAGCACATGAGGTGTACCCGATCATTGTTAGTTTTTTGTTGTTAAGCTGCAAGAAATAGAAGCCATTTCTAAAATATAAAATTCAGGTGTTGGTTAGGACAAAAACTCCTTTTAATATGGAAAATATTCCCTCTATCGCGTGCTGTTGCTTTTATTTACAACACGATTTAAATCAGCCTTTAGGCTCGATAGTCAGGCTCACTCCTGTTGGTGTCATCAATCTGGCAACCTGTGCTTGCGTCTGTTTTTATCCAGGCGTGCAATACCTATGCAATACCACTGGGTGTCAAACTTACATACTGCACCTTTAAAGTTGTCCATGAAGTGCTTTGAGTGCAGCTTACATAATCAAAAACATTGTTTTTATACATTTACATTATGAAATGTACAAAATGTCTTCATAGAACATAATCTTTACCTAATATTCAAATGATTTTGACATAAAATAAATAAATATATAATTTGTCCCATACAATGTATTTTTGGCTACGGCCCACTACATACCCATACAACATCATAGATATATACACTAGATGTCGCCTGGCCTATTGTTGTCTATTGGAAGGAATGCGTCAATAGAGCCGCCATCTTGGTACAGGGTATCGGTCGTTTGAAATGAATGCGGGACCAAGGTGAAGTGGAGGACTGTGGCCATCCAAAGCCAGAGAAATACACATATACACATATATCTATTATCGGGAGTTTTCCCTGGTGGTCCGTGTGCAAATATTTTTTTAAATTACGAAATATTATAATTTTACATCACTTTTCTACGTTGATGGATGTGACCGCACAGGCATTCCTGACAAAGAGTGAGTGTTTGTGTGCATGGAAATGCATTAACCCCCCCCCTCACCTGCTTTCACTTCTCATTCTGACGGAGGGAGCGATTCGTTTGTGAATGAATCTCCGTCATGAACGACTCGTTCACTTAGCTAACAATAATACAAGTTTCTAGCACCGCAGCGTCTTCTTGTCATATTTCATAACATTGTTTGCTTATTTTATTCAACAAAACTAGCATAAGTCTAGAATTTAGTGCGAGTTGATGCTACTTTGCCTTATGGTCACTGCAGTAAGAGACTGTAGGCTATTATCATCAGTAACATTACTTGTTAAGCACAAAAGTTCATATACAAAAACATAAAAAACGAAATCTTACCTATGAAATGTGATGACTGTGCATTGTTTTCTTTGTTTGCTCGTTACTTCACCCGTACACAGCGCTAAAGTCCAGCATCTTCACATTGTCACACTGTCTTGACTAGTGCGGTTGAATGACGTTTGTCCTAGGAGCACTGTACCAATGTGGCGGCGCTATTGACGCATCTTGAGGGTCCCTATGCGATATCTAGTGTATATATCTATGATACAACATTAGACAGGTTTTGTGTTCCAGGGTCACATATTTTACACCATTCCATTGTTCACTTCATGCTGAAGAAACCCACTCTAAAAGGTGATTGTTTTTCACAAATAGTATCACATATGAACAAAAAATAAAATAAAATAAGTTAGTTATGTGATACTTTCATTTAAATACATTTTTGTACATGATTTTCCAATTTGTTGTTCCCAAAACATAACTTGAGAGATAAAATGCTGTCGCTTGAAACTCTCTACTTCACTTCTTCTATAAATCAAAGAGAAAACAAAGAAAGAGATGTTGTGCGTGTTCAAGTGTACTCATGCATAAATTCATCTACTGGTATTAGCAGATCACACACGCACACACATACACACACTCACGCACACAGTCAGTTTCAGAGCACATGTGCAGCACATGCAGAGCAGCAGGAAGTGAGTCACTCCAGGAATGCGACAGGGAAGGTGTCACAGTCTGATCAAACTGTCCAACGCTTGCTCAAAAAGAGCAAAGAGGAAAAAAAAGAAGTCATGCTGATGTCAGTGTTAACCAGGCCTGAGACTGCAGGGGCTTCAGGTATGCTTGTGTATTTTCTCACCACCCTCAAAATAGATTCAACTCTCTGATAACTGATCTGAAGTCAGCTTCGAATGTACAGTACAGGAAGTGGGCAATAGCCATGCATGACATCAGAAAAGGGCTCTTTAGATTTCTACAAAAAGTCGGGGTCAATCTGTCACTGGTGTCAAACTTACATGCTGTTTAAATGCACCTTTTCTTTTGCTTACCAAGCCTGCTGAATTTGTCTGCTTCATTACTGCAGTCAGAATAGTACAATATGATCATTTACTGCTAAGTATTATTAAAATATAATTTTTTTGGTATTGATATGTACCAATTATTTTTTGGAAATCTACAATACAGTATAATTCAAAATGTACTAAGTTTAGATTAGATTAGATTCAACTTTATTGTCATTACACATCTACAAGTACAAGGCAACGAAATGCAGTTTAGGTCTAACCAGGAGTGCAATAGCAGCAAGTGCAGGATACAGGAATAAGTTATACGTTAGGTGCAATTATAGAAAAACTATGGTGATATTTACAGAAGGATGTACTATGAACATTATATACAGGTTGTATTAGCTATGAACAGAGATTTACAATAGATTAATATATGTACATGTTGCTATTAATAATCAGAAGTATGCAGATATATATGAACATAATTAGAAATGTATATGTGCAGTGGGTATGTACAATTCAAGATGAATTAGTGCAACGTAGTGCAATGAATATGTACAATTTTAAAAGTACCAAAAGTACAAAATTAAGATGAAATTAATTCTATTCATTAAAGGTGCAGTAGGTGATTGTCTTCAGAAACATGTTTTGTTGTGCTGGTTGAAAGTCTCTTCACATTCCAATAGTAATGATTAAAGTAAATATTCTAAATGTATTTACAGGTGAAGTCAGAATTATTAGCCCCCATTCTTTTCTCTTTTTTAAATATTTCTCAAATGATGCTTAACAGAGCAAGGAAATTTTCACAGTATGACTGATAATATTTTTTCTTCTGGAGAAAGGCTTATTTGTTTTATTTTAGCTCGAATAAAAGCAGTTTTATTTTTTTAAAAACCATTTTAAGGTCAAAATTATTAGCCCCTTTAAGCTATAAATGTTTTCGATAGTCTACAGAACAAACCATTGTTATACAATAACTTGCCTAATTACCCTAACCTGCCTAGTTAAACTAATTAACCTAGATAAGCATTTAAAAGGATACTTTAAGCTGAATAGAAGTGTCTTAAAAAATATCTAGTAAAATATTATTTACTGTCATCATGGCAAAGATAACATAAATCAGTTATTAGAGATGAGTTATTAAAACTATTATGCTTAGAAATGTGTTGAAAAAATCTTCTCTTCATTAAACAGAAATTGGAAAAAATAAAAAATAAACAGAGGGGCTAATAATTCTGACTTTAACTGTATATGTATTTTTATATTCTGGGTAAGGCAAAAACTAAATAAAGTTAATTCAATTAAATATTGTCCGGCCGATATTTCCCATAATTCTGATAAGTAGTCCAAACTGTCTGTCAGCAAATGTAGAGTTGAACAACTGCGCATCTCTGTTCATGCAGATACACCATTGGCATGTGCACGCGTGCATGTGTGCGCGTGTTCCTGTGCACACGAGACACAGTCCCGGCAAAATAAAACGCCGAATCAAAACTTTTTCAAATTCTGAATCAATATTGGAGTTACTTTTCCACGCTAGAGGAAGGACGACATCATGGCTGAAGTATTTCTTTTAGTAATGTTATGTTTTAAAACTATTTTAGTCACACAAAGCTGATGTAGATTGTGTTGTTTTACAAATAGGTTATATGCACAGAAGTGTTGTTCAGCCACTGAAATCTTCCGGCGAAAGATTGTCCCAAGAAAGGTCATTTTACAGCATCGATAATGTAGATTTTTATTCAGTTGAACAACAAAACACAAGTAAATAGAGCTAGTCCGCTTAGCCTGCTTTACTGAGGTGAAGTTGGTTTTATATTCACATCGGTTAATTTTTGAACAATGACAACCTGTGACGAGCTCCCTATATTGTTTACCATGCTACTTTTGAATATTCGGTCTGAAATAGCATGTAAGTATGGCTTAGTAATAAGTGTAATTCCTGCACACCGCCGGCCAAGCACTAAGCATGACATATTGCACATTATGTCAAGTTTTGCTTACTACTATAACTACATAACTAAAAACGTGCTAAATATAATTCAGTTTTTCCTTCAGAATTGTATTATAAAACACTGTAAAGTTTTCTAACTGGCGATTGACATGATCTAATGGGTTGTCTGCTGTCATCTTTAAGGTGCGCGTGTTCGCGATTTCAGGAGGTTTGGCTTTGGACGGCAGGGGAGGGACTGTGTTTAAAAGATATTACGCTAACCGGTTAGCATTTTGGCAGATCACCCAGTGCACCTTTAAGTACACATTAAATTGTTGAAGAGTAAAATTTAACAAATTTATGTAAAAAATATGTAAATAATAAATAAATGCTATTATTTTAAACTTTAAAACTAAAAAATTTAAAAGCAAAGCATATCATAATTTTCACAAAACATAATAATTTCAACATTGATAATTATAAGAATCTCTATTATTGATAGAGTACCAATAATAATAGGTTATATGCAGAAGGACTTAAAATTTTCAGTACCCTGAGTCACACGCTTCCGGTGAACTGTACGCGGTTACAAAATCGGCACGTTTAAGGTCTGTTTTCTTTAAAAATCTCCACTGCCTGATTGATATACGATAATAAGTGGGTCTCAGGTTGTGCAAGCAGCACTGCAGTCTTTAAAATATGAACATTTATTTTACTCCAGTATTTTCAATGAAGTTTCTCCTGCTGATCCTGATGGTGTGTGCGTGTAAATGGCTTTTCATCTCGATTTATGCTTGAACAACTAAATGAAAGCTGAAGTCTATTTAACTGATTATATTTTAATTACTTTACGACATCGATGCTGTAAATGAAACTTTATAAAATGTAAACATTTTGACGTTAAATAAAAATCACATTAACCGTTTACCTAAATTTTATCGGTATGGGAAGAAACACTAGCTCTGCATATACCCTATTGATCATACATGATCAGCAAATCAGCATATCATAATCATTTGAATACTGAGTATTAATGCTGGTAATTCAGCTTTAATTGACTGGAATAAATTACATTTTACACCACATTCATTACCAAAGCCATTACTTTAAATTATAATGTTATTACTAATGTATATTTCATAATTTAGCAGTATTTATTGTATATTAGATAAAATAAATGAAGTCTTGGTGAGCAGAAGAGACTTATTTTTAAAAACATTTTAAAAATCTTACTGATTCCAAACCTTCCTTATGCAGTATATGGGGCCTTTGCCTCTTTCTACCCCATGTCTTATCACAGGTATGCAAGGTATTTCAAGGCCACGGGATGACCTTTGGTCTCAGATCTGGGATCTCCCCCACTGATACGCCACAGTAAAGAAAAACGTGCATTAAAATCCCCTTTGGGTAAGATCTGAGTCAGTTGAAGTGTGAGATGAGAAAACTGTGGAGCTATGCACCAATTTCTACTACACAAAGGTGGGAAGTGTGCTCAGACTTGCACAAACTGAAACTCTTCTTATTTCAGACAGTTACATAGAAGTTTGTCAGTCAGACAGAATCATTTCCACAGGCAAAGAAAGAAAGCATTTCTCAGAGATGCAGCCGTCAGCAAAAACAATTAGCATTAGCAAAATGGAAATCAAAATATGTGGTGTTTTATTTATCAGTTTTAAAGTTAGGCCAAAATTAAATAAATAGATAAAATAAATAATATATTTAAATACATTTAATTTATTATTTAGATGTTAAAATATTTGACGTATTTATACATTTAAATGTATTTATACATTTTATTTAGAATGACAACTATTTATTTATTTATATCAACCCTCTTTTGAAATTTAATTCTTTTTAAAATAATATAATATTTATGATGTTTAACAGAGCAATGACATTTTCACAGTATTAATTCCAATAATTTATTTATTTTTCTTCTGAAGAAAGTCTTAATTCTTGTAGTTTGGCTGGAATAAATGCAGTTTTAACATTTTGTTTTAAATAATTCTAAATGTCAACATTATTAGCCCATTAAAGTGCACCTATGATGAAAATCATCATTTGTAAGCTGTTTGGACAGAACTGTGTGCAGGTATAGTGTGTCCACAGTCATATTGGAGTGATATAAACACAATAAGTTTTTACATTTTCTGATGTTAAAATATGATCCAAAACCCCTTCCATTTTGAGGCGACAGCAACGTGACATAGGAGTGCATTTTCCCCGCCTACCGAATTTATTGACAGCCGCGTATTAACATATCTCCATAGTAATGTGTATAATCATATCAACAACATAGGATGTGTGCAAAGAAACTGGGATTAAAAGATCTGTTCAGCTCTCTGTGATCATCAGTCATCATCAAATGTGATCAAGAATGAGTTTTACAAGTTTAAAACATTTTTAAAACAGAGCATGTTTGTAATGAATTACAGCCATTTTACCGTCTTTACACCACAGCCGCATGTCAGCACAACTATAAAAGAAGACGCTTCAATCCCAGTTTGTGGACGTTAAATCAGGTTTATTTTGTACATTAACATAATGGATATCCATACAGCAGTGGATATTAACATGTATCCTGTCACATTTGCGTGCAAAAACAGTGCAAAGGTAAACGCCCGCTTTGTAACAACATTGTGTGTGAATCATCGTTGCAGAACGGCTTGAATTAACTCCACAACAAATACATCAAATAATTTTTGGGAAGTTCTCACAAACGTTACGTGAGATCTGCTTCCTTCATGTCTGTCACTGTGCTGCTTATCTGACGCAGTCGAGGCAGAGATTGAGGCACTACTTAAAGAAGTATTACAATTTTACAGGAAGGCTAATCATTTTGCTTTCAAATATAGTGTTTGGCACATTCACCAAACATAGCATCAAAAGAGTAACAAAAATTCTGCAGGTCAGTATATGACAAACTGGTAAACAGAAGTGAATTTGCCTTTAGTGCCAGGTGCAGTGTCAAAAAAGTGTGTGTGACACTGTAATGTATGTATGTGTGTGTGTGTATAAGTGTGAAAAACACATTTCTATTCTAATCCTCAGAGCTATTTCTGCAGTGATAGATGCCAATAGGCCACGCTTAAGGGGTCACTATGTGTTTGAGCGAGTGTGTGTGTGCACGTGTGCAAGCGTCAGATCTCCTGAGGGATTTATAAACAAGTCCGAGAAACCCCATCTGTATCCTGTCTGACACCCCAGACAGCACACATACTGACTGCCACTCAATAACAAGCAGGCATTATTAATCAGCCATCGCCTTCACAACTTACAACTCATCGGCAAAACCAAACCAACACTCACACTCGCACATCAGGTGCTTAAAGAAAACCATGCTTTCAAACTAATCATCCTAATTAGATCATGCAATTATGTTCCGCTGTGGTACAAAGAAAAACGAAAGGTCAATACTTAAGATAATAATCAAAAACAGATATATACATTTGGTAACACTTTACTTGATAAACAATGTATTTAAAATATGTAATGAATGTGAATGAGAATTTATGCATGCTTATAACAACTGTCATTAAAGGTGCAGTAGGTGATCTGCCAAAATGCTCTCCATTAGCATAATATCTAAAACAGTCCCTCCCCTGCCGTCCAAAGCCACGCCTCCTAAAATCACAAACGCGCATCTTAAAGATGACAGTAGACAACCCACTAGATCATGTCATTCGCACTAGTAAGAAAACGTTATAGTACTTTATAATACTACAATTCCGAACGAAAAACTGCATTATGTCTAGCATGTTTTCAGTTGTGTATCAAGCTAAGATTTTCATAACGTGCAATATTTCATGCATGCAAGGATTGCTGGTCTCACTCTCTCACACGCTTTGTTCTAAAGAGACTACTGTATGCTTAGTGCTTGGCCGGTGGTGTGCAGGAATTACAGATTACTAAGCCATATTTACATGTTATTTTAGACCGAATATTCAAAAGTAGCATAGTAAACATTGTTTAAAAATTAACCAATGTGATGTGAATATAAAACCAACTTCACCTCAGTAAAGCAGGCTAGGCGGACTAGCGCTATTTACTTGAGTTATGTTGTACAACTGAATAAAAATCTACATTATTGATGCTGTAAAAGGACCTTATGAAACTGAAAATAGTCACATCAATCTTTCGCCGGAAGATTTCAGTGGTTGAACAACACTTCTGTGCATATAGCCCATTCGTAACAACACAATCTACACAAGCTTTGCTGGACTAAAATAGTTTTAAAACAGAACATTACCTGTCTAAAAGAAATACTTCAGCCATGGTGTCTTCCTTTCTCCAGCGTGCAAAAGTAACTCCAATATTAATTCAGGATTTTAAAAAGTTTTGATTCAGCATTTGTTTTTACCGCTCTCTCTATCTCGTGTGCACTCGCAAAGGGCTGATCTGCGTGAACGGGTGCACGGATGTACAAATCTACATTTGTTGACAGACAGTTTGGGCTACTTATCAGAATTATGGGAATTACCAGCCTGACAATATTTAAATGGATGAACATTTTTTAGTTTTATGCCTTACCCAGAATATAAAAATACATAGAAATACATTTAGATCATTTACTTTAATCATTACTATTGGAACATAAAGAGACTTTCAACCAGCACAACAAAAAATGTTTCTGAAGACAATCACCCACCGCACCTTTAAGTTTCATTCGTTCAGACTTCTTAAATACAAAAATGACAATGTTTGTTATGACAACTGGCATTCATTCATTTTCCATCAGCTTAGTCTCTATTTCAGAGGTCACCACAGAAGAATGAACCGCTAACAATTCCGGCATATGTTTTACGCAGAGGATGCCGCATGAGTATTCATCAGTATTCAACTGACACATTAGGAGATATCCAACACAAAAAGTCGCATTATGAAAGGCTTAGCCACAATTATGTGATATAAAATTCCATTTATGACACATTAAGTCACTATTATGAGATATAAAGTCATTAACTAAATGCGATGAAATCACATTGAGATATTAAGTTGCATGATGAGACATTAAATCACAAAACTGTGAGACATCACATCACATTTCTGATACATTAAAGCGATAGTTCACCCAAAACTGAAAATTCTGCAATCATTTACTCACTCTTTACTTGTTCCAAACCGGTTTGTGTTTCTTGAACACAAAAGAAGATATTTTAAAAAATGCTGGAAACCCATAACCATTGACTTCCATACTATTTGTTTATCCTACTATTAAAGTCAATGATTTTTTTAGCCTTCTTCAAAATATCTTCATGGAACCACTTGAAGGTCTGAAAAATAGTGAGCAAACTTTCATTTTTGGTTGAACTATCCCTTTAAATTGCAGAATATAATGCTCTATTATTACCATAAAACAAGAACCAATGGAAAGTGCAAAGTCATTATTATTGAAACATAACGCCACTATTGAGAGATATGAAAACCTTCAGGATTATAAAATATTGATATAGACACTTAGGGCCACTTTATCATCAGTATTCAACTGATACTACATGCACTACAATTCATTGTGGAGTTGCTTTATTATGCTAATAACTGGAAGGCTCTCCTAGCTTGCTGTATATATGTGGTGTAAATGCTCTACTGAGAACACATTCAAAGATTGGCGCCGGTGGACTGGATCAGTCCCGCACAGCTGTTTGACTGCAGTCGGTCAGGCGTAACGTCTTCACAACGAACGCCAGTCCAAGTAAACAAGCAGAGACACAAAGACCAGGTGCGACGTGACAGACACACACATATAACATACACCTCCCTCAAGCCATATGTTTACAAAGTGGCAAACATGCATTAGGCAAGAGATCCCAAAAGTTTGTTTTTGAGAGAGAGGAAAGTATTTGGATGAAGAGATGAGGAATGGTCGTTTAATTGGTCAGCAAATGCTTTAGAAGATAAAATAAAATCGGAAAATAAGTAGCTTTAAAGTTTTATACACACAGCATTTCAGTTGAACATTGTATCTTCGTATAGTCGAATTTATTAGCCCTCCTGAATTATTAGCCCCCCTGTATATTTTTTTTCACCAATTTCTGTTTAATGGAAAGAAGTTTTTTCAACACATTTCTGCACATAATAGTATTAATAACTCATTTCTAATCACTGATTTCTTTTATCTTTGCCATGATGACAGTACATAATATTTTACTAGATATTTTTCAAGATACTAGTATACAGCTTAAAGTGACATTTAAAGGCTTAACTAGGTTAATTAAAGGTTAGGGTAATTAGGCAAGTCATTGCATAACGATGGTTTGTTCTGTAGACAAGCGAAAAAAAAAATTGCTTAAGGGGGCTAATAATATTGACCTTAAAATTTTGTAGATTACTGTAATGCTCTTTTCACTGGTTGCCCAGCATTCTCTATTAATGAACTTCATTTAGTGCAAAATGCAGCTGCCAGAGTTCTTACCAGGTCAAGAAAATCAAGAAAGATCAAGAAAAAAATGACCATATCACCCCAATTTGATCTTCCTTACACTTGCTGCCAGTTAGGTTCCGTTAAAATTTAAGTTAAAATATTGCTTCTTACTTATAAAGCTTTACATAATTTAGCTCCTGTTTATCTAACCAACCTTCGGTCTCGCTTCAATACAACCCGCTCTTTAAGATCTTAAAACTCAGGACTTCTAGTAGTACTCAGGACAGCAAAGTCAACTAAAGGAGGCAGAGCCTTCTCATTAATGGCTTCAAAACTCTGGAGTAGCCTCCTTGATAATGTCAGAGGCTGAGACACACTCTCTCAGTTTTTAAAAATGTAAGTGGATTGAACATAAAGCAATGAAGTTGTTCCAACGAAATCTCAAAAATTGGGTTGTTTCAGCTCATTTTATATAAATAGTTTGAACAAGCAACAAAAAATTAAGTGCACTCAAAAAATGACTTTTGATACTTGTCTAAACTAAAAAACTATTAAACTATAATTAAAAACTGCTTTTATGCTTTTATTCTAAAACAAATAAAACTTTCTCCAGAAGAAAAAAAATGTTATAGGAAATACTGTTCAAAATTCCTTGCTCTGTTAAACATCATTTGGGTAATAATTGAAAAAGAAAAAAAAAATTCACCGGAGGGCTAATAATTGTGACTTCAACTGTATATATGTTTAGCTATGATGTCAAATTAGCAAAATGAGATACTGTATGTATGTGTACACAGAGGCTCCGGTCACGAATTCTGTTATTATAATTTGGAAACCACTTAAAATACACATTTCTGGTCATAAATGTAAAAACTTGTAGGGAGCATCTTTATATTTGTACATTATAGACGCATAATAAATACAAAACAATGTGCTTTTACAACATAAGCAAAAACTTGTTCATGTTGTTATGCTATGCTGTTATGTGTCTGTTGTTTATTAGTATAATAATAATAATAATAATTCCTTACATTTATAAAGCACTTTTCTGGACACTCAAAGCGCTTTACACATTGGGGGGAATCTCCTCATCCAACACCAGTGAGCAGCATCCACCTGGATGACGCGACAGCAGCCATATTGCGCCAGACCGCACACCACACACAAACTGATTGGTGAAGATGAGAGTGATGAAGCCAATTATGATATGGGGATGGTTAGGAGGCCATGATGGACAGAGGCCAGAGGGCACATTTGGCCAGGATGCAGGGGTTAAACCCCTACTCTTTTTCGAAGGACATCCTGGGATTTTTAACAACCACAGAGAGTCAGGACCTGGATTTAATGTCATATCCGAAAGACGGCGCTCACTGAGCAGTACAGAGTCCCCGTCAATATAATGGGGCGTTAGGACCCACTCAGACCGCAGGTTGAGCACCCCCTGCTGGTCTCACCAACACCACTTCCGGCAGCAACCTAGCTTTCCCATGTGGTCTCACATCCGGGTACTGACCAGGCGCAGCCCTGCTTAGCTTCAGTGGGCGACCATGTGAGCGTTGTAGAGAGCTAGCTGCCGGATATACCTTGTAAAAATGACATTGAGGGCGGCATGGTGGCTCAGTGGTTAGCACTGTCGCCTCACAGCAAGAAGGTCGCTGGTTCGAGTCCCGGCTGGGTCAGTTGGCATTTCTGTGTGGATTTTACATGTTCTCCCCGTGTTCGCGTGGGTATCCTCTGGGTGCTTCATCCTTCTCAGTTTCCTCAAATTTGGTGAGTGCATCAAAAACTTTATGCTAACGTTAGGTAATTTAAAAAATGCTTTTTGCAGGGCAATTTTAAGTTAAAATAATGAATTAAGTAAAAAACGGTTTTGTTTAGGACTATTTAATTTCCTTCTTTCTTTGAAATAACTTATATTTTCTGCAGTATTTGTGTTATATTTATAAGATCACAGGCATTCATTTTAATTTAAAGCAACAATCTAATTTTGTCGATTAGGGTTACTAATTAACAAACGTTGGTGTTCGGTGAGGAAAAATAACTGAAATGAACACCCCTAGAATTAGAGCAAGATGCAGGTCAAGCCCAAAACCCTTTTCTCTTGCTTTATGACTAAGAAATGTGACTAAAAGTGCTTTTCCCCGAGTTCTGATCTAGACAAAAGTGTCAGTGGGTGAGATTTGAGCGAGAGGAGATAAACACAAGTGGAATGCACAAGTTCAACAGAGAATGGCGAGAGGTCCTCAGAGATAAGCCCTGACAAGAGACTTCAATGGGCTAACCACTTCCTCCTGCGCACATCCGCTTTATCTCTCTCTCTCTCCTTCATTGTAAATATTTAGCACTCAAGTGAAAAAGAAGACAATAAATACATGTGTGTGTGGGTCAGTGAACAGGTTATGAATGGAAAAAACTTATTTTGCCAGCATTCGTCAGCAATCGTATTATTACTTTTTACTAAACAGAAAAGGAACAAAATGATCTTGAATTTTTAAATAGCAGTTTTTCTATAAATATGTATTTTCTCTATGTATGTGTACCTTCTATTTCTTACATTGTGGGGATCTAATGTACCCTTAAGCAGTGTTGGGGAAAGTTACTTTAGAAAGTAGTGCATTACAATATTGAGTTACTCCCCCCAAAAGTAACTTTGCGTTAATTAGATACTTTTTATGGAAAGTAATGCGTTACACGTTACTTTTGAGTTACTTTTATTTAGAACTAGCAGGTTTTTTATTATTATTATTATTATTATTTTATATAGAGGAGCTCTGCAATTAACAACACACTGTATAGGCTTCATTTACCATTAAAAAAACACATAAAAATGTATGTAGGATAATGTTATCTTCTAAGAACTTCCTGACCCAGCGCTCTACATGCCGTATCTACAGATTAATGAAAGTTTATGTGTTTGCTACTTTTGTACTTTTTGCCTTATTAAAAAGTAAAATCACTGTCCATTCAGATAATCCTTTATCCTTTTCTTCCATGTGTTCAAAATAATGAGAGTATTTCCATCGCAGAAATGTAAGGCTCTGTCATCTTCATTTCTGTCTGCCTGCATTCTCTCATTGTGTGCGGGATTTAACGTGACTACTTAAATTTTGATTTAGAAATTTTTGAAAATCATATTAATTAATCTAAAAAGTAACTTGCATTACATTTTTTAAAAAGTAACTCAAATATTATTACTTAAATTTTTAAAAGTAATGCGTCACTTTACTCGTTATTTTAAAAAGTAATATTATTACATAACTCAAATTACTTGTTACCCACACCACTGGTCATAAGTATAGCAATACTAATAAATTTAGACCTTGTGGGCATATTTTTTGGTCCCTATGAAGAAAACAACTCACAAATTATACAAAATTGAGTATTTTTAAAATGTAAAAATGCAGATTGTTTTGTGTGAGGGTTGGGTTAGGGGTAGGGTTTGGGTAAGGGGATACACAAATCGTTTAATTAAACATAACACAATTAAGTTTAACCAAAAAAAAACCCCCTCAACAATTGTGTTGTTTCATCTCATTTTAAATAAATAAGCAGCAATAATAATAATAATAATAATAATACATTTGAGTGTTGCTTCTAGTTAGGATACTCTAATGACTGCTGAATGATATGGAATTACTTACAGTCATCATAAATATTAAACTGTTCCCATGAAAGGGCCTTGCAGATGACTTGACTATAGACGAATTACCAACCTACGTCACACATGACGTCACACGGGTCCCCAGTTGCAAAAAAAGATGTGCGGTAGGATGCCAAATTCAAAAGTCCAAAAATAGAAAACTTAACTTTTACTATACACCACACTGCTTTCAATGCCAACTGCAGACGTCTTTGGCTAAAAAGGAGCTGAATGACGTGACGACCTAATTAGAAATGCTGGACTCTGCAGTTCTCATAATATATCAGGTAAGTTCACGCTATGTTGAATCATACACATTACTTGTTTTTGATTGCAGCAATGATTTCGGCAAAACAGTTACATATGGTTAATTAAACTGCGGACACTGAATGCTTAGAATGAAACGTAAAAGTTAATAAAGTTGGTTTTATATTCACACATTCATTCAATGACAACTTATGACAGCTCCCTATATTGTTTACCACGGCACTTTGAGTAATCGGTCTGAAATAACCTGCAAGTGTGGCTTGAAAACAACATTAACACTGTTTATTTGACTGTGAACAATGTTGTACTTTGGTAGTCATTGGCTGCTAATATGATTTCGCTATTAAGAGTTTGCAAATAATACGTTTATGAAATTATATTATTAACGAGAAAGTCTGAATGTGCGAATATAAAACCAACTTTACCTTTATGTGTAAGTTCACATACCCTGGGCCTGCCGTATAGGTGTAGTTTGCTGTCAGAATGCTGTTTTTCTGCTTGTTGATGATCACCCTGGCCTTGTATAATGTTAGCTCCGTCTTTTTTTCCTTGTCTTTGGCTCGGCAGAACCTCGGTTTTTAGCACTACAGAGTTTTGAATCTGGTAATGGGAACATTATTTCTTGCACATGACCACACAGAACACAATTGTTGGCATCCAAACACTTGTAGACCTTTAACTTCTCTCTTGTAAAATCACTTGCAGCTTCAATGAGATATATTTCAGGCTGGATGCTTGGTCATTTCCTCTTATTCAATATCCATTGGAAGGGTGCTATCGCAAATCGACCTGTCAGACGAACGCCGCTCACTTTAACGTTAATTTTGCCGAATCACTGTGCTTATTACTGGGTGACAAGCTGTTATAATACGCTGAAAGCATTACGTAAATAATATATATAATATGTAATCAATATATCTTATTTATAAGATTACAACAAACTCTGTACCGCATCGGATGTCATTCCCTCACTGTAAATGCTAGCCCTCCCGGTTTTTTCTGCCACCTCCCTGCACGTGCATCCTGAATGTTTACAAACATAGTAATTGGTCCATAGCAACAACCCAGAACAACATATAAATCGCATAGAAAACCACCAAAAACTAATTAAAGCACCTTAGCAACCACATACTGTAGGTAACCACAGTCACCCATTAGTTGGTGAATTTTGCATGGGTAAATGTGTTAAAAACCTGTAATACACTGAGGAAGGCATTGTGCCGAAACGTTTGTGTTTTGTATCACCTGAAGAATGTAAAATAAAAACTGTACAAAGCGATTATTTGATGAGTGCAAATCATGACCTTTTTGAACAATAGTATTGACAAGATTAACGCACCAAAAGTGTTTTTTTTTTTTTAAACTGCGAGCGCGCAGGGCAAACTTCATTACTCTAAGAACATGCAAACTCCACACAGACTGCAACTGACCCAGCCGAGACATGAACCAGAGACCTTCTTGCTGTCAGGCGATCTTGCTATCCACTGCGCCACTGTGACTCCTGAACATTTTCATATTAGTCAATAATATTACTGAAATTATAAATTATATATATATATATATATATATATATATATATATATATATATATATTTATATATATATATAAAAATCATTTACACAAGTAAATAAACAGACTCAATAATGGGCTAAAACTCTACATAAATCTGCGTGCAGATTCCATGTGGGCCTACCATTTAGATATAAATACAAGGGGAAACATAATTAAGGCTACAGAGTGACAACTAATCAATAAAATCAATAATTATAGTTTATGAAATTTGTTGTCAACGATTGCAGTTATTGATTATTTGAGCTGCTCATGTTACATCATGTAACCTCAAGCACTTTTCCTGCCTTTTAAGAGTTCAGTAAGTGACGTCTAAGGTATTTTCGGAGTACTACAGAAAAACAGTAGCACTGCACTCATGAAAGAGAGAAAACAACTTTATTCAAGTTTCTTCTCCTCAATGTCAGTATGTTGTACACGTTCACAAGCTCTGTGCAGTGACATACTGTATACCACCCAGATTCTGTGTGGGCCTACTTTTTAGATACAAATACAGGGGAAACGTATAATTAATAATGCTAAAGAGTAATAACCAATCGATAAAATCATTCATTCATTCATTCATTCATTCATTTTCTTGTCAGCTTAGTCCCTTTATTAATCCGGGGTCGCCACAGCGGAATGAACCGCCAACTTATTCAGCACGATTTTACGCAGCGGATGCACTTCCAGCCGCAACCCATCTCTGGGAACATCCACACACTCATTCACACTCATACACTATGGACAATTTAGCCTACCCAATTCACCTGTACCGCATGTCTTTGGACTGTGGGGGAAACCGGAGCACCCGGAGGAAACCCACGCGAATGCAGGGAGAACATGCAAACTCCACACAGAAACGCCAACTGACCCAGCCCAGCCGAGGTTCGAACCTGCGACCCAGCGACGTTCTTGCTGTGAGGGGACAGCACTACCTACTGCGCCACTGCATCGCCCCAATCGATAAAATTAATAATTATAAATAATGAAATTTGTTGTCAACGATTGCCATCCTCGATTAATTGGGCTGCTCATGTTACATCATGCACATCAAGCACTTTTTCTACCTTTCAATGAGTTCAGTAAGTGACGTCTTAATACGAAGGTATTTTCTGAGTACTACAGATAACCAGTAGCACTGCACTCTTCTCACTCCAGTACTGAAAGCACCTGCGCTTCTGAAGAAATCTTTGGCTACATAAAACACACAAGGCTGCACTTTAACTTCATTTCATGTGGTGGAGGGACAGGAAAAGACAAGACGATAAACGCAATACGACACACACTCACACAGTCTCTTTGTATGCTGAGAACTGTAATCTGTCTGATACTGTAAAGAATAACACAATCCTGCTCATGCTTAACGTTAGGGATAAACATATAAACTGGGCAGATAATCTTGCTTGTTCAAAGCCTGTTTGCTTTTCTTTCTTTTTTTGGTTAGCAGTTAATAAGCATGATGCCTGTTTTCTAAAACGGGTGACAAAAAGAGAGTGAACTGGACGAAGTGAGAAGGACAAAGAGAAAAACTTGACGTCCCACATGCGCAATTTGTGCCCTCCATGGCCCATCCGTTCAGGAAAAGCTGCACGGAGCTGATAGGAGCCCCGTCTGCCCTCTCGCTCTGGGCTCCGCATGGGCACACACCAGACACACACAGCGGCCCACAATCAGACTAAAAATGCCCTAATAAATGATACAAAGATCTGTGATGTAGTAGAGAGACAGAGCGCCAAACAGGAAGTTACCTTTGATAAGAGGAAGCGCTTCTCTGTGTTATCTGGCATGTGAAGAGAGTCCTTGATTGCCGTATTGTTTATCAAGTCCCTCTCTGTAATGAGTAAATGACGTTTTCGTAGCTCTAAGCTCCAGCACTAAGTAGCCCGGCTGCGAAAAATGACTGATTAACTGTAGTTTCAAATAAAAGTAAGCCGTTTAGCACTTTGAACCCTTTAATCTCGCCCCAAGAAACCTTTTTATTGCTCAGAAGTTGCCCTTTTACAGGATTTATTGGGTTTCAGTTTTGACAATGTCAGCGTTGTTTAAAAATGTTTAAAAGATTATGCTTATTAAGCCTGCATTTCTTTTCATTAAAAAAACTTGGTCCAAATAGTAAAACTGTGAAATATTATGGTAATTTCAACCTAAAACTTCTTTAAAGTGTTCATTTGCCCAAAAAGCATCCTTTGTTCATCTTCAACACAAGTTAAGATATTTTAGATGAATTATGAGAGCTCCCTCATCCTCCATGTAGAGCAATAATTCATTCATTCATTCATTTTCTTTTCGGCTTGGTCCCTTTATTAATCCGGGGTCGCCACAGCGGAATGAACCTGCCAACTTATCCAGCACATGTTTTACGCTGCAGATGCCTTTCCAGCTGCAACCCTTCTCTGGGAAACATCCATACACACTCATTCACACTCATACACTACAGACAATTTAGCCTACCCAATTCACCTGTACTGCATGTCTTTGGACTGTGGGGGAAACCGGAGCACCTAGAGGAAACCCACACGAATGCGGGGAGAACATGCAAACTCCACACAGAAACGCCAACTGACCCAGCTGAGCCTCAAACCAGAGACCTTGTTGCTGTGAGGCGACAGCACTACCTACTGCACCACCGCATCACAGAGAGAAATAATAATAATAATAATAATAATAATAATAATAATTCCTTACATTTATATAGCGCTTTTCTGGGCACTCAAAGCACTTTACACATTGGGGGGAATCTCCTCATCCACCACCAGTGTGCAGCATCCACCTGGATGACACGACGGCAGCCATATTGTGCCAGACCGCACACCACACACCAGCTGATTGGTAGAGAGGAGACAGAGTGATGAAGCCAATTATGATATAGGGGTGGTTAGTAGGCCATGATGGACAGTGCCCAGTGGGCAAATTTTGCCAGGATGCCAGGGTTAAACCCCTACCTTCTTTTCATTACATTATGACATCCTGGGATTTTCAACGACCACGGAGAGTCAGGACCTCGGACATCTCATCTGAAAGACAGTGCTCACTGAGCAGTATAGAGTCCCCATCAATATACTGGGGCGTTAGAACCCACGCAGATCGCAGGTTGAGTGCCCCCTGTTGGCCTCACTAACACCACTTCTGGCAGCAACCTAGCTTTCCCATGTTGTCTCCCATCCAGGTACTGACCAGGCACAGTCTTGCTTAACTTCAGTGGGCGTCCATGTGAGAGTTGCCGAGAGCTAGCTGCCGAAAATGGTGCCGACTCATTCAAGATAAAAAGACAACAGATAAATACATCCTCAAAACAGACCATATGCCTTCAGTGGTTCAATCGGAATAAAAACAAGCTACGGATGTCCTTTTTTGCACACATGAAAGAGAGATAACAACTTGATTCAACAGTTTCTTCTTCTCAATGTCAGTATATTGTGCTCGTTCACAAGCTCTATACAGTGACTGTATACCCCCTGGATGCCCTTGCAACTTTAAAAGCCTTTAAATGTCACTTTAAGCTGAATACTAGCATCTTGAAAAATATCTAGTAAAATATTATGTACTGTCATCATGGCAAAGATAAAATAAATCAGTCATTAGAAATGAGTTATTAAAACTATTATGTTTAGAAATGTGTTGAAAAAGACTTCTTTTCATTAAACAGAACTTAGGGACAAAATATATAGGGGGGCTAATAATTTTAGGAGGGCTAATAATTCGGACTTCAACTGTATATAGCGCATTTATTGCGTATTGCCATGCACACATTAAAACACCAATAAAAACAGGTGACAATGTCGGCACCAATAGCCTAGTGGTTAGAGTGCTGACACAAGTAAAAATAATACTGAGGTGCTTACGGCGACCTGAGTTCGATTCCTGGCTTGAGGTCCTTTGCCGAATCCTCCACCTCTCTTTAATCTTCACAATCCAGTCCAATAAAGATGAAAAAAATGATTTAAAAAAAAAATAATCCATGATATGTGTGCCCTATACTGACACTGAGGTAAAAGTCATTATCTTATGTCATACTGTACGAAATAAACACACACCCTGACCTGGCATGGAGGAGAAGACAATGGCAAACAAAGTCATTTTAACAGTTCTTTTGGTGCACAAAAGTGTTTTTGGAGCTTCGTATGATTACAGTTCAATGTTTTGACAATGCTTTTGGTTAATTTTCAAGACCGTTGCTGTCAATGAAGGACGAGGAAGCTCTCGAATTTAATCAAAAATATCTTGATTTGTGTTCTGAAGATGAACGAAGATCTCACGGGATTGATTAATTAATGCCAGAATTTTCATTTTTGAACGAACTAATCCTTTAGATATAAATACAAAGAAAAATGTAAGAATTCTTAATGCTCAAGAGTCTAGAGCTGCAAGAACTAATCTATAAAATCGATAATGATAATTAAATTCGTTGTCAATGATTGCCGTTATCGATTAGTTGGGCTGCTCATATTATGTCACGTTATGTTACACAGCTGCTTACATGGCTTAAAGAACTGAACTGGCTGCTAGAAAAAGCCTGCATCTTAAGTAAAGAAAATGGAACGGCAGCTCAGTGGTTAGCACTGTCGCCTCACTACAAGAAGGTCACTGGTTCGAGTCCCGGCTAGGCCAGATGGCGTTTCTGTGTGGAGTTTACATGTTGTACCCATGCTCACGTGGGTTTCCCCTGGGTACTCCGGTTTCCTCCCACAGTCCAAAGACATGCAGTATAAGTGAATTGAATAAACCAAATTGGCACAGTATATAAGTGTTTTAGTACTGGGCATTCACCACATAACCATATGCTGGTATAGTTGGCGGTTCATTCCGCCGTGGCCCCTAATAATCAAGAAATAGGCTGAGTGAACAAATTTGGGAGAGCTCTCAAGACCTACCTGAGCTCCGACTTCCTTTTCTCCTGATGAAACATGGAGGGATCCCCAGGCTCTAGGAAGTGTGAACGTCTAAATGATCATTAAACTTGTGGCTTTTATACTTAAACAATACCCTGATTTATGGTTTTTATATAGTTATAATAGGCAAAACATCAACAACAACAAAAAAATTATCAAATTTATCAATTAAGTGAAAAAACAATCACCCAACGAATCTATCATCAAAGGGTCACAGCCCTAAAAGAGCCCCAAAATGTGCTCTACATTGAACTTCATTGCTGACTAGAAAAATCAGCAGTGACAGAGATTTCATTTGTGTTTTCTGTGGTTCCACACATTTATTTCACACATATGCATACAGGAACAAAGACGGCAGGCGATCGCAATCATCAACACCCGCTGAGGTTTATCATGCTTTTCTAACTGCTTTCCACACCCCACCCAACCAATCCAGTCCCACCTTTACAAACCAACTCTCTTACACACACATACAGTACACATGCACGCGCAAACACCTGGGCTGAACTCAGATCTGTCGTTTTATCATTTCATGCGGTCGTTCTAGGGAGGGGCAGGAAAGGCAGAGACAACTAAAAAGCTTGTAAGGGAACAGCTTGAAACCAAACGCGCCCTCAGTGATTCAGCTATTCTGTTAAATCAAATGATTGGCTGATTGGTTTACCTTTTCATTTCCGATGACAGATCGTGATGTGACATTTCAAATAAATTATATATTTATATGTCTTTGAAAGAACGTTTGTGTGTGTGTGTGTGTGTTTAGGGGCTGAGAAACCAGAGCAACCTGCTGCGGCTTCGTTTTTTTCTTCTTCTCATTCCGCTCCAATAACAGGGTGACCCGACATGAACTCTGTCACTCACGAAATCACTTTGACTGTTCAATTTGCCCTTTTAAGTCTTTGCAGTTTCTTTGACTTGCTCTCATCTTTGGCTCTGGGTCAAATGGAAAGACTTCGGCTTATGGCACACTGTCCTTAAAGCGTACACAGGAGAAAGCTGGTTTGTACTGGAAGAGCTTCTGAAGGTCTCAGATCTACACTCCTTTGTCTATTAAAGGGTGTGTTTATACTTGTCACTTTAAGCATTTTCTCAACATTGGCTATGTTTCCACCTGATATTAAGGGTCCCGCGAATTGCTTTATATATATACATATTTATTATATAAAAAATATTAAATTATTATATTATTTACTATATTCGGTAGCCTACTATGTTAGTTAATCACAAAAATAAAGCTTTTTTATTTTGGTCTCTTGTCAAGACATGATCTAAAACAGATCTAAAACAGTAAACCAAAGGAAGGTTGTATAACTCTTAATTTTATCCACGATCTTAGTTTCTCTCAGATTTCACTCCACAGAGCATCTGACATTATGTACCTGACTCAGAACAAGCGTTAGGGCTTCCCCTACCATAATACTCCTAAAACACGGATTTCCGTAAAACTCGTCAATGGCAGTGAATCATTTTCTCACGTCAACGGCAGGGAAAGTGAAATCTTTTATCGATTTTACGCATCATAATACCAGCCATACATGTAAAGCACAAATAATATCCTTCAATTCGGTCATGTCCAGTGACTGTCATCCTTGAACCAATCTCCATCATTGTAACCTGCTTGCTTTTCTGTCTGTTCCATTGCTCCGCTTGTTAGATGTTTGCTCCAACTTTCTTTTGCAGTCTGAAGCGCGTCAAACGCACAAATCGCTTAATTCGCTCCACAGGATGTCTAATCCAATCTTTGCATTAACTTCACAATGTAAATCACTCGCGCTTCATCCACATCTGCTAACTGCACAGGCTGCAAAACATTTCCCCAACTCTCATGTAATGTTTAGTTAGTGAATGCGCAGGTGAGGTCATTTTTTCAAGACACTCAAATACATCGCGTGCGCTGCGTATGCAACATTCATAAGGCTACATTCACACTGCAGCCAAATGTGGCCCGAATCTGATTTTTTTGCCCACATGTGACTCAAGTAATGACAGTGTGAACAGCCCAAACTGCATGGAATCTGATCTTTTTTGATCTGATCAGATTTGTGCCACTTTCATATGTGGTATTAAATCAGACATAGATCTGATGTTTTGCAATGCGACCGCAGTGTGAACGGTTATGTCGGATTTGATGTGACTTTTACATAATCTCTGTGCAACATGCGTCATCATTATGTGCTGCAAACATCCTCTACTCCTCAGCAGCAGAGTAGAATGGCACACAGGGCAATTACTTTACCACTGAAAGTTGGATGTTAATTTTGAAAAAAACATTTAAAGGCAAAACTGGTGCTTGTTAACCAATCTGGTTAACGATTGGGGCATGGGTTGATCACGAAGCTGAAGAGCGTCAGGCGGTGTTGCGGATAGGGGATCCGTAGGCAAATGAGGGGGCACTTTCATTTTAAGGGTAACACCCCCCCCCCCCTGATTTTAGGTTTCAAATGGCAAAATACACATTAGTAGCAGAACAACCCTTTACAGTTCATGAAATACACCACGGTTGTCTGTGAAAAGGGCAATAATCATATTAGGCATAATCTGAAAACGTGCTTCATACAGTATACAGATTGTGAGCATAATTAGACATTTTGTGCTGTCCGTAACTGTACTTTTGCACATGCGGGTCAGTTTAGGAACAGGATCTGTTCCCACTGCAAATCTGATATTGCCCACATTTATAAAAACAATGTGAACAGCTATGCAAAAAATCAGATCTGAGAAAAAATCTGATTTGAGCACTGAGCCTTGCAGTGTGAACGTAGCCTAAGTCACTTTAAACAACTAATTGCAAACTGAAATAAATATAACTTGATTATATGGTTTGGAATTGGATGTTTTATGAGATTATTTACATTTTTTGTCATTATTTTGCGTTTAAACTAAGAATTTTGCAGGATTGCAAAAGTTTGCGACTTTTTGTTGTTTTGCGTTGGATTCAGTAATCGTGGAATTGCGAAAAACAAGGGGATCTGAAATCTCAACTGAAACACAAAGAGAGGGTGGAACAGTGTAGCTCCTCCCCTTTTTATAAAACAGCCAATAACATTTTGCTTTATCACCACTCTGCCAGTCAGAGTGCAAATGAGAAGCGTCTTGAAGGGGGCGGGGCATGCCAGATACTAGAGAGCATTTTATTCATCATGATTTGATAAGAAAATGAAGGTATGAGGAGACGTGAAAAAACATTGATCCATTTATGACAAACTACAAGCCTTACATGTTTATATCAGTTTATATCTTCTAAACGTGAATTTTGATTCTGTTTTGGAGCACACTAGCTTAAAGATATCTTAAAACCAAACAATACTGATGTTAACATCTGAAAATCTTTATTTTAATTTCATGGGACCTTTAAAGAATAGATCACATAGCATTTAAAAGTGTCCTAATATTGTCTCCGCCTCCCCTACAACAGGTTTAAATAAATCTAAGATTAGAAGAACATTGTAAACATTTTTAATTGAATATATATTTTTTTAATTCATTTAATTTTATAATAGTGGCGACACGGTGGCTTAGTGGTTAGCACTGTTGCCTCACAGCAAGAAGGTCACTGGTTCGAGTCCCAGCTGGGTCAGTTGGCATTTCTGTCTGGAGTTTGCATGTTCTCACCGTGTTGGCATGGGTTTCCTCCGGGTGCTCCGGTTTCCCCCACAGTCCAAACACATGCGCTACAGGTGAATTGAATAAACTAAATTGGCCGTAGTGTGTGTAAATAAACGTATATGGATGTTTCCCAGTACTGGGTTGCAACTGGAAGAGCATCCACTGTGTAAAACATATGCTGGATAAGTTGTCGGTTCATTCTGCTATGGCCGTCAAAGGAAAAAGAATAAATGAATGATATTATAATAGTTTTACAATGATTTTAATGCAGTTTGCTTGAATCAATTCAGGGTTTAAGATCTGTAAACCCCTCCCATTCATAAGCCAACTCTGCTCTGATTGGTCAGCTGGACAAGTCTGTTTTGATTGGTCTTTCTGTATATGTATTCCATGTTGGTATAATGAAATTTCATGGGCAGGCAGATATGTTACTTTTATTGTGTCGATCTAGGACTGGGCGATGTGGCAAAAATGCAATCTCGATAATTACTTTCCATATTGAATGATAATGATATATATTTCAATATAAGTTGTTAATGCTTCCAGGTTTAAAAGAGTACCCCAACACTGACTGAAGCCACAAAAATTAGAGGGTCCATTAAATGGCATAACATTTTTGGCCGATAAATTTGTGTTGGCCTGAAAAACACACTTTTAGATTCCCATTGCTGCACATTTGTGATTGGCTCTTAAACCAATTTAGAATAAAAAAGTCCAGAGGTTATCATTGTTGACATAAATTTTATCGCGATTTTATTAAATATTGTTTATCGGCCCAGCCCTATGTCGATCACTAAGATTTAAAAAATATGAATAGTCGAAAATATATTGACTTCATAGGGTAAATAAGAGTTGAATCATAGGGTGACTGAGAAGAAATCTCTATATTTATCCTGCATTTTTTGATGAACAACTTCACATAGAAAGACAGCTATGCTACTATGCAACTGCAGATAAGATATTTTTAGGAAGAAATACAACAAAATATAGATTTGTGCTTTCTATTCCAATACTTTTAAGTCAACCATCAGCTTTACGTGAGAAACAGACTGAAATTAAAATGATCGCTCACCGATAATCTTCATTCTTCATTCTTCAATCTGCATTCAGGTATTTGCTTATTTAAGCAATGTTGTCCAGTCATCAAAATGACCTCAATCAAGTTTAAATGTTCTTAAATTACTTAAGAGGGCAACTGCATGACTTTTAAAGCACTTTTCTGACTTTTTTCTCCAGCTTACAGCAGTCCTCTTCCCCCTTCATTTTCAATGTAAGAACAGAATGGGATTCTGGAAAATAGCTGCTTTTGTGCTCCACTAAAGAAAGTCAAACTTAAGGGATAAAATATCAAGGGATATAACAAAATGAATTATCGTTGAGTAAACAATCCCTTCATGATTTGCTAGCTCTAAAACAGCTCCCAGTCTTGCATACATTGGGGCCCATGAAGAAGTGATTACTGTCAACCATACTTAATGTAATACAATGAGCCAACATGCCTCACATACCAGTGTCACACAAGCACTCAAAGACCCCCTGCACTGTACTCAACCAAGTCCACACACACGCACACACACACCCTTACTACCCATAAACTCAACACTCACAGAAAACTTTTTGCAGTTTTCATTGAGTATTTTAAGTTATTTACATGGCTGGTTACCTCCAAAATAAAAAATAAAAAATAATCAGGTTTTACTATACTTTTGGGGACAAAGTGATGTTATTTTAGTTTAAGACAGAAATTAACATTTTGGGCAAACCATGTTTTTGTATTTTCTTTCTTCATGCATATTTGTGTTTCAGTGGTGTAAAGTAACAATCTACAAATACTCAAACTACTGTAATCGAGTAGTTGCAGCAATCTGTTTGGAAGCATTAAAAGTGTTCAAGATGTCCAAAATCTTTACACGCATTGACCCAGAGACTGTTTAGATTTATGACACTAATGGGAAAATGACGGATGTTTACTGATCTTTGAAATGACCTTAAGCACCCAGCAGGCACAAGACGACAACATGATGTTAAATTGAAGTTGTACCTTAATGTAGTGGGGTCGTTGCGTTTTGTTTGGAAATGACAATAGGTTTGACATCACAACCCAATGTCAGGTCGACGTCAATGTCAAATGTCCAACCTAAAATCAACCAAATATCAACGTCTAATGATGTTACAGCTTGACGTGTGGACGTTACCAATATGACGTCTATCAGATTCGTTACGAATAAATGTCAGTATTTGACGTCAATACGAGTTAAGATGTACGCTTGACGTTGGATTTTGGTCACTTTCCAACACAACTTAAAATCAACCAAATATCAACATTATTTGACGTTGTTATTGGTGATAAAAATAACGTTGTCCTTAAACACTGGCTAGACATTGAATGTTGGTCTCCTGACGTCATGACCTAAATCTAACCTAATATTAACGTCTTATGATGTGTGCCTGCTGGGCAATAACTAAATGCACTACAGAATGTTACGTTTACACACATCCACAAATTACATGTAAATGCATCAGCCTTTTACAGCGTAATACTCACTATTCACTACTCTTGAGTACTTTTGAAAGGGCTACTTTTTACTTATATTTACAACAGATACTTTTACTCTACTTGCACTACATTTTTGGGCAAGTAATGGTACTTTAACTTTAAAGTATGATTTTTCAGTACTCTTTACGCCACTGGTTTTGATTTGTTTTGTATTTGTGATTAATCAAACAATAATTTTGAATATCTTAAAATACTACACTACTGATGGAAGCGTTTGGGGTCTCTTTGGAGTCTCTTTTCCTCACCATATTATGAAATCCAAAAATTTAATTAAACTAATATTTTTTAAACATAAAACCACTACTTGTCATTTGAATATACTTTAAAATGCAATCGATTCCTGTTAATGACAAAGCTAAATATTTAGCATTACTCTTCCAGTCTCCAATGTCACACAGTCCTTCAGAAATCAATCTTTAAGGCATCTTTGATTAACAGAAAGTTCAAAAGAGTAGCTTTTATTAGTCATTCATATATTATTATTATTTAATGTAAAAATCGTTGTCACTTTTGTTCAGTTTAATGCATCTTTTATGAATGAAAAAAAAAATTATCCCACACCAAACTTCTGAAATATGCGTCTTGGCAACAGAGCAATGAAATATCTCAAAAACAAGGACACACATAGGAAGTGACATCACAACTTTGCAGAGGAAGAAGAATGGACACGGAGTTCCAGGCCAAGGTCATGTGAGCTTGCCTTATCTACAGTACGCTCTCTTCATCTCGCAAACACAAAACCATGTACACACACACACACACACATACACACACTCATCCTCTTTATCACAGCTTTCCCACATCAACAAGTGTCTACTCACTTCCTTTAACCCTCCAGGTGAATGATGAGCACTTTTGAGAAAAATGCACACTTTTTCTAACACTCATATGTTTGGAAAGAGGTTGCGCCGTTGATCCAGAACCTGATTTGACCAAGTGCATCTTTGTTGATCTTGAAACAACTTTCCAATCAACCAATCAGATCTGAGGGAAAAGTTTACAGTTGAAAAAAATACTGAATAGAAACACCAGTATGTGCTTAAATTATACAAATATGCATTAAATAAAAAACATGCACTCAACTGAGTCAGATAAATGTATAATCCAGGAAAAAGATACATGCATATAAAGTTTGACGAAAACATATAAAGAATAAATAAACTCAAAAATGTGCATAAAAAAGTCATGTGATTTTGCTTCAACAGATAATGTGGTTGGATTACAAGGCTAACTAGAAGACTGATCTGAACATCTGAGCAAATTAGTCCTCAAAATGATTTCGTATAGTTACCTCCCAAGAGAATCTTGAGGCTTGTGTATACTGGGATGATTTTCACTCACTGTTTAATGCTGTGTGACTAAACAAAAGATGTGCCACTGTGAGTGTACTGTACACACCAATGCACAAAACGCTTGCTGAAAAATCGTAGTTTTTAAATTAAAATGTAAAACTTTTTAAAAAATTTTTTTTGTTTGACGCAATATGATAAAAATGTTGCGTAGTTGCGTAATGTTGCGCAGAACCACCTTGTGTACGAATGTATTTCTGTTTCTTATTAAGTGTCATCTAGTGTCAGGGAGTGCATTTGCACTTGGCTCATCTCTAGTGAAAATCCTTTCATCCTCAATTAATATTAATAATTCCTTACATTTATATAGCACTTTTGTGGGCACTCAAAGCGCTTTACATATTGGGGGGAATATCCTCATCCACCACCAGTGTGCAGCATCCACCTGGATGACGCGACGGCAGCCATTTTGTGCCAGATGGCACACCACACACCAGCTGATTGGTGGAGAAGAGACAAAGTAATGAAGCCAATTATGATATGGAGAGGGCATTTTTAACGACCACAGAGAGTCAGGACCTCGTTTTAACATCTCATCCGAAAGATGGCGCTCACTGAGCAATATAGAGTCCCCGTCACTATACTAGGGCATTAGGACCCACACAGACCGTAGGTTGGGCGCCCCCTGCTGGCCTCACTAACACCACTTCTGGCAGCAACCTAGCTTTCCCATGTGGTCTCCAATCCACGCACTGACCGGGCGCAGCCTAGCTTAGATTCAGTAGGCGACCATGTTGGAGTTGCAGAGGGCTAGCCGGCAGCTACACCAACAGCACTGCCCCAGTATGCACGAGCCTCTACAGTACAACAATCATTTCACAAATGCAAACTCACCAAACCCATAACATGAGTTTGACATTGTGTGTCAAGGGGAGGCACAACTGATGTACAATGAAGGGAAAAAAAAAATTCTCAGCTTGCAGAACCGGTCATTTTATTATTAAGATGTTATACTATTTTCCTAGTATGTGATGTGTTTATTATTATAAACACATAGAAAGGAAATGGGTGGTGCTTCTCTTGCAAATGTTTTACACATTTAGCATCTTTGCATGGAAACACAGCTATTGTCATTCACCTATTAATTCCCTATGATTTTATGAATAACTTATGTGTAGGGTTAGGTTTAGGTGTAGAAATTAAAGGGGAAGTGAAGCACACAGTCAAGTTTACATTGTTTTGTACATTGAATTCCACTTTAATGAAAAAAAAAAATATATATATATATAACAAACTCGATTAATGTAACCATTTAGAAGAAAACAACATGTTTTACTATAGCTTTTAGAGCTAGGGAGCCGCCATCTTGATTTATCGCTGCGTCTGACGTCACGGGGTTGGTTCCGTTCCCTCAGCTGAACAGATACAGTGGAAGTAATGGACTGAACACGGAGACTGTAAAGCTTAATTTAACCCAATGCTTGAAGTTGTGGGCGTGGAGCTGGTACAAATACAAGCATCAGATGAATGTCTAATATAAAAATATATATATTTATTCTATTTTTCTTTTTTCCCCTTTGAATTACCGATCATTTGATGTGCTTTGGTCTACTCTCTATATTACGCACCCTGACTGCATCTCTTTAGCTGTGGGAACGGAACCAACCTCATGACATCACACACAGTGATATTCCAAGATGGCAGTGCCCTAGGTCTAAAATCTATAGTAAAACATGCTGTTTTCTTCTAAATGGTTACATTAATCAAGTTTGTTTAAAATATTTTCATTAAAGTGGAATCCAATGTACAAAATAATGTAAACTTGACTGAGTGTTTCATTTCCCCTTTAACGTAGGCCTGTCACATTATCTATTTTTTTGTTGTACAATATATTGCACCAAAATATATTGTGATAAATAATATTATTGTCATTTTAAGACCATTGCCACACATTATATGATGCTAGAATGACAATATAATACCATCACAATGCAGATACACTCTTCCAAAGAACACATCATGTTTTATTCTTTAATTTAACTATAGTTGTTTAAACAATTTAATAATTAGTTATTGGAATGTGAAAACGCATATCCTAAATAAATAATATTAAATGTTAAGTAAGGTAAAAAGTAACTGAGGCTGCCATATCTGCTACCTGATCTATTTTCAATCACCAGGCACACACATCATAATATACTATAGTAATATATATAGTGTTTTTTAACCATACTGACACCTCCAATAGAGATCGATCTGTTGCACAATCAGCTAGAATTTTGCTAGAATTGATTTTTATGTATGGGCGATATATATTAAATAACCAAAAATGATTGAGGTCATGTACATGTGTTGCGCTATACAGTACAGTACTGTATGTCGATATATTGATTATTCTGACAGGCCTAAATTAAGGTAACACTTTAAGTGCCAATTCTCACTATTAACTATAGTAGCTTACTATTACCTTCCTATTATTAAAATATTGACTGTTTATTAGTACTTATAAAAGTACATATTCTGCATGATCTTATTCTACATCCCTAATCCAATACATAAACCCAATTATACCTTAAGAATAGTTAATAAGCAGCAAATTAGAAGTTTACTGAGGCAAAATCATAGTCAATGGTTTATTAATGTACCTTTAAAGGTGCCTTGAAATATGCATTTCTTTCGATGTTTGGCGTAATCTCAACCGAAACATGATGAGAGGGTGGGACAGCTACTCCCATTTTTAAAAAACAGCCAATAGTGTTTTGTTTTATCACAGCTCTGCCAGTGAGAGTGATTGAGATCAAGTGCATCAAATGAAAAGCAAATGAGACATGTCTTGAAGGGGCCGGCGCATGTCAGATACTAGAGAGCATTTGATTGGTTATGATGTGATGAGAAATATAAGGTGACGTGAATAAAACCGTTGATCCATTTGGGCGGAAGTGACGAACTACAAGCTTTACATGTTTATATCAGTTTTATATCTTCTAAATGTGAATTTTGTCACTGTTTTGGAGCACACTAGCTTATAGATATCCTAAAAACAAACCATACTAACATCTAAGAAACGTTATTTTAATTTAATGGGACCTGCATGACACAAATTAAACTTGCAGTCAGAAATGATGTTCCAGGATGAACAAAATATGTTGACCCAGGAACAATATAGTCTAATTCTGCAAAATTAGGACGTGTGCCAGTTGACATACTGCACGTGTGTTAACGGTTCATGTCACAAGCCACTGAGAAAAACACAGACTTCCAGTAAAGCGGCAAGCATCGAGGGTCTTTCTGCGCACCGGTATCCAGTGAACAGCAGCTCCCCTGAGAGAGAAAGTGAGAGAAATGGAGCGGAGGGACCCCCGAGTGAGGGAACACCCTCTAAAGACCAGCACCTGGCCTTTATGTGAACGCATCCAAGCAAACGTGCCTTTGTGGGTGTGTTTATGTTATGAGTGTGCGTTTGCACGTGTATGTGTGTATGTTACAGGATGCGGAGCCCCCGCAATGAGCCCCCAGAGGCCGGCAGGGGTGTGTGCGTGTGTTATTGTGAGACGTTGTAAAGAATAACACTCCTCCTGTCCACTCCCCTGTTATTTCTTGATCTGTCACTCGTTTTCCCCCATCCCCTCCCAACCAAAATAGCTCAAATAATAATAAATAGCGGTAAAATAGAAAAGCGACAATTTTTACTCATCATAACAATAATAATACAGTGTTATTATAATCACTGATTAGTGTTTGTATTTCTATGGTTGATCAGTGATTTTTTGTCATCAGTTTGATCTCAAAATTCATATTTTTCACCCAATTTTTGGGTGAATTTTCCCTTTAAATATCTTAATTTATTTATTTTATTGAGTGTATCATGGATGAGTAGGGAGGGATTAGACGGCTGAATATGAATAAATCGCCTGGAAAATTTAGTGCTTTTAAACAATTAATCACAATACAAAATAAAATTCTGCATTGACATAATACAGAAATTACTATGTCTATTAAAATACAAACATTCATCCATGCACATGTATACACAATCTGTATTTTTATTTATAACACATTATATATAAATATTAATATTAGGGATGCTCTGATCAGAATTTTTGCAGCCGATACTGAGTACTGATTCCTTGTCATGGTGATCGGCCGATACCGTGTACCGATTACTACTAAAAATGTACCTATTTAGCTTGGCTTTTTAATATTATTTTAATAATATTGCTTTCTACTGCTTCATTTTTATATTTATTCAGTTGTTTCTCTTGGTTTGTTTTTATATTCTGTCTTTTTATTTTACTTTGACTTATGTACAGCACTTTGGTCAGTCTTGAGGCTGTTTATTAATGTGCTCTATAAATAAATGAACTTGATTCTGATTCTTCAAGCTTTATATAAGTTTGCCATTGCATAAGCACAATTACCTTTTAAGTATGAGACTTCACCTTATCTAAGATAATAAATTAAGAATGTTGCATACATGTAATGGTCAGAAGCAGCTTTACAAAAATAAAAAATAGATAACAAATGGTAAGAAAAATGACTAACAATGCAATCTGGAAACATTGTTCATGTGTTGTAGCGCTGCTGATGCATAACCCAGGTGCGCATCTTCCTCCGAGTTTGTTGTAAACTCGTAAACAAACACTTGCGATTGGTTCATGAGATCGGTCAGATCAACGAGCACCAACTGAGTCGTGAAAAGTGATTATCATGCCGATAACGATTTCCGGCCTCCCTAATTAATATATGTAAATAACTGTATAAAACATATACACAGTACACACAAAATTATGAAAATGCTAATTATTATTTTTTACGCAGTTAGTCATGATTAATCACTATTTAATGAAATATAATAAAAATTTAATTATATTAAAGGGCACCTATTTTACTCCTTTTTCAAGATTTAAGGTAAGTCTTTTGTGCCTCCAGAATGTGTCTGTAAAGTTTCAGCTCAAAACACCCAACAGATTATTTATTGAACCTTTCAGAAAATTGGAATTTTCTGCTTTAAACACAGCATAGCTGTTTTTGTAGCCTGTGCCTTTAATGCTAGTTCTCCCCGCCCACCGCTCCCACATGCCTGTCAGAGTGTGCCTCAATCTCCGCCTCAGGTGCGTCAGATAAGCAGCACAGTGACAGACCTGATGGAACCAGATCTTGTGTAACGTTTGAGAGAAATACTATAGTAAGAACTTTCCTAATGATAATTATTTGATGTATTTGTTGTGGAGTTGCAATGATGAGTCACACTCAATGTTGTTACAAAGTTCACGCACGCACAAATACACAGCATGCACGTTTAACTTTGCACTGTTTTTGCACGCAAATGTGACAGGATACATGTTAATATCCACTGCTGTATGGATATCCATTATGTTAATCTACAAAATAAACCTGATTTAACGTCCACAAACCGGGATTGAAGCGTCTTCTTTTATAGTTGTGCTGACATCCGGCTGTGGTGATAAAGACGGTAAAATCACTGTAATTCATATCAAACATGCTCTGTTTTAAAAATGTTTTAAACTTGTAAAACTCATTCTTGATCACATTTGATGATGATTGATGATCACAGAGAGCTGAACAGATCTTTTAATCCCAGTTGCTTTGCGCACATCCTATCTTGTTGATATGATTATACTCATTACTATGGAGATATGTTAATACGCGGCTGTCAATCAATTCGCTGGGCAGGGAAACCGCACTCCTACGTCACGTTGTGGTCGGCCTCAAAATGGGAGGGGTTTGGATCATATTCTGACATCAAGAAATTTAAAAAAGAGACTTATTGTCTTTATATCACTCCAATATGACTGTGGACACACTATACCTGCACAGAGTTCTGTCCAAACAGTTACAAAAGAGGATTTTCATCATAGGTGGCTCTTAAAAATAAAATTTTTCTCCACAAAACATCACAGGCATATCAATGAACAAAAAGCTTTTAGTCCTTTATCTATTCTGACTTAATATGACTTATTTAATATGTGTTGGTTAATCTGATAACGCTTTCAGCAGATGATAAGTGTGTAGGCCATTTATTTCCATTGCACAGAACTGCACTGATTTTCCATAGACAATCAGTGCAAAACACATGAACCAATGCCCAAAAAACTCTTTTTTACAAGGATTTTATCGCATCCTTGGCTTAGAGTTTTATCCAATCTGACTGAGTGGGAGTGAGGATCATCAACTTTAATTTCATGTGCTTTTATTGTACAGCTACCTCATACAGTTGAGTCTGTATTCTGGAATGAACCAGACAGGCTGACGACGAGTTTTGTTGTCAAACTCTGGTGCCCCCCGTCTCTCTGGCCAGGGTGAGAGACTTTTTTTCAGGGAAGGGAATGTCGCTATTTTCCAGCCACTCAGCAGGAAACGCATCATCACTCATTGTGGGAGACGTGTGCTCTGTTTTTACAGGAAAGTGCAAAAATAACCTCAAGCCAAAGGTTCCACCAGAGCCACTGGACTTGACATGACAAAGCTTCAGTAGCGGCTTAAGTTTTATTTGAAAGGAAAAGGATATCATTGTAGAAGGGAGAGAAAGGGGTGATGTTTGATTTTGTCAGGGTTTTAATGATGCCTCTGGGGAAACATATTTTAAGATGGTAAGAACTAAGCAGAATTTAATATATCAACTTAATATACACATATACAGTTGAAGTCAGAATTATTAGCCCCCTTTGAATTTTTTTCTTCTTTTTAAAATATTTTCCAAATGATGTTTAACAGAGCAAGGAAGTTTTCACAGTATGTCTGACAATATTTTGTCTTCTAGAGAAAGCCTTTTTTGTTTTATTTCGGCTAGAATAAAAGCAGTTTTTAATTTTTTAAACACCATTTTAGGGACTTAATTATTAGCCCCTTTAAGCTATAATTTTTACTCGACTGTCTACAGAACAAACCATTGTTATACAATAACTTGCCTAATTACTCTAACCTGCCTAGTTAACCTAATTAACCTAGTTAAGTCTTTAAATGTCACTTTAAGCTGTATAGAAGTGTCTTGAAAAATACCTATTAAAATATTATTTACTGTCATCATGGAAAAGATAAAATAAATCCATTATTAGAAATTAGTTGTTAAAACTATTATATTTAGAAATGTGTTGAAGAAAATCTTCTCTCTGTTAAACATAAATTGGGGGAAAAATAAACAAGGGGTCCAATAATTCAGGGGGGCTAATAATTCTGACTTCAACTGGATATATAAATACATAAATGAACAAATTAATATATATATAACAATATATAGTTAAAAAAAGTTAAAATCAATTGTGAATATGCTTTCTCTCCTACAGCACAAATAGTAGAGCATGGCGCTAGCAACAGCAAGGTTATGGGTTCAATTCCCAGAGAAAGCAAAAACTGAAAATAGAAGTTCCTTAAACAAAACACAAGTCAGTTGGATAAATGTGTCTGCCAAATAAGTAAATGGATGAAAAAATTAAGTCCCTGTTTACACTGCCAGTGAAATATGACCCAATTTCGATTTCTTTTGCTCATATGTGACACAGATCGGATCTGTTCTATGACAGTATAAACACGAAGAAATGCATACATTCAGATATTCAGAGATCGGTTTCAGGCCTCCTTCACATGTGGAAATAAATCAGATGTAAATCGGATTTGTGACAGTGCGACTATCATGTAAACAGGCAGATCGGATTTATTGAGGCATTCTGTTTTGTACGTCATTAAACTTGCGACAATGTGGTATTTTTCCACGGTTTAATGACGTAGAAGGAAAAGCGTGTGTGCAGACGCCGGCGCAGTAAACAACAACAACAGAGGAAAAATTGAGGAGGAAAGTGGTCAGTCGTCACAATTTGCTCCCACCAGACCTGAGATCTCACTCGTACCCACAAATTCCTCTGAATGGTGGAGGACACCATATATAAACCATATGCGCAAGCTGCGATGACAGCCCTTTCCCTTGTCCTCCACCTCAAAATCATTTTAAAGTTGGGCGAACTTAGCATATTTCGCAGAGCTAAAAGCAAGACAATTTCTTTCATCGTGGCTAGTGTGGCGCAGATGCTAGAAAACGCCTTTACACAATTGGATGGCAAGTGTAAACACATGAATTGGATATGGGTCACAATTAAAAGAACGTGTAAACATACAGGCAAATAAATCAGATGTAAGCAACAAATCAGAATTGGGCATCAAGACCTGACAGTGTAAATGGGGCCTAAGAAGCATCTCTTTTTTTGTGAGTTTTGCAGGGTTGAGCATTTTAACCAATCACACATCTTCCTGCTGACATTATAAAAGCAGCAGCCAATCAGAGGTGCCTACATTAGTCATCGCTGAAACTGCTGAAATGTTGTTGAGTGTTCATGCTTACTGACTCAATTCTGCATGCTTTCTCATAAGTGCTGAAACAAAGTAAGAGATTCCTTTCACAACTTCAATGATTATAATAAGAGCTATTGCATAACTTGTGCTAGGCTAGCATCATGAATTAACATATTTTCTCTGTGAGGCCAGAATATAATGTGCCATATCGCTAAACACAAAGAACTGTACTGAAAATAAACATTTATATTTGTTTAGCTGTCAGATGCATCAACAGCCATAATGATGTATCATTTACATCAAGTCTGAACGAGCTAAATTGGTATCAGCTGATATATTACAAAAATCTGTAGTCAGTATTGGCCATGCCACACTGTTTCATGGTTACATGGCCAATAAGAAACCTTTTTTTATTACTTGTTGGATTAAAATGTTTGTATATATACTTAACTGTATGCTGCAACGAAGTAATTTTAGGTAGTTCTTATGTTATTTATATATATAAAAAAAATACTACAAGACACTCGTGACAAAATATTCAGAACTATTTACAAAAATGGGGGGAAAAAAAATGAGTGTGTGGGAATTCTTTGAGCACGAATTACTCACACAGGAAGGACAAGCCAAGTCTAATCGATTCTGAGAATGATTAGTGTTAGAAAATAAAATGGGGAAGTCATTCATCAGTGTTTTCTCAGATACTGCATCTCTTTAACAGAGAGGCAGCAGTAGACAAGAGACACATTACTAGATCAGTAACTCTTAAGAAGAAGGAAAGTTTAGGGTCACATAAAACAACTTTTAAATGGTTTTATTTAAAATGGAAAGAAACCGTTTGACTTTTAAAACACCAACAGAGATGTTGTGAATAATCACATCTAAAATACAATCTACAGTAAAAAAAAAATGCTGGGTTGTTCAAAAGGGGACCTTACGTGAAAAATCAGCTTTTGGAAAGCAGTTTGGACAGAAATGTGTGTAGGTATAGTGTATCCACAGCTATATGGGAGTGATATAAACACAACAAGTTTCTTTTTTATAATTTCCTGATGTTATTAGAAGGATCGAAATCCCAGCGATTTTGAGGTGGTTTTCAATATTGGTTGACAGGCACGTATTATCATGTCTCATAATGAGAAAGAACCAAATCTCCTACCACAGCTATGCTGATGACACTCAGACCTACTTAGCCTTACTGCCTAATGACTACAGCCCCATTGACACCTTCTGCCAATGCATTGATGAAATTAACAGTTGGATGTGCCAAAACTTTCTTCAGTTAAACAAGGAGAAAACTGAAGTCATTGCATTTGGGAAAAGAGATGAGGTTCTAAAGGTGAATGCTTTCAATAGTCTTGTCAAAGCAGTAACTAAATCAGCATACTATCATCTCAAAAACATTGCAAGAATTAGATGCTTCGTTTCCAGTGAGGACTTCGAGAAACTTGCTCATGCTTTTATCAGCAGCAGGGTGGATTACTGTAATGGACTTCTCACCGGCCTTCCCAAAAAGACAGCAGCTCATCCAAAATGCTGCTGCCAGGATTCTGACCAGAAACAGAAAATCAGAGCACATCACACCTGTCCTTAGGTCTTTACACTGGCTCCCAGTTACATTCAGAATAGATTTTAAAGTGTTATTACTTGTCTATAAATCTGTAAATGGGCTAGGACCTCAATACATTACAGATATGCTCACTGAATACAAACCGAACCCCTCAGATCTTTAGGATCAAATAAACTAGAAATTCCAAGGGTTCAGTCACAGCAGGGTAAATCGGCCTTCAGCTACTATGCCCCCTGCTGCTGGAATCAGCTCACAGAAATGATCAGGTGTGCTCCAACATTAGGCACATTCAAATCAAGACTTAATACACATCTGGTAGCTGTGCCTTTACTGTATGAGCACTGTGCTGCGCCCGACAGATCGCACTATTATGTCTTACCTTTCTTTTATAAACTGTTTTAACACATTTTAATCAGTTTTTAATTATTTTTTTATTCTTTGTTTTTATTCTCTTATACTTGTCTCTTTTATTCCGGTTTATGTAAAGCACTTTGAATTACCATTGTGTATGAAATGTGCTATATAAATAAACTTGCCTTGACTCAGTATTATTGTGTATAATCATGTCCACAAGACAGGATTTGCAAAGAAACTGGAATTAAAAGATCTGTTCCAACTCTCTGTGATCCATCTGCATTTCAAGAAGCAGTAAGTGCTACTCTGGATTTTTACAGCATTTTCAACTATACTTTTTGAGCTACGTAATTCATAAATTGCTGTAATCAGCACAGCTGCATGCTCTGTATGCGATATCTAGTGTATATATCTATTACACTCGCGCTACCAAGAACACTACTGACGCATTTTTTAAAATTACATTCCAAAGAGCTCCGTTATCACCACCACCATGGAAAACGAAACCGTATTCATGGTGAATGTCCTGCATCAGCATGGAATGGAACAGAGAATACCATTAGTAGAAAAGTAGCTACAAATTACACTGAATTTAATGTCGTTTCAGTGTCACCAATCAACAATAGTACATTATTTTCAGTGTTTGCATCTAAAGTGAAAAACAGCAGACAAAAAGACATGACACTATAGATGTTTAGTATCGGAAACACTGCATGATGTCGACGCTACACATCCAACCAAATAAATAAAGAGGTTAAAGCCAGCTTCACTGATGTCCCTCTGTAAACACAGGCCGCTGAGGAAATACTTTAAGGAACACGCGCAGATGGAAATGAGCACAGTGCTCAGGAATGGAGGATGTTTGACGCTTTTCCCTTATAACCCCCTTTCCCTTCATTCCTCCTCCTCCTTTTCTCCTTCTCTCCACAATGCTGGAGGAGCTGTTGTCACCTCCTGTCATTGTGCAGTAAGGCTGGAGTAAAGCAGGGCCTCCATAATACCCTCAGCTGCCCTTCAGTGACCCCAGATACCTCTGAACTCTCAGCGAGAGGAATCCCATGAGTGAGAATTTTTAGACAGAAATGGGAACACAGAGAATATATATACATATGGTCTGCAGGGTGTAGTCATGCTTTAACAACAATGCAGACCTCCCATGATTCCTGCACAACTACAGACATGGCGCCAACGAAGTGAGCTCTTCTACATGACTGACAGGAGCTGACAGTGAGAAGTGGTGGTTTACCACAGTCTGGACGTTCTTGACCTTTTGAAGACGTTGACTTTGAGAAACTAATCACAGCTGTCCTGAATAACCTGAAGCTAAGCTTGTACACTCTATTTTTGCTCTTTGCATTGTTTTTATATACAAATAATAAGTAACAATACTATAGTATAACAAATGTAAAAGATGGATGGATGGATGGATGGATGGATGGATGGATGGATGGATGGATGGATGGATGGATGGATGGATGGATGGATGGAACGATAGAGAACGGTAGAAATAATGATAAAACAATAGATGGATTGACAGACAGAGATAGATGGACAGACGCACAGTTACATGGATGGATGGATGGATGGATGGATGGATGGATGGATGGATGGATGGATGGATGGATGGATGGATGGATAGAACGTTAGAGAACGGTAGAAAGAATGATAAAACAATAGATGGAATGACAGACAGAGATGGACAGACAGACAGATAGATAGATAGATAGATAGATAGATAGATAGATAGATAGATAGATAGATAGATAGATAGATAGATAGATAGATAGATAGATAGATAGATAGATAGATAGATAGATAGATAGATAGATAGATAGATAGATAGATAGATAGATAGATAGATAGATAGATAGATAGATAGAATATTTAAATTCATATTTAATGTTTTAATCAGCCTTGCCTCCATATAAAAATTATTTGCAGGTCATTGTAATATTATAAAAAAATTATAAATAATAAATAATAAAAAACATTAAAAAAAATACCTCTGTGGTACTGTAAAAAATACCACATTAAGAAATCTTGAATATGATTTCGTTCGGTGTCAATTTGCAAGTAACACAAATGCCTTATTGTCTTCTTGAACAATCGGCTGAAGTTGGCATGACTTCAGCTCTGATGAGTCCAGGGAATGTTTCCATCTAAAATGCATATATCTTTCTGTAGCAAGTGCAAACAAGTTTTTTTAGGAAAGTCTCTGGCAAGCCAAAGTGTAAATTCCAGTCTATTCTATTACTATTGCTGTGTCTCCATCATGAAGAATGCATCAAGTTTTCATTGTTCGTTCTTACAGTACAGTACCTGCCGGAAAGCTTCACTTCAGTGCAATTCAATAGCAATCATTTCAATTCAAGTTCAGTTTTCAACTACAGATGTGTGATCTGACCAGTTCCAAACTCATCCAAAAAATTAAATAAATAAAAATTGGTTTCCTGAATTCAGCTGTTTGGAGTTTATTAATTCACTCCAAAACGAAAGTACTGACATCATTTACTCACCCTCAAGTCCTCAAATCCTAAATCACTCATTCATTTTCCTTCGGCTTAGTCCCTTATTTATCAGGGATCGCCACAGCGGAATGAAACGGCAACTATTCCAGCATGTTTGACATAGCAGATGCCCTTTCAGCCACAACCTATTACTGGGAAACATCCATACACTCATTCACACACACTCATACACTACGGCCGATTTAATTAATCCAATTTACCTATAGCGCATGTCTTTGACCTGTGGGGGAAACTGGAGCACTTGGAGGAAACCCACGCGAACACGGGGAGAACATTCAAACTCCACACAGAAATGCCAACTGGCCTCGCCAGGACTCGAACCAGCAACCTTCTTGCTGTGAGGAGTCAACGCTAACCACTGAGCCACCATGCCGCCCCAAATCCTAAATCATTATGGATTATTATTTTTGGTTCCAACTAGTGATATCAAATGATAAACTGCATACAAAATAAAAGTTAATGTTTACATAATATACATGTGTGCATTTATATATGCATAATATACACACCACACAGAGCAATAGGGCTGCACAATATTGAAAAAATCTGACAATATTTTATTTTGTTGCGATTTATATTGCAATATGAATACAATTTTGGCAGATGACTTGAATAGCTCTATTCAGAATATCTTGTATAGGAGTGAATCAAAAAATTAAAAGAATAGATCAATAATATAGAGCAAAGATAAAAGTGAAATAAGTAGTCAGATATTCAAGTACAGTAATACGATGCGACATTATCGTGATATTTTGCCTCCGATAATGATAGATCATGATATCAGTGATATATCACAAGAAAACAATCCACAATATATCATGATAAATAGATGGATAGATATAGATGATAGATGGATGGATGGATGGATGGATGGAACGATAGAGAACGGTAGAAATAATGATAAAACAATAGATGGAATGACAGACAGAGATGGATGGATAGACGGACAGATATTTAAGTATAGTAATACGATGCGGTATTATCGTGATATTTTGCCTCCGATAATGATAGATCACGATATCAGTGATATATCACAAGAAACACACCACATTTTTTTGTAAATTTTTTGAAATTTTTAAATAAAGAGGGAAAATGCATCAAAAAGATGCACAGTTGAAGTCAGAATTATTAAACCCCCTTTTATTTAATTTTTTTAATATTTCCCAAATGATCTTTGACAGAGCAAGGAAACTTTCACGGTATGTCTGATAATATTTTTTCTTCTGGAGGAAGTCTTATTTGTTTTATTTCGGCTAGAATAAAAGCAGTTTTCAATTTTTTAAAAAACATTTTAAGGTCAAATTTATTAGCTCCTTTAAGCTATATATTTTTTTCGATTGTCTACAGAACAAACCATCGTTATACAATAACTTGCCTAATAACCCTAACCTGCCTAGTTAACCTAACTAACCTAGTTAAGCCTTTAAATGTCACTTTAAGCTGTATAGAAGTGTCTTGAAAAATGTCTAGTAAAATATTATTTACTGTCATCATGGCAGTATTTAGAAATGAGTTATTAAAACTTATGTTTAGAAATGTGTTGAAAAAATCTTCTCTCCTTTAAACAGAAACTGGGGAAAAAAAACAGGGGGTTTTATAATTCTGACTTCAACTGTATTTCTTCTATTAACAGCACATATATTTCTTAAAATATATGCAACACTGATATACGTTCGATCCGTCATTACAAGAAGCGCCACCTCATGCATATCGCTATTTTGTTTCTATTATTGAATAATCAAATGTAATGTAAAAATGTAAACATTGTTCATTCTTCATTGCTGATCAACAACAATAATCCCAACTCCACATTGCAGGTGCTGCAATGTGACTATTGCGAATGCACACAATGCGATATCGATGCTAATACGATATATGGTGCAGCCCTGATGCAAATTCAACCATTTATTTTGGATGTGACTGATCACGCTTGATCATTTGACAGCACGAGCTCCAACAAAAAAATGCATACAATGTAATAATGTTTGACATTTTTCTTCATTACACCTTTGCCGTCGACATCCGGTTGTCGTCATTTGACATTTCAATTCGGGGACTTTTTTTTTTTGTTCCCCGATATCTGATGAATTCAGAGGGTTTTCACATGTAACTTTCTGTCACGCTACTGTCCCATGCATGCACACCGATGCAGCTCTAGATTAAAAGCCACACGTACCCCACAGAGCCAAAATCTGCACCAACTCACAGAGCCACAGCGAAAGATGTCTTTCATGTGTCTGTGGTACGGCTCAGCAGCACTGTTTCATTTCATCTTCAGCGCTTTCCTCCCTTTCCTTTCGCTCTTTCATTTTGACTGTGTGTATGTGTGTGTAAAAAAAAAAGAGCAAAGTGGCCCTCAATTCTGCTGCAGCTTGCACAATGCTAATGCGTGCACTACACACATTATGTAGAGCAGGTATCACCTACAAAACCACAAAACTTGTACCTCCCAACACTTCACCTGTACATACTGATATTTATCTCTTGGATACATTCTGAGAATCTGCTTCAGAGTTCACAAAAGTTGAATTTCGAGTCAAATGTACACGATTTCGAGTTAAAAACTAGCTGATGCGCCTTCAAAACCCACTCACTTTTGACCTGCTTGTGGATTTGAAGAACCGGTGGCCAGTACGCCTACAGTCGAAACTTATTGACTTGGATACAAATTAGTATCTGCTCAAGATAAGCTTGAACAAATATTTTGTGTGGCTTGAAATGGCCTGAAAACTCTGTCATATCATATGAATATATAGCTTGCATGTTTGTGCATGCATGTCTGTGTGTGTGTGTGTGTTAGTGGGAGAGGTGAAAGCCTATGCTGAACTTCAAAGCACGTAGAGGTAACAGGGTTCATGTGCTGTAAGTAGGACCCAGAGTTAAACATTTTTTAAAAGCCTGAGAACGAGGGGGAAGTGAAAAAACATGTTTGGCTTTCTTTCTTTTTTTTTAAATAACTTAATGAAAACCACATGAGTTCATTTATTAATTCGGGTGAGTAACTCCTAAAGCTGTTAATGGCATGAATGGATTTAAAACAGCGAAACTGCCAATGATATGAATGGTAAAGTGTGTGTTCCGTTACACTAGACGGGCGAGCTATAGTAGGGCTAAACACAAGATAGTATCACTGTACCACAGACATATAAATACATCTGTAGCTTTGGTGCAGCCTGCCAGGTCTCGAAAAAACAGAAAGTGTGTGCAATTTTTAAAAGATGTCAAAGAGGTTATGAGTTGCAAAATTTGACTCACATTGAATTCGACCTTTATGTTAATGTGAGCTTGACTACTTAAGGAGCATTAAGAACAGTGAGCATATTTAAAGACACGAGAGGGTTATAAAACCACATACTGGGTACCAAAACCTCATAAAATGAGCCTGAATAGTATTCTCATTATTTTGCTTTGACTCAAACATGGACTCCCATGACATGCTCCACAAACTTGGTGGCATGACCTTTAAAATTTTGACCTCTGAACCCTGAAAACATTTGAACTGCAGGGTAGCATTTTCACTTCAACCTTGTTGACTTCTAACAGCTACAGCCACAATCATGAAATAAAACTAACTAACTAACTACACTGTAAAAAATATTAGTAAATAATCAGTTTTTTATATTTGGTGATTCATGTTTTCTTCTACTTATTTATGCTTTTAAATTGGCGTTATGGGGTCTTGATCTTTCCTCATCAAAAAAAGATCAAAAAAGCTTTTGATGTTGGATAGTTTTAAAAGAGACTCTTGTTGACATTTGTAATAGTTTGAAGTGATATACTGTCTGTATTTGTGCTGTAAATAATGGTACAAATGGTAACAAACTGCCAATAATTTCAATTTCTTAAACAATATCTTGTCTCAAGCTACTAAAATGCCAATAAGAGTCACTTTCAACATCAGAAGTCACAACAGTAAATAAACAGAAAACACCATGTGAACCCCAAAATAGTGAACCTGTTAATTAACAGATATGTTTTACAGTGTAACTAACTCACCAACCAACCAACTAACTAACTAACTAACTAACCAACAAACTAACTCTGTAACCTATAAGAATGGTCTGAAAATAAGAGAATTGTAGATTTAATTCAGTAGTGATAGTGAACATAAAACTAAGTGGGCACTTGGTTAACCTAAAACTACAATGATGATGATCATTGAAATTGACAAATGCCAATCAGAATATTTTTGATACACTGTAAAACCTAAAAAGTTAAGGTAACTCAAACCATTTAAGGAAATCAATTGCAACAAACAAGTTTAAAAATTAATCCTAATGAGTACTGTGAACTTACTCCGTTTAAAATGAAGTAATGAAGTATATAATTAACTCATTAGCTTCAACACTGAGTTCAAAACTTTTTTCAAATGAGCAGAATTAACTTTCAGTAAATTTTGAGCTAACTACACTCATTTCATTTGATAAAGTTGACTGTTGGGTTTTACAGTGAAAAAATTCACAATGAGATTCACAGAGGGAGGGCAATTCAGCTAACAGAAGCCACAACCAACCAGGCAACTACATATCTTGTTGCTTATCATGGCTAGTCGATACAAAAACCTCTTTAGCATTTAGTGCATGTTTAGTGTAAGGGGGGAAAAGTATACACTAATATATAGCTATGTCACTGTCACATACAATACGTTGAATAGTCATATAAGCTACAGTTTGTGTGTAATTCACGATTAAACACTGGATTTTCTTTCTGATTTAAATATGTCATCATGTACAATCTGTCCAGCTGGCTTAGACAGATGAGGTTCTCACAACTGCAGGAATAATTTGTGGTGTCTTTCAAGCATAAGTCAGATTTTTTATTACTTTTTTTTATAAATTGCAGTATGACACAATTTTCCAGCAAAAGTGGATTTATGAATTTACAGCAGCCATGCAGTCACATAATTTCCAGCTATTACTGCAAATTTAAAACCTAATAAATTATTTGTTGAAGCTCGTTATGTCTAAAAATATGCACAAATATATATATTATATATATATTTATAAAATATGACTTTTTAAACTGACATATCTAGGTAAAGCAAAAACAAACCTGAACATATGTCCTGACTGAGCCAGCAAAAAAATAAATAAAAAAAAAAAACACTTCTTGCTGAGCCCTGTATTATAATTAGGGCTGCAAATATTGGAAAAAAAGAATAATTTTCCTGTGATATACATTGTGATATGAAATATTTCACCAGATGACTTGAATAAATCATTTTGTAAAGAATTAATTATTTGAGAATGGTTGGAGTGATTTTGTAGGAGAGTGGATATGAATAAATAATTACACAAAAAAATGCTGGCTTGTTGTCACAAACCCAACTATTGGGTTAAAAAGTCTCATTTAAGTTAATTGGAAAAAAAAATAAGGCGACATGGTGGCTCAGTGCTTTGCCTCACAGCAAAAAGGTCGCTGGTTCGAGTCCCGGCTGGGTCAGTTGGCATTTCTGTGTTGAGTTTGCATGTTCTCCCCGTGTTCATGAGGTTTTCCTCCGGGTACTGCGGTTTCCCCCCACAGTCTTAAAGACATGCGCTATAGGTGAATTGAATAAACTAAATTGGCTGTAGTGTACTCATGTGAATGAGAGTGTATGGATGTTTCCCAGTACTGGGTTGCAGCTGGAACGGCATCCGCTGTCTAAAACATATGCTGGATAAGTTGGCGGTTCATTCCGCTGTGGCGACCCTTGATGAATGGGGGAACTAAGCCGAAGGAAAATTAATGAATGAATGAATGAATAAAAAAATTAACCCAACACTAAGTTGTTCCATGTTTCTTACAATGTTGGGTTACAAAGACCAATCAGAATGTATGACTTCCGGGAAGTCTCAATTGTAATTGGATGCAAATATTAAAAAAGTGAATGTAAAATGACACTTCACAGTCTTCACTATATGAAGGAAATGTAACTAATATTTGTTAAAGCTACAAATGTTTTTGTTTCTTGCCTAACTCGTGCCTAAACTCACTTGATATGTTTAACAAACACAATGTTTAAACGTCGCAGTCAATCTACAAATTACATGCCTTCAAAACTGTGGCTCCTAGTTGGCTGTAATCATAGATGACATTGAAGATGTAGCGATGTGACTATTGTACATACTGTATGTGTACATTGCGATCTCCATGTTGAAACTATATATTGTGCAACCCTAATTATAATCCTATAACCATATGACAGTGAACACTAGCATCACGGCAAACCCCTGATTTAGCATTTTACTACGTTAATGGGACAGCCACCAACTGGAATCTACCAGTCCAGGACAGAAACAAAACTCTCTTTTAGTCTCAGGTATGCAGACAGTAAGATAAAGAACAGTCCAACCCCTACAAACATCCTACGAGTGACTGGAATGCTGAAACTATGATGTCACAGGTGGAGGAGTCCAGACAGTGTTTTGTCGTGGCGTGTTGAGCCCATGGCGGTGAGGAGGGGGGCCAACCACACCTTTCAGGTAAATGTGTCTCCCTGTAATGACAGGTAATCCTGTCGGTATTTTTAGCTCAGCAATGGGAGGAGGCCTTGACATGTGTGTGACGGTAAGGATTTGTGTTTCCATTTACGCACCGAACAAGCAACGAAACAAAAAGCGGCTTGTATGGAGGGGTGAATCAGAGACAGGAACAAGTGCTCTAGAGATAAATGACAGGCTGACAAAGACCCTTTCAACACTGAAACCGCTCTCTGTTTGCTCCACCTCACTCGTGGCGGCTTTCTTCTCCTGGACTCATGACAGCTGGCTTTAGTCATCAGGCACCTCAAAAGACCTCAAGAGCTTTACAAATGTGTCGTCCAATCACAAGACTCGTCACATACCTCCGCATGAGTGTTAGTATAATAGGTCACATGATGACTACTACTAATCAAAATGAGCACACTCGCATATCTAGATTAATTGCATAACTTAAAAACAGTAATTTTAACAGATTTGTTAAATTAAAGAGATCGTTCAGCCAAAACAATCTCAAACATGTATGATTTTTGTTCTTCTGTTAAACACAAAAGAAGATATTTAGAAGAATGCTGGTTGCTGGCACCCATCAACTTCTGTTTCTATGGGAGTCAATGGGTGCCAGGTATTAGCATTCTTCAAAATATCCTATTCTGTGTTTAACCTCAGCATGAGTGCTATTATAATAGGGCACAAGATGACTAGAACTAATCAAAATGAGCACACTCGCATATCTAGATTACTTGCATAACTTTAAAACAGTAATTTTACTAGATTCCTTAAAATGAAAAAGATCATTCACCCCAAAAAATCTCAAACATTTATGATTTTCTTTCTTCTGTTAAACACAAAAGAAGATATTTTGAAGAATGTTGGTTGCTGACACTCATCAACTTCTGTTTCTATGGGAGTCAACGGGTGCCAGGTATTAACATTCTTCAAAATATCTTCTTTTCTATTCAACCTCAGCATGAGTGTTATTATAATAGGGCATATGATGATTACAACTAATCAAAAAGAGCACACTCGCATATCTAGATTACTTGCATAACTTAGAAACAGTAACTTTAACAGATTTGTTAAAATAAAGAGATTGTTCACCTGAAAAATCTCAAACATTTATGATTTTCGTTCTTCTGTTAAACACGAAAGAAGATATTTTGAAGAATGCTGGTTGCTGACACTCATCAACTTCTGTTTCTATGGGAGTCAATGGGTGCCAGGTATTAGCATTCTTCAAAATATTTTCTTTTGTGTTCATGAAAAAAAAACCCTCAAACAGGTTTTAAACAAGTGAGTAAATGATGACTGAATTTATATCTTTGAGTGAATTATAGCTTTAATAACATTAATGAACTAACAATGCAAAAAAGTTCTTAAGGCTGTGTTTACTCTTTTCGTTTAAAAATAGCATTTTAGAATGAAAAATGTCTTTGTCCAGACTGGTGTTTTACTGCGTTTCAGAGAAGTGGTTTCAGTTAGCACTTTAAAGCCTAAAAAGTATAATATATTATTATTCATACTTACTGGTTATAACCACAGTCTACTGGTTGTGTGATGGTCATGGACCAACTCTGACTAGTCATGCGTCCCTTTTTAGAGTCTTGTGTTTCAGACTTTCTAAACTAAAAATGGCAGTTCCACAATAGCAGCTCCAAACTTAAACAGGGTTTTTTTTTAGCATTTCAAAAGTGCTCTGTTTTCACAGGTTAAAGATTTCAGAGTAGCATGGATGCCATGCATAATAAAATCAAATAATATAAGCAAAAGTAGTTCACATCCAGAATGATTGGTTACCATTGGGGTTGGGTCGATAGACAATACCATCGTCAATGGCCGACAGACATCACGATGCTGATCCGGCAGCGCAATCCTCGGCCCATCCCCCGTCGCAGCAGCAACCCACAAATACACACGGCCCCGTTTACACTAATACGCCTTAGCTTAAAAATGGCATTTTAGAACGAAAACAATCCACATCCACACTGGCATTTCATCTAGCCTTTCTGAAAAGCCCTCCTTTCACACTATACCACTGAAAATGCACATCACGTGACCACACACACACAAACACACACACACACACACACACACTCTTTCATGCGCTGCAGTGTCTGAGCTTCAGCAGTCAGCGGGTGCTTTTTAGCACAAAACCCCAGAGAGCAGTGCACGTCGGACAGTTTATCAAGGATGTACAGCTGGATCACATCTCCCTATAGGTGTTAAACGTGATATTTCATTAATCTTGTCTCTATCTAACGACTCTTCTGTCTTTTGAATTTATCAGGTAACGTGTCGCAGTGTCAGTACACTGCTTTAATCATTCTCCTTCACGCTTGTACTTAGTAATTTTAGCAAAAACCTCAGATACTGTTGGTTGGTTGCTGTTGGTTGTGCACCTTTTTACCAACCAAGTTTGTCGACGCCATTATAACGACACAGATCACTCTTCCTATTAATGCCAGAGTCCTGCGGAAAAAGTGATTGACAGATGGTAATTTGTTTGTAACTTATCTCTATTTATAATTTGGTTACGGGTAAAACAAAGACAATGCGGGTCAGGTATATTTGAAATGGTAGGCTACAAATAATTAATTAGTTATGAATTAATTATTCATAAATAATTCATTCACCATCGTCTATCACAATGTTTTACATTAGACATTGTACGATGCCTAATTGGTCAACATCACTCAATCTTAATTACCATTGACTTTCACTTACACTTAATAGTCACCATTGACATCTGTAATCTTTTTATTCCCTACTATGGAAGTCAATGGTGACCATCAACTGTTTGAATACCCAAAATTAAAAAAATAAATAAAAAAAAAAAAAAAAATATATATATATATATATATATATATATATATATATATATATATATATATATATATATATATATATATATATATATATATATATATATATATATATTTGTTTTGAAACTCATACAGTTAACAAGTGGATATTAATGTGTAAATAATGACAGAATTTTAATTGGAAGTAAACTACTCCTTTAATTTAGCATTTATAAAAATCAATAATAATTAAATAATATTTAATAACATATAATATTTAATATCTATTACTGTGCAAACTAAAGGTCCGTCTTTTCATTATATTTCATCATACAAATGGTGTTTTTGAATGCTGTTTGAAGACTGACAGCATCAGCACAAAAAAAACAAAGAAAGCTCAAAGTCAAACGGGTTTGAAATGACTTCTTTTTTTTACATAAGCAAGTGATTTAAGTGAGTCATTTAACCATCTCTCTACGTCAGAGTGACGACAGACCGACAAACCGCAACCATTTCTGTCAAGGATATTAAACAACGATTAAAATGAACTGGCATCACCACATGCGCAGCTGATACTGGGTTGTTACGCATTCTTCTGTACGCTGTGAGTTTGGGTCCCTCCTCCTTCGCGCCTCAAATTCCATAACAAACCGCATGTCATTCATTTGCTTTGAGAGGGAATCCGCATTTGCGCTTTGAAGGGCTAATTTACAGTCTTATATTATGCCGCACCTTTTTCAGAGGCCTACATATGGGGGGGAAAAGTTAAAGTTGCCTAAATGTACTACACATAAAATTAGCAGGTCAAAAAAACATCAGTAAAACATTCAGCTCCAAGTTTTAAAGTGGGCTGGACAGTCGGGTCTTGGATGCAGGCCCATCCAAGACCCACTGTAAAGAAACTTGACTGCTTAAAGGCTTGGAACTACTTGAGGGTGAGTAAACAGTGAGTAAATTTTCAACTTTCCCTTTAACAAAAAACATGACTTAAAGACATGTAGAAATAACCGCTTAATATACAACTGCACATACAGATACACACAGAAAAATCTTGATTTTGTTAGATTTGTACTTGAAATAATAAAAGATTAATTCAAGTCTTAAGGTCTCATATGCAAGTTTAAGCAATTTTACAGGGAATGAAGATGAACTGATTAAGATGCTCTTGTTTGTAGAAGATCACTATCAGGAACTTGCTCTTTTAAGCCAACAACTGCACTTTTTTCTGTTTCAAGCACGCAGTTTTTACTTTTTTTACATGCATTTTTTACTTCTCTTTGCTATTTGGGCTTATTGGAACCTAATTAGAATAAAAATCTAAGTATCATCTTTTGATATGATGTACTTTTAGAGAAAAATGATGTCCATATATGTGGACTCGTGGTCCGAATTTACATAAAACACTTTTTTCCCAATTTTTTTTATGTATATTTAACAGATTTTTTTTAAACATGCTTTGACTATCAGAGAGTAAAAACAACATTTTTTCGCATTTTGGACAGTTAAAAATAGGTTTTAGGACATTTCATATGCAGCAAAACAGTTGCAGGATGACACTGTATGTCTGTAACAAAAACATTCAAAGTATTTTAAATATCCACTTAAGAGCTAAAAATGTGCTGTCCACGTATGTGGACACTCGGGCCCTAGGAGGTTAAAGTTAACTATAGAACTAACGAAGAATTTCATTTTTACATTAAAAGTGGGATATCCCAATAGTATTTATCCATGCAATGCACATAAAATGGTACATGCAGTGCAACTTTTAATGACACTTCAACTTGAGGAAAAGTTGGTTTTATATCCACACATTCGTTCATTTTTGAACAGTGACAATCGTGGCATGCTCAATATATTGTTTACATCCACAATACTTTAAATATTTTGGGTCTAAAGTTGCTTGTAAGAATGACTTTGAAACAACATTAGCATGTTTTAATTGACTGTAAACAATGTGTACTAGGCAGTCATTGGTTAATAAAATGATTCCACTATTCAGAATTTGCAAATAATACTTCCCCAGTACTGGATTGCGGCTGGAAGGGCATCCCCTGCATAAAACATGTCGGAATAGTTGGCGGTTCATTCCGCTGTGGTGACCCTTGATAAATAAGGAACTAAGTCCGAAGGAAAATTAATAAATTAAATAATACATTTCTGAAATGATATTATTAAGGTGGAAGTCTGAATGTGCAAATATAAAACCAACTTTACCTCAATTTCTACTTATTGAGGTAAAGTTGGTTTTATATTCACACATTCAGACTTTCTCCTTAATATTATAATTTCAGAAAAGCATTCTTTGCAAATTGCAAATAGAGAAATCATATTAACAGCCAAAGACTATCAAAGCACAACATTGTTCACAGTCAATTAAATAGTGCTAATGTTGTTTTGATACTTGCATGCTATTTTTGACTGAATATTCAAAGCAGCATGGTAAAAAATATGGGGGCCGTGTCACAAGTTGTCACTGAACGAATGTGTGAATATAAAACCAACTTTACCTCAATATTCAACTTGGCCTGTGAGAGCCATTACCTTCCAGCCGGCTGAGCTGTTGCTGTCTCCCTTGTCTTTGAAGTAAGGCACGCTCTTCACCATCCACTCGTAGATCTGCGACAGGGTGAGCCGCTTCTCAGGGGAGCTCTCGATCGCCTTGGTGATGAGATCAGCATATGACATATTCCCCCATGCGTTTCTACGAGACGAGCTGCTCTTCCTCTGGGCCGCTGCGGGGCTGGAGCCGCTGGCCGGGGCGGGGAGCGGCGGCACCTGTTGCGGGTGCGTCAGCTGGGGATTCGGCTGCTGGGGATGCTGTTGCTGGGGATGCGCGCAGTTGTCCTGGCAGTGGAAGTCGTTCAAAAGCACGGGCTTCTCGTCAGGGTAGTCCTCGGTCTCTTCTAGTAAACTTAGGCTGTTGATAAAGTCCACGATGCCTTGCTCCGGTTTGACGGACGGCGCCGGGGAGGACGTGTTCGAGTTGCCCGGCTGCTCGCTGAACTCTGGTCGGTGCAGCGGCCAGGTGCATGAGCGCGGCCGAGAGAGAGGCTCAAAATCCGGGTCGATGTCAACCAGCTGTTGCTGCGGTTCTGCCATCACCAAAAAAAAAAAAAATCAAAGCCAAATCAGCTGAGTGTCCTTAAACTAATGATAAGTTCAGGTTTTAGTGTAGTTTATTAACACTAATAGTAATAATCGCACATGATCGGATCTGACTTGCAACTCAAAAGATGAGTGACTGGTTTCATGCCTACCGCGGTTTTCAATGAAATGCCAGTTATGAAGCGCGCTCAGGGTGCAGCGTGTTTTAGAGTACAGTGATCTGGCCACGCCCACGCCCAGAGTGACGTACGAGAGAGCCAATCACAAGCGCCCATTCAAAAGGTAAACAGAGATTACGTTTGCATAACCCACGCTATACTCTAGTTTATCCTTGTTATGGCAAGCTCTTTTAACATTTTTTCTCTTGTTAAAATTAATTTTATTACTCTCTTTACCAGTAAGCCATTAAAAGTGATTAGTACGAGGACAAATACAAATAGTAGGCTAGTTTCAGTTTCATCAGCAGGCTAAAGATGTAATTTGTTCATTATAAACAATCAAGCGCTGCAGATTTGTGATTTGCGCATTGATTGTTTGAGATCTTTAAAGCAGTATGAATTCTGATTGGCTGTCAGTATAATTAGTTTATTAGAATATTCTGATTCAATTAATATAATAGCCTACTATTTATGTAATAATTGTGCTGTAAGCTTTGTTATTGTTTTATAACTACTTTATATATGCTTTGTGTATCTTTATCATTACTGTGTCTTTATCATTCTTTTTATAGTTGCTGTCCTTAGTGTGAATGGCGGCATAAGTTAATAAGACGTCAGTCACCACTACTGTACTGTACACTTCCAGTTGTAACTAGATGCATTTCTTAAAGGGGTAGTTCACCCAAACAAAATGAAAATTTACTCATTATTTACTTGCCATCAAGTGGTTCTAAACCTTTAATCGTTTCTTTCTTGTAGAACACTAAAGTAGATATTTTGAAGAAAGCTGAAAACCATTGACTTTCACAGGGAAAACAAATATGGAAGTCAATGAATATAGGTTTTCAGCTTTCTTCCAAAAAAAAAAAAATCTATATTGTGTTCAAAAGAAGAAAGAATGTCAAACAGGTTTAGTGAAGTGTAAGTAAATGATGACAGAATTTTCAGTTTTCAGTGAATTATCCCTTTAACTCAATAGTTTAGAAGTAAATAGTTCATGATAGATTTGCAAATCATACCATTACCACCAGTGGGATAGCCTATTTGTAGGCTATTCCATTATTTGAATAGCCTAACTAACTCAATCAATATTTAAGCACTAACTCTACCTACCGGAAAGCTTTTGGTGAAATTAAAATTAATTTATATGAGTAACAAATATAGATATTGGCTAAAATGGCTTGCCTTACTTTCAGTTAAATGAGATTTACAGAGGATTATGACTGCCAGGAAAGAATTTGACCACACAGTTTAGCTTTCTATTCACCTTTTTAGTTGTCTAATATCAAATAATCACCAGTTTAATATATTTTGTTAATAGGCTTTAAAAAGCGGCCCTTTTATCAAGATTTAAGAGGTCGAGTGCGCTTGGATTTAGAAACCATTTGGCACTTAATCTGCCTGTCAAACAGTCTATATATCTTGTTGGACCCGGCGTCCTTAGTTTGTACTATGATTTTTTTTTTTTTTTTTTTTTTTTTTTTTTTTTTTTTCAGCGCCATCTTGCGTTATTTATTTTATACAGTTTGAACAATGAGCGAGTCGGCACGGAATTTAGTTGCTGCGATTTTGGGCAATAACGATTTAATTAACACCTTGGCCAATGCATGCACGGGTCAAAATTCTGCCAGCCGCACACAACATCGTTCCACCGATGATGAAGTTCATTCACTTTTTCATCGCGGACGAGTAAATGCGATGAACTTCACAGGACAGGACGTTCATCAGGCGAATATTATTTTTTTTTTTTTTTTTTTTTTTTTTTTTTTCACCAATATGGCATCTTTAATGTGCCTTCACCTGTCCTTTTTTTTTTTTTTTTTTTTTTTTTTTTTTTTTGTGTTTTAGCAATACAAACATATTAACCATAACAATGGATGACATCCAGTACAATAATGACAAGTGAAATTAATAGTAGTAATAAAAAATAATAAAATAAGATAAAAAAAAAAAAAAAAAAAGAAATAAAAAGTACAGAGGCAAATTATCAAATTAAATAATATTTACAAAGTCCTTATAAGTTTTCACAATTTTAACACTTTTTTTGCTGTAAACATTTTGTAAAGTAGTAATTAAACGATTTAAGTCACAAAGAAAATCCTGTAACTTGGGTAATGATGAAGAAAATTTACATTTGTGAATATAATATTTACCCAATAACATAAATAAATTGCCTAAAAATTCTATGTTATGTTTGTCATGAGAAAAATAACAAATTATATCACATATGGAAAACTCAATGTTAAACTTACATTTTGATGAAAAATAGACAGATAAATCAGACCAAAACACATTAACATGTGGGCATTTGACAAAAAGATGATCAATCGATTCTAGGCTTGAGTTACAGAAGACACAATTTGAGATAGGATTACCGAATTTAGATACAATCTCATTTGTGGGGTAGATATTATGTAACACTTTTAAATGTAATTCTTTAATTTTGTTGGGAACACAAAATTTGTAAGGTAAGAGCCAAGCTTTTTTCCAATTAATTTTATCTATTAGAGAATTCCAAAGAAACTTTCCCCTCGGAGTGATTCTCTTCTTTGACTGAAACACATTTCTTATATTTTTATTACTACATTTTAGGTCGTAAATGCATTTGTCTTCAACTAAAAATTTTGGTTCTTTTTTAACAATCACTTCAAATGACAAGTGGCATTTCATTAAATGAGCAAGGCCATTAGGTATGGCCTTAATCAAAGTATGAAATTCTTTATGAATAACAGGAAAATTATATTTAACCATAAAATCACCATAAGAATAGAAGTTCCCTTGTGGATCAAGTAAATCACAAAGATAATTAATATCTTTTTCATGCCAATTCTTATAAAAAATCGATTTATTCTTTACTAAGATGCTTTCGTTGTTCCATAGCTTCACTTTGTGCGGGGAGAAATTGTGGACGAAACATAATTTCCATGCCAAAAGTGCCTGTTCATGAAATTTAGAGAGTTTTATAGGGAGTTTGGATGGAGAAAAGCTACAAGTTAACAAAAATTTGAGACCTCCAATCTTTTTATAAATATTATGTGGGATAAAGTACCAAATCGAATCTGGGGAATTAACACAGTTTTTAATCCAATTTACCTTGAAAGTGTAATTGATGTCAAAAAAAATCAATCATGTCAAAACCACCATCAGCTTTCTTACCACAGAGAACGTGTTTCTTCAGATGCTGGTGTTTGTTTTTCCAAAAAAAATTAAACAATAAACTATTAATTTTTTTGCATGTATTGTCATGAACAAATAAAGAAAAAGAAGGATAAATAATATGAGACAACCCTTCAGCTTTTAATAAGAGAACTCTACCAAGGCAGGTTAAATCTCTCTGAAGCCAATTGTTAAGTATTTGTTTTGCTTTTTTAATTTTAGGGAGGAAATTTAGCTCTTGTCGTGAAGAACTGTTTTTAGAAATATGAATACCAAGATATTTAATATTTTCTTTAATAGGAATATCATTTACTGCCGTTGTATGATTATCATATAAACAAAGAATTTCACATTTAGGAATATTTAATCTCAGACCAGAGGCCACTGAAAAGGTATTAATGATTTCAAGGATTCTAGTAACCTGATTTATGTTTTCTAAAAACAGGGTTGTATCGTCCGCGAGTTGAGAGATTCTAATCTGACGATCAAATATGGTCAAACCTTTAATATCAGGATCATTTCTAATCTTTAAAGAAAGTAATTCCACCACTAATAAAAACAAAAAGGGTGAGATACCACAACCTTGTCTAACCCCTCTATTTATAGGAAATCTATTAGAAGTGTTAAATTTTAAAAGAACTGAACTGTTACTATCCTTATATATCATTTTGACCATTTTTATGAATTTCTCTCCAAACCCAAACAATTCTAGGACGGAAAATAAAAATTTATGTTCGATAGTGTCAAATGCTTTGTAGAAATCTAAGAATAATATAATTGCATCAGATTTAATGTGGTGTGCATAATCTATGAGGTCCAAAATTAGCCGGATATTACAACTTATATGTCTTTTAGGCATAAATCCAGTTTGAGTTTCATTAATTATTTCCGCTAATCCAGATTTCAATCTTTTTGCAAGAGCTAATGATAAAATTTTGTAATCTAGATTTAGCAAGGTGATTGGTCTCCAGTTATCAAGGGATAGAAGATCTTTACCTGGTTTAGGTATTAAGGTTATAATACCCTGTTTCATAGACGTACCTAGTTCCTCTTTACTAATACATTCATTATACATTCTAAATAAAGGTGTCTTGATCAGATCCCAAAAGCATGCATAAAACTCAATAGTTAGCCCATCTGAGCCTGGGGATTTACCCTTCTTCATAGACAGCATTGCTTTGGTAAGTTCGTCTAAAGAAAGTTCGTTATCACAAGTTTTTTTGAATTCATTGGAAATTACCGGAGTTGAAGGTTTGATTTCCTGTATAAACGAATTTGCTAATTTATCATTATATTCAGAACAGTATAATTTGTTATAAAAGGAATATACAAATTTATTAATTTGACTGGGATTTTTATTTATATTGCCATCAATTGTTAAAGCCGAAATACAATTTCTTTTGATATTTCTTTTTTCCAATGCAAAGAAATAACTGGTATTTTTCTCTCCCATTTCTAACCATTTAGCCCGAGATCTTATAAATGCACCCTTTGCTAGATTTAGATAACATTCATCCATTTCATTTCTCAATTTAGATAAATAGGTTTCTTCCTCTGTGTTAAGGGATTCTTTAGATAATAGCTTGTCAAGCTCACTGATAATTTCTTGACATCTTTTAGAATTTTCTGCTTTAAGTTCTTTCCCTCGATGCATAGCTAATTGTCTAACTTTGAATTTAAAAAATTCCCATCTTTGAATATAGCTCATGGATTCATCTTCCAAAATAGAAGCAGTATTTTTAATGGAGTCTATGAATTTTTTATCTGATAATAACCTGTTATTAAATTTCCAATAGCCTCTGATTCTTTTGTAATTATCTATATTTCCCTTTAAAGAAATTGAGATTAATCTATGATCTGATAAAGGTGCATATCTAATTGAGGTGTCTGATACAAACTGCACTGCATTAGTAGATAAAAGCCAGAAATCAATTCGTGATTTACGTGTAAGAGCATTATTTGTCCATGTATATTCTTTTTGGTATGGGTGTAAAAAACGCCAGACGTCAGTAATCTGTAAATTATCACACAGCAAATCAAAAACTTTGGATGTACTGTTCTTTGGAGGGAACCTATCAATGGATTCATTCGGAGCTTCATTAAAATCACCTCCAATCAGTAAATAAGCATTTGTGTATTTTTTTTGTAGGTCTACTAACAACAAACTAATTTTTTTAAACATGCCTACATTTAACAAGTTATTATTATGTCCATAAACATTGCAAATGATAAATTTCGTATTGTCCAAATTTAAAATCATTATAATCCATCTCCCTTCTCCAGAATACCGGGTTTCCACAATTTCTCCCTTGAACTTATTTAAGAAAATAGCGACCCCGGCAGAATGATTTGTTCCGTGACAAAAGTATGCCGAATCTCCCCACTGCGATTTCCAAAACTTCACAACATCATCACAGGAATGCGTTTCTTGAAATATAATAATCTGAGCTTCTCTTTGTTTAATGAAAAGAAAAAGTGCCTTTCTTTTATCAATATCTCTTAGGCCTCTGACATTAAGCGAAATAAAATCTATTTTCTCGAAATTAAATTCTGTCATCCAAAAATAAAAATAAAACGTAGAACAGTGAACAAGACCTCCTAAATAAACTAATCTAAGTTACTTTTTTACAATGCAAATTAGACTCACCGGGAACGCTTACATGCAACAAAATGTCAACAGATATTCAAAATACTATGTAAAATATTAGGGTAATGAATTGTCCAAAGAGAACATCAAAAAAAAGTGTCCATGTTTTCAAAATGTCTTCTTTTTTATAAATATTTACAAGACATCAATGTTAACTTTTTTTCCTTCGATGTAAGCAAAGGCGCCGACAAATGACGCTCTCTTGCCTTCTTCTCTGGCTTTCTTAACCAAAGGCCAGGCCTTGGCCCTCGCCGCTCTTTCCTCGGGCGACAGGTCTTCTTTTAAACGGAGATGGGCTTCCTCCAGGAATTTCGAGCCTCTTGCATCCCTCCATATGATATCGCGAAAGTGACGCATGCTGAATTGAATGATTATGCCTCTCGGCGAGTTGTCGTTTTTCCTTTTTCCAATTCTGTGCACCGAATCCACCACCTCCGACAATTTCTCAGCGATTTGGGGAGAAATTTTGCCAAGGACTTTGATCGCAAGATCCCGGGTGATTTCTAGATCTTCTTCCTTCAAACCTTGGAGTCTTAAGCCCCATCTTCTTCGATAACTGTTTGCCTCCAGCACTTGAAGTTTAAGCTGTTTATTTTCTTCACTCAAGTCAGCAGTTTTTTTCTCCAGTGTTAAGATTCTCTCATTATGATTTGAGGTATCTTTAATGAGCTTCTCCACTGATTCGTTTAAAAAGGTAATGGCATGATCAGTGTTTCTCACCGTTGTCTCCATAGATGAAACCTTTTCAAAGATAGTCTCACATTTTGCGGAGAGAGACTGAATAGCGGCCATAACCTTGTTAATGTCGCAATCAGGTGGAACGTCGTTGATTCGTCGTGTTTTTGGCGCTGGGGTGCATGGAAGTGGAGTTGCCAGAGAAATCTCTGGATCAACATTATCAGCAGAATCACTATTTACACCCGTCAGCATTGCATCATCAGGATACAGAGCAAATAGTTGGGATGGCAAAGTTTTTCCATTTTTCTCCATGTTCGCCTCAAAGTGTTTCCCTTTGCGTTTGCCCATATGACCGAGTTTTCAAACAAACCAGTGTTAAACCCTAAAACTTCATTGACATAAAATAAAACGAAAATGTATTTTTTTCTTCACTTATTGCATGTAAAACACGATGAAGTCTGAGGATTAAAGTCGCAGCACGTCTGCATAGAACAGCGCCATCTTGGCCCCCCCTAGTTTGTACTATGATGCTTTATGTTTTAAGCATACAGTGACGTGTGTGGCGAAGAAATGTTAGTATTTGTGCTGACAAAATTATGCTCACTAGAGGGAGACATTAGACATTAAATTCAGTGACACCAAGACCAAAACGGTGTAAATAAAACCTACTAGTTTTAAGGTAGAAATACTATAGTTTTTTTTTTAGCCTTAAACTTGAAAAACATATATTTCTCACTATTTGCACCTGAATTTGAAAATGGGTTGGTCATGTCTTATTACTTATAACGTTTCCTATTTTTTCTTACCTTTTATGTAATGTTGTTGGCCTTATGTTCATTGTTATAAAAATTTCAATAATAATAATAATACAAAAACAAGATCAGAAGTGAACCACTATTTTTTTAAGTGAGACAATAGCCCCTTTCTCACATACAGACCTTTCCGGAAAATTACTGGCAATGAAAATACCAGTAAATTAGTTCTGGCAATTTTCCGGAAAGAGAAGTTGTAACATTACCGGTAATTTGCCGGAATGCTGCACTGTGTGAACGCAGAAGGAAAATTGCCGGAAAGAGCGCGTTCACGTCTAGAACGCGCTGATGTGAGACGTCTACATTAGCCAATCAGAACACTTAGACGCATTCACATCTGCACTGTTTATGAAAATAAAAGCCTTTGAATATTTTTCCAGACACATTTATCTGCTAGATGTAAGTCAGATAAAGTTTCTATGTTCCTTCTTAATGCCAACGTTGTAAATAATTATCCACAAACGCTGTTTGTCTACCTTCAAGCTTTGCTTCAGCTGCTTGACACGTGTGCATGTGAAGGAGCCGATGAGTGCCAGCACACATACATATTATGAACATCTCGACATGTGAAAGTGTTACTCCATATGTTTTCATATAAGTTGTTCACAATAATTATCCATCCACATAATTTGTACTGTGGTCAAATGTGTAAACATTTAGCTGATGTTCGCGTTTCTGTTTTTGGATGACTCACAAAGCAGCTGCATGAAAGCTATAAAATAAAAGTGAAATCATCAACAAAAGTTCGACCCCTTCTATGTTTACAAATACAAGCGCAGCCGTTTAGGTAATTTCTGGTGAATGATGTCAGAATTTACCGGTATTTTGGAATGGATGTGTGAATGGTCTTTTCCGGAACACCTTTTTTATGAATGTACCGTTAAAGTTGTTTCGGAAATTTTCCGAATATTTACCGGTATCACTGTGTGAAACGGGCATTTTTTAGCATTTTAAAATACACTTTCAGAAAGTATGAAGGTTTTATTTGATGTCACAAGGTTACATAATGGTTACAAACAGGAATCTCATAATGACTGATGTATAATTAATATTAATGTCAAAATATTATAATATATTAATAACATTTAGCTATTTTAAATAATTCTGTGCTTTTTAAACTAATAAAAATTGAAAGCACCAACCCACTAAATACACTCCTACGTAGGCTACAGTATCCATTTTCTTCTTTTAATTTCGAACTGACACTCATGACTTTTATTTTGAAAACAATATGACGTGGACTACCCGGTAGTAAAATCATTTCTTAAGCTTGTGCCTGTTTTTACATTGCTTGAAAATCCTCCGCAGGTATTCAGTAGCCGTAAGAAGAACTAGCCCACGTTTGCTTGTAAACAGCATATTACAAAAGGCGCATGCATCGCTGCAGATCGCTAGTGAAGAAGACGGGATTGTAACGTTATATTGATGTGGAATTGGACCAGGTGTTAGAATTCAAAAGCAGTCCAATCCAGCACAAGGTGTCGGGATGAGCTTCTTCAGTTTCGGACAAAGTGCTGAGATTGACATAGTTCTGAATGATGCCGAGACGAGAAAAAAGGCCGAGCACAAACAGAGGACGGGAAAAAGGACAAATACTTTCTGTTTTACGACGGAGAGACAGTCTCAGGGAAAGTAAACGTAACACTGAAGACCCCAGGAAAAAGGCTCGAGCATCAGGGCATCAAAATAGAGTTTATCGGGCAAATCGGTAAGTACGAGCGATGCTTGTGACGTATGTGTTTTTTAATGTGACCGCGCGATACATTTCAAGATTTGCATCAGTGTTCGTTTGCAGGTATGTTGTCAAATTTGGTTTATTAAGTAACTTAGGATTCGGGCTGAAGCATCGAACATGCAGAAGTGTCACATTTCATTCAGTTAGTCTCGTGACATATGACACATTAACGATGTTTGATTCGTGAATGAATCGTTCTTTTAAGTTCGTTAGTTTCAGTGAATCGAACGAACCGGTTATGAATTCCTCACGAATAAGACAGACTCGTTAACAAATAACAAGAGATATGTTTTCTGAATTCATCCCACTGTTGATTTCCAAACTAGTCGAGCACTAGTGAGTGAGGTGAAAAGTTTAATAGTCGAATAGTACAAATGAGAACATGAGATGTTTGTCTATGATTTGATTACATTATCTAAACACATACGTAGTTGGAATTAGTACCGTTTTATTACGAATTATGTTCTGACTATGCAACAAACTGAAGTGGGACAAGTTAATTAAGAATAAGCACACTTTATGTACAAATAAAGCATAATGAACAGATATGCACTACCGCTACATATTAACGATTCACTGAGTCGTTTATAACCTGTTCTTTGAGACGAAATGTTCAAAAGAATCGGTTCTCTTAGATGAGTCTACTCCCTAGTAAATCTCTAGTAAAGTCAAAAAGATAGTAAAATAGGTTCTAGTCACAACTTATAGTGTAAATCCTGTTTTATTTTAAATAATGAACAGTTTTACTAAAGCTTATTACTCTCTGTCCTAAGTTATTAAAAGTCATACATAATATCACCAAGAAATGTGAAAAAAAAAATTATATGTAAAATCATTCCTCCCACTACACTTAGTCTTGTTAAATTCTTAAGATCTTTATAGTTTTATTAATTGTACCTGTAAAAGGAAAGTTTTAATAAAAAAATATCACCCTCATGTTTTTCCGAATGTCAAAGCGTTAAAAGAACTGATCTCAATTGAAAGAACGCAACAAAATATGCAAACGTATTAAGAAATCATGTCAAAACTTGTGCATGTACTAATGTTGTTCTCTCATGTAACTTATTTCCCCCTAGAGTTGTACTACGACAGAGGAAACCATCATGAGTTTGTCTCTCTGGTAAAGGATTTAGCTCGGCCTGGAGAAATGGCTCAGTCTCAGACTTTTGATTTTGAGTTCACGCATGTGGAGAAACCGTATGAGTCCTACACAGGCCAGAATGTAAAACTACGGTATGTGCTCCTGACATTGTGTAGTTCAGTAGACTGTATTTGTGAGTTCCCACTAGGCATGCACAATAGGCCATTTCAGCATTGATATTGAAATGCGTGCTATAAAAAATAATTATGTTTATTTACTGTGCTTTTTAAGGCCTGTGAATTTGTGAGTATTTTAAGAGTTACTGTAAGAGACTTTTACCATTTATACAATGAAGTCTATACAGTGTTGTTTTGCATTTGATTATTCTATTCGATACCTGAATACTGTTCCCAAGAAATCCATAAAACTCTGTTTATTTTATTTGTATATTTATTCTATTGTTTTTGTTTTAGCTTGAAATCTTTTTAATTATACTTTATACATGACACAATGCTCTACAAAGTCATCCCAATCAGTCTAAATGAATGAATGTAAATCTAAATATCCCACATTATTTTCTACACTTGGTTGATGCATAAAGTCCTTTATAAATCTGTGTGTTTCAGCTATTTCCTGCGGGCGACCGTCAGCCGGAGACTGAATGACATCTGCAAAGAGATGGACATCGTTGTGCACACACTCAGCACATATCCAGAGCTTAACTCCTCCATTAAGATGGAGGTGGGAATTGAGGACTGTCTGCACATCGAGTTTGAGTACAACAAGTCCAAGTAAGGATTGGTGGTTTTTATTGCTTGGATCATTAAATTAATGTATTAAAAATTTATTAAGCCAACCACTGACAGGGTTCATACGGGTGCTGGAAATCCTTAAAACATGCTTGAAATTGAATATGGCTGTTTAAAGAGTTGATATAATTTTGGATAAAGTGCTTGAAAATGTAATTTAAGGTCCCGGTGTAAGTGAAATAGGGATCAGGCTTTTGCTGTCATTTGAGCCTTTTTAATGTTGAGGGGTTTGCCTTCTGTTTTAATTGTTATGTATGTGATGTAGGACTTATTTTAATTAGTATTGATTGTGTTCAGCACTTTAGGCAATGATGTGTTGTAAAAAATGTGCTATATAAATAAACTAACTAATTGTGTTGGTTTTAAAATTTATGTTGCTACATAGGCAATAATAATAATAATAAATTATAATTAACCGTCTTTTTTATCTGCACCCTTTGCTTAAACAGTGGGAGTAGACAAAATGTTTGGATCTTACTGCTTCATGAGTGAACAATGCATGAAATTAAAATAAATATAAACTTAAGATGAAAGATGACACATTTAAATGTGAATAATTGACATTATAAGAGAGTAAATTACAGTATTTTAATGTGAAGCTTAGAGCAAACATGCCATATAAAGTCCTTAGATTACTATACTGTTGATTATAATTTATTTATCATTGTTATTATAACAAATAGCATTTAATATATGATTAATATCTAGACGTACAGTTGAAGTCAAAATGATTAGCCCTCCTGTGAATGGTTTTATTTTTCAAATATTTCCTAAATAATGTTTAACAGAGCAAAACAATTTTCACAGTATTTCCTATAATATTTTTTCTTCTGGAGAAAGTCTAATTTGTTTAATTTCGGCTAGAATAAAAGCAGTTTTAAATTTTTCAAAAACTATTTTAAGGTCAGTATTATTAGCCGCCTTAAGCAATATTTTTTTTGAATGTCTACAGCAGTGGCCTTCAACCTTTTTATCACCACGGTCCAGTCAATGCTTAACAATTTTACCGCGGACCGGTGGGGGTAGTGGAGTGGTGTTTCGCAGGTTGTAAGTTGCTAGGCGACCATCAATCGTTTTCTCAGAGGATGACAAGCTGACAAAACATTGCTGTCACTCTGATACAAGTTTTGTTCATAGAAGAAAATACAAAACACTGGAGCGTTTGTGTGTTCTGTGTTTGTCTGAGATAATTAGTATACCGAAATGTTTATATTGCATACAAGCTGTAGCTGATCGGTCAATTTTTTGTCACGTTACTCGCAACGCAGTGCACTCGTGGAATTCATTCAACTGTGTACGTGTGAAAGGCGCAAGCCGCACACCTCCATTGGAAACAACGAACTTGTGCAAACTCTAAAAAGATGTGATATGCGAACAGCCCCTAAAAGGCTGCCGTCATTTGCGATCTCCAACAGTTGATCTTCTTGCACAGACAAGCTGGATTCACCTGATTTGTTGGCAAATGGGTTGCAGATCTATTCAAGTTCACGGGTCCTTACTGGGTCTTTTCCCCTTAGCAAATAAACTTTCCAAAGGCATCTGTTACTCTTACTCATTTTGCTGCTTGTGGATTAAATTCGGGCACTAAAGTGACCGAGAAGTAAGCGAGAGAATACGGTCATTTTTCAAAATAAAAGATTTTTCAAAATAAAAGATTGTTCAGACTCAGATAATAAATAAAACGTAAATAATTAATGATTTCTTGTGCGGCCCGGTACCAATTGATCCACAGACCGGTACCAGTCCGCATCCTGGCGGTTGAGGACCACTGGTCTACAGAACAAACCATCATTATACAATGACCTGCCTAATTACCATAAGTCACCTAATTAACATATTTAAGCCTTTAAATGTCACTTTAAGCTGAATACTAGTGTCTTGAAAAATATCTAGTAAAATATTATTTACTTTCATCATGGCGAAAATAAAAGTAATCAGTTATTAGAAATGAGTTATTAAAACTATTAGGTTTAGAAATGTGTTGAAAGTCTTTCCGTTAAACAGAAAGTGGGGAAAAAATATACAGGTGGGGGCAAAAAATTCAGGAGGGCTACTAATTCTGACGTCAACTGTATGTAAATATGTAATTTGCCACAATTGTAAAGTGCTGGATAAGTTTAAAAGAGCGTCTGGAAAGTGCTTGAAAGTGTTCAATTTAATTTTGGAAAAGGTGTGTAAGAATCCTGCACTGAAATCTTGTTTGCAATTTTCCTTGTTTCCCCCCCCCTCTAAAAATGTCAGGTATCACTTGAAAGATGTGATTGTGGGAAAGATCTATTTCCTTTTGGTGCGAATTAAGATCAAACACATGGAAATCGATATTATTAAACGGGAGACGACGGGGACGGGGCCAAATGTGTACCATGAAAATGACACCATTGCAAAATATGAGATCATGGACGGAGCTCCAGTTCGAGGTATGAAACAGTTTCCTAAAACATTCTCATGGTTTCTGTTGGATTAAAGTGAAATATTTATAAGCTGACTCAGATTTTCTGTATAGTCTACTTTTAAGCTTTGTCTCTGCTTGCTCTAGGTGAATCCATTCCTATCCGTCTTTTTCTGGCCGGGTATGAGATGACGCCCACCATGAGGGATATTAATAAGAAATTCTCTGTTCGTTATTACCTAAACCTTGTACTCATTGATGAAGAAGAGAGGCGTTACTTCAAACAACAGGTTGATGTTTACTTTCTTCCTGCTATGTTTTCTGGAATAAACGTCATGATTTTTATGTGCTGAAACTTTAAATTTGAAATCATTTTATCTTATATGATGTGATTAACATTGAGCAAACAGCACACACATTTGGATTAGTGTTGAATGAGAGACCAGAGTATCTGTATTGTTGATTTTACACACACTGCTAATTTAAATTTGTCAATAGATAAACTCCATTAGTTGTTTATAGTAGAGTGTTCCCAAAGGGATTTAATTAATAAAGAATGTATCATTTATAGTAAATCAAATATATGTTGATCATTTAAAATAAACAATGACACATTTGACTAAGATATTCATGTTAAAATTAAAGAGAAACATACAAGTAAAATAAAATAATTATAAAAATATTTCATAAAAGTGCTAAAAATATAAGAAATTAAATGTACCATATTGATTGAAATCATTTTAAATAATTAAATTATTATAATATATATTATATTGTAATATTGTGCCTTTATACAAGAAACTAAATAGATATTTAACTTATTTATATTAATAATAATAATAATAATAATAATATTTTAGAATGGGGTCCCTTGCACAAGCTTATTAACAACAAGCTTATATTATTATTAATAATAATATATAAATAATAATTTTCTAGAATGGAGTACCTTGCATAAGCTTATTAACAACAAGCTTATATTAATAAAAATAAATATATTAATAATAATATTTTAGAATGGGGTCCCTTGCCCAAGCTTATTAATAACAAGCTTATATTAATAAAAATAATAATATATTAATAATAATATTTTAGAATGGGGTCCCTGGCCCAAGCTTATTAATAACAAGCTTATATTAATAAAAATAATAATATATTAATAATAATATTTTAGAATGGGGTCCCTTGCCCAAGCTTATTAATAACAAGCTTATATTAATAAAAATAATAATATATTAATAATAATATTTTAGAATGGGGTCCCTTGCCCAAGCTTATTAATAACAAGCTTATATTAATAAAAATAATAATATATTAATAGTATTATTTTAGAATGGGTCACTTGCACAAGCTTATTAATAACAAACTTATATTATTAAAAATAATAATATATTAATAATAATAATATTTTAGAATGGGGTCCCTTCCACAAGCTTATTAATAACAAGCTTATATTAATAAAAATAATAATATATTAATAATAATAATAATATTTTACAATGGGTCACTTGCTCAAGCTTATTAATAACAAGCTTATATTAATAAAAATAATAATATATTAATAATAATATTTTAGAATGGGGTCTCTTGCTCAAGCTTATTAATAACAAGCTTATATTAATAAAAATAATAATATATTAAAAATAATATTTTAGAATGGGGTCCCTTACACAAGCTTATTAATAACAAGCTTATATTAATAAAAATAATAATATATTAATAGTATTATTTTAGAATGGGTCACTTGCACAAGCTTATTAATAACAAGCGTATATTAATAAAAATAATAATATATTAATAATAATATTTTAGAATGGGGTCCCTTGCCCAAGCTTATTAATAACAAGCTTATATTAATAAAAATAATAATATATTAATAGTATTATTTTAGAATGGGTCACTTGCACAAGCTTATTAATAACAAGCGTATATTAATAAAAATAATAATATATTAATAATAATAATATTTTAGAATGGGGTCCCTTGCACAAGCTTATTAATAACAAGCTTATATTAATAAAAATAATAATACTATTTTAGAATGGGGTCCCTTACACAAGCTTATTAATAACAAGCTTATATTAATAAAGATAATAATATATTAATAATAATATTTTAGAATGGGGTCCCTTACACAAGCTTATTAATAGGCTTATATTAATATAAATAATAATACAATAATAATAATAATATTTTAAAAGAGGGGTCCCTTGCCCAAGCTTATTAGTAACAAGCTTATATAAAAAAAATAATAATATATTAATAATAATATTTTAGAATGGGGTCTCTTGCACGAGCTTATTAATAACAAGCTTATGTTAATTAAAAAATAACATTAACAATAATATTTTAGAATAGGGGTCCTTTGCACAAGCTTATTTTACACGATGTCCACATTAGATTGTTAAATGTGATTTATGGTTATAAAACCACTTATCGGTGTTATTTTTTCCATTCAACAATGTGGCCTTGACGCAATGCTATTAGTCAGATGTGACTTATTTACACAAAATATGCTGAAATAAAAAAACAAAACAAATAACATTATAAAAAAATGGCAACCAAAATGTAAAAACGAGCAATCCATGTGAAAGAATTTGATCGTTTGTCTAAAACATGATCATTTTTGTGCATTAACAGGTTTTTTTTTTTGGTGTTTTTTTTTGTGTATTTTAGGAGATTACACTATGGAGAAAGGGAGACGTAGTGAGGAAGAGCATGTCTCATCAAGCTGCCATCGCCTCTCAGCGCTTCGAGGGCTCAGAGAAAACACTTCCTCAAGCGAAAGAGGACAGCAACTAAACCTAACCACGTCAGCTCATCATCTCAAATGTGTGTATGTGTTAGAGAAAGAGAGAGTGTAAGTGTGTGTGTATAGATTTAAAGAGTGCTCTTAATATAGACTGGGGAGCGTAAACATTTCACATTCCTAAGCATTATAGTTTATGATCAACAAGTAGCTTTTAAAAAGGGATGAATGTGAAAAGTGAAAACACTGATTCCAAAAAAAAACCATTCAATATTTACAAGTTCTCCCTGGCGGTTCATCTGAGATTGTTTACTTTTTTTGTCCGCCACCCTGGAATTAATTCACTCTTTATTTAAATCAAACATTTCAGAACCACATTCCACTTGTTATATTCCACCTACAGCCTTTTTAAACTTCCATAATGAATGTTATTGTGGATTTTTCATTATATATGCGTAGCTTACAGTGTTCAGTTTCAAATGCTATTTAACAAAGTCATATTTTTTGTGATTATTCTTTTCTGTTTATACAATATGCTTACCGATACATGCCTTTTTACTTTTGTTGCCATTCCCGAAGATAAATTATAAGCACTTCAGGGGTTTCACCAATGCGATTTCAGTGTCTCTGGAAGAACCCTAAAATAGTTTAGACCTTTCTGTTTAAATTTAACTAACAAACCAAATTAATTCCCCTATATATATGTAGCTGAACTGAATTGCACCTGAATTTTATTTTTAAGATGTGATACTTTGATACGATAACTAGCTTGCCATGTTTTTTTAAACGTAGAAAAATAAATACAATTTAATTCAGTATTATTGCTATTGGGGTTGGTTATGGTAAACTAAATTGTTTGATGTTGTTGGTAACACTTAATAAGGTACAAAACATTAATGAACTAACAATAGACGTATCCAAAATCACCCCCTATAGTTTTAAATAGTGCACTATTATGAGGGAGCAGCCATTTGTATTGGTGTCTGAAACTATAGTGCTCTTAATTAATCCCACAATGCACCACAATAATGAATGTACAACCAATGTACATTCAGTGGCTAGTGAATACCCGTAATACACTGAGATTTTGTGTGGCAAATTAATTTCCGCATCTGACCACAAGATGGCATAGACAGCGGAATACTATTGGTATATTGTTTGAAATAAACTCATTCATTTATTCATTTTCCTTCGGCTTAGTCTCTGATTTATCAGAGGTCGCCACAGTGGAATGAACCGTAAACTATTCCAGCATATGTTTTATGCAGCAGATTCCAGCTGTCACCCAGTATTGGGAAACATCCACACACACTCATTCACTACGGCCAATTTAGTTTATTCAATTCACCTATACTGCTTGTCTTTGGACTGTGGGGGAAACTGGAGCACCCAGAGGAAACTCACGCCTCAGAGAGAACAAGCGAACTCCACACAGAAATGCCAACTAACACAGCCGGGACTCGAACCAGCAACCTTCTTACTGTCAGGCGACAGTGCTAACCACTGAGCCAACGTTCCATCTTTCACGAGTTCACACTTAGATAATGCTCTACTATAATAGCAGGTTTGGCATGTTGTCCTGGGAGAGAACCCTGAGCTCAGAGATAGATGAGCCCAAGGTTCCTGCCTGGTCAATGAGCATTAGAAGGGATACGAGATCAGGTATTTCTCGAGAGCCCCCAGGTTTGTTTTTTAGGCAGAATATTTATAGTAATTTTGGAATGATCCGATAGGCTAGCTAATGATTAGCGATAAGGACCAGCTGTAGTCGATCATATCACGTGCTCCTCTCGAAATTAGTTTGTAATTCACTTTGTAATAAATCATTTAGTATTAAATTAACATTTGAATACATGGCAACATTTGCAAAGTACTAGCACAGGGTCTGACCAAGAAGTTTAAAACCTAAATGGCATCCTTCCAGTGCACCCAATTCTCGAATTCATTCACTCGTTTTTATTCACTACTTTACGTGGTCTAATGTAGAGAATAGTGAATGAGGGTATAGGGGGCGATTTCGGATACAACCAATAACATCTTTTAAACATTTATTAGTCTTAATTAAATGTTTAGGTTAAATGTTGTTTTGTAGGACTATAAGTAACTTAAAGGTTCAAGTCAATTATTTTAAGAAACATTTCGGTTTGTTTGTTAGAAACGTTTCAACAATGTAAAGAGTGTTTATTTATGAATGAACTATTCTTCTTTTTAAATAAGCTTCTGTTGGCCAGTAATAACTAACATTAACACGTGCCAGTTTTAATGTAAAAATGTAATTAATAAATGCTGTTCAAATTGACCAATAATGACTAACATTAGCATATGCCACTTTTAACGTAAAAATTAATTTGTTCAATGTTAGTTCTAGTTAACTATGAATAAACCTTATTGTAAAGTGTTACTAACTTGTCATAGGCTTTTTTGACACTTAAAGCGATAGTTCACAAAAACTGAAAGTTCTGTCATCATTTACTCACCCGTCACTTCTTCCAAATCGGTTTAAGTTTCTTTATTCTTTTCAAGACAAAAGAAGATATTTTGAAGAAATCTGAAAACCTGTAACTATTGACTTACATAGTAGAAAAGACTAATACTATGAAAGTCAATACTATTTTCAGCTTATTTGGTGTTCAACCCAATAAAGGAACTCATGCAGGTTTGGAACCACTTGAGTATAAGTAAAAAAAAAAATATTTTTGGGGGGTAAACGATCCCTTTAATGTCGTTTAATTCTTGTCATCATTTCTCAAATGCGTTTGTCTTATTTTTGTTTTCGTTTTTACTGACACTGGAGATCAACTCTCATAGCAGTGCATCTTAAAGTGTGTGATCAGGATGAAAAGCAGAAGTATTAGCACTTAGCATAATATAAGGGTTGTATGGTCTAGAAATGATGGCAGTATCATTTTTGAGATTTCAGGCCAATTACAGTGGTGTTTTGTTACGGTCCTGATTATTTCTTGTCATATTAGGATGATTATGCATCCAAAAAAACAGATAAATCCTCTCATAATTATCTGCCTTCTATGAGACTGCTATTTCAGCTATACAGTGTTTCTCAACCACATTTCTGGAGGACCACCAACACTGCATGTTTTGGATATCTTCATTGTCTGTCACACCATTACAGGTCTTTCAGTCTCCGCTAGTGAGCTGATGATCTGAATCAGGTGTGTTTGGTTAAGGAGACATGGAGGATGTGCAGAGCTGGTGGTACTCCAGGAACGTGGTTGAGAAACACTGTATTAGTATTTACTTCTAGTGCTGGTAAATGATTAATTGCGAATCACATACAAGATTAAACTTGGCATTTACATATTTTTGTGATTTACATATGTACTGTGATTTAGGACAACTTTGATGAAAGGTGATGATCCACTTTAAATGTTGACATATGTATATATAAATACATCCACATAATGCATATAAACTTTTATTTTCTTTGCGATTATTCACTATTAATCATTAAACAGCACTACTTCCGTCAACCTGAATCACCTAAATAGAAATAAATCATTGCGGTAGAGAATGAATATTACCTAAGATTTAGATCTGTGCTGTTTGAAAAATGATCCTGACATGCTGATCACACACTAGACTCTGGATATTGCCTTTTTTTTAAATTTACATTGCCTGTATAGGAATCCTTACTAGTCCAGTCACGAGGGCTAAAGCTCATATTTCTATGCGTAAGTGACATATATTGGCAGGAAACTCATGGCTCTATGTGGCAGACTGTGTTTACTGACTCCACTTGTATGATTTTTACAAATTAGCACTGTGTATCTTTTCAACAAGAACAAAGAACTAATTGTTTCTTAACTTTCGTTACATTTACCATCATGCAAACAAATAAAGTGCTGCTTCAAACAGCATTAGATTACCATATTTCTATATTAATATCATGTATGTACAGTATATATATATATTTACAGAATTGTAAGTATATGATTTTGAAATGATTTAGAAAGTGCTCTAAGGTACTAGCAGAGTTTACAAAAGGGATTGTAGAAGATTTTGGAACTGTGCTAATGTAAAATAGGAGTGCAGAACACATGATCTAACGGCTTTTCAGTTCTTGTGCTGTATATGACATTTGTTTTTACTCTTAATTCCTCAGATTAAAATAAAAAAAAAGCTAATCTTTTTCCCTCATAGAAGTGTGCTGTGTGTCTTTATTTTGTTAGCAATGGAACTCTGTTTAAAAAAATACTTATGGGCTTATGGTTTAGTAGTGCTGAAATTTTTTTTTCTATTTTGTTTGTTTGTTTATATTTGAAATTATATGTGGATCTATAAGTATCAAATCAATAGAAGTATATATATATATATATATATATATATATATATATATATATATATATATATATATATATATATATATATAAAATAAATAAATATATATATATATATATATATATATATCATTTTTTTTTTTTTTTTATGTTTTTATTACATTTATTTATTTATAATTTTTTTACCATGCATTATCAAAGACATTTATAGAAAATGTAATGTACAAAAATAATTTTTAGATATTTATATATGCCTAAATGTAAAAACTTCTGTTTTACTTTTGGAAGAAAAACTTTTGTAAGGCACTTTTATTTTCCCCAGTACATAAAAATGTTTGCTGTTGATTTTGGCTTGTGCCAAACACAATAATATTTAAAAAGTTATCAAATTTTATTATTGTTATTATTTTATAATTTACAGAAGAAACTTTACGAAAACATCACTCAGTGTGTCAATAGATTTGCTTCATATACCAGATGTTGTTTTGCGATATTAAACATTTTATTTTAAGTATGTTGATTCATTTTGACATAAATATGTGTTAAATATAATTTAATATAAAGATGTATTTGAATAATCTATTATATATGCTGAATGATGAAAGAACATTCACCAACATTTTTTCACAGAAGTTAGAAAGTTTAAAACATTAAAATAGAGCTTTACTTGCACTTCATATGCCTTCTAAGTAGATTTTTCAAACTTGTTTAAATAATGTGGCAAAATGGCATTTCGCCTTTGACCCATGTAAAAATCTTTTACAACTAATCTTAAAAACGAAGACTACTGATGTACCTTAAATATCCCTAACTTGTCTCATTTTCAGGGTTTCTGCGGGGTCTTAAAAAGTCTTTAAATGTCCTAAATCTTAAAATCCAAATTTTAGGCCTTAAAAAGTCTTAAATTTACTGAAATACTGTGTTGTAGATCTTAAATCTTTTTTAAAAAGGTCTTAATTTTACTTTGTTCATGTATTGTTACCCAATCTGGCCAAAACCCATACAATCACCAAAAATACATCTCAATAAAACTTGAAACGTTTGATTCAAAAAGGTAATTTTTAACTCTATCATAATGATTTAATTAATTTCCCTACAATAACATTTGTTTAAAATTTCTCCATGTATTTACTGCTGAGGACACCGACCTGGACAGATTGTTGTCCATAGATTTAGTTTATAATAGTTTTTAAAACTTTTAAAACATTTCTCCATTTTGTTTTATTTTAAAGAAAGTTTATGTTGGGAAAAAAATTGTGGATACAAGTAGAGCTTGCTTGTTTTTACACAATATTTAAAATATTTTGCTTATAAATAAAATCTAAAATATTGTAATTTTTTAAATGTATTATTGTATTATTAAATGTATTAAATTATAATATTTTTTTTGATAGGGCAATTAAAAATCTTTCATATCTGGGCCATTTGAAAGATACCTTAGCCTTTAGCCCTTTATAAGTCTAAAATTTAATTCATAATGGTCTTAAAAATTTCTTTATGCCCCGGTTTCACAAACAAGGTTTAAGGCTAGTCAAGATTAAATTGCATGTTTGAGCTGTCTCAACTCAAAATAACTTGCAGTGAGATGTCTTAAAATACATCAGTGTCATTTTTTTTCTCCAGGTGCACACCAGTAATATATTTTTTAAGGCCATTTTTATAAATTTGGCTTAAATAGCCTAATTTAACTAAGGCCTAGTCCTGGCTTAATCTAAGCCCTGTTTGTGAAACTGGGCCTAAAAGTCTTAAATTTAATTCTGTGAAACCTGCAGAAACCCTCATTTTTAAATATCTCCCCAAAAACCATTTGGATTATAAAACTTTTACTTTTAATTGGATTTCTAAATACTTCAAATCACTCAACATTTGCTCTGTACAACCCCTAGAGGGCAGACTTACCTCATTTATCCAATCAGCAAGGACATTCAGTACACATTTCATGAGAAAGCTTTAAAACAAGCAATTTTTATATATTTTACTAAGCACACTGTAAGAAATGTACTACATTTTCAACAAAATGAGCAGCTCAATCTTTCAACGCTATAATATTAAACATTTCTTGAGCACAAAACCAACTTTTTAGAGTGATTTCAGGAGGATCACGTGATACAGAAGACTGGAGAAATGATGCTGAACATTTGAATTCAGCTTTGACATCAGAGCGATAATACAATATGCAAACAAAATACACTACCAGTCCAAAACTAAAAAAAAGTTAGCAAGGTTTAAAAGATGTATAAAGGATCATTTTAATACTTTTTGTAATCTTGTAAAAGTGTATTTGTTCGTGCAGAGTTGATGATTTCATTTTTTGTTCTATTGTGTGTGTGATATTGTAATTTATTTGTGTGTTTTTGTATATTTGTTATTTAGCACTTTGTTGACTTGAAGTTGTTTTGTTTTACTTTCTTTATAATTCAGAGGTTTTAAAATAAGCCCTTTGTAATCTTGCAAATAAAAATCAATCTATCAATCGGTCAATAAAATTTAAAAAATAATAATTTTGTGCATACAAAATTCAATTAACCGGTCAATAAAATAAAATAAAATAATCTTGTGCATACAAAATTCAATTAACCGGTCAATAAAATAAAATAAAATATAAAATAAAATAATCTTGTGCATACAAAATTCAATTAACCGGTCAATAAAATAAAATAAAATATAAAATAAAATAATCTTGTGCATAAAAACATTCAATTAACCGGTCAATAAAATAAAAAAATCTTGTGCATACAAAATTCAATTAACCGGTCAATAAAATAAAATAAAATATAAAATAAAATAATCTTGTGCATACAAAATTCAATTAACCGGTCAATAAAATAAAATAAAATATAAAATAAAATAATCTTGTGCATACAAAATTCAATTAACCGGTCAATAAAATAAAAAAAATCTTGTGCATACAAAATTCAATTAACCGGTCAATAAAATAAAATAATCTTGTGCATACAAAACTCAATCAACCAGTCAATAAAATAAAATAAAATTAAATTAAATTTAAATAAATTAAATAATCTTGTGCATACAAAATTCAATTAACCATTCAATAAAATAAAATAAAATAAAATAATCTTGTGCATACAAAACTCAATCAACCAGTCCATAAAATAAAATTAAATTAAATTAAATTTAAATAAATTAAATAATCTTGTGCATACAAAATTCAATTAACCGGTCAATAAAATAAAATAAAATAAAATAATCTTGTGCATACAAAATTCAATCAACCGGTCAATAAAATAAAATAAAATAACATTAAAAATAAAAATAAATTAAATAATCTTGTGCATACAAAATTCAATCAACTGGTCAATAAAATAAAATAAAATAAAATAATCTTGTGCAAACAAAATTCAATCAACTGGGCAATAAAATAAAATAAAATTTAAAATAAAAATAAATAAAATAATCTTGTGCATACAAAATTCAATCAACCGGTCAATAAAATAAAATAAAATAAAATAAAATAAAATAAAATAAAATAAAATAAAATAAAATAAAATAAAAAAAATAAAAAAATAAATAAAATAATCTTGTGCATACAAAATTCAATTAACCGGTCAATAAAATAAAATAAAATATAAAATAAAATAATCTTGTGCATAAAAAAATTCAATTAACCGGTCAATAAAATAAAAAAATCTTGTGCATACAAAATTCAATTAACCGGTGAATAAAATAAAATAAAATATAAAATAAAATAATCTTGTGCATACAAAATTCAATTAACCGGTCAATAAAATAAAATAAAATATAAAATAAAATAATCTTGTGCATACAAAATTCAATTAACCGGTCAATAAAATAAAATAAAATATAAAATAAAATAATCTTGTGCATACAAAATTCAATTAACCGGTCAATAAAATAAAAAAAATCTTGTGCATACAAAATTCAATTAACCGGTCAATAAAATAAAATAATCTTGTGCATACAAAACTCAATCAACCAGTCAATAAAATAAAATAAAATTAAATTTAATTTAAATAAAATAAATAATCTTGTGCATACAAAATTCAATTAACCGGTCAATAAAATAAAATAAAATAAAATAATCTTGTGCATACAAAACTCAATCAACCAGTCAAGAAAAAATTAAATTAAATTTAAATAAATTAAATAATCTTGTGCATACAAAATTCAATTAACCGGTCAATAAAATAAAATAAAATAAAATAAAATAAAATAATCTTGTGCATACAAAACTCAATCAACCAGTCAATAAAATAAAATTAAATAAAATAAAATTTAAATAAATTAAATAATCTTGTGCATACAAAATTCAATTAACCGGTCAATAAAATAAAATAAAATAAAATAAAATAAAATAAAATAAAATAAAATAAAATAAAATAAAATAAAATAAAATAAAATAAAATAAAATAATCTTGTGCATACAAAATTCAATCAACCAGTCAATAAAATAAAATAAAATAACATTAAAAATAAAAATAAATTAAATAATCTTGTGCATACAAAATTTAATCAACTGGTCAATAAAATAAAATAAAATAAAATAATCTTGTGCAAACAAAATTCAATCAACTGGGCAATAAAATAAAATAAAATTTAAAATAAAAATAAATAAAATAATCTTGTGCATACAAAATTCAATCAACCGGTCAATAAAATAAAATAAAATAAAATAAAATAAAATAAAATAAAATAAAATAAAATAAAATAAAATAAAATAAAATAAAATAAAATAAAATAAAATAAAATAAAATAAAATAAAATAAAATAAATAAAAATAAAATAAAATAAAATTGTGCAAACAAAATTCAATCAACCGGACAATAAATAAAATTAAATAAAATTAAAAATAAAAATAAATGAAATAATCTTGTGCATACAAAATTCAATCAACGGTCAAAAAAAAAAATAAAACAAAAATAAATAAATAAATAAAATAAAATAAAAAATAAATAAATAAATAAATAAATAAATAATCTTGTGCATACAAAATTCAACCAACATTAAAATAAATTAAATTAAATAATATTAAATAATAAAATTAAATAAAATTTAATTAAATAAATTAAATAAGGGTGGCGCAGTGGGTAGCACAATCGCCTCACAGCAAGAAGGTCGCTGGTTCGAGCCTCGGCTGGGCCAGTTGCCATTTCTGTGTGGAGTTTGCGTGTTCTCCCCGTGATTGTGTGGGTTTCCTCCGGGTGCTCCGGTTTCCCCCACAAGTCCAAAGACATCGGGTATAGGTGAATTGGGTAAGCTAAATTGGCCATGATGTATGTGTGTGAATGAGAGTGTATAGGTGTTTCCCAATGATGGGTTGCAGCTGGAAGGGCATGCGCTGCATAAAACATATGCTGGATAAGTTGGCGGTTCATTCCACTGTGGCGACCCCTGATTAATAAAGGGACTAAAATAAATAATTGAAATAAAATAAAATAATCTTGTTTATAAAGTTTATAAAATAGAGAACAAGATGTTTATTATTGTTATGTTATCATAATTCATTTGTTGTTATTTTTGTTATTTTTATATTACAAAATTATTATATTATATAATAGTAATAATAATAATATAAATAAGATAATAATGTTAACAACACTAATAATAAAAAATATTATTATTATATTTATTATTATTATTAAAGCAATTCAATCAACCAGTCAATAAAATTAAATAAATTATTAATAATTTTAATTTTTTAAAATAATTTTTATTTTATTATAAATAAATTATTAATAAAAAAATGTGGGGCAAACTTTTAAAATGAGGCTTTAAAATAAGCCCTTTGTAATGTTGTTTAAACAAAACTCAATCAACCGGTCAATAAAATCAAATAAAATAAAAATGTGCGGCAAACGTCTGACTGGAAGTAAAGTAAAGAAAAGTAAAGTACAGTAAACCACAACACAACACAACAGAAAACAACAAAACAAAAATAAAAATGTGGGGCAAACATATGACTGGTAGTGTTTCTGCTTTATTTTACCGTAGATGTGTTCAGATCTAAGCTGTTTCTTTTTCTCAGTCACTTACTGTAATGGTTTGAGATGGACAGGTATAACGACTGATGAGTTTTCAGCGGTGTGTGTAAGTCCTCTGGCTTTCAGGAGATGCTGTTATCGATCGTCTGAGCGTTGTGCTGACAGCTGTATTTTCCGAGTGAATTCTGAAGCTGAGAAGAGAAACTGGATGAGTATTGATCATTGCTGTAGGCCCTTTCTCTACATCTGCACAATTCAAACCTGTGCTCTTTCTCTAATGAGACCTGAGGAGAAATAACAAGCCTTTGTGCTCAAATCCTGAACTCAATCTGTCACACAATATTAAGAGTAGCCATACAGTAGACGTATTCCTCTGGGAAACATTTTGATGTTGCTCCTGGTGGACACTGAAATCTTTTTATCTTGGTGTATTGGAAAATCGGATTTCTGTAAGGTACTGGTGGAAATTATACAAAAAGTAAGTAAATAAAAATATTATGTTATATTATTACAGGTACTTTTTGCTTTTTATATGCTTGTATTTTTAATAATGCTATATATTATCAATAAAACGACAAATAATAGTAACAATGATAATAATAATAATAAGATAATATTAATAACAACACTTACAACAACACTTATAATAATAATAATAAATTATATATTTATAATAAATATAAAAAAATATTAATAAAAATATTATTGTTATATTTATATTTATTATTATTATTAAAGGAAAACCAACATTAATTAATATTATTGTAAATGTACTAATATTATTTAGTCTCTAAAAATGACCATACACATGACATTACATTGGTATATTAAGGTTAATTAATTACAACAACAAAATTACTACATTAAGGTTAGAAAATAGAGAACAACATTTTTATTATTATTATTTTTCATTTGTTGTTATTATTTTTGTATTACTATATATTATAAATAAAACAACAAATACTAGTAACAATAATAATAATAAATAGGATAATAATGTAAAACACTAATAATAATAATCATCATTATATTTATCATTATTATTCATTATTATTATTATTTAAGAAAATAGACATTAATTGATATTACTGTAAATGTACCAATATTATTATTTTTACATTTTAGTCTCTTAAAATGACCATGCAAAATGTAATAAATTAATATATTAAGGTTATTTACAACAACAAAATTACTACATTAAGGTTAGAAAATAGAGAATATTTTTAATTATTGTTATTATGTTTTTATAATTCAGTTGTTGTTATTATTTTGTTATGTTCATTATTATGCTATTATTGTTAGGTTATTGTTATGTTATTATGTCAATGTTTATTATTATTGTTATTATTTAGTAGTTGTTATTTTTGTTATGTTTTATATTACTATATATTATATTAAATAATAATGATAATAAAATAATAATGTAAATAACACTAATAATAATAATACATGCATTTATATTATTATTATTAAGGAAAATCGACATTAATTAATATTACTGTAAATGTGCTTTTTTATATATATTTTTATACTTTAGTCTCTTAAAATGACCATACAAAATTGTACACATTAATGTGCTACATTAAGGTTAGAAAACAGAGAACAAAATGTTAATTATTATTATTATTATTATTAATTGTCACTACTATTTATATTATTCCATTATTATTTATATCAAACAATCAATTAAATGCATGGTTTAATTGTTTCATGATTAAACATTTCATATGCAGTTTATAATAATAATAATAATATGAAATAATTTGTATTATATCTTTTTTTTTGGCCAAAGGTCACAGTGGCAAGCAGGGAAAAAAGAATTGTAGATTTATTTAGTCAACAAACAGTAACTTCCTATCCCAGCATAAATATTAAATGTCAACTGCAGCACTGTCTTAGCTTGATAAATCCGGCGTCCACATTACGCTTTCTCCATTGCTGTTCAGTGTTTGGAGGCGTTCAGTGAATGGTCTAGCTCCAATCCTTCACCAATAACCACGGCAACGGCTCCAAACGCAATGCTCAGCTGCACAGCCCCGGTTACCATGGCGATAGGGCCTCCGTCACTCCTGTCTTTTCACTGTATTGTGGAGAAAAGCAGAGCTGCATCTGCGAGAGAGAGAGAGAGAGAGAGAGAGAGAGAGAGAGAGCACAGCAAACCAGGTCATTGTGTGTGCATCACGTTTTTCATCTTAGCTCGTCAAATACGACTGCATATAATGTAACAAGCATGGAAAGCTAACGTTTAAATACAAGGAATGACATCACCTGTGAATTAAAAATTTTTAATTAGTATTATTGTCGGTTTTTTATTTAAGGCAAGACACTGCAGGTGAATGGGGTAATCAAATACTAATATTCATTCATTCATTTTCCTTCAGCTTAGTCCTTTTATTCATCAGGGGTCGCCACAGCCAACTTAACCAGTATATGTTTTACACAGCGGATGCCCTTCCAGCTGCAACCCAGTACTGGGAAACATCCATCCACACTCATTCACACACACACACACACACACACACACACACACACACACACACACACACACACACACACACACACACACACACACACACACACCACACACACACACACACTACGGCCAATTTAGCGCATGTCTTTGGACTTGTGGGGGAAACCGGAGCACCCGGAGGAAACCCACACAAACACGGGGAGAACGTGCAAACTCCACACAGAAATGCCAACTGGTCCAGCTGGGGCTCGAACCAGCAACCTTCTTGCTGTGAGGCAACAATGCTAACCACTGAGCTACCGTGTCGTCCAAATTATAATATATAATAGATATCAATATATTTTCCCCAGCTGATTGATTACATTTTGAATTTTATGCCTTTTAATGACCAGGTTTTGTAAATGATATTCTTGAATATGCAAATGAGGCATTTAAAAAATATATGTGCTGATTTAAATGAGCTAATTTAAATAAGTGCTAATTTGCATACATGTCTGAACTTTCAATCAAGTCAGGTTCAAAATTTTTTCTTTTTTCTTTATTTTCTACTTGAACAATTGAAATATTATCATACTCTATAGTTCATAAAATACTGTAAACAGCATGACAATTTTAGATTTAATCATTAAATGCAATTTTAAAAAAAAATTAATTGTAGAATAAAATGTTGTATATAATCAGGCAAAAAAACTGAATATAGATATGAATAAATCTGGTATTTGGTGTATAGGTGTTGTTGAAGTGGAATTTTATGGCTCAAATTCATAAAATGCGATAAAAGAAATACTTAAGTGTATTTTGGATGTTTTTCTTTACATTAGACTAAAAAATAGAAATGGATATGCTAAACACACAAAACAGGTTTTAAAAAAAAGCAGTGTTATGTTTTTTGGGAATGCAAAAAGCTAAAATATTTCTGGAAAGCAGTACAGGACTTTACAGCCAAAGCTTTGCAAATTCCATTGGACAACACACCAATATACCTCTTTGGTATAGGAACCAACTTTCAATTGGAACCAACAAGGCCTCCAACATTTGAACTGTTTATACAACTCTTGAATGTAACACAATGCTCTTGGAACAATATACATACTACTTAAGAAACAAAGGGGATGTCTTTCAAAAAATATGGATGCCTCTAATGAACCTCTGACTCTCTGAACACCTCTCATGTATTTTCATATTATGTGTGACTACTCAATCACAGCATAACTTTTTTTGTGTATTACGATTTTTGTATTCTGTTCGTATGTTTATTTTTTTATTTATTTAATTAATTAATTTGTATTTTTTCTGACTTTTGCTGCTATACTTGTCTATTGATATCCTTGTCTTTGTCCTTTTTTGTTTATGTTTGTATGTTCATTAAAACCAATAAACAAAGAATAAAAAAAGCAGTGTTTTTGTCTCACCGTCAAGACAGACGTCCCTATTTTTGCTTTGAAAAGAATGTTTTGACTGGGTTTTTGCATCAAAACACTTGTGTCTTTTTGACGATGAAAATAGGCTGATTTGTGATCTAACAGTTCTATAATTGTTGAATACGTTAGACAATGATTGACACTCCCAATGGAGATGATGTCATATTTGTCTTTGAGCTTTGCAGAAAATTCCTCCCCCTTCATCAAGACCCACTACTGTTACTTTCTGCTCTCTCCTCCTCTTTATTAACCATTAATGGACTCACATGGTTTGAAGTCTGTAGACAAAAGCAGAGCCACATGCAGTATATAGCCAACAATGTGTATCATCAAAAATATATAAATACATTAAAAGAAACAGTTTTTTTTTATAGCTTGCATGGCTTAATGTAACATATATGATGTCTCTTACTGAAATATGTCAAAGAAAACCCATGAAAGATTCTTGTTAGTAAAAAAGTCCACATTAATTATATCTAGCATATCCAGACGTGTTTAGACTCCTTGTCTCCTTGTGGTGAAAAAAATTGTATATAGACATCGCTTCTGTTGTTGCCCTTTACAATCAAAATCACAACCAGAAGCGGCACAATGTGGCATCATATCAGTAGCTATTATATTTTCTAGGTTGTGTTGTGATAAAAATAGCAACAGGCAGTGCCAGTAGAGCCAAGTGCAACCATCTGTCATCACACAATGTGCACCTTAAATAATGACCAAAATAAATGTGATTTTCTTTTAAAATAACGTAAATCATTTTTTAAAAATCTGTTAGTTTCCCATTTTCTTTCAACATTGTCATATTTGAGTGCAAATAACAAAAGTGTGACTATTTTGGGATCATTTAATTATGTTTATCAGTTTAAAAATGGTGCTAAATAGCACTGAAAGTGGTTCTTTGGTTCGGAATCATAGGAAAACCATTTTAAGTACTATATAGCACCTCTATTGCAGTGGTAAAAACAAGGTTCAAATGTCTAATTTTGTCTTTTTTCTTGCCCACTATGGGAGGTGTTGATGCAAAGCACAATGGATGGATACAAAAAAGATTTGATGCTCCACAAGTATATTCATTTATTCATTCATTTTCCTTCAACTTAGACCCTTTATTAATCAGTGGTCGCCACAGCGGAATAAACCACCAACTATTCCAGCATATGTTTTACACAGCAGATGCCCTTCCAACCTTAACCCAGTACTAGGAAACATCCATACACGCATTCACACATGCATTCATACACTATGTAGTTTATTCAATTCACCTATAGCGTTTGTCTTTGGATTGAGGGGGAACCAGAGGACCCGGAGAAAACCTACACGAACACGGTGAGAACATGCAAACTCCACACAGAAATGCCACCTGGCATTTATGCATTTTTTTTATTGATTCAGTGGTTTCGCAGTGCATAATAAATTGGCAAAGGTCATGTGATTTCAAAAAAGAAAGCTTCAAAACATTTCACATGCATCATGCTGCTTCTTTCAGATCGCCCCTCAGTGGCCAATCGCTGAACATGTTTCATAGTTTTTACCTGACCTCGGATCAGTTTTATAAATTTGTAGATGTTTTATTGAGACATATGTAAAAATTAAAAGAAATAATAGCTAATAGTCTCTTGTTGGCCTGTTTAGCAGAGCCCCCATAGAACAAACAATACATAAGTCTTGAAAATGTATTAAAATCATTTGCAAAGCGATTAACAATTGTTTCGCCAATCGATGTTACAGGCAAGTTCCACCATGCCATTCTAGCTCCATGTAGACGGTAAAAAAAAAAACCCTGTTCTCTGGCACTAGCACCCCCCTGCTGTCAGGAGTAAGATTTTGTTTTAAAGCATTTTTTTCCACATACCTATTGTAAAGAGTCGGGGTACAACAGGGGTGCGGATCCAAATGCAGTTTATTATGAAAAATGTCAGGCAGACCGACAACAATGTGTGTGTGTGCTCTGTTCATAGTCCATTTGATTAGTCCCGAACAGCTTCAGCTGTGTGTGTTTGCAATCAGGGGGAATCTGGGCCAGGTGTGTGAGTGAAGTGCATGATGGCATCTGTAGTTCATTCAAGTGACAGATTTGTAGTTGTCCAGCGATCTGCAAACGCTTGATCGCTGGTGATCGTGACACCTATAGAGGGTACACTCAGGGAAATAAACAATATTAACAAAATTTTAAATACACAAATAAATACAAATGAAAATAAATAGTAATATGTCTCCTCCGTCTATCTTTTAGATTAGTGATATATAGCATCTCAACTACAAAGAATCACTGAAGAACCACTTTTTTGTGTAAGTGTACCAGTCAGATTCAGTAAAAGAAAATAGGCTAAAAATGGCTGAACAGCACCAGACAGTTTTCATTTTTGTCTTGAGAGTTGTATTGTGGTAAATATAGCAACAGGCAATACCAGCAGTTCACAAAATGCAAATGGCGTCAAGTACTGTACACCTAAAATAATTACACCTCCCATAATACAGAATGGACATGGATTAAAAAAAAGTAATAATAACATTAATCTTTCATGGGCTTTCTACTATATTTCAATATGAGAAACAACATTTAGAATAAATTAAGCCATTCCAGTCTAATTACCCAGGGTTACTTTTGAAGTATAAGCAGTTCAAATTCAAGCAGCCAGAAATAATTAAGCATGTATAAGCTTAGATCTGTATTTCAGTCACGCCTTAATGCTTCAAGCGCAGTATTGCATTTCTGAGTAAATCTGGCCACATAGACAGGAAGCTTTACTATATAAGGACTGGACATCCTGAGCTCTGTTAATGCAGCGTGTGTCGCACATTTGTTGTTTCTCACAGTCATCTGCTCAAAACTGCGAAAGCATTGTCTGTAATCTACAAAATCAGATGCTAATCCCTGGAATATGGCAAGCCAATTTTGAGCAGCTTGTATGCATGCAGACACACTCATGCAGGATAGCGTCTCTAACTGTATGGGTCTTTTTAAAGGCTGAGATGCCGATTAAGAGCCGTGAAGGATTAAGGGCAGCAGGGAGAGTGGCGTAACACTTGGGAGGTGTGGGTATGTGTTACGTAGAGGGCGGATGGGTGATACTATGACCAGGCTAAATGAGCTCTTCATGCCCCATCAGGTCCTATAAAACCAAGGTCTTTGACTTGGCTGCGTTGCTCTGTCTTTCTAACAGAATGGCCTGCAGAGTCAGACAAATCTATAGCTGCAACGAAACTGTAGCCTGTAGAGGTGACAATCTGTGATTAAATAACATGCATTTGGATATATCAGGATTTAGGTGTCTGATACACCAATTAAAATCCAGGCCAATATACTACAGATGTCCATTTTTTTAATGTTACACTGTTAACGATTTTTGTAAATTATACAGTATTTAACTGTAATATGAACTGTATTTTACAGTTGGACAGTTATGCGGTATATTACTGTATTTTAAAGTTGCATTCTGGAAATTACTGTATATTTTACAATAAAGGTATACATACAATTCTTTAAAAACACATACAGCAAGATAAATGGTGCTGTAAATGTAAATACAGTGTTTTTGCTGTAATTGACTTACAGTAAGTTACTGGGGAATTGTAGCCAGTAAGTTACTGTAGATTCCATAGGAAATCGTTAACTGTATGTATGGCTTACACACTAAAAACTGTGGGTTGTTAAAACTTAATGTTGGGTCAAATATTGACAAAACCAACTGGCGGGTTAAAAAGTAATCTAAATTTAATTGAAAAATTTGACTACACGTTGGGTTTGTCCATATTTGACCCAATGTTGGTATACAACAACTGAACTTTTTTAGAGTGTATTATTCTATTATCTACACTATTACTCTATATTACATTATTTCAAGAGTTCACACTTAGCTGATGATTGATAATAAAGCTTGTTTGGCATGCTGTCCAGGGAGAGAGCCCTGAGTTTATAAGATCCTCGAGCCCTGGGCTTCCTCCCGTTTGCAGGGCGAGAGGGGAGCTTGAGCTCAGGTAGATCTCGATGAACTCCCCCCGGCTTATTTCTGGCTAATGACAGATATGGATGGCTGAGGAGTGGTGTACTCGCTAAGAGCTTGGCTGTGGTATCAATTTTGGTATGGTTAATTTACTTAGGTTGCGTGTTTTTGGACTGTGGGAGGAAACCGGAGAACTATGGGAAAACCCACAAAAGCACAGGGTGAACGAGCAAACAGAAATGTCATCTGATTTTGTAGGGACTTTAAACAGAGACATTCTTGCTGTGAGCAACAGGGCTAATCACTGGGCCTCCGTGTAGCCCATCTGGAAAGGAGGAGGAGTAGGGGTGGGTGGGGGATGGATTCTTCAAGATGAAGATATTGAGATAAGAAACTCTGGTTATTTATAGTGAGTTAGGAATCATCTGATTGGAGAATCAATCATGAGCAGATGAGGTAGCAGCTGAGAACAATCATAAGCATGTGATCCTATTGAAATTAATAAATAAACTTCACAAGATCATGATCATTATAATCTGTAGCATTCAAATGTACATCTAAAAAAATACTCATTTTGAGATGGGGAATGTTCTTTGTATTTGTTTTTTTTAAAGATTACGGCAATTTAAGGTAATTTATTTGTATTCGCTTGTTAAGTATGATGTAATGCGAAGCGACTTCTGGGTCCAATCGCTATATCAAACTGAATGGGGAGACTCAACAAATGGTAATAATTAACCTTTACAAAGCGATGTAATACTTTCAAAAATCATGATCACTATATATATATATATATATATATATATATATATATATATATATATATATATATATATATATATATATATATATATACACACACACAGTTGAAGTCAGAATTATTAGCCCCCCTGAATTATTAGCCCCCCTGTTTATTTTTTTCTCCGTTTTCTGTTTAATGTAGAGCAGATTTTTTTTCAGCACATTTCTAATCATAATAGTTTTAATAACTCATTTCTAATAACTGATTTATTTTCTCTTTGCCATGATGACAGTAGTAATATTTTACTAGATATTTTAAGACACTTCTTTACAGCTTAAAGTGACATTTAAAGGCTTAACTAGGTTAATTAGGTTAACTAGGCCGAATAAGGTAATTAGGCAAGTTATTGAATAACAATGGTTTGTTCTGTAGACTATCAAAAAAATTTTGCCTAAAGGGGCTAATAATTTTGTCCTTAAAATGGGGTTTAAAAAATTTTTAAACTGCTTTTATTCTAGCCAACATAAAACAAATAAGACTTTCTCCAGAAGAAAAAATATTACCAGACATACTGTGAAAATTTCTTTGCTCTGTTAAACATCATTTGGGAAATACTTAAAAAAGAGAAACAAAATTCAAAGGGGGGCTAATAATTCTGACTTTAACTGTGTATTTATATATATATATATATATATATATATTCATGCTTACTATCAGATGGCCAGAAAGTGATTTTTTTTTTATAAATTGTTAAAATATTGGTGTCTGAAATGCAGCAAGTCCAGAGACTGTTGTGTATACCATCATTTTATATAAAATTCACTCTAACATGTGTGAAATGACAAAAAAATGGTCATAAACGAATATTTTCGCAACTCAATAGAGTAGCGGCTTGGACCCGGAAACAGTATTTCATACATCATGACTTAACAAGGGAATAATAATAATAACAATAATAATAATAATAAATGCACAATTAAATGTACAAAACATTCACCTAACAATGTTACTGATATAATGTGTGAATATGTAGTACTTAGCAATTTACTAAATTTTCTAATAAAGTGACAATTTTAATATTTAAATATATGCAATTTTACCTTTTAACTTTGTGATAACAAATGTATCAATGATAAATTAGAAGCAATTTCTGTCTCCAAATTTTGGACCAAATTGCATATTTATTTCACATATGTTATTTTATCTTACTGAAATATTCATGCAGTAGTTAAATGTGTTTTTCAGTTTTTTACGATTGCTTAAGCACAATTTCAAAATTAGGCCTCATTTTGTCAAAACACTACACACAATTTCCACATCCACACACACAAACAACAGCAGAACACATCAGTTACTTTGCACAATGAAACACTTCATTCAAAACTTTACAACACTATAACAAAACACAATTTTAACAACATACAAAACACACGGGCTTCATTCTAAAATAATCTGTTTGCTTCAACTACACACTGCTGTTCTCAATCTTAAACACTTGTAACATTTCTAAGTTGCTAATATTAATATATAATCTGGGTTTGATTTTTTCAGAGATATTGCTATAAGGCACATGAACATACTGTATTCACCAAACAGCAAACAAGACGAGCATTGCATACTCATGAAAATATTGATTTATCTCCACATTGTAAAACCATTCAATTTCTCCATGCCAAGAATGCAGTGTACACTGAAAATCAGAGCAGTCTGAAAACTTTATAGTGCACAAACAAAAACACTGACAACTGTTCAGGATGTTATTTTATGATTATTTCTCATAATTTCCCTGTAACACATCACATTATTGTTCAAACCCATGTTTATATTCCTCTTGTTTCTCTGTGAGTGAAGCAGTCTTTCCTCCACATTCTCCACCCTCAATTTAAATACATCTCACTGTAAATGTCACAGGATAACACACCTGTTTCAAACATACAGTACCAAATTCTGTAGTAGTGATAGCTAAATATTGCCCTATCCTAACAAACCATACAACAATGTAAAGCTTATTTATTCAGTATTTTGGTGATTTTTAATATCATTAAAATTCTTCCCCATCCCCTGTCTCCTGTTTACCAATCTTCATCCATTTCGTGCTTGTCTTCCTGTGACATTGCCTTCCATATTTATTAAAGACTAATCTTTATAGCTATACTACTGTAAACATCCCTTTTAAAGACTAATAGTTTATAGGTGAACTATCCCATTGCTTATTATTGTAGTTAAAGCTGATTGGTGTGTCTACAGTTTTGCAGCAGTGTGTGTGTGTGTGCACCTGATGGCTGTGTTTAACCAATTGGTTCATGTGTGTTCATTTAAAGGCCTTTGCTTTGAAATTGCAAGGAAATGACATTATGACAAATTGCGGTGTCAAAAGCATCCACGTGTGTTTAGTGTTTTGCAAATAACTGTGTGTAATGTTTTGCAAAATGTGTGAAGCTGACTATGGGCTTACAGTTGTGCAGATCTAGCCTTGTGTTTTGCTCCTTGAGTGTAAGGTTTTGCTAATTGTGGAAAAAGTTCCATTTTCGTGTGTAAGCAATCGTAAAAAAACTGTAATAAAAGAAAAAAAAATGCTTAAAGCCTAAAGAATTTGCTATACGATGTAAGGCTAATATCTTGATGTTTACAGATGCTAGGACACATTTCTCCATACTTAGGTCACTTTTGCAAAACTCTTCACACAGTGAGCACAACAGAAGTCAGTGGATGTTTCTCAATGCCAAGAACGCAGAGAACGGACTTGCGTTTTTGTGGAGAGCGGTCTTGCTAGGTCACCTCGGAAGAACGAACTCGGGAGACCGCGAGGACAGAGAATGCGTCCTGTGAGAAATGAGATGCTGCCTTCTTCCTGATGGTCATATGACCTTCACGCATCTTTAACCGAAAATTATTTAAACATTACAGCATTCACACAATGATTTATTGTTTTTCCCCTTTTCACAATATATACTCTGCATAAAAACATTATAAATATACGTTGCACAATATAAATAAAACAGATTTTAATATGAATTTCAGCAAATAAACACCCTTAATGTGTTTATGCCTTTATTAAAATGTTCATGGTCATGTTTATATTCACTGTTTCATTTAGGGAAACTCCTGAGACAAATAAGTGATATCTCTGAACTTTAATAATAAACCTATATAAAATGCTGTGCTTCCCACCTCCACTCGCAATGACTTCTGGTACTTCCAGAGCGAGTTCGGTGCTAAAGTCTGCATCAGTGCGTCCTCGATATCAAGAACACATCCGGGAAGTTTCACGCGTCCTCCGTTCTTGCGGTCTTGAGTATTGGAACTGAATTTTGGCAGCTGATGATGACATTACACGAGGATGCAAGATCGCTGAAGAACGCATATTGAGAAACAGCCTATGTGGGTTAAACTGAGGATCAATTATTGTCTTGGCACAAAATGCATTCAGTGACTACCTCTCTCAAATTTCATGAATTATTTTCTCACTCAACACAACAACTGCCAAAAATCTTTGTACGTACAGGACATTTTGCACGTGCTTACTGTTTTCAAAACTGTTAAGCTTATGTTCAAAACAATAACATGATGCAAAACTGAATAAGACGGCAAAATTCAACAGCAATATTTTATTTAAACATATTTTAAATCTAAAAATGCAGTTTAACCAGCCAGATTAGCATTACTATTGTATCTGTATCAGTGGATGGTGTGTATGCAAATTCTTGTATTTTGGAATTACTTAAATTTATTAAATAAAAATAAATAAATCTCTAAATGGCCTGGCACCTTCTTATCTGTCAGACATGTTAATTGAGCATCAGCCTGGTCGGTCTCTTCGGTCATCTAACCAGAGACTGTTATGCATCCCTAAGTGGAGGCTGAAATGCAGAGGTGACCGTGCCTTTGCAGTAGCTGGTCCTAGGTTGTGGAATGCTCTGCCCCTCTGTGTTAGATCTGTTTCATCCCTGTCTGTTTTTAAATCTAGGTTGAAAACTTACCTCTTTGATTTGGCATTTTATCAGTGAGAATTGTCTGTTTTAGCTATAATTATATATATATATATATATATATATATATATATATATATATATATATATATATATATATATATATATATATATATATATATATATATATATATATATATATATATGTTTTTTCTCTGTTTCGATTTTTACTGTGCAGCACATTGGTAAACCTCTGGTTGTGTTAAATAGTGCTATATAAATAAAATTGACATTGACATTGACAAATAAACAACATAAAATATTGAGGAACTCTGCATCATGTCTAATTTATTCCAGTAACATACGTATATTGCAGTAATAGACAATATATATTGCAATTATAAACAGAGACGTGTCTTTGTTTTACACAAGAAAACACTGTGTAATGCTACATGTTGATAGTGTTTTTTAGATCATTGTTTTGTGGGTGACCTTTGCTAGTGTTCTGGAAGAATGAGTTTATTTGAGACCTGAATAAAGTGTTTTGGTAGTTGTAGTGCATTTTGAATGTGAAATGAACTGCTTTGCCAAGCTGAAAGTCGGTTAGGAGAATTGTGTGAAGAGTTTTGCAAAAGTGACCTAAGTATTGAGAAATGTGTCCTAGCGTCTGTAAAAAACTGTAAGGTTAATTAGCTTTCTGCATCATTTTTATTTTTGACCACAAACAATTATTATAAAAACTACAATATATGCAAAAATGCTAATAACTATAATAATAATGATCAAATCATAATCAATTCTGACTTTCAGACCATGGCTATATGCTATATTACCACAACGACTATGCCACACTACCACTCTACCCAATGAAACACCACAATCCTGCCAGATTTACAGCCTTCATTTCAATAGCAAATGAGTGACAGTAAGGAGCCGGTGTTCATGTTGTTAGCCCAGCGTTCTCACTGAAAATCCCTTGAGCGTGCTTTGAGGCGTAATGAGAATAGATCCTGCCAGGAGACCCCCGATGTGGCTGATGACAAGCGGGTTCAAGGTGCGAATAAAGCCCTCGTACAGTTTTTTCTTTCCTCCATCCTCATGAATATGGAGGGATTTGGCTTCTGGCAGCGGGAGGGGAAAGTGGGCGGAGAGAGAGGTGCATGAAGAGAGCAGAAGGGGGAGGGGGAATCCATCCGTCAGTGCGCAGGCTCTGTGGAGGAGACGACAGGACGACTGCTGCTTAATGCTCAGAAAACAACACTCTGAGCCTCGGCTGGCTTAGACAAGACGCCGTGGACTAGAACAGGGAGCCGGGCGGCCATCACGACTGTAGCTTGTGTGTTTGTGATGGGAATGATTGTGTTCTTTCATCCTGACTGATGGTGGATTCACTCTGACTATATCGGAATAGGAGGGGCTTTTTTTCAACCCAGATACAGAAGGAGAAATTCTTCTGCAGGTAATTTGTTCCTCCCTCTTTTTTCCTATCCTCCATCACTCCATCGTCTCCATCCTGCCATTGTTTTCCCATTATTCCCTTCAGGATATATGGGGTAACCTTGATCTCTCTCTGTTCATTCTGCATTCATCCATTTCTATTTTGTTTCTTCTTTTTTCTTTCTGTGTAGATTTATTTCCAATTATTTATTTATTTCTAATTATTTTTATTTCAGTTTCAACATATTTCTTCAGTTGGATTATTCCAAAACATGAATTTATATCCATGTGGTGTTACTTAAAGATATACTTGAGAAATGTGTCCTCCAGAAGCGATACGGTGTGATGTTGTATTTCATCTCTGCCATGCTTTATGATGTGATCGGCCATATTTCTTCCCATCATGGCTCGTCAGTTCATCTTATCTAATAACACGGCTGATATTGCACAACACAGGTCACACCGGCACTCAAACAATTCATCTTATAATCACAAACAATCCTCAATTTCAGAAATATCTCTCACAATTTTTCTCTCTTATCATTAAAATGTGATGCAAAATTCTGTGACGTCATCCTCAGTGGATGTCCCACAGCAAAAATAGTTCTATTCCATTGGTACAGTTTGTGTTTCATCGATTGATTTAGGGTCAATATGCTATTTAAACTCCTGCTCAATTTCACAACCCTTTCCCCAGGAAATGTGAATAAGGGGAAGCGGTTTATCACTGTAACGTTGCATTAACAATAGTCAGATTTTTTTTTTTTATCTGGTTCTCATCATAGGTGCAGACTTATGCATGGCGGACAAACAAATCAATGCGTATCCACAAAACTAGGGAGTGGGAAAGGTCATAACAATAATTCTGACATGGCACAGACAGTGTATTAGTGGAATGGCACTTTGCTGACTAATGTAATGTTGGGGTAAAAGCCTATGCAAGCCTGTTTTAAATGGATTTTGATCCTTTTACAGCCTGACTCTAAGCCTGATAAAGCCTTTTGTGCCCATTCACAGGAACTGTCAGTTGACAGGACAAAAAAAGGAGGTGTGAACTATAACGGGTGGATGTTATATTTACCCTGAACTTGTTAATTTCATAATTCAATGCACTGCATTTTAAAGAGTAAATCGATTCTTGGAAGTCATCTTGATCAGAATGTAAATAGCAGCTGTTTTGGGGAATCAGCCATGTAGATAAACTTATACCATAGTATTATAAAGGTGTTCATTCATTCATTTTCCTTAGTCCCTTTATTCATCAGGGGTCGCCACAGCGAGTTTTACACAGCGAATGCCCTTCCAGCTGCAACCCATCACTGGGAAACATCCATACACACTCATTCGCACACATACACTACTGCCAATTTAGTTTATTCATTTCACTTATAGCGAATGTCTTTGGACTGTAGGGAAAACCGGAGCACCCGGAGGAAACCCACGCCAACACGGGAAGAATATGCAAACTCCACACAGAAATGCCAACTAATCCAGTGACCTTCTTGAGGTGAAGCGACAGTGCTAACCACTGAGCCACCGTGTATCTAGTATTATTTGGTAAATTAAATAATAATGCATTAAAAGATGAGATTTCCCATTTTGAATGCATCACATGCATTGTATATTTACAAAATAGTTTACGCATATGTCAAAAATCTATTGAGTTGCAAAAAATACATGCAGAATTAAATTAACTGTTAAAATACAGGTAAAATAATGCTCCATTGTCATTCAGTGACACAACGTACTTATTCAGTACGTGAATAAAAATAAGCGATCATATTTAATTAGATTTTAAAAGACTAAAAGATTGACAAACAGGCAAGACCTTGTGTTTTTAAGGATAGAGAAGAAACATTTAATCAATTATTTTTTATTTCGAGGCTGCTTTGTGAGCCATAAATAAAGTCTTTAAATATGACAGCAGATGATTCTTGTTCTAAATATGCCTAGCATATCTGGTATATACACAAGTTACACTTCTCTTACACTGTCTGCTGTAAATAATTGTAATTAAAATTAATCTAAATATTGTAATTATTTAAATAAAGTCGCTAAATATTTATTTATTTGATTTGGAAAAAAATAAAGTAAAAAATGTAAAGATGTATTACACTTATTATTTTACCGCTGGAAAACCACTTTTCTTTGACCTTCATGTATTAAATCAATATAGAGTTTTATAAAGCACTAATGGCTGCAGAGAAAATGCTAATGCTAATGTACTTCCTCGTTGACTCTTTTTCATTTGTTTTTGAGAGTGAATCTGAATGAGCACCAGCTATAATTGCTGTCTGACTTTGGCTACAGCACAGTCCCAGTATTTATTGGGGGAAAACTCCCAGAGGTTCTGCTGAATCAACCGCTACCCAGATTAAACACAATTACTTTCAGTCTTCTTGAGCGAAATGCAGTCACTGGTGCTCTACGCTTGCCTAGTGGAAGAGAACGAAATTAATTTAATGAGATGTCATCTGAGAGAAACCCTATTTTATAGTCTAAATATTCATAGTTAATAAGCCGCACAAAATGCGCCTGCTTCTGAGGCAATCACTGTTATATAACTCATACTACTCATACTTATATAACTCAATATAAACATATTTAAATTCATTTTTAGCTGTTAAATAGAAGTGAGCTCAGTTTGAATAATACATTTAATTTGAGGTATTGAATATGGAACCAGATCAGTCTCAAAAATAATTCATTTTCAAAAAATATTCATACACAATTCTCATTTAATTTATTAATTCCATACACGTTTAATAGTGGTAATTATTAAAAAATGTCTTCAAATATTTATATGACTTATTTGCTCAGAAAAAAACATGTAAAGATGTATTACACTTATTATTTTACTGCTTGAGAATCACTTTTTTTGACCTTCATGTATTAAATCAATATATCAATAAAAAAAACAATTCATAAATTCACAAATCCAATTCGTAAATTTAAAATACAACTCATAAATTCGCAAATCCAATTCGTAAATTTAAAATACAACTCATAAATTCGCAAATCCAATTCGTAAATTTAAAATACAACTCATAAATTCGCAAATCCAATTCGTAAATTTAAAATACAACTCATAAATTCGCAAATCCAATTCATAAATTCAAGAGACAATTCATTCATTCACGCCAACTTATCCAGTATATGTTTTATCCAGCGGATGCCCTTCCAGCTGCAACTCATCACTGGGAAACAACCATACACACTCATTCACACACATACACTACGGACATGCCAACTGACCCAGCCGAGGCTCGAACCAGCGACCTTCTTGCTGTGAGGCGACAGTACTACCTATTGAGCCACAGCGTCGCCCAAGACAATTCATAAATATGCAAATCCAATTCGTAAATTAGAAGACAATTAATAAATACGCAAATCCAATGAATAAATTCAAAAGACAATTCATAAATGCGCAAATCCAATTCCTAAACTCAAAAGACAATTAAAAAACACACAAATCCAATTCATAAATTCAAAAGACAATTCATAAATACTCAAATCCAATTCATAAATTCAAAAGACAATTCATAAATGCTCAAATCCAATTCATAAATTCAAAAGACAATTAAAAAACACACAAATCCAATTCATAAATTCAAAAGACAATTCATAAATGCGCAAATCCAATTCATAAATTCAAAAGACAATTCATAAATACTCAAATCCAATTCATAAATTTAAAAGACAATTCATAAATGCTCAAATCCAATTCATAAATTAAAAAGAAAATTCATAAATACTCAAATCCAATTCATAAATTCAAAAGACAATTCATAAATACTCAAATCCAATTCATAAATTTAAAAGACAATTCATAAATGCTCAAATCCAATTCATAAATTCAAAAGACAATTAAAAAACACACAAATCCAATTCATAAATTCAAAAGACAATTCATAAATACGCAAATCCAATTCGTAAATTCAAAAGACAATTCATAAATACGCAAATCCAATTCGTAAATTCAAAAGACAATTAAAAAACACACAAATCCAATTCATAAATTCAAAAGACAATTCATAAATACGCAAATCCAATTCATAAATTCAAAAGACAATTCATAAATACGCAAATCCAATTCGTAAATTCAAAAGACAACTCATAAATACACAAATACAATTCGTAAATTCAAAAGACAATTCATAAATACGCAAATCCAATTCGTAAATTCAAAAGACAACTCATAAATACACAAATACAATTCGTAAATTCAAAAGACAACTCATAAATACACAAATACAATTCGTAAATTCAAAAGACAATTCATAAATACACAAATCCAATTAGTAAATTCAAAAGACAATAAAAGAATACACAAATCCAATTCGTAAATTCAAAAGACAATTCATAAATACACAAATCCAATTAGTAAATTCAAAAGACAATAAAAGAATACACAAATCCAATTCGTAAATTCAAAAGGCAATTCATAAATACACAAATCCTATTCATAAATTCAAAACACAACTTATACATATTTAAATCCAATTGATAAATTCAAAACACAATTCAAAAAGTACACAAATCCAATTCGTAAATTCAAAAATCATAAATACACAAATCCAATTAATATATTCTAAACACAATTTATAATACGTAAATCCAATTCGTAAATTTAAAACATAATTCAAATACGCAAATCCAATTCGTAAAATTCAAAACACAATTCAAAAATATGCAAAACATAATTCATGACTTCAAAACAATTAACAAATACACAAATCCAATTCGTAAATTTAAAACACAACTCATAAATATGCAAATCCAATTCGTAAATTCAAAACACAACTCATAATTATGCAAACCCAATTCAGAAATTTAAAACAACTCATAAATACGCTGATCCAATTCATAAATTCAAAACAATTCATAAATACGCATATCCAATTTTAAAATTCAATGCGTAAAACAATGTGTAAATTCAAAATACAATTTGTAAATTCAAAATGGTAAATTCATAAATGCACACATCCAATTCATTTGGGGAAATACTTTTTTTTTTACTTGTGAATTCGCACATTGTGCTTTAAATTAATGAATTGGATTCATGCATTTATGAATTGGGTTTTGAATTTATGAATTGGATTTTGTAAATGTGAATTGTTTTATTTAAAATAAATTAAATTAGTTTTATTTTTGCAAATGTATTATTTTTGAGACTGATCTGGCTCCAAAATTAAACAGCTGCTTTGGAATGATAGTTATTGTGAAAGGCACTATACAAAAAACTTGAATTGATTATCATATTTTTACTCAGGGATTGTTCCAGCACCATCCTCCACGTGACAGTGCGATTACGAGGGCATCAGGATGGAGGCCCCTCTGGTGTGCCTGGATGAGGAATTCGAGGATCTGCGGCCCTGCAAGATGGAGGAGCTTGAATGCGAACAACCTCCCTGTCGACCTCACAAAACCATTCCTTTGGCCCCGCTGTGCCGTGAAGACTTCTCCGAGCTGGAGAACTTCTCCGAAATGATGAGCTTCAAGTCCATGGAGGATCTGGTCAATGAATTTGACGAGAAGCTGAACGTGTGCTTCCACAATTACAACACCAAGACAGAAGGTCTGGCACCCGTACGCAACCAATCACATGCTGAGGAGGATGAGGAAAGGCTTCAGGATGAAGAGTAAGCACAATCTCTTCCATTCTCAGTGCGCAAATAGATGTAGACAGATAGCAGTCCAGGCTCACTGGAAATATGTTGCTCCGGGTGCATTTCATTGCACATTTCAGATGACAAATACACTAGAGGGCGCTATCTACATTATTGTGAATCTGAAATGAGTTACTTAGCCCAGGTACATTTTGTTGTATGTTCAGATAAACGTCCTTGTCAATGTCAATGTCCACTGGAAAGCGGGGCTTGTTATAGATCGCTTATCGAACTGCTGACCTAAACCCTTTCCTAGACTTAACCAATAGTGTTTTCAAAAGCAAACGTAAGAGAAAAGTGCAATGTGACCATTGTTTACCTTGATTTTACATTGCTTTTATCTCTTTTGTGGAACCGTTCTTCACCAAACTCAAACCTGAATGCTTTGCATCACAAGTACAAACCTGTACAAAGTAAGCTAACAAGCAAACTGACCTCACCAGAAAAGTTGTCTATATGGAGATAGATCGATGAGGTGAATGTATTTGATTGTCAACTGCAGACACTAGGGCTGCACGATATTGGAAAAATCTGAGATTTTTTTTTCTGTGATAAATATTGCAATGTCAATACAGTTTCACAAGATTTGACGCTTTTCTGGGGAGTCTAACAGTATTCAGGTACAGATATTGAATAATCACAAAGCAAAAAAATAGAACTAGGTCTCGTTTGTAGTCCAAAAATAGAAATTAAGAGTTTTTCCTTAAAACATGTAAAATTATCTGAAAAATTATGTAAATGTAAAATTATGTACATGTAAAATTATCTTATGCTGAAATGATATATTGTGCAGCCCTAACAGACACCGTTAAAGGTGCAAAGAGAGATCATGAAAAATGCTAACATTAGCCCGTTAGCACTGAAAAGCCTACTTCCCACTTTGCAGATGCCATCCAAATGCAAGCCTCCTAAATGCATGAGTTTGCACTAGACAACATCACTACAATACATCACATAACATCCACCAGAGAGAAAATTTTATAGTGCAGTTAGTAATTACTATACCAAACTTAAAAAAAAGAAGGCAGGCTGTTGATGTTTGCCTGCCATCCAACTGCGTACATGAATGTGCCAATGACGTAATTCTTGGTTTGCAACTATATTTATAATATACAGACAGGTAGGACAGCCTATGGTAATGTTCAGACCAAACGCTTTGGTTGGACAAACCTTTTATGGTCCTACAGCTTCCACAGAAGATTAAAATACACATAAATACATTTAGACCACAATTAAATGATTGCTTTCAGGATGTGAAACGACTTTCAACCAGCATATCTGGATCTGAAGACAATCACATATTCCACATTAAGTTGTTTTGTAGTATTTATTGGGTGTTGTGCAAAGTAGAGTTGTCACGATACCCTCAATTCAGGCTATGATACTATACCAGCTGAAGTATCACAATACCAAGTCGTATCATGATACTGTATTAATTCATAACTCATATCTACGAAATAAAGCAAATTGTCAGAAATACTATATTTTATATGTCATAATACTTTCAATTCCCTTATTATTGAAAATGTATTATTTGTACAGACGTTCTCTGCTTTTTTGACTGCGACTACGACCCGTCTGCAGACAGTTAAAATGAAAGTAAAATAAAGTGGTCTATTGTTTATTTGCTGGCACAAACATTTTAAAACATATTGTAGAACCGTTAATGACGATATTCCTGTTTACAAACTACAGTGGCAGCGCCAGTATTTTGAAACCATAGTATCGCGGTGCTACTGAAGTACCGGTAACCCGTTCAACCCTAGTGCAAAGAACTGCACAAAAAAATTATTTATATGTTGATAATACGTTCCTGTCAGTATCATTAGTGTGAAAAGGAACGAAGGTTGTTGCCATCATACTGCCCTGTATTTGTTACCTAAAAACTAATGTTGAAGTATGTTTGTGTGGTTTCATAAAATGTAGACTAAATCATGTATTTCCAATGAGCCTGTGTTGGTAGATACAGTACAGTCAACCCAAAAATGATTCAGACACTAGTGGGTGCAGAACACTATAGTACATTTCTGTAATAAGGAAAGCAAAATAAAGTGGGACATATTTATGCTAGGGTTGGGCGATGACCAACAATTTGGCATCGTACGATGTCTAATGTGAAACATTGCGATAGACGATGGTATCGTCGTTGTAGGTGGCGGTGAATTAATTATTCATGAATAATTAATTAATTCATAACGAATTAATTATTTGTAGCCTACCGTTTCAACTACCTGACCCGCATGGTCTTTGTATTATACCCAAAACCAAATCATAAATAAATAAAGATAAGTTTATTACCACACAAATTACCACCTGTCAATCACTTTTTCGCGGGACTCTGGCATGAATAGACAGAGTGGTCTGTGTCGTTATAATGGCGTCGACAAACTTGGTTGGTAAAAAGGTGCACAACCAACAATTAGTGCAAGCGTAAAAGCGAAAGATTAAAGCAGTGTACTGACACTGTGACATGTTACCTGATAGATTCAAAAGACCGAAGAGTCGTTAGATAGAGACAAGATTAATTAAATATCACGTTTAACAACTATAGTGAGACGCGATCCAGCAGTAAATCTCTGGGGTTGCACTGCGCGCTGACTGCTGGAGCTCAGACGCGTGCTACGCTTCAGCATGACAGAGTGTGTGTGTGGTCACGTGATGTGCGTTTTCAGCATAATAGTGTGGAAGGAGGGCTTTTCAGAATTGCTAGGTGAAATGCCAGTGTGGACGTGGATCGTTTTCGTTCTAAAATGCCATTTTAAAACTAAGACGTATTAGTGTAAATGGGGTCGTGTGTATTTTTCGCGAGCGGGTTGCTCCTGTGACGGGGGGAGGGTGGAGGATTGCGATGCCAGCTCAGCATTGTGATTTCTATTGGCCATCGACGATGGCATCGTCTATCGACCCAACCCTAATTTATGCCTAAACATTATTTATACAGTGGATTAAATACCTGCTGAGTCTGGAAAAATATTACAATTCAGTTCTAATAAATCTGGTTGACAGCAGAGACTACAGGCTGCCATTGAGAGTGAACAAACAAAGTATTGGCATTACTGTAAATATTATCATACTAACAGTTGTCTGGATTATTGTTGGTTCATTGTAATCCATTACATACTGTACCTTTTTATCAAAGCTATCTTAAACTCAAGATTAATTTGTTTCTGACAGTTAACTTGTGATATATTATTAACAATTTCTAAACTACAGTGAATAAATTGGCATAATGAGAGTACTTTTGAATGTATCTGAATAATTTTAATGAATGACGCTTTATCTAAATGGCTTCTAACAAGTTATTACCATTATTGTTGTGCTGATAAATATGCCAATCTAGTTGTCTGTCTCTCTGCCAATCAAAAAGTGAGGACATGTCTGACATCCACGCCAACTGGCTTTCCAATCAGATTCTGTAAAAACACCCTTTGTCCATCACCAGTGCCGGTCTGTGTGCATGTGTCCGTGGTTTGGCCGTGAATTATTCAGCAAATTTTTATACGCCTCAGTGCTTTTGTTTGTCCTGACTTGTCTGTGCTGCCAGGCTGTCACCATGCTCTCATTGCTGTCAAATCTGCCTCTCGCAAAATGGGACAAGAAAAAATCCCTGGGTCTAAATTTAGCACACGCTCTTGTTGATGTAAAACAGTTAAAACCTCATCGCTGATTAAGGCTGTACTGTAACTGCACAAATATTAGGAGGAGCAGATAGTGTGTATGTGCTTTAAACGTTTTCCGTTGTAACCTTTTAAACAATATTTAATTGGGATTTTCAGTATTTAAGCATGATGTTCATTACACTATCAGATTGTGCTGTAAATACGGCAGTGATTTATGATTTGTTAGCATGTTTTTTTTTTTGCGTTTCCCGCTGTGATGTGTTCTCATTGCCCGTGGCTTTTGTTCTTGGCTTGCATTCAGACAAAAATCTGTCCCTGCGCTAGAATTCAGCCTGTGGCCGTAAATCTGACGAATTACAGAAACAAGCCTGCTGCAGCTCTCAGGATTTCGTAAATATTCTAGCTAAGATGTTACCTTCACAGAAATTAAACTCCTTCAGACAATGACATATGGGTAGATGATGAGTCTGTACCAGTTTGGTGCTGTTGCAGGGGCTGGGATGGAGGCTGGTAGGCTTGTGTCTGTGTGTCCTCAGAGGTCAGCACTCTTTGAATGGCCACTTGTTCTCTGGATGACTAGACAGAGGCACAAAGAAAGCGTGGAGAGTAATTTTAGTACGTAGATTAATAGATAGAAAAGAAAGAAATCGTTGTCACTGGACTGGTTAAATAAACATGGAAAGCAGCTACTTAAAGAGCATATTAAAGGGTTAGTTCACCCAAAGAAATTAAATTCTGTTATTAATTACTAATCCTCACGTCCTTGCAAACCTGAGACCTTTGTTTTTCTTTGTAACACAAATTATTATGTTTTAGATGAACGCACTTATTATCTTTAAACAGCAACTGTCTCAAGATGTTCAAAGTCCAGAAAAGGAACCAAAAGCACTGTCAAAATATTTAATGTGACTTCAGTGGTTCAACTTTAATCATACTAAGGCTCAACGAACACATGTGTGTGCCAAATTAATTTGTTTGCCTTTGTCTTCTGCATCAGATTAGGGTGCACATTTACTATGGGCAATATGACCCTTGTGTGCTGAACTGCTTACTGCTTACTAATGGCAATATGTCGTACGGCCCATAGTAAATGTGTACCCCGATGACCTGATTTGTTTGGCGCACAAAAGTGTTCTTGTAGCTTTGTGTGATTGATTACAGTTGTACCACTGATGTTCTATTGAATGTTTTGACAACGTTTTTCGTGTCTTTTCTGGACTTTGAACATCTCGGGACCATTGCTGTTTAAGGTGGATGATAGAGCTCTCAGATTTTATCTAAAGTATCCTAATTTGTGTTTGGAATGACATGAGGGTGAGTGATTCATAACAGAAATTTCATTTTTGGGTGAACTAATCTTACTAATCTGATTGTAGAATCAGAGTTGCACACAAATGCACGCAAGTTGAAATCTGGAGGACTAATACTTCACTATGAAAAGTTCAGATGCAAAAACCATCTGAAATTTCCATCGAAAATTAACATTATTCTCATCCCCCTTTGTTTATGTTGTGATATTTCACTTTAAAGACTTGGAAAATGACTTATTTTTTGCTATAAAAGTGACATTACTGAACATACACACAGGAGCCTGATAAAAACGTTTATTTTAGAGGAAAATTTCAGACGGCATTTAGAGGTTTTTGCATCTAAACTCTTCATATATTTGTGTTGACAGTGCTTACTTATGTCATTGCTAAAGAATGTATTGAGGTCTATGCAAAGGGACTTTTCATTTTCAGTATGCCAGCTCAAATGCTTCCTGTGAACTGTCATGCCATTATAAAATCGCCGTATTTAAGATCTGATCTCTTCAAAAATCAATGATCTTCGGTGCTTGATTGAGATACAATATAATGTGGGTCTCAGACCAAAGAAAAAGCACTGCATTAAATTTTACTGTTCCACACCATCTCTTTAAAATATGGAAATTTATTTTACCACAGTATTTTCAATAGAGTTTCAGCGCTCACATGCTGCTCCTGATGGGCCTGCCGTTTTAAGGTCCCATGAAATTAAAATATAGTTTTTTTAGATGATCTATAAACTAGTGTGCTCCAAAACAGTGACAAATTTCACGTTTAGAAGATATAAAACAGATATAAACAACCAAAGCTTGTAGTTTTTCACTTCCGCCTAAATGGATTAACGTTTTTTTTCACAACACCTCATAATTCAGTTTTCCATCAAATCTTGACCAATCAAATGCTCTCTAGTGTCTGACATGCCCCGTCCCCTTCAAGACGCTTCTTATTTCCTTTTATTTGATGCGCTTGAGCTCAACTACTCTCACTGGCCGAGCTGTGATAAAACAAAACACTATTGGCTGTTTTTTTAAAGGGTGAGGAGCTACACTATGTCCAGCCCTCTCAACGTGTTTTGGTTGAGATTACGTCAAACATCGAATAAAAAAGCACCTCGTGGGACCTTCAAATGACCTTTCATTATGATTTACATTTGAACAACTAAATGAATGCTTAAGTCTATTTAACGGATTGTATTTTAATTTAATTACATTATCAATGCTGTAAAAGAAACCTTATAAAATGTAAAACAGTCACTTCAACTGGAAGAAAAAAAATAGTTGCTGTGCCCACTGTGAGAATGGATGTCTCATTTGTTTCACTTTCATTGTGTGTCAGTTGGAACATTGTGTATATAAATGTCCATGCGTGTGTGTTTTTGTAGTGTGTGGGATGCTCTGACTGACAACTACATGCCCTCCTCTGTGTCCAGCTGGGACGACCCCACCTCGGAAACACTCAACGGCAACCTCTCAGATCAGGAGGTAAACATCTGCTCTGCTTCTGATAACTGTAATGGTGTTGACATGATGATAGACTATTTGTATTTCCAGCATGGTTCCTGATTACTGCTATAGGATGTGAATGAAATTTAAATCTACTTAAATTAATTGGTTTTGTAAATCATAATTTACAACAAATCAAAGAAGAGTAGAGCACAGCTAGTATAGGTAACTGATCCCATAAAAGAAATACATTTTGTTACTTGAAATATCAAGTACATATTTTTATGCAAAAAAAAAAAAATAAATAAATGTATTTATAACTAATTAATTTATTTAAAAATTTATTTTGAATAAAAATATATATATCGTGTTTCAAAAAAAAAAACTAAGCAATAATATATCATACAAAAATAAGACTGCTTATCGTACAACAGAAATAAGAATGACTAAATTTCGTACAGGAATAACAGAGCAATCTGTGCATTAGAATAATCCTTTTATTTGCTTTCTTGGCGATGACGTAATGATGACATATTTATTTTTAGCTACGTAAGGCTTAAATAAAAATGGTTCTTTCGAATAAAGACAAGAGTTTAATTAAAGGTTTACGAGAACTAAAAAGCTACAGTGCTTCACATATTCTTCATGAATTTCCGACTAAAAACTGGACAAAAAGTGGATTGGATTGCTTGTTGGCGAAAACTGAGCGCACTGGATCAGTATGTTGTGGGGCAGGGAGTGGTCATCCACGCACTGCCCGTACTGTTAAAAATATCACCACTGTCGAAGACATGGTACTGAGCCAAGAAGACGCACCACGCACCCATCGCACTGTCCAACAGATTGCGTGGGAGTCTGGCAATTAATGACTACAATATGTAACGTTGCTTTATTTCTGTGCGTGCTAATTTAGTTTGCTTGTAATAAAATTGAAGCGTTCTGTCAATATTTGGGTTATCATTGTTTAACAACGTGGAAAACGTATACATATCATATAATTTCAAATATTTGCCATCTAATTACAAAATATAAGTTGGAGGTATTTTGACGAAAATCTAACAGAATTAATTTAGAATTTATTTTAAATTATTTTAAAGAAAAAAAAAATATTATTTTAATCTAAACTAAAATTAATAAATCAAATAAGAATAAAACAAATACAAGTATTAATAAAAATGATTTTAAAAAATCTAATTTCTCAGTAATACTAAAAACCATAAAATATATCATAATAAAACTAATTCAACATATTAACAGAAATGATGCTACACTTCTCTATTTTTAATTAATGCTAAAATAAAACTGATGCAAATATGTTTTTCTTAATATTTAACTATACATTTATATTACATATAGTTATTATTTTAACATTCACATATATTAGTTACGCCTCACAGCAAGAAGGTCGCTGGTTCGAGCCTCGGCTGGGTCTGTGTGGAGTTTGCATGTTCTCCCCGTGTTGTCGTGGGTTTCCTTCGGGTGCTCCGGTTTTCCCCACAAGTCCAAAGACATGTGGTACAGGTGAATTGGGAGAGCTAAATTGTCTGTAGTATATGTGTGTGAATGAGTGTGCGTGGATGTTTCTCAGTGATGGGTTGCAGCTGGAAGGGCATCCGCTGCGTAAAACATATGCTGGATAAGTTGGCGGTTCATTAATAAAGAGACTAAGCTGAAAAGAAAATGAATGAATGAATGAATGAATGAATGAACGAATGAATGAATATTAGCTATATTATCGATTTTTTTAGACACGGTGTAAATTCTTATTTATTTTATTTAACTTATTTCAAAGATAATTTTTTTTTTATCTAAACTGAAATAAAAAATATATATATATATAAGTATTAATAAAAATTATACAAAAATTCCAATTTCTCAGTGATACTAAAAACATAAATATATCATATTAAAACTAATTCAACATATTAACAGAAATGATACTACATTATTTTTAATTGATACTAAAATAGAACTAATGCAAATACTTTTTCCTTAATATGTAGCTATACATTTATATTACATATTGTTATTATTTTTATATTAATATATATTAGTTATATTATTTATTTCTTACATTTTTACAGTAATAAAATAAAATACAATTTCTTCTATAAAAATAAAGAATAATTCATATTGTTTTTATTATCAACAAATATTTTTGTTAGGGTGATTTATCATTATATTATTATTACCATATTATATCAATGGAGCAGAAATATCATTATCACTACAGCACTGGGCATCAGAAAAACCCTTCTTGAAATAATATCATCCTCCTTAATTGAAAAGCATTTATTTCCTGTAAGCAAATGACTGCAGCACTATATGAGAGTGTTTGCTCTCTCCGTTCAGGGTGTGGTGTGTATATTTATGCCAAATGCACAGCAAATACAGTGAATGGCTGCCAAAAAACCCAACCTGATCTACTTTGTTTGGCATCAAGCCTGTCACAAGCTTTGCAATAAGTAGTTTAGCCACCATAAAAACCCACAGAAGCTCTGAAAACCATAAGTCTCCATGACTGACCGGCAGATATCATTTCTGCATTTTGCCTTCACATTTTGTCATCATGTGAGCTATAGTCTAATGTTCAACTAATGTGAAATATCTAATGTAAGCTTTTTGATTAGTTCTAGCAGTGGAGTACAGTAGACTATGTTGTACATCAGTGTGGGCCAGAAGAGCTGTCAAGCTAACATTTTGAAAGCACTCTCCTCAGCACATTACCAATGGGTATAATGGAGCAATATGGAGCCATTACTCTTGGCTGTCTTGTCATATTGATACTGCTGATGCTCTTAACCATGTTGGCAAGATTTCACCAACCGTGTCTTCTGTGTCTTGGCTTTGCAGATACACGAAAAAGAGGAGGATGAGATGAACGAGAAGAATGAAAATGCCAACTGTCTGAACGAAGAACCTCTTATTACAGCTGATCAGGTGAGCTTTTTTACTCTTCCAGCTCGATCTTTGAAATGGCGATTTATATTATTTGAGTATACATATAGTTGAAGTCAGAACTATTAGCCCCCCTGAATTATTAGCCCCCCTGTTTATTTTTTTCCCCAATTTCTGTTTAACGGAGAGAAGATTTTTTCAACACATTTCTAAACATAATAGTTTTAATAACTCATTTCTAATAACTGATTTATTTTATCTTTGCCATGATGACAGTAAATAATATTTTACTAGATATTTTTTCAAGACACTTCTATACAGCTTAAAGTGACATTTAAGGGCTTAACTAGGTTATTTAGGTTAACTAGTAAGCATAGGGTAATTAGACAAGTTATTGTATAACGATGGTTTGTTCTGTAGACAGTTGAAAAAAAATATAGCTTAAAGAGGCTAATAATTTTGACCTTAAAATGTTTTTTTAAAAATTAAAACTGCTATTATTCTAGTCGAAATAAAACAAATAAGACTTTCTCCAGATGAAAAAATATTATCAGACACACTGTGAAAATTTTCTAGCTCAGTTAAACATCATTTGTGAAATTTTTAAGGGGGGGCTAATAATTCTCACTTCAACTGTATGTTACACTGGCAGAAAAGACTGAAAAGTATTGTGTTTTTGTTTATAAATAATAATAATAATAATAACGACAAAAACAACAGCAACAACAACATTTCATATTATTATGTATTTACTAATAATTAATTATTACTACATATATAATTATTCAAATTTTTAAATTATTATTATAGACATATTATTATATATAGATCATGAATTATTTATAAGAATACAAATTCCTTTAAAGAAATCTTACCTTAAAAATACCTTTAAAGAACAACAAAGAACATCAGGTGAGCTTTTTAACTCTTCCAGCTCGATCTTTAAAATGGTGATTTATATTATTTGTGTAAACCTGTGTTAAACTGGGGGAAAAGACTGAAAAGTATTGTGTTCTTGTTTATAAATAATATTATTAATAATAATAATAACAACAACAAAAACAACACCACAACAATAATTAATATTACTATGTATTTATTATTAATTAATATTTACTATATTTATATTATACATTTAATTATTATAGTTTTTTATTAATATTATTATAGATATATTATTATAAATAGATCATTAATAATTTCTAATAAAATATATATATTAATATTATTATTATTAAATTAGGGCGACGCAGTGGCGCAGTAGGTAGTGCTGTCGCCTCACAGCAAGAAGGTCGCTGGTTCGAGCCTTGGTTGGGTCAGTTGGTGTTTCTGTGTAGAGTTTGCATGTTCTCCCTGCTTTTGCATGGGTTTCCTCCGGGTGCTCCGGTTTCCCCCACAGTCCAAAGACATGCGGTACAGGTGAATTGGGTAGGCTAAATTGTCCGTAGTGTTTGAGTGTGAATGAGTGTGTATGAATGTTTCCCAGAGATGGGTTGCAGCTGGAAGGGCATCCACTGCGTAAAACATGTGCTGGATAAGTTGGCGATTCATTCCGCAGTGGCGACCCAGAAATAAAGGGTCTAAGCCGAAAAGAAAATGAATGAATTAATTATTATTACATTTATTTATTACATTTTTATATTTACTTCATATATTATTTACTATATATTAAATCACTACACTTTAAAAAGAACTATTAGATGATAAGTATTAGTTTTGGTATGTTAATAATATTATAAATAATGTTTTAGAAAAAAAAAACCTAATTAAATGAAACCTTAAAAATTTATCTGGTTTTATTCAAATTATTATTAGTAAAATTGGTAAAAGTCTAAATTTAATTTAATATGCCAAGATTTACACAGTAAATGTTATTATATTATATTATATTATATTATATTATATTATATTATATTATATTATATTATATTATATTATATTATATTATATTATATTATATTGTTAACATATTTAATAAATGCATATTAAGCTAAAATTAAAAGCTCACTCAAATCTGGCATGTATTTCCTGAGCAGGTGATTGAGGAGATTGTGGAGATGATGGAAAACTCACCGGATCCAGGAGAGACAGAGGAAGAGGAGGATGACGATACTGGGGTCTCTTCCTCTAAAAGCAGCCCGTCCCTTCTGGAGGAGATCCGCATGCTGTCTCAGGCCTCCAATAACAACTGCTCCTACGAAGGTGACAGTTAATAAATATACGTGACCTTTGAGTGACATTTAAAATGTTTCATTCATTCAGATGTAAGCTCATCAGCTGTTCTCAACCTTTACTTAAAGGTCTCGCATTGTCCACAATAATATTAACAATCCAGTAATAAAACTAAATTAGCTGAATAAAGCAGAATGTCATAGAATTTGGAAATTTGGATGAATAAATCAAAAGTGGGTCAGCAAAATTTCCTGCCGGTTATTTATTTATTTATTTATTTTTTGCTTCCAGAAATCTATGAAGCAGGAAAAAAAATCAATATTGATATTGAAATGATTTCTGAAGTATCATTATTTAGATTTTAAATGGATGTCCAGAATTTTAGCTGACTAAAAGAGTCGGTGAAACTTTCAATATAAAAAAGCATTTAGTAGCACATTATTATAAAGCTATTTTCACGTCACGGTTAATAACAGATAAATGCCAGGTTTTATTATTCTCTTTCATTAACTTAAATATATATATATTTATATGATTAACTATAAATGATTGTCATCAAAACATTATTATGCATCATTTGCTATCATCTTTGCATTTGAGCATCAGACTAACACTGATGTACCCCTCTAACTGGTATCACACATATTTGGCTGACCTTTTGTCCATAGGTTATCATTAAACAAAAAACTCAATATTTGCTTATAGAGGTATCAGGAACACAGTTTAACCATAGAAATTGGTAAAAAAAAAAAAAATAAAAAAAAAGACAGAGTGAAATTGAAATGGTTAACTGTTGTTAGCTCTTTATAAAAAAGAATAAATTAGATTTTTATAATAAAAAGGGTTAACTGTTGCTCTGTTTATAATTAATAAGGGTTAATGTAGGTCATTATAATAAAAAAGTTAACTAATGTTAGTTATTTATAATAAATAAAAAGGGTTAGGTTAGTTCTTTATAATAAAAAGGGTCAACTCTTTATGGTAAAAAGGGTTAAGTTAGATCTTTACAATAAAAAGGGTTAACTTGTTAGCTCTATAATAAAAAGGGTTAACTTGTTAGCTCTATACTAAAAAGGGTTAAGTTAGTTATTTAAAATAAAAAAAAAGTTAACTGTTGTTAGCTCTCATAATAAAAAGGGTTAAGTTGCCTCTTTATAATAAAAAAGGTTAACTCTTGTTAGCTCTTTATATTAAAAAGGGTTAAGTTGGCTCTTTATAATAAAAAGGTTAACTATTGTTAGCTCCTATGATAAAAAGAGTTAACTCTTATTAGCTCTTTATACTAAAAAGGGTTAACTTGTTAGCTATATAATAAAAAGGGTTAAGTTGGCTCTTTATAATAAAAATATCTAACTGTTGTTAGTTCTTTATAATAAAAAGGGTAAGTTAACTCATATAATAAAAAGGTTAACTATTGTTAGCTCTTTATATTAAAAAGGTTCACCTGTTAGCTCTTCATAATAAAAAGAGTTAACTCTCGTTAGCTCTTATAATAAAGTTAAATATTGTTAGCTCTTTATAATAAAGTTAACTATTGTTAGCTCTTTATAATAAAAAGGGTTAACTCTTGTTAGCTCTTTATAATAAAAAGGGTTAACTCTTGTTAGCTCTTTATAATAAAAATGGTCAACTCTTGTTAGCTCTTTATAATAAAAATGGTCAACTCTTGTTAGCTCTTTATAATAAAAAGGGTAACTCTTGTTAGCTCTTATAATAAAGTTAACTATTGTTAGCTCTTTATAATAAAAAGGGTTAACTCTTGTTAACTCTTTATAATAAAAAGGGTTAACTCTTGTTAGCTCTTTTTAATAAAAAGGGTAACTCTTGTTAGCTCTTTATAATAAAGTTAACTATTGTTAGCTCTTTATAATAAAAAGGGTTAACTCTTGTTAGCTCTTTATAATAAAAAGGGGTTAACTCTTGTTAGCTCTTTATAATAAAAAGGGTTAACTCTTGTTAGCTCTTATAATAAAGTTAACTATTGTTAGCTCTTTATAATAAAAAGGGTTAACTCTTGTTAACTCTTTATAATAAAAAGGGTTAACTCTTGTTAGCTCTTTATAATAAAAAGGGTAACTCTTGTTAGCTCTTTATAATAAAGTTAACTATTGTTAGCTCTTTATAATAAAAAGGGTTAACTCTTGTTAGCTCTTTATAATAAAAAGGGTTAACTCTTGTTAGCTCTTTATAATAAAAAGGGGTTAACTCTTGTTAGCTCTTTATAATAAAAAGGGGTTAACTCTTGTTAGCTCTTTATAATAAAAAGGGTAACTCTTGTTAGCTCTTATAATAAAGTTAACTATTGTTAGCTCTTTATAATAAAAAGGGTTAACTCTTGTTAGCTCTTTATAATAAAAAGGGTTAACTCTTGTTAGCTCTTTATAATAAAAAGGGTTAACTCTTGTTAGCTCTTTATAATAAAAAGGGTAACTCTTGTTAGCTCTTATAATAAAGTTAACTATTGTTAGCTCTTTATAATAAAAGGGGTTAAGTTGGCTCTTTATAATAAATAGGGTTAACTCTTGTTAACTATAATATAAAGGGTTTACTTGTTAGTTCTTTATAATAAAAAAGGGGTTAATGGTTGTTAGCTCTTTATAATGAAAAGTATAAACTCTTGTTAGCTCTTTATAATAAAAAGGCTTAAGTTGGCTCTTTATAATAAAACGTGCCTTGATATTAGGAGGTCAGGCTTATTGCAAACGTGCTCTGCATCTCCCAGGAATACAAACAGGTGTCTATCGAGCATCTAAAGAAGCTTTCTATTTTAAACCCTGTTGTTTCAGCATTTCTTCATCCTATACAGACAGATGAACCGTTCATATTTCAGAAACCGAAGATGCAGTAGAGCAAAAGCGAATGAAAAATAGCCCGGCGTCAGCTGAAGAAACATCACAACATTAGTCAGAGTGTGAAAGTCAAGTGCGGGTTTTGATCAACGGGAGTCTTTTAAAACGAGAATGCTGTTTTTCACGCAGGTCTAAGGCTGATGCCGAGCTCTGCACTGCTTGACATCTTATGCCGGATGGAGGCGGCGATTCGAGAGTATTCAGAGGAACTGGTGGCTCAGCTGGCCCGGAGAGATGAGCTGGAGTTCGAGAAGGAGGTGAAGAACACCTTCATCACAGCTCTAATGGAGGTGCAGAACAGACAGAAGGAGCAGAGGGAGCTGAGCAAGCGCAGGCGTAAAGACAAGGCCATGAGTCTACAGGGATCCACACGCCCCGAGAAGACCGGCAGCATGCCTGCGAAAGTGAGTGAGCCCACTGTACACTGCTGCTCAAGAATTCAGCATCAGAAACTGTTCAACTGTTCAAATTGAGTTTGTCTTAAGAGTAGGGGTGGAAGTGGGGATTCTTCAAAACGAAGATGGCTGTGATATGGAACTGAGGGTATTTATAGTGGCTTAGGAATCGTCTGATTGGTGAATCATAAATTGAATAATGCGGGGCTGGCTGCAAGCAATCATAAGCACGTGATCCTCTCGAAATTAGTTTATAAATAAACTTCACGTGGTTTAAAATCTTTATGAGTTTCTTTATTCTGTTATATACAAAACAAGATACTTTGAAGAATGTTGGAAACCTGTAACCACTGACTATCTTAGTATTAAGAAAATTACTATGGAAACAAACTGTTTTCTAGATTTAAATATTTTCAGAAATACAGTACCAGTGTTATTTTGTTATCATTATTATTAAATTATTATCATTGTTTTTATTATTATTTAAAATAAAGAAACTAGTTTAATAAATTGTTTAAAAAGTAATTACATATATAATGTAAAAACAATTCATTCATTCACTTTCTTTTCGGCTTAGTCCCCTTATTACAAGTCCCTTTAGCGCATGTCTTTAGACTTGTGGGGAGAAACCAGAGCACCCGGAGGAAACCCACACCAACACGGGGAGAACATGCAAACTTCACACAGAAATGCCAACTGACCCAGCCGAGGCTCGAACCAGTGACCTTCTTGATATGAGACGACAGTGCTACCCACTGCGTCACCCCAAAAAAATAATAATGCAAATTTTTCTCAAATAAACGCTGTTTATTTTGACATTTCTAGTCATGAAAAAATACTAAGCAATAAAAAAAGTTTGCTTTTTTTCAGGAAAAAACTTTTTGATATTGATATTATAGAGATTTGGATCACTGAAGTCATTAAAGACTGATGTAATGATGCTGAAAATTCAGCTTTCGCAGGAATATTAATCAATTATTTTCTTGAATTTATAGCATTTTATTTATTAAATATTGAATCTTTTTTTGTTCAGTTTAAGTTTTAATTTAGTTTTCAGTAAGTGCATTTAGCACAGGGGTGCCCAACCCTGTTCCTGGAGATCTACCTTCCTGCAGACTTCAGCTGTAACCTTGATCAAACACACCTGTCTTTAATTACCAAATGCTACTTCAGATCCTACTAAAGCCGCGGTCACACTGGACTTTTCCCTCCATAGACCTCCATTCATATGCACGCGAATGCGTCAGGCCGGAAACGCAGGGTCATGAATCAGATTTCGCAGGTTGCTGCGGTGCAAAGTTCAAACTTGGTGAACTCTGACCTGCGAAATCGCATCACTTGACTGCGTGAGACCAATCCAGGATCAAAACATGACCTCTCTGAACAGAAATTTAAAACATGGAGCAATCGCTCGCTTTTTTTAATGTCTAATCATCTTGTTTAGTCCCGCCCCTTTTCGCAGCGCCGTACGACAGAATTTCGCCAGCTCAAAGTCTAGTGTGACTTCGGCTTAATGCTGCGGTCAAACTAGAGCATGCAAAATTCTGTTGTACAGAGCTGCGACAAGGGGCAGGATTAAACAAGATGATTAAAAAAGTGAGCGATCGGTCTATATTTTAAATTTCTGTCCAGAAAGGTCATGTTTTGATCTTCGATTGGTCTCAGGCAATCACGTGATGCAATTTCGCAGGTCAGAGTTCAACAAGCATTCCAACGCAGCGAACTGCGAAACTTGTTGCACAAGCTTGCATTGCTAGTTTGCCTCATTCGCATGGTTATGAATGGAAGTCTATGGGGAGAAAAGTGAAGTGTGATTGCAGATTAATTGGTTTAGTTGTGTTTGATCAGGGTTGGAGCTCAACTCTGCAGGAAGGTAGATCTCCAGAAACGGGGTTGAGCAGCTACTTTCTCTGACATACAATAAGTTTCATTTGACATTTTCAATAAAATCTTATGTAAAGATTTTCATCGTTGAAAGTTAAGACATTATTAGCGGTTTATATTTTCAGGCAGTTTTTATTTAAAATTTTAAATCATTTTAATAATTTGGTTGTGTTTTGAACACTATGATAGCATTTTGTTTTATTTACTCACAAAATTTCATTTAATCTTTACTTTTTGTAATTTTAGTTCATTCAATTATATTAAATTAATAGACAAGCAAAACTGCAGAATAAGAAAACGAGAAATGTTGTTTTGGCAATTAGCTAAAATAAAACACTTATTTTGTATAATTTGTGTGTGTTTTTTATTAGATTACATTCAATAATTAAGAAAACTGTTATTTTAAAGTGTAATAATATTTGTATAATTGTACAGTTTTGATCAATTAAATGCAGCCTTGGTGAGCCGAATAAGCTTCTTTTAAAAGCATTTACTGATGCCCATCTTCTGAGTCGTAGTGCATGTGCATGATGTTTACCTCTTCACTCAGTCTCCATGCACAGTTAATGGATCTCAGCAAATTAGACTTGAGCTGCACTTAGCACTTACTGGAAGAGTAGAGGAATCATTCCCCTGCAGCAGGAGCTGTGAAGGCAATAGCAGCTTCCTCTTACAGTAATGCTGCTCTGATTCCATTACATCATGCAAGTAACTGCATCTCCACTTCCTCTATGTTCTCTCTGACCATTTTAGTCACTGATGAGTTCAGAAATGTGGTAAATTGTGAATCTCATATTTAATATACTATGTTTGCACCATTTTCATCAGAAGTTTAGTATTTTAGGCAATATGTTTTACACAGCGGATGCCCTTCCAGCTGCAACCCAGTACTGAGAAACATCCATACACTCTCACATTCACACACATGCACTACGGCCAATTTAGTTTATTCAATTCACCTATAGCGCATGTCTTTGGACTGTGGGGGAAACAGGAGCACCCGGAGGAAACCCACATGAACATGGGGATAACATCCAAACTCCACACAGAAACTGACCCAGCCGGGACTCAAACCAGCGACCTTCTTGCTGTGGGGTGACAGTGCTAACCACTGAGCCACTGTGTCACCATGTATAGGTTATATAAAGGTATATTGCTAATACAAGAAGTATATCATTGGATTTTAAATAAATTGCTAACTATTTCTAAGCTTGGAAGACTACAATTTGACCTAAAAAAGATTATGTATCATTGCTAATTTTCTCTCTCTCTCTCCTTTTGTCTATAATTGTAATGTTTTTTTATTGCAGGTAAACTAAACGAAATAAGATACAGGATATTAGGATATATAATAAGGAAATACTGTGGAACATTTCTTTGCTCTGTTAAACAGCATTTGGGGGAAATATTTAAATATATATATTAAAGATTTATATTAAATTGTATACTTTTAATAATGTTTTTTTTTAATTCTCTCTATCATAATTAAAGTATTTAGATTTTAAATAATGTGAAAAAAGGTGACATCTAGAATTTTCCATATAAAATTTTTCCCTATTTCACTATTAAAAATATTTAATTCTCACTATTAAATATTTTCATGTCATGGCTAATAACTAGGGCCAGACAGAATCTGCAGACATTTTTTGCTATTTCTACGAAGAAGTTTTTTTAAAATCTGCGGCTTTATGCAGAATTATTTTGGGAGTATCATAACTAAAAACTTAATATATGAAATAAAAAATAATAACTTTTATTTAATGGTTACAATGCAAATCCATCTAAATCCACTTATTTGTAAATAAAGCAAGTCTATCATATAATATATCTACTAAAAGACAGAAAATATTACTCTACAAACTGTATTGTAAATAAATCATTAACATTTTCATATTAGTCAATAATATTACTGAATTCATTTAAAAACTGAATAAATCTAAATTTACACACATTTACACAAGTAAATAAACACTCAATTATGAACTAAAAATCTGCGGAAATCTGCGGATTTCTGCATGCGCAGATTCCGTGTGGGCCTACTAATAACTGATAAATAACAGATATTATAATTATCTTGGCGGCGTGGTGGCACAGTGGCACTCGTCTCACAGCAAGAAGGTTGCTGGTTTGAGCCTCGGCTGGATCAGTTGGCATTTCTGTGGGGAGTTTGCATGTTCTCCCTGCATTCGCGTGGCTTTCCTCCAGGTGCTCTGGTTTCCCCCACAAGTCCAAAGACATGCGCTTTAGCTGAATTGGGTAAGCTAAATTGTCCGTAGTGCATGTGTGTGAATGAGAGTGTATGGGTGTTTCCCAGTGATGGGTTGCTGGATATGCTGGATAAGTTGGTGGTTCATTCCGCAGTGGCGACCCCAGATTAATAAAGTAACTAAGCCAAACAAAAAAATGAATGAATGAATAATTCATAAATATAAATTTAATTCGATTTAATGTCACCAAAACATTATTTAACACAGTAAGTATAATATATAGTTAGACTGGAAAGACTGACCAAGGGAAGCAGCCATTTTACAAACATTTGCTGAAAGATTTCAGCAGTTTTTACATCAGATCCCCAGCTGATGCTTTCTGCAGTCTGACGTAGGAGAGATTCGTGCAGACGCGTGATGCTGTGCTGTACAGCAGATGAGCAGAAGAGAGCCTCTGGTATTTAATATTTCATGTTTTGGTGTTTTCGCAGCGCTTCAGCATGGAGGGCCTGTCCAACATCCTGCAGACAGGCATCAGACAGACCTTCGGGAGCTCAGGCACAGAAAAACAGGTAAGCAGGAACTTTTCACTCCTGCTTCTTATGAACTAAACTTGAACATATATGCAGGAATAAGATCTGATTTTTTGTGGTGATAACTGTGTGTGATGATTATTTTCAGTACTTGAACACAGTCATCCCGTTTGAGAAAAAAGGGACTCCTCCATCTGTGGATGACTTGCAAATGCTCACAAAAAGTAAGTGAACTGAACTGCTCTAATGGTATTAATATTGATCTCGGTCAAAGCAAAAATGTTCCACTTTTCTGTGGAAATCACCATAATATTTCATACTTTGCAAGACAAACTTCTGTTAAAGTGACTGCACTTTAATGTTAATGTATTTATTATTTGTAATCAAATAACACCAATAAAAATAAATTGTTTATTGATCTCATCGTTCATTTAACTGATATTGTTTTTTAGTTCTTTATGCCATGAAAGAAGACAGCGAGAAGGTCCCAACTCTCCTGACTGACTATATATTAAAAGGTAAATCTGACATTCCCACTTTTTCAGAATTAGATTACATAATATACTAATTTATTAATATATTGTAGCATTTTCTATTGATTTGTGATGTATCATGTATTTTTAAATGAATTTAATATAATATTATTATTTATTAAAAGATTTTAGAGAAGCTAACTGTGGCTCTTGAATAAGATAAAAAAAAAAACGTGAAAAGGATGTTTTTAAAAACTAGAAATTGTTCTTTTAGGAGGATAACATAAATTTATGAACCAGTGTTGTTTTAGTTTTGTTATTATCTACCGTTTAATTTTTATTTTTAAAGTTTTAATAAATTGTGTTTGTTTACATTTGTATTTTATTTCATTTTTTATATATTAAACATGTTTTTTTTTTATTTTAGGTTTACAGTAGTTTCAGATATTTCAGTGCATCAAAAGTTAATCTGCAGCTAGTTGAAATAAAATAAACGTAAGTTTATAATTCAATAAAAAATAAATTCAAACTAGGGCTGCATGATATTGGAGAAATCTGATATTGCGATATTTTATTTTTCTGCGATAAACATTGTGATATGAATACAGTTTCACAAGATAGTTTGAACAGCTCTATTTGATGGTTTTTGAAGTAAAGTAAAGGTTTTTGAAGTAAAGAAATGTAATAATCACAATGCAAAAAATGCTTTCCTTTGTTTTGTATAGTTTCTAGTCCAAAAATCAAACAAAAAACTTAAACCAAGTAAAAAACTAGTGTTTCATTTTCACTGTCAGAAGAAATTTAAGAGTTTTCCCTAAAAACAAGCTAAATTATCTGCCAGTAAAGTAAGTGAAATGATCTTGTTTTTGCTTTGAAATGTAGATATTTGGACTAGAAACAGGACAAAAATTGTAAGAATTTTTTTTCATAAATCCTATAAATTCCATATAAATACAATGATTAAATACAAGTCTGTAGCAACTGGTCAACTGTATTTCAGACTCAACATTACATATATTTGCGATGTGACTATTGCGGATGCGCACATTGCATTATCGATGCTGAAACAATATATTGAGCAGCCCTAATTCAAACATTAAATTTAGGTTAGCTTTAGAAAGTTTGTTGTTTTGAACATTTTTTAATTTTGGTTTATTTGCTTACATTCTTTTACATAGTTTTAGTAATTCAGTGATGACCTTTTTTGGCAAATAGCTAAAATAACATACTTATTTTGTATAATTGTGTTATTTTATGTTTTCCCCACACAGCTTATTTCTAATTACCAAAATGCTAGCCTAAAGTAGCCTATTTGTATTATATACCAACATGCAGTCGAATCCACAGCATTTCAAAGCTTTCTTCATTTGATAGAATGCGCAAACACATGCACACTTTAAAAGATTCATTCATGTCCAGTCTCTGAACTTCTTCTCTTTTATTATGTTGTGAGCAATTAAAATGACTTGTACTTGTTTTCAAACATAAATATATTTCACATATATAGTTATCTTTTGATTCCACTCACCAATGCACTCGTCAATGCGGCGTCTATTATTTTTGTCATCTTCAGTAATTTGTTCGTCTCCATTTCTTTTCCAACTATGAAACAGCGGCTCAATGTTGCTACCTTGTGGACAAAATAAATAATACAAAAACAAGTGCATGCGCAAGGTTAGAAAAATAATGCTACATGCTAATAGCACATGCATAAAACCAAATATAGCTACTGTGAGCTTTAGTTAACGTTTAATATACAGTAGTGAAAAACTGAATTGAAACCTTTGACCTAAAACCAAATTATGTAGGCTACTGAACAATACCAATAATGTTCAATATCAGTATTTATTAAATAAGTTATTCAAAAATGTATATTAACTATATATTAATTATGCAATGACAATATTTCTAATCCATTTCAAGTGTTGTAATACAGTGTATAAACGTATGCAGTAGACATGTGCCGATATTTATTAATTCAATATAGGTCAAATGAATATGCACATATGTTTTAGAGTGCTTTTTAAGAATATTCACACTGTAATTGCAGTAAAGTTCATAACAGCGTCAAATGCTTAGAGAAGTGGTTATCTTAACAGTTCAAACATTAACATTTTCACATTTTAATCTGGCCGAAACATGCTGAAATATTGAATACAATTATGTGACTGTTTATAGTGCCAAGGCTCCAATTAGTTAATTTAATAAACTGAAGATGAAAACTACAGCAGCTTTTATTAATCTTAGGTGATGTTAATTCATAAGATAATGCTCAATAATGCGTTAAAAAATCTTAGCTTTAATCTGATTACAAATTGTAAATGATTCATTAAATAAACTAATATTTTTAAACTAATATTAACTGTAATAATTCAGGCTTTTTTTTACAGTTAAATTGAATCCATTAACCCTCTACTGCACGCATTATGATAGATCTATTAAAAAAAATATTTGTCTGTTTTTCTTTTCTTAGAATGACTTAACATGAAGTGCTGTGAAAAACAAATTGGAACAAAAATTATTTTTAAGGTAGGATATGTTGCCATATAACAACAACGTCCAACAGTGGATCTAACTGAGAAAATTCTAATTTAGAACTTTCATTATAATTAATAATTGTGTTGTTTGAAATGATTTAATTGGTGTTGCAGTATTATAAGCTTTAACACAGAACCTATAAATGACACCTTATACATACTTTCCAACAACTGATATTACAACAGCTTTCATTCATTCCATTCTTTTTTGCCGAATATTACTGAAAACAAACCTAATATTGTATTATCATGTATACAACATACAGTAAATATAAATATTTTCTCCAGTAAATATTATAACAAATAAATAACAAGTATAATATATCCAGATGCATCAGAATAATTTAGCTACTAGCTAACAATGTTTATATATTATACTATTTACACTATACTATCTGCCTCTGAGCTAACTTACCTGAACTGTCGCCATCACTGCTCTTATCAAATGTCCAATCTGTGTCATTCTCATGGTCACTAAAACCCATCTCATCCTCACTTTCATCTGCAGGAAGAGCCAGTTCTGTCCTTTTCTTCTTTCACTTACCATGGCTGTGCTCGCTAATACAGCTGTTCCCTGTATTTAATCAAAAGTATTGCCATTAAAATTTGATTTTATCTATAATGCAAAAGCCATTATATGATCAACATTATACTACTAGCATGTTGTTACTGTTACAACTTAAAAGTTCACAGCTGACCTTGCTAGCTAGCTAAGCTATTGCAATATTGCACATTCCACTATTGCACAGTGTTGCCATTTGGCAACACATACTGTACATTTGATTGATTTACAAAAAACTAATTTGATCAAAACTTTTTGAGTTGTGAATATGTCATCATAACTTACTGGAGGTGATGTTTCAGATTTTTTGTGGATCTGACATAATTTGATCCTTTGTTTTTTATTGATATTTACATCTGCATTCAGCAACTACTCACAATAAATGCCAGTCTGTCAGAAATCGCGCCACAGAAAAACACTGCATGTCATGTGACTTAACCAAAGCACATCAATGGCTAAACTAAGGGTTGTTGCTAGATTGGATATGGTTATGGCCGGAAGTTAACAATAATTATTTATATTATTTATTAAATTTCACATTTATTGTATTTTATTAACGCCTACCTCCACCCCAACCGAAAACCCAACCATCACAGTAATGTAAAAATATTAATTATTGTTATACAGTGTCATAAAAAATGCTACTATAATTGATGTACATATCGCACTTCCGGTGTTCTGTCGATTTGTCCTACCTTGTCAGATTGTCCATACCTCTCATTCAAAAAGTAGGTAGCACAGTTTGATTCCGTAATATGATAGCCATCAGATTTTGCTACCAGTGTAAATTTTTAATGTGGATTAGTGTGATATGAAGCTGTTATATAGCCCTAACCTACCTAATCCCTAACCCCAACCTCAGAGCCATTCAAATACAGTGTTGGTAGCATAATCTGATGGGTAGGATAAAATGTCAGGACACCGGCCAGCTGCGTATCTGATCTAGACTTTACCTAAACTAAGGTTTTCTCTCTTTCCAACAAAAAAAAACTTGAATGTTGGTCCTAAAGAAACAGTGGCAGGGAGATGAACATAAATATCATGTTGCCATATGGCAATCCTTTTGCAAATTTGGTTGAAACATTTGTTTGCCCTAAACGTGTTTGTACAATAAAGCAATACACAATACACTCAAAAATACAATTTTTTTACAGTATTATACCTATTAAAGTAACCTTTTTTGCAGTATAGATCAACACCGTGATAATATATCGCGATAAAAGCAACTATTCACACCAATAAAATTTTATACCATTCCTATAGATTAGAAATGCTCTGATCTCGTTAACGCATTTTCACGTCTTCATCTCCGCAGTTCTGTGTCCTACCTAAAGTCCAGCGTGCGATCTGCTGTTGGTGAGACCGTGAAGAGGACAAGCGTCTCCATTCATCCTCTATCAGATCTCCAGTCCAGCTGCATGAGCTCCCTTACCCAATATCAGCGAGGGACCCTGAACATCTAACCATCCTTCTCTTGCTTATCTAACGACCTTCAAACTTGCTCATCTCACTGCCCTTCCCGTATTCACACATATCCACGAGGTTCAGACCACAGCGCCTGGTGCTTTACATGTTTTTTACTACATATGTTACAACGGGCCAAAAGCCATATGGAACGTGTAAGGGTAACAGGTGAACTCTAAACGGTTTAACTCTACGATCAGGTACTATTTTTATTTTTATTTGTAAAGTAATGCCTGACTTAAGGCACATACTGTACTACTCGGTCATTCACATCTGTTCAGAACACAGGAGATGAGGAGAAGGGCATTATTATTCACAATCTTCTTAGATGCATCGTTTCGAGAGCACATTTGAAAATAATCCATCCAGACATTCTGCTTTTTGCCGTTTCAGTATTGTACCGACGAGGTTGGTTGAAGATACAGCATGTTAGTGTTCTACATTAATGCCAAGTTATAGGGAAAACAAAACCTTGTGACTTCTTTTTTTTATTTGGGGTAATCTGAGATTTTTTTGGTTTTGTTTTGTTCATTCTGTGTATGAAATATACTACATGATGTTGTTTAATTGACGATCCATTTGTCTAATAAAACCATTATGTTTGTTTATTATTTTTTGTTATTTTAACATTAACTGTCATTCATGCCTTGTGCTTACATCTTTAATGTATATATTTCTTATTAATAAGGGACATGGAGGAATGTGAAGCATTGCTGAGTTATAGTTCCAATAAATGTTAAACCCTGTGAAAATATGAATGGCTTTCATTGCAATACCGCAATTTTCTACTAGAGGTCAGTCATATGCAAGGTTACTGAAATTCATCATGCACATAAGGTTGTCATCAACACACGTTTTTATATAGAGCTATTTAAATGTTTGTTTGTTTGTTTGTTTGTTTTTAACCACGGGGGAAATACGATTCAGGCTTATTGTCATTGTTGTAAGTGAATGACTTTTTTTCCTTATTGCTTACAGGGCTGCCAACTTTTGGCTTTAGCTTGGAGTGAGAATGTAAGCCCCGCCCATATCCACAAGCCACGCCCCCACAGCAAGCCACGCCCAGATTATTTATAAATATATAAAATAATAAATATATTATTTTAATAAATACTTCTAAGATATTTATTAAATTAGAGTATTATTACTATTATACAATTATCCTATTATAAATAAATAAATAAAAACTATGTAAAGATACAACTGAAGTGATATGCTAAGAACATTTAAGAAATCTTTTGCGTAAATATATTAATTTCAGAACAGCATGGCTGCTCAGTGGTTAGCACTGTCGCCTCACAGCAAGAAGGTCACTGATTCGAGTGACACATGCGCTGTAGGGGAATTGATTAACTAAATTGGTTGTAGTGTATATGTGAATGAGTGTGTATGGGTGTTTCCCAGTACTGGGTTGCGGCTGGAAGGGCATCCAAAGCGTAAAACATATGCCGGAACAGTTGGCAGTTCATTCCGCTATGGCGACCTCTGAAATAGAGACTAAGCTGAAGGAAAATGAATGAATGAATATTAATTTCATTAGAATGAATTTCTACAGATCGTATAGAACACAAAAAATGTTTTATAGAATTATCTGTTGTGTGTTGTCTTAGACCTGACTTATGGCCAAGAATTAGGTTTATTAAGTCTAAACTCCCTGACTTTATCCCTCCTTTCTGCTTCATAAAAAAAATCTATCAGGAGATATGCTTAGTCAAATTAAGATCATCATCATATTAGTTAAACTTTAATTTAGCCGATTTACAAAACTCACTAGGCGCTGACACCTGTACATTAAAGGCTGTTACCCCTGCCATAAAACACAGCCCCTCTGAAATGTGCATCTATTAACTTAAATTGATAATTATTTAATAACATCATTATGACACTAATGAGAGTGAACCCTTCCCTTACAGAAGATTACAGATTTGTTTTTACATTTATTTGTAAAACTAGTGCGTTTTAAAATGCGCTTCACTTATTGTTTTGCTTTATCCATCAAGATAATAATCATATTATGTTTTAATCAATTATGGCCTTTGGTTTTCATGTAGACAGAATCCCAATGAAAGTCTATGAAAGGTAGGCTCGGATTAAGAATTCAGAGGCCCCTGGGCACAATGTCTTGTAGGCCCCTTACCTGCCACACCCCTATAGTTGAATTTAAAAAAAGATTAATAAAATATGTTTTTATGAAATTAATCTATATTGTATTGCCCGCATATTTAAAATAAATGATATACAGTACATATTTTTCTAGTCTACAAAGATTTAACTTATTTTTAAAGCATTTAAAGCTTACTTTGAAAAAAAAATACTAATAAAACTAGTGAAAATGAATGGATTTTAATATACTTGTTCAAGTTCACAGAAGCAGTACTAAAATTTATATATAAGGGTATTTTTAATGTATAACTTCTACAAACCTATAATGCATATGATTTGCATATAACACCTCTTCAATCCAGTTCTATGAATCTGAGTCTTCCATAATACACACAACTGATTAATGATTCCTACTTGTCTTCCTCGTGATGAAGAGTAGGCAAATTCTGATATGTAGAAAAATGCTGGATTCGAACCGGATTCATGATCAATCGCATCAACACATGCCATGCCAAGCGCTTTACAAACTACGCCACTGTCACAGCTATTTCTTGCTCTCTTTAGTTATGTTGTCTCTGTCAATCAAAGTGATGAACGGGAATCACTCAACTAGTTTATTCCAACGAGGTGCGCTATTTGCACTTAGCCTAAATAGTTTCTCGTCACAACACCTGTTGCACAAAGCGTGAGCAGCCCCTATTTTTTTCGGCATACATGTTCACAACCGGGATTCATACCGGGAGCGGCAACGCGAGCAGCGCATCAAGCAGGGGCGGTGCGAGAGGCTCGCGGGTATGTTTTCTGCGCACATGCGTCAGTCTCTTTTTCTATTACATTGCTTTCACCAGCGTTGGATCGGTTGCACATAGAGAGAATAACATCATTATAAAACAATAAACATCTTTAACACCGTCTTTATTACAACGGGAAAAATATTCACGGGATGATTTTCCTGCGTGAGAAAATGGATGTGTGGCGTGAGAGCGTGAGAATACTGTCAATTGCGTGACTCTCACGCCGAATGCGTGAGAGTTGGCAGCACTGCTACTGTATGTACAGTAAGGGTGGTTTTGACAAAATATCGCCTGTAGTAAGTTGGTCTGGTCTCCATGAAGTTACTACAACCTTCAAATTATGAATAAAAATCTTTGGTGAGGTACAGTAGTGTTTTTATTGGTCTATTTTACTACTGTATGTACAGTAAGGGTGGTTTGGACAAAATATCGCCTGTAGTAAGTTGGTCTGGTCTCTGTGAAGTTACTACAACCTTCAAATTATGAATAAAAATCTTTGGTGAGGTACAGTAGTGTTTTTATTTGTCTATTTTACTACTGTATGTACAGTAAGGGTGGTTTTGACAAAATATCGCCTGTAGTAAGTTGGTCTGGTCTCTGTGAAGTTACTACAACCTTCAAATTATGAATAACAATCTTTGGTGAAATACAGTAGTGTTTTTATCTGTGTATTTGACTACTGTATGTACAGTAAGGATAATTTTGACAAAAAGTCGCCTGTAGTAAGTTGGTCTGGTCTCTATAAAGTTACTACAACCTTCAAAATATGAATAAAAATCTTTGGTGAAATACAGTAGTGTTTTTAATTGTCTTTTTGACTACTGTATGTACAGTAAGGATGGTTTTGACAAAATGTCGCCTGTAGTAAGTTGGTCTGGTCTCTGTGAAGTTACTACAACCTTCAAAATATGAATAAAAATCTTTGGTGAGGTACAGTAGTGTTTTAATTTATTTAGTTGACTACTGTATGTACAGTAAGGGTGGTTTTGACAAAATATCGCCTGTAGTAAATTGGTCTGGTCTCCATGAAGTTACTACAACCTTCAAAATATGAATAATAATCTTTGGTGAAATACAGTAGTGTTTTTATTTGTCTATTTGACTACTGTATGTACAGTGAGGATGGTTTTGACAAAATATCGCCTGTAGTAAGTTGGTCTGGTCTCTGTGAAGTTACTACAACCTTCAAAATATGAATAACAATCTTTGGTGAGGTACAGTAGTGTTTTTATTTTTCTATTTGACTACTGTATGTACAGTAAGGGTGGTTTTGACAAAATATCGCCTGTAGTAAGTTGGTCTGGTCTCTGTGAAGTTACTACAACCTTCAAAATATGAATAAAAATCTTTGGTGAGGTACAGTAGTGTTTTTATTTGTCTATTTGACTACTGTATGTACAGTAAGGGTGGTTTTGACAAAATATTGTCTGTAGTAAGTTGGTCTGGTCTCTATAAAGTTACTACAACCTTCAAAATATGAATAACAATCTTTGGTGAGGTACAGTAGTGTTTTTATTTGTCTATTTGACTACTGTATGTACAGTAAGGGTGGTTTTGACAAAATATCGCCTGTAGTAAGTTGGTCTGGTCTCTGTGAAGTTACTACAACCTTCAAAATATGAATAATAATCTTTGGTGAGGTACAGTAGTGTTTTTATCTGTCTATTAGACTATTGTATGTACAGTAAGGGTGGTTTTGACAAAATATCGCCTGTAGTAAGTTGGTCTGGTCTCTGTGAAGTTACTACAACCTTCAAAATATGAATAATAATCTTTGGTGAGGTACAGTAGTGTTTTTATCTGTCTATTAGACTATTGTATGTACAGTAAGGGTGGTTTTGACAAAATATCGCCTGTAGTAAGTTGGTCTGGTCTCTATAAAGTTACTACAACCTTCAAAATATGAATAAAAATCTTTGGTGAGGTACAGTAGTGTTTTTATTTGTCTATTTTACTACTGTATGTACAGTAAGGATGGTTTTGACAAAATATCGCCTGTAGTAAGTTGGTCTGGTCTCTGTGAAGTTACTACAACCTTCAAATTATGAATAACAATCTTTGGTGAAATACAGTAGTGTTTTAGTTGTCTATTTGACTACTGTATGTACAGTAAGGGTGGTTTTGACAAAATATCGCCTGTAGTAAGTTGGTATGGTCTCTGTGAAGTTACTACAACCTTCAAAATATGAATAAAAATCTTTGGTGAGGTACAGTAGTGTTTTTATCTGTGTATTTGACTACTGTATGTACAGTAAGGGTGGTTTGGACAAAATATCGCCTGTAGTAAGTTGGTCTGGTCTCTGTGAAGTTACTACAACCTTCAAAATATAAATAAAAATCTTTGGTGAGGTACAGTAGTGTTTTTATTTGTCTATTTTACTACTGTATGTACATTAAGGGTGGTTTTGACAAAATATCGCCTGTAGTAAGTTGGTCTGGTCTCTGTGAAGTTACTACAACCTTCAAATTATGAATAACAATCTTTGGTGAAATACAGTAGTGTTTTTATCTGTGTATTTGACTACTGTATGTACAGTAAGGATAATTTTGACAAAATGTCGCCTGTAGTAAGTTGGTCTGGTCTCTATAAAGTTACTACAACCTTCAAAATATGAATAAAAATCTTTAGTGAGGTACAGTAGTGTTTTTATTTGTCTATTTTACTACTGTATGTACAGTAAGGATGGTTTTGACAAAATATCGCCTGTAGTAAGTTGGTCTGGTCTCTGTGAAGTTACTACAACCTTCAAATTATGAATAACAATCTTTGGTGAAATACAGTAGTGTTTTAGTTTGTCTATTTGACTACTGTATGTACAGTAAGGGTGGTTTTGACAAAATATTGTCTGTAGTAAGTTGGTCTGGTCTCTATAAAGTTACTACAACCTTCAAAATATGAATAACAATCTTTGGTGAGGTACAGTAGTGTTTTTATTTGTCTATTTTACTACTGTATGTACAGTAAGGGTGGTTTTGACAAAATATCGCCTGTAGTAAGTTGGTCTGGTCTCCATGAAGTTACTACAACCTTCAAAATATGAATAACAATCTTTGGTGAAATACAGTAGTGTTTTTATTTGTCTATTTGACTACTGTATGTACAGTAAGGGTGGTTTGGACAAAATATCGCCTGTAGTAAGTTGGTCTGGTTTCTGTGAAGTTACTACAACCTTCAAAATATGAATAAAAAGCTTTGGTGAGGTACAGTAGTGTTTTTATTTGTCTATTTGACTACTGTATGTACAGTAAGGGTGGTTTGGACAAAATATCGCCTGTAGTAAGTTGGTCTGGTCTCTATAAAGTTACTACAACCTTCAAAATATGAATAAAAATCTTTGGTGAGGTACAGTAGTGTTTTTATCTGTGTATTTGACTACTGTATGTACAGTAAGGGTGGTTTTGACAAAATATCACCTGTAGTAAGTTGGTCTGGTCTCTGTGGAGTTACTACAACCTTCAAATTATGAATAACAATCTTTGGTGAGGTACAGTAGTGTTTTTATTTGTCTGTTAGACTACTGTATGTACAGTAAGGGTGGTTTTGACAAAATATCGCCTGTAGTAAGTTGGTCTGGTCTCTATAAAGTTACTACAACCTTCAAAATATGAATAACAATCTTTGGTGAGGTACAGTAGTGTTTTTATTTGTCTATTTGACTACTGTATGTACAGTAAGGGTGGTTTTGACAAAATATCGCCTGTAGTAATTTGGTCTGGTCTCCTTGAAGTTACTACAACCTTCAAAATATGAATAATAATCTTTGGTGAGGTACAGTAGTGTTTTTATTTGTCTATTTGACTACTGTATGTACAGTGAGGATGGTTTTGACAAAATATCGCCTGTAGTAAGTTGGTCTGGTCTCTGTGAAGTTACTACAACCTTCAAAATATGAATAACAATCTTTGGTGAGGTACAGTAGTGTTTTTATCTGTGTTTGACTACTGTATGTACAGTAAGGGTGGTTTTGACAAAATATCGCCTGTAGTAAGTTGGTCTGGTCTCTATAAAGTTACTACAACCTTCAAAATATGAATAAAAATCTTTGGTGAAATACAGTAGTGTTTTTATTTGTCTATTTTACTACTGTATGTACAGTAAGGGTGGTTTGGACAAAATATCGCCTGTAGTAAGTTGGTCTGGTCTCTGTGAAGTTACTACAACCTTCAAAATATGAATAAAAATCTTTGGTGAAATACAGTAGTGTTTTTAATTGTCTTTTTGACTGCTGTATGTACAGTAAGGGTGGTTTTGACAAAATATCTCCTGTAGTAAGTTGGTCTGGTCTCCATGAAGTTACTACAACCTTCAAAATATGAATAAAAATCTTTGGTGAGGTACAGTAGTGTTTTTATCTGTGCATTTGACTACTGTATGTACAGTAAGGGTGGTTTTGACAAAATATCGCCTGTAGTAAGTTGGTCTGGTCTCTATAAAGTTACTACAACCTTCAAAATATGAATAACAATCTTTGGTGAGGTACAGTAGTGTTTTTATTTGTCTATTAGACTACTGTATGTACAGTAAGGGTGGTTTTGACAAAATATCGCCTGTAGTAAGTTGGTCTGGTCTCCATGAAGTTACTACAACCTTCAAAATATGAATAAAAATCTTTGGTGAGGTACAGTAGTGTTTTTATTCGTTTAGTTGACTACTGTATGTACAGTAAGGGTGGTTTGGACAAAATATCGCCTGTAGTAAGTTGGTCTGGTCTCCATGAAGTTACTACAACCTTCAAAATATGAATAACAATCTTTGGTGAGGTACAGTAGTGTTTTTATTTGTCTGTTTTACTACTGTATGTACAGTAAGGGTGGTTTTGACAAAATATCGCCTGTAGTAAGTTGGTCTGGTCTCTATAAAGTTACTACAACCTTCAAAATATGAATAATAATCTTTGGTGAGGTACAGTAGTGTTTTTATCTGTGTATTTGACTACTGTATGTACAGTAAGGGTGGTTTTGACAAAATGTCGCCTGTAGTAAGTTGGTCTGGTCTCTGTGAAGTTACTACAACCTTCAAAATATGAATAATAATCTTTGGTGAGGTACAGTAGTGTTTTTATCTGTCTATTAGACTATTGTATGTACAGTAAGGGTGGTTTTGACAAAATATCGCCTGTAGTAAGTTGGTCTGGTCTCTATAAAGTTACTACAACCTTCAAAATATGAATAAAAATCTTTGGTGAAATACAGTAGTGTTTTTATCTGTGTATTTGACTACTGTATGTACAGTAAGGGTGGTTTTGACAAAATATCGCCTGTAGTAAATTGGTCTGGTCTCCATGAAGTTACTACAACCTTCAAAATATGAATAATAATCTTTGGTGAGGTACAGTAGTGTTTTAATATGTCTTGTTTACTACTGTATGTACAGTAAGGGTGGTTTGGACAAAATATCGCCTGTAGTAAATTGGTCTGGTTTCATTGAAGTTACTACAACCTTCAAAATATGAAAACAAAATCTTTGGTGAGGTACAGTAGTGTTTTTATTTGTCTATTTGACTACTGTATGTACAGTAAGGATAATTTTGACAAAATATCGCCTGTAGTAAGTTGGTCTGGTCTCTGTGAAGTTACTACAACCTTCAAATTATGAATAACAATCTTTGGTGAAATACAGTAGTGTTTTTATTTGTCTATTTGACTACTGTATGTACAGTAAGGATAATTTTGACAAAATATCGCCTGTAGTAAGTTGGTCTGGTCTCTGTGAAGTTACTACAACCTTCAAAATATGAATAAAAATCTTTGGTGAGGTACAGTAGTGTTTTAATTTATTTAGTTGACTACTGTATGTACAGTAAGGGTGGTTTTGACAAAATATCGCCTGTAGTAAATTGGTCTGGTCTCCATGAAGTTACTACAACCTTCAAAATATGAATAATAATCTTTGGTGAGGTACAGTAGTGTTTTTATTTGTCTATTTGACTACTGTATGTACAGTGAGGATGGTTTTGACAAAATATCGCCTGTAGTAAGTTGGTCTGGTCTCCATGAAGTTACTACAACCTTCAAAATATGAATAACAATCTTTGGTGAGGTACAGTAGTGTTTTTATTTTTCTATTTGACTACTGTATGTACAGTAAGGGTGGTTTTGACAAAATATCGCCTGTAGTAAGTTGGTCTGGTCTCTGTGAAGTTACTACAACCTTCAAAATATGAATAATAATCTTTGGTGAGGTACAGTAGTGTTTTTATCTGTCTATTAGACTATTGTATGTACAGTAAGGGTGGTTTTGACAAAATATTGCCTGTAGTAAGTTGGTCTGGTCTCCATGAAGTTACTACAACCTTCAAATTATGAATAAAAATCTTTGGTGAGGTACAGTAGTGTTTTTATTTGTCTATTTGACTACTGTATGTACAGTAAGGATGGATTTGACAAAATATCGCCTGTAGTAAGTTGGTCTGGTCTCTGTGAAGTTACTACAACCTTCAAAATATGAATAACAATCTTTGGTGAGGTACAGTAGTGTTTTTATTTGTCTGTTAGACTACTGTATATACAGTAAGGGTGGTTTTGACAAAATATCGCCTGTAGTAAGTTGGTCTGGTCTCTATAAAGTTACTACAACCTTCAAAATATGAATAAAAATCTTTGGTGAGGTACAGTAGTGTTTTTATTTGTCTATTTTACTACTGTATGTACAGTAAGGATGGTTTTGACAAAATATCGCCTGTAGTAAGTTGGTCTGGTCTCTGTGAAGTTACTACAACCTTCAAATTATGAATAACAATCTTTGGTGAGGTACAGTAGTGTTTTTATTTGTCTATTTGACTTCTGTATGTACAGTCAGGGTGGTTTTGACAAAATATCGCCTGTAGTAAGTTGGTCTGGTTTCTGTGAAGTTACTACAACCTTCAAAATATGAATAAAAAGCTTTGGTGAGGTACAGTAGTGTTTTTATTTGTCTATTTTACTACTGTATGTACAGTAGGGGTGGTTTTGACAAAATATCGCCTGTAGTAAGTTGGTCTGGTCTCCATGAAGTTACTACAACCTTCAAAATATGAATAACAATCTTTGGTGAAATACAGTAGTGTTTTTATTTGTCTATTTGACTACTGTATGTACAGTAAGGGTGGTTTGGACAAAATATCGCCTGTAGTAAGTTGGTCTGGTTTCTGTGAAGTTACTACAACCTTCAAAATATGAATAAAAAGCTTTGGTGAGGTACAGTAGTGTTTTTATTTGTCTATTTTACTACTGTATGTACAGTAGGGGTGGTTTTGACAAAATATCGCCTGTAGTAAGTTGGTCTGGTCTCCATGAAGTTACTACAACCTTCACATTATGAATACAAATCTTTGGTGAGGTACAGTAGTGTTTTTATTTGTCTATTTTACTACTGTATGTACAGTAAGGGTGGTTTGGACAAAATATCGCCTGTAGTAAGTTGGTCTGGTCTCTGTGAAGTTACTACAACCTTCAAATATGAATAAAATCTTTGGTGAAATACAGTAGTGTTTTTATTGTCTATTTTACTACTGTATGTACAGTAAGGGTGGTTTGGACAAAATATCGCCTGTAGTAAGTTGGTCTGGTCTCTGTGAAGTTACTACAACCTTCAAAATATGAATAAAAATCTTTGGTGAAATACAGTAGTGTTTTTAATTGTCTTTTTGACTGCTGTATGTACAGTAAGGATGGTTTTGACAAAATGTCGCCTGTAGTAAGTTGGTCTGGTCTCTGTGAAGTTACTACAACCTTCAAAATATGAATAAAAATCTTTGGTGAAATACAGTAGTGTTTTTATCTGTGTATTTGACTACTGTATGTACAGTAAGGGTGGTTTTGACAAAATATCGCCTGTAGTAAGTTGGTCTGGTCTCTATAAAGTTACTACAACCTTCAAAATATGAATAATAATCTTTGGTGAGGTACAGTAGTGTTTTTATTTGTCTATTTTACTACTGTATGTACAGTAAGGGTGGTTTGGACAAAATATCGCCTGTAGTAAGTTGGTCTGGTCTCTGTGAAGTTACTACAACCTTCAAAATATGAATAAAAATCTTTGGTGAAATACAGTAGTGTTTTTATCTGTGTATTTGACTACTGTATGTACAGTAAGGGTGGTTTGGACAAAATATCGCCTGTAGTAAGTTGGTCTGGTCTCCATGAAGTTACTACAACCTTCAAATTATGAATAAAAATCTTTGGTGAGGTACAGTAGTGTTTTAATTTATTTAGTTGACTATTGTATGTACAGTAAGGGTGGTTTTGACAAAATATTGCCTGTAGTAAGTTGGTCTGGTCTCCATGAAGTTACTACAACCTTCAAAATATGAATAACAATCTTTGGTGAGGTACAGTAGTGTTTTTATCTGTGTTTGACTACTGTATGTACAGTAAGGGTGGTTTTGACAAAATATCGCCTGTAGTAAGTTGGTCTGGTCTCTATAAAGTTACTACAACCTTCAAAATATGAATAAAAATCTTTGGTGAAATACAGTAGTGTTTTTATCTGTGTATTTGACTACTGTATGTACAGTAAGGGTGGTTTTGACAAAATATCGCCTGTAGTAAATTGGTCTGGTCTCCATGAAGTTACTACAACCTTCAAAATATGAATAATAATCTTTGGTGAGGTACAGTAGTGTTTTAATATGTCTATTTTACTACTGTATGTACAGTAAGGGTGGTTTGGACAAAATATCGCCTGTAGTAAATTGGTCTGGTTTCATTGAAGTTACTACAACCTTCAAAATATGAAAACAAAATCTTTGGTGAGGTACAGTAGTGTTTTTATTTGTCTATTTGACTACTGTATGTACAGTAAGGATAATTTTGACAAAATATCGCCTGTAGTAAGTTGGTCTGGTCTCTGTGAAGTTACTACAACCTTCAAAATATGAATAAAAATCTTTGGTGAGGTACAGTAGTGTTTTAATTTATTTAGTTGACTACTGTATGTACAGTAAGGGTGGTTTTGACAAAATATCGCCTGTAGCAAGTTGGTCTGGTCTCTATAAAGTTACTACAACCTTCAAAATATGAATAAAAATCTTTGGTGAAATACAGTAGTGTTTTTATTTGTCTATTTTACTACTGTATGTACAGTAAGGATAATTTTGACAAAATATCGCCTGTAGTAAGTTGGTCTGGTCTCTGTGAAGTTACTACAACCTTCAAAATATGAATAACAATCTTTGGTGAGGTACAGTAGTGTTTTTATTTGTCTATTTTACTACTGTATGTACAGTAAGGGTGGTTTTGACAAAATATCGCCTGTAGTAAGTTGGTCTGGTCTCTGTGAAGTTACTACAACCTTCAAAATATGAATAAAAATCTTTGGTGAGGTACAGTAGTGTTTTAATTTATTTAGTTGACTACTGTATGTACAGTAAGGGTGGTTTGGACAAAATATCGCCTGTAGTAAGTTGGTCTGGTCTCCATGAAGTTACTACAACCTTCAAAATATGAATAAAAATCTTTGGTGAAATACAGTAGTGTTTTTAATTGTCTTTTTGACTACTGTATGTACAGTAAGGATGTTTTTGACAAAATGTCGCCTGTAGTAAGTTGGTCTGGTCTCTGTGAAGTTACTACAACCTTCAAAATATGAATAAAAATCTTTGGTGAGGTACAGTAGTGTTTTAATTTATTTAGTTGACTACTGTATGTACAGTAAGGGTGGTTTTGACAAAATATCGCCTGTAGTAAATTGGTCTGGTCTCCATGAAGTTACTACAACCTTCAAAATATGAATAATAATCTTTGGTGAGGTACAGTAGTGTTTTAATATGTCTATTTTACTACTGTATGTACAGTAAGGGTGGTTTTGACAAAATATCGCCTGTAGTAAGTTGGTCTGGTCTCCATAAAGTTACTACAACCTTCAAAATATGAATAAAAATCTTTGGTGAGGTACAGTAGTGTTTTTATTTGTCTATTTTACTACTGTATGTACAGTAAGGATAATTTTGACAAAATATCTCCTGTAGTAAGTTGGTCTGGTCTCTATAAAGTTACTACAACCTTCAAAATATGAATAAAAATCTTTGGTGAGGTACAGTAGTGTTTTATTTGTCTATTTTACTACTGTATGTACAGTAAGGGTGGTTTTGACAAAATATCGCCTGTAGTAAGTTGGTCTGGTCTCTGTGAAGTTACTACAACCTTCAAAATATGAATAATAATCTTTGGTGAGGTACAGTAGTGTTTTTATCTGTCTATTAGACTATTGTATGTACAGTAAGGGTGGTTTGGACAAAATATTGCCTGTAGTAAGTTGGTCTGGTCTCTGTGAAGTTACTACAACCTTCAAAATATGAATAATAATCTTTGGTGAGGTACAGTAGTGTTTTTATCTGTCTATTAGACTACTGTATGTACAGTAAGGGTGGTTTTGACAAAATATTGCCTGTAGTAAGTTGGTCTGGTCTCTGTGAAGTTACTACAACCTTCAAAATATGAATAATAATCTTTGGTGAGGTACAGTAGTGTTTTTATCTGTCTATTTGACGCAGGGCTGCCAACTTTTGGCTTTAGCTTGGAGTGAGAATGTAAGCCCCGCCCATATCCACAAGCCACGCCCCCACAGCAAGCCACGCCCAGATTGTTTATAAATATATAAAATAATAAATATATTATTTTAATAAATACTTCTAAGATATTTATTAAATTAGAGTATTATTACTATTATACAATTATCCTATTATAAATAAATAAAAAACTGTAAAGATACAACTGAAGTGATATGCTAAGAACATTTAAGAAATCTTTTGCGTAAATATATAAATTTCAGAACAGCATGGTGGCTCAGTGGTTAGCACTGTCGCCTCACAGCAAGAAGGTCACTGATTCGAGTGACACATGCGCTGTAGGGGAATTGATTAACTAAATTGGTTGTAGTGTATATGTGAATGAGTGTGTATGGGTGTTTCCCAGTACTGGGTTGCGGCTGGAAGGGCATCCAAAGCGTAAAACATATGCCGGAACAGTTGGCAGTTCATTCCGCTATGGCGACCTCTGAAATAGAGACTAAGCTGAAGGAAAATGAATGAATGAATATTAATTTCATTAGAATGAATTTCTACAGATCGTATAGAACACAAAAAATGTTTTATAGAATTATCTGTTGTGTGTTGTCTTAGACCTGACTTATGGCCAAGAATTAGGTTTATTAAGTCTAAACTCCCTGACTTTATCCCTCCTTTCTGCTTCATAAAAAAAATCTATCAGGAGATATGCTTAGTCAAATTAAGATCATCATCATATTAGTTAAACTTTAATTTAGCCGATTTACAAAACTCACTAGGCGCTGACACCTGTACATTAAAGGCTGTTACCCCTGCCATAAAACACAGCCCCTCTGAAATGTGCATCTATTAACTTAAATTGATAATTATTTAATAACATCATTATGACACTAATGAGAGTGAACCCTTCCCTTACAGAAGATTACAGATTTGTTTTTACATTTAGTTGTAAAACTAGTGTGTTTTAAAATGCGCTTCACTTATTGTTTTGCTTTATCCATCAAGATAATAATCATATTATGTTTTAATCAATTATGGCCTTTGGTTTTCATGTAGACAGAATCCCAATGAAAGTCTATGAAAGGTAGGCTCGGATTAAGAATTCAGAGGCCCCTGGGCACAATGCCTTGTAGGCCCCTTACCTGCCACACCCCTATAGTTGAATTTAAAAAAAGATTAATAAAATATGTTTTTATGAAATTAATCTATATTGTATTGCCCGCATATTTAAAATAAATGATATACAGTACATATATTTCTAGTCTACAAAGATTTAACTTATTTTTAAAGCATTTAAAGCCCACTTTGAAAAAAAAAAATACTAATAAAACTAGTGAAAATGAATGGATTTTAATATACTTGTTCAAGTTCACAGAAGCAGTACTAAAATTTATATATAAGGGTATTTTTAATGTATAACTTCTACAAACCTATAATGCATATGATTTGCATATAACACCTCTCCAATCCAGTTCTATGAATCTGAGTCTTCCATAATACACACAACTGATTAATGATTCCTACTTGTCTTCCTCGTGATGAAGAGTAGGCAAATTCTGATATGTAGAAAAATGCTGGATTCGAACCGGATTCATGATCAATCGCATCAACACATGCCATGCCAGGCGCTTTACAAACTACGCCACTGTCACAGCTATTTGTTGCTCTCTTTAGTTATGTTGTCTCTGTCAATCAAAGTGATGAACGGGAATCATTTAACTAGCTTATTCCAACGAGGTGCGCTATTTGCACTTAGCCTAAATAGTTTCTCGTCACAACACCTGTTGCACAAAGCGTGAGCAGCCCCTATTTTTTTCGGCATACATGTTCACAACCGGGATTCATACCGGGAGCGGCAACGCGAGCAGCGCATCAAGCAGGGGCGGTGCGAGAGGCTCGCGGGTATGTTTTCTGCGCACTGTTGCCAACTATTTTCAACAAAAAGGCGCTAAGCTCTGCCCGAAAAGTCGCTAAAAGTCGCTAGATTACGTCATACGCTAATTTGCATATTACTGACGTCATCACGTTCTACCATTTCTGTTTATTTAAGAGCCTATGGTAAATAAATGGGGTATTTATTTATATTTGCACTACGCTTTATGTAAGCATGTCAATTTAACTAAATGTATTGCTGTTTGAATACAGTATATCAATATAGATGTGTAGTAAATTTGCAGTAATCTCTCAGAGGTAATAAACTCAGACAAGTTCTGAAACTCTCACTTAAAACATCTCTGATTGTGAACAAGAAAAGAATAAACGGTCAAATTAAACTGTTAAAATAAAGGAGAAGCAGATCGGTTTGACTGTACAAGGGAAATACCTTCACACTGCCGGTGCTAAATCATTTGCCGTCGGTACGCAGAGGGGTGATCTTTTGTCAGGCTGCAGGTGGTAGAGGCTGCTGTACGAGGACTGGGCCGCCTGTCAGTGCTCTGAGGCGGGGGAGGGGCCAGCGGCTTGAGAAGAGTAGGAACGGTACAGTAATGGACAAACGACAGTCTATAAAAATCTCCAGTAACACACAAAAAAGTCGCTAGATTTGTCGCTAGTCGCTTTTTTGAAAATTTGTCGCTAGGGGGGTCTGAAAAGTCGCTAAATCTAGCGACAAAGTCGCTAAGTTGGCAACACTGTTTCTGCGCACATGCGTCAGTTTCTTTTTCTATTACATTGCTTTCACCAGCGTTGGATCGGTTGCACATAGAGAGAATAACATCATTATAAAGCAATAAATATCTTTAACACCGTCTTTATTACAACGGGAAAAATATTCACGGGATGATTTTCTTGCGTGAGAAAATGGATGTGTGGCGTGAGAGCGTGAGAATACTGTCAATTGCGTGACTCTCACGCCGAATGCGTGAGAGTTGGCAGCACTGCTACTGTATGTACAGTAAGGGTGGTTTTGACAAAATATCGCCTGTAGTAAGTTGGTCTGGTCTCTGTGAAGTTACTACAACCTTCAAATTATGAATAAAAATCTTTGGTGAGGTACAGTAGTGTTTTTATTTGTCTATTTTACTACTGTATGTACAGTAAGGGTGGTTTTGACAAAATAGCGCCTGTAGTAAGTTGGTCTGGTCTCTGTGAAGTTACTACAACCTCAAAATATGAATAAAAAATCTTTGGTGAGGTACAGTAGTGTTTTAATTTATTTAGTTGACTACTGTATGTACAGTAAGGGTGGTTTTGACAAAATATCGCCTGTAGTAAGTTGGTCTGGTCTCTGTGAAGTTACTACAACCTTCAAATTATGAATAAATATCTTTGGTGATGTACAGTAGTGTTTTTATTTGTCTATTTGACTACTGTATGTACAGTAAGGATGGTTTTGACAAAATATCACCTGTAGTAAGTTGGTCTGGTCTTTTTGAAGTTACTACAACCTTCAAAATATGAATAAATATCTTTGGTGAGGTACAGTAGTGTTTTTATCTGTGTATTTGACTACTGTATGTACAGTAAGGGTGGTTTTGACAAAATAGCGCCTGTAGTAAGTTGGTATGGTCTCTGTGAAGTTACTACAACCTTCAAATTATGAATAAAAATCTCTGGTGAGGTACAGTAGTGTTTTTATCTGTGTATTTGACTACTGTATGTACAGTAATGGTGGTTTTGACAAAATATCGCCTGTAGTAAGTTGGTCTGGTCTCTGTGAAGCTACTACAACCTTCAAAATATGAATAAAAATCTTTGGTGAGGTACAGTAGTGTTTTTATTTGTCTATTAGACTACTGTATGTACAGTAAGGGTGGTTTTGACAAAATATCGCCTGTAGTAAGTTGGTCTGGTCTCCATGAAGTTACTACAACCTTCAAAATATGAATAAAAATCTTTGGTGAGGTACAGTAGTGTTTTTATCTGTGTATTTGACTACTGTATGTACAGTAAGGGTGGTTTTGACAAAATATCGCCTGTAGTAAGTTGGTCTGGTCTCTGTGAAGTTACTACAACCTTCAAAATATGAATAAAAATCTTTGGTGAGGTACAGTAGTGTTTTTATTTGTCTATTTTACTACTGTATGTATAGTAAGGGTGGTTTTTGACAAAATAGCGCCTGTAGTAAGTTGGTCTGGTCTCTATAAAGTTACTAAAACCTTCAAAATATGAATAATAATCTTTGGTGAGGTACAGTAGTGTTTTTATCTGTGTATTTTAGCTACTGTATGTACAGTAAGGGTGGTTTTGACAAAATATCGCCTGTAGTAAGTTGGTCTGGTCTCCTATGAAGTTACTACAACCTTCAAAATATGAATAAAAATCTTTGGTGAGGTACAGTAGTGTTTTTATCTGTTCTATTTGACTACTGTATGTACAGTAAGGGTGGTTTTGACAAAATATCGCCTGTAGTAAGTTGGTCTGGTCTCTGTGAAGTTACTACAACCTTCAAAATTATGAATAAAAATCTTTGGTGAGGTACAGTAGTGTTTTTATTTGTCTATTTACTACTGTATGTACAGTAAGGGTGGTTTTGACAAAATATCGCCTGTAGTAAGTTGGTCTGGTCTCCTGATGAAGTTACTACAACCTTCAAAATATGAATAACAATCTTTGGTGAGGTACAGTAGTGTTTTTATCTGTGTATTTTACTACTGTATGTACAGTAAGGGTGGTTTTTGACAAAATATCGGCCTGTAGTAAGTTGGTCTGGTCTCTATAAAGTTACTACAACCTTCAAAATATGAATAATAATCTTTGGTGAGGTACAGTAGTGTTTTTATCTGTGTATTTGACTACTGTATGTACAGTAAGGGTGGTTTTGACAAAATATCGCCTGTAGTAAGTTGGTCTGGTCTCTATAAAGTTACTAAAACCTTCAAAATATGAATAAATATCTTTGGTGAGGTACAGTAGTGTTTTTATTTGTCTATTTTACTACTGTATGTATAGTAAGGGTGGTTTTGACAAAATAGCGCCTGTAGTAAGTTGGTCTGGTCTCTGTGAAGTTACTACAACCTTCAAAATATGAATAAAAATCTTTGGTGAGGTACAGTAGTGTTTTTATTTGTCTATTAGACTACTGTATGTACAGTAAGGGTGGTTTTGACAAAATATTGCCTGTAGTAAGTTGGTCTGGTCTCCATGAAGTTACTACAACCTTCAAAATATAAATAAAAATCTTTGGTGAGGTACAGTAGTGTTTTAATTTATTTAGTTGACTACTGTATGCACAGTAAGGATGGTTTTGACAAAATATCGCCTGTAGTAAGTTGGTCTGGTCTCTATAAAGTTACTAAAACCTTCAAAATATGAATAAAAAATCTTTGGTGAGGTACAGTAGTGTTTTTATTTGTCTATTTGACTACTGTATGTACAGTAAGGGTGGTTTTGACAAAATATCGCCTGTAGTAAGTTGGTCTGGTCTCTATAAAGTTACTAAAACCTTCAAAATATGAATAAAAATCTTTGGTGAGGTACAGTAGTGTTTTTATTTGTCTATTTGACTACTGTATGTACAGTAAGGGTGGTTTTGACAAAATATCGCCTGTAGTAAGTTGGTCTGGTCTCTGTGAAGTTACTACAACCTTCAAAATATGAATAATAATCTTTGGTGAGGTACAGTAGTGTTTTTATCTGTGTATTTGACTACTGTATGTACAGTAAGGGTGGTTTTGACAAAATATCGCCTGTAGTAAGTTGGTCTGGTCTCTATAAAGTTATTAAAACCTTCAAAATATGAATAAAAAATCTTTGGTGAGGTACAGTAGTGTTTTTATTTGTCTATTTGACTACTGTATGTACAGTAAGGGTGGTTTTGACAAAATATCGCCTGTAGTAAGTTGGTCTGGTCTCTGTGAAGTTACTACAACCTTCAAAATATGAATAAAAATCTTTGGTGAGGTACAGTAGTGTTTTTATTTGTCTATTTGACTACTGTATGTACAGTAAGGGTGGTTTTGACAAAATATCGCCTGTAGTAAGTTGGTCTGGTCTCTATAAGTTACTACAACCTCCAAAATATGAATAAAAATCTTTGGTGAGGTACAGTAGTGTTTTTATCTGTGTGTTTGGCCACTGTATGTACAGTAAGGGTGGTTTTGACAAAATATCGCCTGTAGTAAGTTGGTCTGGTCTCCATGAAGTTACTACAACCTTCAAAATATGAATAAAAATCTTTGGTGAGGTACAGTAGTGTTTTTATTTGTCTAATTTAGTCCTGTATGTACAGTAAGGGTGGTTTTGAAAAAATATCGCCTGTAGTAAGTTGGTCTGGTCTCTATAAAGTTACTACAACCTTCAAAATATGAATAAAAATCTTTGGTGAGGTACAGTAGTGTTTTTATCTGTGTATTTGACTACTGTATGTACAGTAAGGATGGTTTTTGACAAAATATCGCCTGTAGTAAGTTGGTCTGGTCTCTGTGAAGTTACTACAACCTTCAAAATATGAATAAAAATCTTTGGTGAGGTACAGTAGTGTTTTTATTTGTCTATTTGACTACTGTATGTACAGTAAGGGTGGTTTTGACAAAATATCGCCTGTAGTAAGTTGGTCTGGTCTCTATAAAGTTACTACAACCTCCAAAATATGAATAAAAATCTTTGGTGAGGTACAGTAGTGTTTTTATCTGTGTGTTTGGCCACTGTATGTACAGTAAGGGTGGTTTTGACAAAATATCGCCTGTAGTAAGTTGGTCTGGTCTCCATGAAGTTACTACAACCTTCAAAATATGAATAAAAATCTTTGGTGAGGTACAGTAGTGTTTTTATTTGTCTAATTTAGTCCTGTATGTACAGTAAGGGTGGTTTTGAAAAAATATCGCCTGTAGTAAGTTGGTCTGGTCTCTATAAAGTTACTACAACCTTCAAAATATGAATAAAAAATCTTTGGTGAGGTACAGTAGTGTTTTTATTTGTCTATTAGACTACTGTATGTACAGTAAGGGTGGTTTTGACAAAATATCGCCTGTAGTAAGTTGGTCTGGTCTCTGTGAAGTTACTACAACCTTCAAAATATGAATAAATATCTTTGGTGAGGTACAGTAGTGTTTTTATTTGTCTATTAGACTACTGTATATACAGTAAGGGTGGTTTTGACAAAATATCGCCTGTAGTAAGTTGGTCTGGTCTCTGTGAAGTTACTACAACCTTCAAAATATGAATAAAAAATCTTTGGTGAGGTACAGTAGTGTTTTTATTTGTCTATTTTACTACTGTATGTATAGTAAGGGTGGTTTTTGACAAAATAGCGCCTGTAGTAAGTTGGTCTGGTCTCTGTAAAGTTACTACAACCTTCAAAATATGAATAAAAATCTTTGGTGAGGTACAGTAGTGTTTTTATTTGTCTATTTGACTACTGTATGTACAGTAAGGGTGGTTTTGACAAAATATCGCCTGTAGTAAGTTGGTCTGGTCTTTTTAAAGTTACTACAACCTTCAAAATATGAATAAAAATCTTTGGTGAGGTACAGTAGTGTTTTTATCTGTGTATTTGACTACTGTATGTACAGTAAGGGTGGTTTTGACAAAATATCGCCTGTAGTAAGTTGGTCTGGTCTTTTTAAAGTTACTACAACCTTCAAAATATGAATAAAAATCTTTGGTGAGGTACAGTAGTGTTTTTATCTGTGTATTTGACTACTGTATGTACAGTAAGGGTGGTTTTGACAAAATATTGCCTGTAGTAAGTTGGTCTGGTCTCTATAAAGTTACTACAACCTCCAAAATATGAATAACAATCTTTGGTGAGGTACAGTAGTGTTTTTATCTGTGTATTTGACTACTGTATGTACAGTAAGGGTGGTTTTGACAAAATATCGCCTGTAGTAAGTTGGTCTGGTCTCCATGAAGTTACTACAACCTTCAAAATATGAATAAAAATCTTTGGTGAGGTACAGTAGTGTTTTTATCTGTGTATTTTACTACTGTATGTACAGTAAGGATGGTTTTGAAAAAATATCGCCTGTAGTAAGTTGGTCTGGTCTCTGTGAAGTTACTACAACCTTCAAAATATGAATAATAATCTTTGGTGAGGTACAGTAGTGTTTTAATTTATTTAGTTGACTACTGTATGTACAGTAAGGGTGGTTTTGACAAAATAGCGCCTGTAGTAAGTTGGTCTGGTCTCCATGAAGTTACTACAACCTTCAAAATATGAATAAAAATCTTTGGTGAGGTACAGTAGTGTTTTTATTTGTCTAATTTAGTCCTGTATGTACAGTAAGGGTGGTTTTGACAAAATATCGCCTGTAGTAAGTTGGTCTGGTCTCTATAAAGTTACTACAACCTTCAAAATATTAATAAAAATCTTTGGTGAGGTACAGTAGTGTTTTTATTTGTCTATTTGACTACTGTATGTACAGTAAGGGTGGTTTTGACAAAATATCGCCTGTAGTAAGTTGGTCTGGTCTCTGTGAAGTTACTACAACCTTCAAATATGAATAATAATCTTTGGTGAGGTACAGTAGTGTTTTTATTTTTCTATTTGACTACTGTATGTACAGTAAGGGTGGTTTTGACAAAATATCGCCTGTAGTAAGTTGGTCTGGTCTCTATGAAGTTACTACAACCTTCAAATTATGAATAACAATCTCTGGTGAGGTACAGTAGTGTTTTTATTTGTCTATTTTACTACTGTATGTACAGTAAGGGTGGTTTTGACAAAATATCGCCTGTAGTAAGTTGGTCTGGTCTCTATAAAGTTACTACAACCTTCAAAATATGAATAAAAATCTTTGGTGAGGTACAGTAGTGTTTTTATTTGTCTATTAGACTACTGTATGTACAGTAAGGGTGGTTTTGACAAAATATCGCCTGTAGTAAGTTGGTCTGGTCTTTTTAAAGTTACTACAACCTTCAAAATATGAATAAAAATCTTTGGTGAGGTACAGTAGTGTTTTTATTTGTCTAATTTAGTCCTGTATGTACAGTAAGGGTGGTTTTGAAAAAATATCGCCTGTAGTAAGTTGGTCTGGTCTCTATAAAGTTACTACAACCTTCAAAATATAAATAAAAATCTTTGGTGAGGTACAGTAGTGTTTTAATTTGTCTATTTGACTACTGTATGTACAGTAAGGGTGGTTTTGACAAAATATCGCCTGTAGTAAGTTGGTCTGGTCTCTGTGAAGTTACTACAACCTTCAAAATATGAATAATAATCTTTGGTGAGGTACAGTAGTGTTTTTATTTTTCTATTTGACTACTGTATGTACAGTAAGGGTGGTTTTGACAAAATATTGCCTGTAGTAAGTTGGTCTGGTCTCTATAAAGTTACTACAACCTTCAAAATATGAATAAAAATCTTTGGTGAGGTACAGTAGTGTTTTTATTTGTCTATTAGACTACTGTATGTACAGTAAGGGTGGTTTTGACAAAATATTGCCTGTAGTAAGTTGGTCTGGTCTCTATAAAGTTACTACAACCTTCAAAATATGAATAACAATCTTTGGTGAGGTACAGTAGTGTTTTTATTTGTCTATTTGACTACTGTATGTACAGTAAGGGTGGTTTTGACAAAATATCGCCTGTAGTAAGTTGGTCTGGTCTCCATGAAGTTACTACAACCTTCAAAATATGAATAACAATCTTTGGTGAGGTACAGTAGTGTTTTTATTTGTCTATTTTACTACTGCATGTACAGTAAGGATGGTTTTGACAAAATATCGCCTGTAGTAAGTTGGTCTGGTCTCTGTGAAGTTACTACAACCTTCAAATTATGAATAATAATCTTTGGTGAGGTACAGTAGTGTTTTAATTTATTTAGTTGACTACTGTATGTACAGTAAGGGTGGTTTTGACAAAATAGTGCCTGTAGTAAGATGGTATGGTCTCTGTGAAGTTACTACAACCTTCAAATTATGAATAAAAATCTCTGGTGAGGTACAGCAGTGTTTTTATCTGTGTATTTGACTACTGTATGTACAGTAAGGGTGGTTTTGACAAAATATCGCCTGTAGTAAGTTGGTATGGTCTCTGTGAAGTTACTACAACCTTCAAATTATGAATAACAATCTTTGGTGAAATACAGTAGTGTTTTTATTTGTCTATTAGACTACTGTATGTACAGTAAGGGTGGTTTTGACAAAATATCGGCTGTAGTAAGTTGGTCTGGTCTCTATAAAGTTACTACAACCTCCAAAATATGAATAACAATCTTTGGTGAGGTACAGTAGTGTTTTTATCTGTGTGTTTGACCACTGTATGTACAGTAAGGGTGGTTTTGACAAAATGTCGCCTGTAGTAAGTTGGTCTGGTCTCTGTGAAGTTACTACAACCTCCAAAATGTGAATAACAATCTTTGGTGAAATACAGTAGTGTTTTTATTTGTCTATTTTACTACTGTATGTACAGTAAGGGTGGTTTTGACAAAATATCGCCTGTAGTAAGTTGGTCTGGTCTCTGTGAAGTTACTACAACCTTCAAAATATGAATAAAAATCTTTGGTGAGGTACAGTAGTGTTTTTTTCTGTGTATTTGACTACTGTATGTACAGTAAGGGTGGTTTTGACAAAATGTCGCCTGTAGTAAGTTGGTCTGGTCTCTGTGAAGTTACTACAACCTTCAAAATATGAATAACAATCTTTGGTGAAATACAGTAGTGTTTTTATTTGTCTATTTTACTACTGTATGTACAGTAAGGGTGGTTTTGACAAAATATCGCCTGTAGTAAGTTGGTCTGGTCTCTGTGAAGTTACTACAACCTTCAAAATATGAATACAAATCTTTGGTGAAATACAGTAGTGTTTTTATTTGTCTATTTGACTACTGTATGTACAGTAAGGGTGATTTTGACAAAATATCGCCTGTAGTAAGTTGGTCTGGTCTCCATAAAGTTACTACAACCTTCAAAATATGAATAAAAATCTTTGGTGAGGTACAGTAGTGTTTTTATTTGTGTATTTGACTACTGTATGTACAGTAAGGGTGGTTTTGACAAAATATCGGCTGTAGTAAGTTGGTCTGGTCTCTGTGAAGTTACTACAACCTTCAAAATATGAATAAAAATCTTTGGTGAGGTACAGTAGTGTTTTTATTTGTCTATTTATCAGTGTAAAGTAGGCTAAATCATTGTTTATGCTGAACTAACTTAGGGGTAGGCCTGCGGTTATTACTTAAAGTATGTTTTTACTCGTCTAATACCCTGAATAATGGTAACTAAAATGATTAGGCTACTAGTCCCAAACACTGTATATCGTTCACTGTATTTGTTTGCGTGTTTGTTTGATAACCATTCGTTTGCACCACCTTACAATTAGCCAGGCTTATTTTAGCTAAACCGACCATGACAGAATCAGCTGCTTCTTCTTCTTCTTTTCGAAATAATTACAAGTCACTACTGTATATATGTCAGTATTTTTATCAGTATCTTATATTACCTTCAGCTCTCTTCGTTCGATCGGAAGACATTTTAACTGATTCTCCCTCCTTGGTAATTTTCAAATGAAAAGCGCACGAAAAATAATGGACCCTTTTCACTGTTATGACGCGTAACGGTCATCAGCATCTTAAATCTTTGGACGTTTTTAATATTTAGATTTTTTAAAAACGTATGTATATTTATAAGTATTTATGTATGTCTTTCCACATGGAAAGAACCTATATGAGGATATATGCACATATATGAAACCTATATGCAGTATATAGGCAATATGCTGCATATATGCTTATACATGCCACATATAGGCAAAATTGAGGTGCATATATGTGCATATACAGGCCATATCGGTCTTCTTTATTGCTTCTTTATATCCATATATATGCCCTATGTACATACAAGATATGTCACCTTTATAGCTCATATCTCACTTTGGCAACTGTCATACATGATGCCTAGCTCATATTTCTATTAAGGCAATAACTAAGAACTAATAAAAAAAATGCAAAAAACGTATGTATGTGCGAACATCTGAAATTGGTAACACATGTAATTGGCATGTTATGGAATTTAACTATGACTATAAGTGAGAGCCCACACGGAAAGAACCTATAAACATACATGTTTTAATGTTTTGATATGTGGAAGTCAGAATTATTCGCCCCCCTTTGAATTATTTTTTCTTTTTTAAATATTTCCCAAATGATGTTTAACAGAGCAAGGAAATTTTCACAGTATGTCTGATAATATTTTTGTCCTCTGGAGAAAGTCTTATTTGTTTTATTTCAGCTAGAATAAAAGCAGTTTTTAATTAAAAAAAATGTTTTTTTAAGGACAGAATTATTAGCCCCTTTAAGCTATATATTTTTTCGATAGACTACAGAACAAACCATTGTTATACAATAACTTGCCTAATTACCCTAACCTGCCTAGTTAACCTAATTAACCTAGTTAAGCCTGTAAATGTCACTTTAAGCTGTATAGAAGTGTCTTGAAAAATATCTAGTCAAATATTATTTACTGTCATCATGACAAAGATAAAATAAATCAGTTATTAGAAATGAGTTATTAAAACTATTGTGTTTAGAAATGGGTTGAAAAAATCTTCTCTCCGTTAAACAGAAATTGGGAAAAAAATAAACAGGGGGGCTAATAATTCTGACTTCAACTGTAGGTTTTTAATATATGTGACATATATAAAATTGGCCTTTTTCCTATATATATACATATTTGTTAATTTGTTATTTTATATATTTGTTAATATATACAGTATATGTACTTTCCCAGTGATGGGTTGCAGCTGGAAGGGCATCCGCTGCGTAAAACATATGCTGGATAAGTTGGCGGTTCATTCTGCTGTGGCGACCCTAGATTAATAAAGGCACCCGATTACCTCTCTGATCTTCTTCACTGGTACACTCCCCGACGCTCACTGAGATCTTCTGTTATCAGTTCCAAATTTTAAGATGAAATCATTTGGTGGCAGGGCTTTTAGCTGCATAGCACCACAATTATGGAACTTCCTGTCGTTAGATATTGGTCAGGTGGACTCTATTTCCAATTTTAAATCCCAGTTTAAACCTTACAGTTCAGGATTGCTTTTAATGATTTTCTGGTTTAATATTATATTTATTATTCTTTTGTCTTGTTTGTTTTTATAATGTGCCATTTTTATAATGTAAGGTGTCCTTGAGTGCTAATAAAATAAATAAAAGGTATTATTATTATATGTTTATATAGGTTCTTTACATGTGGGTTATATCATCTTTGCATCTTATTACAAAAAACAAATTAACACTTATGCAAGGTGTTTCTAATGCGCAGTGTCTATGAACAGGACCGTAAATTGGACATTATTCTCTCTTCTGGCTGCGGTTTTCAGTCTTACACAATTATATTCCTTTTTTCTGAAAGTCTTGATAACACCATCGTAGAGTTTTTACGATTATTATTCAGCAAATAGGATTGTAAAAAAAATTTGTTGTACTCTCCCATTCACTGCGATCTCTGTTTACCCAACTATGACCTTATAACGAGACTTACTTGATGCACTACAGTACTGTATGTAGGTTTTTTAAAAGGATTCCCCATCAAAAATAAGTTTAAATGAACTCTTGGTCAACATTTACATATTTCAAACCCATTTAACTTGTATGTAATAAGCCAGAATTAGAAGATCATTAACTCGATGGGTAAACTATAGTGTGCAGTAGCTAGCTAGTAATTCGTTGTTGGTTTGTAGTTAAGTGTTAATTAAAATAAACCTTTTTTTGATTATTTTTCGTTAGTGGAAGTGGATACATGGTTTATTATCAAATAAAAACAGGGAAGGGTTACATTTCAGACTCAATAGTCGATAATATATATTTCTTTGAAATGAAACATTTAGACGTAACTTTTGCAGCTGCTTTATTTTAATAAAAAAAATATGAATACAAAGTGTTTTCATGTCCATAGACAGTAAGTACATGTCCTATATACAGAAAGGTTTGAGGTTGTCCAGTCTACAGATGACAAAAGATCAACATGGTACAGGCAATAAAACAATTATAATAAAATAAACGAACTAAACTAAAACAGATCTGTGCTCAAAAAGCAGTCCGTTGCACTCTTAAGTACATAAAAGCTTAAAAAAAAAAGAAATACAGCAGTTGTATAAAAAGCAATTATCTGGTAAATGTAATTGAAAACACACACGCACGCACGCACGCACGCACGCACACACAAACAAATACAACATGGTTTTTGGCATACTTACAGATATGCTATTGTGATGTATTTTACTTGGTCAACTTCCATTCACAACCTATTTTTACTATAATATGACATTTCTGAGTAAAGCGCAATGTTTAGTTATTAAGAAAATAAATAGGGTTGTTTTTCAGTTTATGTTTCACTGGTGTTTATTTGCTGGAGCTGGACCTTATTTGCGAACTGTAATGCCCATGAGCATGTCACATATTTGTTAAACTACCATGTCAGAAAGTTATCACCTGTATGTCAGTAGCAGTGCTTTGGATCAAAGCTGATAAGAATTACAAGGAAAACTAGATTCCCACATCAACAACCACTTAAATGCTTGGTTTCATATCTACCCAACATAGGCTTATTCTGAAGCCCTATTTACATTTCTGGAGATCGCGAATTATGTAGCTAGAAGTACATATGGCTGCATTTCGTCTTTACAACTAACGGTACAGGGCAGTAAGACGCCGTTCCTTTTCGCGCTTACCAGCTGACCATTTACCTTCGCATGGACGGCTTTCCCACTGTTACCAGTTTGTCAAGTTAGCTCGCCATGTACAATGGAATTGAGACGCAAAGAGGAGTTGACTATTATGACGAAGTTTGAGTCAGGTGAAGAACGGTTCCAGAAAGCATGTAAGACAAAAATAGAAGCCAAAAAATAAAATAAACAAGTAAATAACAGGGTGGGAATGTGGTAAAATCTGAAAATGTGGTAAAAATCTGCCAAGGGCATTACATACTTTCTGGTCTTGTTTGAAACTGTCTGATTTTTGGGGGAAAGTCTTCAGGTGTTTTTCTGCTGTTTTTTCATTGTCAATAGACCCAAACCCCTTAACAGCACTGTTTGGAATCCTGCCAGAATATGTTGAATTAAATTCATTACAGGCCGATAGTGTAGCCTTTGCAATCTTACTGGCTAGACGACTTATTCTTATGAATTGGAAGTCAGCAGCTCCCCCTTCTTACCGGCAATGGGTTTTTGATTTCTTACATGCTCTTCAAATGGAAAAGATTCGGTTCGCAATAAAACAAAACCCGGAACAGTTCCAGAAAGTCTGAAGCCCTTTTCTAAATTGTTTTTAAGGAGACACCTATAGCTGAATTGCCTTTTTTCCTTCTTTTTATTTTTTCCTTCTTTTCTTTGTATTATTTATTTATTTATTATTATTTTTTATTATTATTCTTATTTTTGTTATCTTATGTTTGTATATCTTTGTTTATATATGTGGAATTTTACCTTTTATTTTTATACTTTAGTGTATAATTATGTTTTCCTGATAATTCCTTGTTTGGTGAATTTTATCAGTGCGTATACCTATATGTATTAATATTATGTATATTTTAATGTCTGACCTAAGATAAACCTAATGAAGCAAATAAATAAATAAATAAAAATCTGCAGAGGGCTTTTCTTTTTCTGGATTGCTTTTTAAAACTGTTGGTTGGGTTTAGGAAAGTGGCTGGGCGGGTCAGTTGGTGCTTTTGAAAACACTATTGGTTGGGTTTAGGGAAGGAGGAGGGTGGGTCAGTCGATCAATCTGTCGGTCATTCAGTAAGTCAGTCGACAGCGGCCTCTGGTGGATTTACTGGAGAACTGCAGGTGTGAATGGCACTAGTGAGAGAAATTAGAGATCTGAAAAAGTGTACACAGCGGCCTCTGGTGGATATGCGAAAACAAAAACTGCAAAAAAAAAAATGTAGCTCCTGGGACGTATTTGGCGCTCTCCAGAAATATATATAGGGGTACATTTTCAGAATGAGCCTGTGCTGTATCTACTATACAATAAACATGATGAACTTATTTGCTGCCTTTAAATAACCACAGACCTACAATGAGAAATAAATACCTTATTTACAGTAAGGTAAAGAATGTCCATAATTATAGTTCACATGTACATAATCAGTATCCTATAAATATAGTTTTGTTTTTTAAAAATATTTGGCCATGAAACATTTAAAGGCAAAAACAGCAACTTAATGTCACACATGATGACATTCCCTTTAACTCATAGGTCTCAAACTCGATTCCCGGAGGGCCGCAGACTATTAAGCAGGTGTGAGGTGGAGGTGGTTTGAGCTAAACTGTGCAGAGCTGTGGCCTTCCAGGAATTCAGTTTGAGGTCATTTCTTTAACTGAAGCTGCTATGAACAATGCGCAATTGACTGCATATTAAGCATACGTAAACGCAATTTATTTAGGAGTGTCTGTAAATAATATGGAATAGAACTTTCGTTTGCTTTCATCAAGGCAAGTCAGCATCTTTAGTTAGCAAAAGAACAAATGTGAAGCACACACAAAATAAATGTTTAAAACAGTGAAGAATTCAAACATCTCAGTGTCTTTTTGTTTAACAAAGTACATAAAGTCATATTTCTGTAATATTCTCTGAACAGTAGAAAACTATGAATTTATAAAACAATAAAATGAGCGTCTTTACATATATTTGTTGACATTTTTTTATATTAAGAAAAAAAACTACATCATACTGTTTCCATACTGAGGCAATAACCCTGCAGGCACAGGACGTCAACTTGACCTCATATTGATGTTGTACCCCGACGTCGTGGGCATATTGGATTTTGTTTGGAAATGAAAATCGTATTGACGTTAGAACCCAACGTCAAGCCGACATCAATGTCCAACCTAAAATCAACCAAATATCAACGTCAAATCATGTTACACCTTGACGCTGTGTGAACATTACCACTATGACATCTATCAGACGTTGGATTTTGGTCACTTTCCAACACAATCTAAAATCAACCAAACATCAATGTAATTTGACGTCATTATTGGACGTCAATATAACGTTGTCCTTAGACGCTGGCTAGACATTGAATTTTGGTCACCTGACGTCACGACCTAAGTTTAACCTAATATTAACATCTTATGATGTTGTGTGCCTGCTGGGAAGCTTATCGATTTCAGCCTGTTCTTTCAATTTACTTCAGTTTGTGTGATATTAAGCTTTTTTTTTCGGATTTTCAGCAGAAGTGTTTAGTCCTACACCAGAGAGCCGGCTTGGTTTTGCGCTGGCACCATAATGGGCACCCCTCCCATGCGGGAGATATTTGCAGCAGTTACGGTGGTGGGCAGAATGGGTGGACGGGGAATCTGGGGCTGGGCAGGGGCTGTCCGGGGCATGGAGGTGTGCTGGGAGCCTCCATTGGTACTAGGGGGTCCAAATGGTCCACGGGTCGGGGCTTGGTTGGTGTTGTATCCTGGCAACGAGCGCTCCAAGGTGGCATCGGCTGGAGGTTGCGAACGGTATCCGGCTGTGCTGCCTGTGGCTGTAATAATGGACGCGGTGTCGGAGTGAGGATAATGATGGTGGTTGTGGGAATCTCGTGGGTAAGAGCTGGTGTGAATGGAGGACAGGGTGCCGTTTTTAGAGATGATGTCAGAGCCTGTGCCACTCTTGGCCCATGAGACGCGTTTGGGAGCCTGAGCATCCTCCCTGTAACACATAAAAACACTTAGTGCCCACATAAGTCATAAATGATTGATTCAGTCAATAAATAATAATCGTCATACTTGATGTCATTAGCCAAATCCTCCTCTGTGTCTTTCCGTCTTGTCCACATGAAGACGAGAAAGATAACGATAAGGATGAGAGCTACAATACAGCCGAATGTAACGCCAGCGATCATCCCGGCATTAGTCGCTGTACAAAAGGAGCAGATAAAGTTAATTTTCACCACACTTTGTTTTTTTTTTTGTTTTGTTTTTTAAATCTTGAGATGACCTAAATGTATTGCTAAAAGAACAGACTTTGATACTGGCTTGAAAAAGTGTGACCTGCAGGTTTTTTAAGTAGTTCTAAAAGCTTGCAGTTTGAAGTTTTTCAGTTTGAAGTAAGTAAGTTTGACTAGATAGACAGACAGACAGACAGACAGACAGACAGGCAGGCAGACAGACAGACAGACAGACAGACAAGTAGGTAGATACGTAGATAAATAGGTAGGTAGGTAGATATAGATAGATAGATAGATAGATAGATAGATAGATAGATAGATAGATATGTTATTATAAATATTAACATTGCTATTAGCATGTTTTGTATTTTGCTAGCATATTTCTAGCATGTTGTACCTAGCCAAGTTGCTAACATGTTTTTAACACATTCCTAACTTTTTAGCAAACCACTAGCATACTTCGGCAATTTGCAAGCATGCTTTGCCACATTGTTTATAATGTTTTAATAACTTAGCGTGTTTTATGGTCAATCAAGAATAAATATGCAGTTGTTTGTACACTAAATGACAATAGAACATTATTTTACTCATATTGTGACATTTTATTTTTCACAAAAGTTACTTTACACCAATTAAACACTCTTTTTATTATGCTATATCTATGAAAATCACTTTTGATGCAGACACTGACGGCCCTTTAACATGTTTTTAGCATAAAACATTGAGTTGAGCTGTAATAATTTCTTAGCTTTTTAGTTAAACAAAGCTGACAAAAACAAAAAGCGGCCTACACTACCCTACATGCTTATTTTTCAGTCACAAGATGGCGACAAACCGCCAATAACAACAGCATGAACGTTAAGCAACACTAACCTACAGGCTTGTTTTTCCGTCACCAGATGGCGACAAACAGCAAAGAACAACAGTATGAACGATAAGCATATAAATATGGTAAAGATTATTTGAAGTACCTGGATGAGTGTTATTATTAGTTCACGGAATAACTGACCAATCCGAATCAAGTATTCCAGAGAGGATCTTTTGCTAGCATATTGTTAGCTCGTTTATTATATTTGAACATGTGGCTAGAATTTTTTAACAGGTTGCTAGTATGTTTAACAAACCGCTAACATGTTTAAGAATGTTGTTAGCATGTTTCTAACCTGTTTAGCAAGTTGTTAGCATGACAGAAGTGTATGTAATGACCAAAACAAAAATACATACATGTGATGACCTCCAGGTTGATGTAGCAGGTCTCCTCTCCTGCCGAGTTGGTTGAAGTGCACACGTATTTCCCTGACATGTTACTGCTTAGGTTGTTCAGTTTTAAAGTTCCCGCCGTTTCATCTGCAATAGCACCACAGTGTGAATTTAAAGTCAAACTTACACGTTAATAAAAATAACAACGCATTTATTTAATATTAAACAGAGATCCGAGGGTCACAGTAGTTGATAATTCCACTGATAACTCTAAAATTACATAATAGGTCAACAAATATATGGTTTTAAGTTTAATCTCAGCTCAAACTGTTTCCCCATCATGCTTAAAGGATTAGTTAGTCGAGCCAAAGATGAAAATCCTGAAATCATTTACTCACATTCATGCTGTTCAAAACACACATCACTTAGGCTATTCTTCTTTGTTTTAAGCAGGAAAGTATGTTTGTTTGTTTTTTCCATTGAAATTTTCAGAAAGGACATCATAAATTGGCCAGTGCTGTATTCTAAATCTCATGAAGTCACATGGCTAATGTAATGTTTTAGTGTGTTTTTCATATACAGTTGCAATCAGAATTATTGAACCCCCTTTGAATTTATTTTTCTTTTTTAATATTTCCCAAATGATGTTTAACAGAGCAAGGAAATTTTCACAGTATGTCTGATAATATTTTTTCTTCTGGAGAAAGTCTTATTTGTTTTATTTCGGCTAGAATAAAAGCAGTTTTTAATTTTTTAAAACCCTTTTTAAGGTCAGAATTATTAGCCCCTTTAAGCTATATATTTTTTCAATAGTCTACAGAACAAACCATCATTATACAATAACTTGCCTAATTACCCTAACCTGCCTAGTTAACCTAATTAACCTAGTTAAGTCTTTAAATGTCACTTTAAGCTGTATAGAAGTGTCTTGAAAAATATCTAGTCAAATATTATTTACTGTCATCACGGAAAAGATAAAATAAATCAGTTATTAGAGATGAGTTATTAAACCTATTATGTTTAGAAATGTGTTGAAAAAAGTTTCTCTCCGTTAAACAGAAATTGGGGAAAAAAATAAACAGGGGGGCTAATAAATCAGGGGGTTGAATAATTCTGATTGCAACTGTAACTGGGTCATTATAAAAATCCCATGCTTGGAACAACATTACAGTAGGGTGAGTTTAACTTGGGTAGAAAATTAAGTAGACATAAAAGTAGACAGACTCACTCAGTGCAGGAGAGAAGAAGACCTCTGATGTGGGGCTGGTTCTGATCCACTTGTATTTGGGGGTCGGTTTACCCTCATTGGAGTTACAGGAAAGAGTAATGTTTCCTTTAATGACAGGCTTTTCTTTAACTTTACACACCGGTATAGAAGGAGGGACTGAAAGAAACAGAATGGGTCATAATGTATGCATGTGTTTTCATTATCATATTAACATCCACATTGTAATGTTTTAGGACACCCAAACTGAAAATCTCTCGAAACTGCAATTATTGACACTTTGTAGGCATCATATTTTGTTTAAGGTAGTGCTGCCACATATACGTACTATAAGCTTTTTTGTATTGGTTTTTATAAAGCAATACATTTTCTGGAGAAAATAAAGTGTTGCTGTAGTGTTTTCCCCTGTAGCATGATCTGACAATATGAATGAGTTAAGACTCAGGCTGCGTTCCACTTCATATTTAGACACACACTTGCGCACTTCCCTAAGCACTTCCCCTCAGGAGAATTCATTTTAAACTGTGTTCCACTTCATCAAGTAAATGAGGGAAGCTTACATTGTCACTCCCTGAACCCCTCGATTCTGACCGAGGGAGCGAGTCGGCTTCATATGTTCACTCTTACACCCATATGTCCCAGAATGCAATGCGATTTGGATGTCACAACAGTGTAGTTTCCAAGTGCTCAAGAGATTAGGGCATTCCATTTAAACCCATTCAGATGTTCCGCCACTAGTGCACACTAGTGTGATGTAATAAATGACGTACATCCAAGTCAACGAGATGGAGGGAAGTTAGTAGGCTCTATTTTGACGATCTAGGCGCAAAGTCCAAAGCACAGGGTGCAAAAGCATTAAGGGCGTGTCAGAATCCACTTTTGCTATTTTAACGATGGAAAAATACACATTGCGCCGTGGCGCATGGTCTAACAGGGTTGAGCTTATTCTCTTAATGAGTTTTAGGTGTGTTTTGAGAATAAACCAATCAGAATCTTATCTCCCATTCCCTTTAAGGGTCAGTTGTGTCGCGCCATAGCGCATTTGCTATTTACATGGCGGACTTTGTATGTGTAAAAACTGAGCGCTTCACTAGCGAGAAAACATTTAAACAGACCATTTGCAGCACGAGAATGAGAGATGAGCCTCCTCATTCTTTACTATCACTTTCTCTCTTTCGTAGATAAGGAAATGTGTTGTACGCACTTCCACTGAAGACATCCATTAGCCTACATAATTAATTTAGTTTGTTAAGTGCAAAGATTTGTTTCAAAACTATTTCTAAATTCAGTTCTAATTTTCAGCAAACGAATAAATAAACAATAATAACAAAGTGTGCTCAAACAACTGAGTCATTTCCAAATACACATGCCATGCCCCACATGGTCTAAAAGTTGACAAGTGAGCAAATCTAAGCTTGTTTTTGATAAAACAAATATAAATATGCAATAAATAATACTGCTAATAATAATAACATTATACAAAAGCAAATTGCCATGAACAAACTGAAAAAGCCCCCCGAGATGAAGAAGGCATGAAAGCAGTGGTTTTTATATTTATGTAGAAAATAATATTTTTGTAATATTTTAATCCTTTCATTATTTTTTATTTGTAAAGATATTTGCATATTGCTGTACATCCTGTGTGTATTAAGCAATGTTTAAGCGAGGCGCACAACTAACGCGCACTTTAGACCTCCTCTGAGCTGGTCTATTGTGCAGTCTATTTTAGTTCCTCAAAATAGCAATGCGCCAGCAATGCGCCTTAACACACCCTCTTTTTTAGACCAGAACACCTATGGGTGCAAATGCATTTGCTATTTAAACAGCATAGTGTAAAACATCAAAACGACACTTGTGTTGAGCTGAAACTACTGCAGCAAACAACAATTGCGTCACGCCTTGCGCCGCATTGCGCCAGGTGTATGATAGGGCCCAGTGAGTGAAGGGCATAAAGCAATTGGACTGGAATGCAGCCTCATACTTTGTTCCTTTGATTTCATGCTGGGGTTTTATTCTAGGGTTATTTGGCAACATAAATAAGCCAACACAAGTCAAACCATTTCAAGTCAATCAAACCTAGTTTACGTAATTTCTTATTGTTTATTTTTTGCTAGTATGATCTGGCAACATGAATGTGTCAAGACTCGTACCCGTATTCTTTGATTTCTTGCTGTTTTATCTAGCATGATTTGGAAACACGAATAAGTCAACATGTGTAACTTGTTAATTAAATTAATTACAGTTTTTAAAATACCTGGCAACATAAAAAAGTCAATCAAACCTAGTTTACGTAATTTCTTATTATTTTTATTTTTTTGCTAGTATGATTTGGCAACATTAATGTCAAAACTCGTACCCTAAACTTTGATTTCTTGCTGTTTTATTTAGCATGATTTGAAAACACAAATAAGTCAACATGTGTACCTCATTAATTTAATTAATTACAGTTTTTAAAATGCCTAGCAACATAAAAGAGTCAATCAAACCTAGTTTACCTAAATTATCTTTTTTTTTTTTTGCTAATATGATCTGGCAACATAAATGTGTCAAGACTCGTACCCCTATACTTGGATTTCTTGCTGTTTATTTTGCATGATTTGGCAACATGAATAAATCAACATGTACCTCATTAATTTACTTAATTCATTTGTAAATTGCCTAGCAACATAAAAGAGTCAATCAAATCTAGTTTACATAATTTCTTATTATTGTTTTTTTTTGCTAGTATGATCTGGCAACATGAATGATCATTGTGATTTCTTGCTGTGTTTTTTTCTAGCTTGAACTGGCAACATTTTTAAGTCACTTATAACTTCTTGCTTTTTTCTTCTTCTAATGAATCACTTCAAAAAGCCTTTAACAATCAGTTGCTCAGTTCAGTTTTATTTAACACTTCATAGAGTCACATGTAGAATGCATTTGTTACTCCCCAAAATAGCTAAACAAATAGCCTGTCACAGAACAGATCTAAAAGAAGATTATGGGATGAACTGCATTTATACGTCTGAAGAATGTGTGTTTTATGACTTTGCATGTGTTTGGTACAGTGTGGCAGCAAGCATTCACCTTTAACATTAAGGTTTAGTGTTCCAGTGAGTCCTGAGGCCCCGGGGATCATGACCTGGCACACGTACCGCCCTGAGTCTGATACTTTGGTGTTGTTAATGTACAGGGACAGGTTGGTGTTGGGCATATTGTGGAAAAAACCGACTCGACCAGCAAACTGTGAGGTGCCATGGCTGAAGTCTCCATTGACGAATGAGATGATCTGAAGAAAGACAGAGATGGAGATCACAATTATAAATAATTGAGGAAGAAATATTTTAAAAACAAGCTTGGGAAGAGTTAACAACATATAGGTATTAATATGCAAATAAAAGTGTATCATAGTTTCCACATAAATATTAAGCAGTAACAAATTTGACAATCACAATTATAGTAGAAAAATATCATTTTTAAATAAATATTTAAAATATAGATGTATTTACAGTATATAATAAACTATGAAAGAGACATTCATTGATCAGTTAAGAAAGTAACATTATTAAAAATATATATACATTTTAATGTTATTTCTTTCACTGATGTAAATGCTGAATTTTGTTATATCATTCAGAAATAATTCTGGTCTGCTGATTCAGTGCTCAAGAAATGTTTGATTAGACTAGTTTTCATTAAGTAATAAGTAGGGCCAGACAGAATCTGTTGACATATTTAGCTATTTCTGCTATTTTTTAAAAAATCAGCAGATTCATGCAGAATGATTTTGGGGAGCATAATAACTAAAACTTAATAGATGAAATAAAAAATAATAACAATAAGTACCTTATTAACTTTTCTTCAATGTTTACAAATCAAATCCAATTAGATCCAATTTTTGTTTTTGGTAAACAAAGCAAGTTTCTCATATAATATACAGTTGAAGTCAGAATTATTAGCCCCCCTCTTTATTTTATTCCCCAATTTCTGTTTAACGGCGAGAAGATTTTTTTCAACACATTTCTAAACATAGTTTTAATAACTCATTTCTAATAACTGATTTATTTTATCTTTGCCATGATGACAGTAAATAATATTTGACTAGATATTTTTCAAGACACTTCTATACAGCTTAAAGAGGGATTTAAAGGCTTAACTAGGTTAAATATTATTATTATTATTATTAATTAGGCAGGTTAGGGTAATTAGGGGCTAATAATTTTAAAGGGGCTAATAATTTTGTCCTTAAAATGGTGTTTAAAAAATTAAAAACTGCTTTTATCCTAGCCAAAATAAAACAAATAAGACTTTTCCAGAAGAAGAAACATTATCAGACATACTGTCACAATTTTCTTGCTCTGTTAAACATCATTTGGGAAATATTTAAAAAAGAGAATAAAATTCAAAGGGAGGCTAATAATTCTGACTTTAACTGTATCTACTAAAAGACAGAGAATATTACTTTACAAACTGTATTGTACTGTATTGAATTGTACTGTATATGAACATTTTCATAAAGGCTGCATGGTAGCGCAGTGGGTAGCACATTCGCCTCGCAGCAAGAAGGTCGCTGGTTCGAGCCTTGGCTGGGTCAGTTAGCGTTTCTGTGTGGAGTTTGCATGTTCTCCCCGCATTTGCGTGGGTTTCCTCCGGGTGCTCCAGTTTCCCCCACAAGTCTAAAGACATGCGCAATAGGTGAATCGGATAAGCTAAAAATTGCCGTAGTGTATGTGTGTGAATGAGTGTGTATGGATGTTTCCCAGTGATGGGTTGCAGCTGGAAGGGCATCCGCTGTGTAAAACATATGCTGGATAAGTTGGCGATTCGTTCCGCTGTGGCGACCCCTGATTAATAAAGGGACTAAGCCGAAAAGAAAAGGAATGAATGAATGAATACATAAAAATTTATACAGATTTACACAAGCAAATAAATAGACTCAATGATGGGCTAAAAATCTGCTGATTTTTGTGTGTGCAAATTCTTGGTGGGCCTAACAATAAGTAATAAAGTTATTAAGTAATTGTTCATCAAATATTAAGCAGCAGAGCAAATCCATCCAAATGTCAACCTTGACATGAAAATAAAGTTTTAATTAAATTTATACAGTAAAATGGATGCTCAGATGTATGTTTTGTCAACACAGAATCTCTTTTTTTTATCATATTGAGAGTACATAAATTCATGTGGGTCATATATTTCATATTGCCCGCAGGCTCAGAAGATCTTATTTTAAGAGCTAGTATAATACTGTGATTGAAAAAGTCCACTCTTGGCAGCAATTGTCCTTCATTTTGCATCATCACATGGTATCTCATTACTCTGTAAGAAAGCATTATCTGCAGATTGCAAAAATCCTCTACCCTGCGTTTTCTTCAGTTGAGATTAACTGAAGGATCAACTGATTTTAGTCTTTTAGACCTGTCCGCTGAGAAATCCAGTCCCCGCTGACAGATTAATGACCTTAAATCACTCACTTTTCTTTGTTTTTAACTGTATCTTTGCAATGCTTTAAAAAATTACTCTTTTTTTATGTATTATATGTTTTTGTCCCATAACTACGATTTGTTGTTGTAAGTTTCTAATATGCTGAGCAATTCCAGCATTATGGATGTGATATTTGCAGTAAAAACTTGAATTCAAAGAAAATGTACAGTATACAGTGTATTGAAATGTTTGTTAAATTCTGCAAAGCAAGCAACCACAGAGTTAAGGAATCAAAAATATCAAACTGTAAATATGTTTTATATTTTAATTGAGGGAAATAAGCATGCATTATGGATGTGACCAAAAAAGTATGCAATTTTACAGTAACATGTAGACATTCTGTTAAATAAATTGCACAACACAAAAGAAACAATGCTAATCAATAGGATAAGTGTTGTCTCTATAGACCAACATTTTTTATTTTATTTTATTTAACATTTTTTGCGTTTATGAGGAAAAAATACATAGGCTGCATCCTAATTTCAGACAGATTTCTTATGTTGAATTAATCATGGAAAAAATAGAGAGTTTTGGTGATAAATAATAGAACATTTGGGTCACACTTTATTTTAAGGTACAACTGATGAGTTCAGATTATAGGCATGCACAATATATCATTTCAGCATCGATATAGCAATGTGATCATTCGCAATAGTCACACCGTGAGTATACATAACGTTGAGTCTGTTGACTCCTGTGACTGTGTGAAGGTTTTAAAAGCATTCAGGCATAAGAAAATGTACTGTTTGTAACGTTGACAAATTAACAACGATTAATTTTATTGAATTGTTTACAATAGGAAGACTGTGCAGTATTATTTTACATTTGATTATTCAATTACTGTATACCTTAATACAGTTGGACTCCTGGGAAAACATTAAAATGCTGTTTATTTAATTAGTTTCTTTTTCAATATTGAGTTCATATATGCTTGTAGATTGTTTCTTATATTTTATGCATATGCACTCCCCTACCCCAATAAATCTAAAATGATAAATTCTTACCAAATAGATATTCAACAAATCTAGCGAAATTGTATTCCTATCACAATATACGTGGCAGAATTAAACAATATCGAAATGTTAGATTTTTCCAATATCGTGCAGCCGTAGCTCAGATGTAAAGGCAAAGAATAGGTTTTCTTCATCGTCTTTAAAAATCACTGAACATAAACTTTGAAGCCTGAGAAAAAAATGTGAATTTTAGAAGAAAATTTTAGATGGTTTTTGCCATCTGAGCTCTTTACTTCTAACAATTAACAAATAAATGACTATGACATTTAGCTCAGTAAACTTCTAATTTGCTTGCTTAATAATGAGGTTCTTGTTGTGTTTAGGTATTGGATTAGATATATATAGACTTGTCGCCTATTTAAGTTTTAGGAACAACAAATAATAACTTGACTTCTAGTTGATCATTTGGTATCAGAAGTGGCTTATATGAAAGGCAAAGACCTCTAGATTACCAAAATAAAATATGATCATGCCCTGATTTTTAATTATTTAATTAGGACAGTAAAGTCTGACTTTGCCTAGACAAAAGTCACTTAACAAAAATAATGTACAGTATAGAATATAAAGTCATGGTGCAGTGGAAAAAGAATTAATATTGTGTAAGACTCCCATAAGCTTGGAGGACTGCATCCATACATCTCTGCAATGACTCAAATAACTAGTTAATAAAGTCATCTGGAATGGCAAAGAAAGCGTTCTTGCAGGACTCCCAGAGTTCATCAAGATTCTCTGGATTCATCTTCAATGCCTCCTTCTTCATCTTACCCCAGACATGCTCAGTAATGTTCATGTCTGGTGACTGGGCTGGCCAATCCTGGAGCAGCTTGACCTTATTTGCTTTCAGGCTGAAGTATAAGAAGGAGCGCTATCCTGCTGAAGAATTTGCCCTCTCCTGTGGTTTGTCATGTAATGGGCAGCACAAATGTCTTGATACCTCAGACTGTTGATGTTGCCATCCACTCTGCCGATCTCTCGCACACCCCCATACTGAATGTAACCCCAAACCATGACTTTTCCAAACTTGACTGATTTCTGTGAGAATCTTGGGTCCATGCGGGTTCATATAGGTCTTCTGCAGTATTTATGATGATTGGGATGCAGTTCAACAAATGATTCATTGGAAAAATCTACCTTCTGCCACTTTTCCAAATGATCAACTAGAAGTCAAATTATTATTTGCTGCTCTTACAACTGGGATCGACGACAAGACTTTAGTCAGCTATTGTAGAATAGATAAATAGAGGTAGAATAAGATTACGCAGAATATGTACAAGTATAAGTACATATAATACAACATATAAGTACAAGCTTCAGAATGCCAACTTTACAGTATTGATGGATATAAACAGCAATATGGCTATGCATTATTATGATATATGATATTATGAAAAATGTATATAACGATTAAAATATTGTAAATGTGCATATTTGCATACATATCAAAATGGTTGTGATAAATGAGTTAATTATCTTAACACCATTGCAAATACAATCTGAATATTTTTTTAAATTACTCTAAAAGTTGAAATAATGAATAAATAGTCACATTATATTGAAGTGCGCATGATATCAATATTGTGCATGTTCATTTTCATGTTATATTTGAATATCAGCATATGTCTCAACATGACAATGATTTCAATATTCTTACATTCCCTCCAAAGTCCCCAGATAGAGCACCTTTTGGGATGTGCTATGATAATTTAGGAGCTTTTGACACCATAAAAAATAATAATAATAAAATGATAATAATTCACAATGATAAATTCAGAATCCAAATCCTAACATGCACAGATGGTGCTAAACTTTCTGGCGTCTGCACAAAACTAACGAATGACTACAGTCCCATGGATAATACTGCTTCCAAATCTAATTTGCACCGACATGACATTATCGGATTTCATTATAAATCTACGCTGAATCCTTTGGCTTCACGTGAGAAATGCTTGTGGTCATGGGAAGAGGGTTTATTCTATGCGCACTCTTGACCTCTGAGAGTGATCATTATACTGTATTGCATCAGTATGATCCACCCTGAAGACAGATAGCATTGTTAAGCATTAAAATAAGTTTCAGATAACTATGAAATCTGATTGATGATGAGGTCAAATAAAATGCACACGGCACAGGATAATGCATTGATTACCAACCACAATATGCCTAGTTAATGAATTATATTACTTCATAAAGTTTGTATTATGATTATTATTAGTAGTGAAATACATGCATTTAAAGGATTTTAGGATATTTCCTCTGGAAAGTTATTACTATGAAGCTATATATATATATATATATGTGTGTGTATGTATATTAGGGGTGTAACGGATCACGGTTTGTACACATCACAACCCACGGTTCAGAACAGACATGACCCGCAGATTAATAAATTTTTTTACTCGTAGATTAGTCCTAAATTTGTAACGATTGCAGAGAGATTGCCTCTCGAGTCATTCAAATCACATGTATGAAAGCAAGATTTAGGCTTTCCTGTAAAATATAATGATGACAGAAGCAGTCTTGTTTAGCCCGCATTAATGCAAGATCGGGATCTCAACAGCCACTCAACAAATAATAAATGATGGTGATTTGCATATGTTTATAAATCCTTTGAATTGCTGTATTCAAATCTATGTTTGAAAACTGCAAAAATCAAGAAAGAGATTCAGTCTTTAGTCTTTTGAGTTAGTTATGAAATTACAGTCAAATAACACAGAAGTACTGAGATAACATTTTATAGATGAAACCATTGATGTTTAAGGTAAAGGTTAAAATCACCATCATATGCATTTAATTTGACGCTCAAAAATGAAAGTTGTTGGCAGCAATTACATTATTTAATCAATAGGTGGCGACAAGCAGCCATCAAAAATATGCCACTGAATAATTCTTCAAAAATGACCCATCTAGTAATGAAACACAAAGTTTTCTGAGTGAATTACTGAATCATTTATTGAAAATGAGACTAAAAATAAGCGTCATCAGCAACAGTAGTAGTAACAATGTTTTCACAACCATTTTCACAACAATTTTTCACAGTACTGAATATTTTACTATTTATTATTATTCAGCTGAGCGGACTATTTGTTAATTTTATTTTAAATATTTTTTTAATATGCTTTTGTAATAAATGGAAAGCGAATGACATTTGTTTCCTCCCCTTTTTGGCTGATCCGAAAAATGGTCCGATCCGTGACTAAAAAAACGTAATGTGGAACTCCCAATAACAGAAAGACAACACAATTAAATTAATGAAAATTTGAAACTGAAAACATAACAATAAAACTAATAGATTATTATTAATAAAAACTATAGTTGTTTAAATAATCCATACCTGATGCATAGTTTAAGTGATATCATTGTATTTTATAACAATGCATGTCTCAACTACTCCACCACAAAATAAATTAAATCCTAATTATTTTTTCCTTTTCCTTTTTAGTACTAATAATTAACTGCTTATTAGGCAAAAGAAGCTACAAGTAGGCGTGGCCACCCGTCGCCATTTTGTTCGCACGTCATCGCATCGACCGGGGGATACCAAACAAGGGCAAAGAGGCAGAGCGTGAGCTGAGCTACAGATGCCTGCTAGTATTTTGCATAGACTGGCTTTCCTTTGGGAGAAACGCTTAATACTTTTCTACCTGCGACTCGTTTGTGATCTGACCACATGTGCTTGGTTGTATACTATATCAATAAAGTGTTTAGTCTTTTAAAAACATTGTTGTAATACATTGCGCCACTAAACATTGTTGTTATGATGCTTTTTTACAGGAGGAAAACGCAAATTACTTCCAAACACTTCAAATATAGTCTGTGTTAATAAATGCAGGGCTATTGATGAAATCCAGACATAACACTGTATGACAACGCTTCAGATGACTGTTCTAGAGCCTACAGCTAATCAATCTGTCAGAATCTGGAGTGCATTACAGGTCTAAAGAACATTATAAATGATCTTAAATAAAACAAATACATTTATAGAGATTAAGTATATAATTTCACTCACCTGCGAAATGGAGGCCATGTGAGTGGCTTGTGAGCACAATTATGTACACACAGCATGCCATATCATCTGATAATTGTAGGAAATAATTTCAAAAAGCAAATGACTGTGTAAACCCACAAAAAACAACACAAAAATACGATGAATATGCCGAGTTCAGCGGCTAATCAGCCGGAATCAGCTGAGGTGAAGTGACGCCGACCAGCGAGACCTAACTGTCACTCAAGTGGCCACGCCCTTAATTATGCAGACTTAATACAACTTAATATAAACAAAACGCATGAGTTATGAAAAAATTCAACCCCTCACAGTTATCATGAAGGGTAATATTAGCTATATGAACCAAAATCGTTCTTTGTACTAAGCTGTAAACACCTATTTTTCTGCTGTAAAGTTGGCCATTCTAACAGTGGGCTCAATAGAAATCTGCTCTATTATGGAGCCAGGACTAGCGGAATTTCGATGAATTGCAGTTTCAGTTACTTCCGTATTTGCTTCACGAGGGAGAGCGGGAGGTTGCCGCTTGGTTATGAGTTAATAAAATGTTATATTAAAAATCAGAACTTATGAGTAAAAAATTATTGTACATGAAGTACAGCATGTTACACTGCAGGACAGTGCTGTCACTGCCACATGCAAATTTACAATGGACAAATATATAGTACAGCAAAAAAGACAGTCACCATTTCTGTGCTGGTAGCAGACTTCATGTAGTTCCAGACGACTGTGTTTTTCTGAAAGTCAGTACTTGAATATGAAGCCTGCAGCACCACCATCTTCCCTTGGATCACTTCCACATTTTCATAAGGCAACACAAGTTGGGCCAGCTCACCTGCACAGAGAAAGAACAAACACAAAAATCAGATTAAAACCCTCCAAACACTAAATACTGACATTAAACTCACTGACTGGAACATCTTTACGTGCTGCCACAGTGTTTAGTGTGATGTATAGTGCACACTAACCAGTGACCAAATCAAGTCAATGCCATAAATTAACATTCGTGTATCGACTAACATGAACAAACATTGAATAATACATTTATTACAGTATTTGTTTAATATTTTTTACAATATGTAATGGAAATGCAGTAATTCGTTGTTAGTCAACTCACAATCCATTAACTGATGCTAACAAGCTCAGGTTTTAATAATGCATTAGTAAATGCTGACCTATGAGTAATAAATGATGTACAAGTATTGTTTATTTTTAGTTCATGACAGTGCTGTAAATACATTATATTACAAACTAATGCAATCTTATTGTAAAGTCTGACCATTAGTATATCATTCATTCATTTATTTTCCTTGGGCTTAGTCCCTTATTTATCAGGGGTCGTCACAGCGGAATGAACCGCAAACTATTCCAGCATAAGTTTTACGCAGCGGATGCCCTTCCAACTGCAACCCAGTACTGGGAAACAACCATACACTCTCTCTCATTCACACACACACACTCATATGACTAATTTAGTTAATCCAATTCACTTATACTGCATGTCTTTGGACTGTGGGGGAAACCGGAGCACCCGGAGAAAACACGAACATGGGAAGAACATGCAACTCCACACAGAAATTCCAGCCAGGACTCGAACCAGCGACAGTGCTAACCAATGAACTACCTTTTCGCCAACTTGGTAATCATTTTAAGAAACATATTTTCTAAAATTGTACTCTCAAAAAATTGTTTTGTATAAATTGTTATTAAGAGCGCTATATAAATGTGATTAAATGTACTGGACGAAATGTTAAATTGTTAAAAAATATATAATGACTTCAAATATTTATACAATAGTAAAGTAGTGATCCAGAAATATTCAAGCTACAGTATAAAAAAGGCAGGCTTCAACACAATGCATTCATGTTGTTCCTGCTGGGAAAAAGCTAAGACTGACTGGGACAGCATTTTAATTTAGAAGTTAATGAAGGTCAGGAGGGGGGGGGGGGGGGGGGGGGGGGTTTACGAAGTTTACGAAAAGTGGGTGGGTGGGGTGGGGGGTGGGGGATCTGCGGCTGGGGGGGTTGTTGGGGAGGGGGTGACCATCAGTCCACCTCCCTATAGCCAGTTCGCCCCTGAATGTAAGTGAACATAAATAATGAAGTTGTCCCTAAAAAAAATTCTCAAGAATTGTTATTCAGCTCATTTTAAAGAAGTTTGAACAAACAGCAAAAACTATTTTTTGAGTGTAACGAAAAGTACAGAATAAAGTGGCATGCCAAAGTATTAAAATAAAATTTAAAATAATACAAAATAAAAATACAAAATTAGTTGCACTGTAAAAATGCAACAAGTAAGGCTACTTTTCTTTAAAAAAATTGTAAATCAGTTATAATTTGAAACTGTTAAGTTGGCTTAACTTTTTAATTATGCACATACAGTGCTTAGCATATAAGTACACCCCTCACAAATCTCTCATTTAAATTAATATTTTTAATAGGAAGCTATACAATATTATATTTGTGCATATACATTAGATTAGTGAGTACTGAAGCCAAATCTGGAGCTTATCTAACAAAATAACTTACGATAATGGTCCAAAAACTAGTACATCCACATGTATATGTTAGAGAAAAATATTAAATACAAATTTTAAAAAAAGAAGAAAAATCAAGAGAAACAAAAAATTTGAAAATTTTAGTTGAAATTTTGTAGGTTGTAATTTTTTTTTGCAATATTTTGCTTGAATTTAATTGTATTATCTTTCAATTTCTAAAGATGTTTGGTGACTAAAATATTATTTTAATAAATATATCTGTTTAATAAATCTGTTTTGTTTAAATGCACCAAAATACATTGCCTATATTCACTGAGAAATGGATAAAAAAAGTAATTTTCAAAATGGGGTGTACTCAATTATGCTGAACACTGTAGTTCATGCAACAGGTTTACACACTTTTTTATGTAAATTCAACTAATCTCTTTTTAAAATGTGGGTCAGATCAACAGAAAGACAAAGAATGAAAGCAAAAAAAAAATCGATATGCAACCTGTACACCTGTACAACACCATTACACTGTAAAAAAATGCAGGGGTCCACACAAGTCATTCATGTTGTCCCAACACAAATCGATTAAGTTAAATGTAACAAATTTAAGTGAACTGAACATAAAACAATTAAGTTGTCCCAGAAGTTTCAGCTCATTTTAAATAAGCAGCTTGAACAAGCAGCAAAAATCATTTTTTGAGTGTATTCAACCCAGCTGACAGACCACAAATCCAGATTCACTCCTTTAAAATTAAAGTTTAAAGCTTTGAAATGTCCAATAGTGACTTACACTCCCCAAGCTGGAGGTACACAAGCTGAATCCAGCCATCCCGTTTGCTCTCCTGTTCCGCCAGTTTGTCCAAAAAGCTTCGACTCGGCTTTCGGAGAAACAAATACGAGCTACACACAGCGACTCTTATAAGTGAATCTGCTTTTCAAATCCTCTGTCATTAGGACTTCGAAAAAAAAATAGATGACGCAACTGGTGAATATCTTGTTTTGGGATTAGCGAAAGGTATGAGAGAGAGCCTCAATGCCATGTGTACGTCCAATTCCCCTCCCTGAAGTGTAAAAGCAGTAATCCTCAACTAAATTCAAACATTTTCCTCTGCTTTACGTTGGGCTGGCTTGTCTTTAGCCCGATTACAAACTAGCAATGATAGATGGTGTAATTGCTTGCATTGACCATCGGTGAATAAAGCCGGTCAAATCAGAAATGTAGCCTATACTGTATGTGGGACAGGAGGATCAAACACTGAGTCGCATTATGAATGTATAAAGGAATTAATCTGCTTTCATGGAAAAAATCTTGATCAACATTTGATCTCTTGGGTCGAAGGGGAAAGCAGATTTCAGGGTTGGATCCCTTCCAGATTTGTTTTTAAAAGCAGTGTCAGTTGTATTGTTTATCAAAAGAAGACAAATATAAATCTTAATCCTGTGTTTTAGTTTTCCTCTCACTGATGTTATTAGGAATTGAAAGAAACCAAAAGGTCACAGAAGAAATGAACTGGCTCCAATTGGACCATAAATCGCACATTTAAGCAAAGATCATACATAAACAGAGATGTTTTAGTGGTTTGTGGTACTGTCGCTGTTAACTGTAGTTATTTAACAATAGATGAACCATTTCATCGTTTTTTTTAAACATAATATGCAGTAGTCAGCATCTGAAGTGAATTAAAACCATTCATCAAACTTTTGAACAACACCCATATTTACCCTTTTTGATCTACTTTAAATGTTGACTACTATATATTTATTATGATTTATATATTTATTATGGGGGGGGCGACATGGTGGTTAGCACTTTCGCCCCATCCAGCACACCATCTATTTCAACTGTTACCTTCGTTGGAGGGAAGCGATACAGGACCATAAAAGTCAAAACAAACTGACTAAAAAAATAGCACATACCCCAGGGCTGTTGCAATAATAAACGGACACTACATTGTGTGTGTTTCTGGCCACCATTTTACTCACTTTTTAACTTGAAAGCTGCTAGAAAATGCACTTGCCACTTTATACGCACTTGTAACATTGTATTGTTATTATTTTTATAATTATTGTTCTTTTTTAAGGCGACGTGGTGGCGCAGTAGGTAGTGCTGTCGCCTCACAGCAAGAAGGTTGCTGGTTCGAGCCTCGGCTGGGTCAGTTGGCGTTTCTGTGTGGAGTTTGCATGTTCTCCCCTCGTTCGCGTGGGTTTCCTCCGGGTGCTCCGGTTTCCTCCACAGTCCAAAGACATGCGGTACAGGTGAATTGGGTAAGCTAAATTGTCCATAGTGAATGAGTGTGAATGAGTGTGTAGGGATGTTTCCCAGAGATGGGTTGAAGCGGGAAGGGCATCCGCTGCATAAAAACATGTGCTGGATGAGTTGGCGGTTCGTTCCGCTGTGGCAACCCCAGATTGATGGAGGGACTAGGCCGAAAAGAAAATGAATGAATGAATGTTCTTTTTAAAATTGATCTCTTCTTGTTATTATTGTTGTTGTTTTAGACAATTAGGACTGCACTGAAGGGAAGGGCAAACGTAAATTTCGTTGCATTTTGTACGATGACAATAAAGATTCTGATTCAAGAAGGTTGCTGGTTCGAGTCCCAGCTGGCAAGATGGCATTTCTGTGTGGAGTTTGCATGTTCTCCCTGTGTTCACGTGGGTTTCCTCCGTGTGCTCCGGTTTCCCCCACAGTCCAAAGACATGCACTATAGGTGAATAGAATAAGCTAAATTGGCTGTAGCGTATGTGTGTGAATGAGTGTGAATGGATGTTTCCCAGTACTGGGTTGCAGCTGGAAGGGCATCTGCAGTGTAAAACATATGCTGAAGTTGGCGGTTCATTCCGCAGTGGCGACCCCTGATGAATAAAGGGACTACGTCAAGGGAAAACGAACATTTATTATTACTTTATTTATTATTTTTTTTAAATATATTTTAATTGGAAACATAATTAGATAGGCCCATATGGTTTTCTTTCATTAACCCTTTAACAGGCACCATTACCACCTGGTTGACCATTTATTCATAGGTTATCATTATTATAATTTAATTGCTTATTACTATTTTTTGTGTCAGTATATTGTTCAATTCAAGATATGGGCCCAAAAAATTATTTTCAAGGAGTGCACCATAAAGGGTTAAGCAAAAATATTTTTTTATTTGGGCAATTTTGTCAAATTTACACAATTAATTCATTAATTAAGACTGGCTTTTGTTTATGCGCTTTAGTTGCAATTATTTGACATCTACATTGATTATTTGATATCTTTGATATCTACAATATATCTACTCAATTATCATGGACACCTCAAATAACTGCAGCAATCAAATTTCAATATTTATTTATGTATTCAATACAATTCTGGACTGTAATTTTGATTTAAAAGCATTATTGATCAACTGTTTTGAAATGGTGTTAATTTTCTATTGCTCCAAAATACACACATAAATACACACATTAGCTAATACCTGTCATCCCCATCAGCCATTAGATGACAGAAAACTTTACCGCACATCAAGCTTTACCGCTGTGTAAAACATAGGCTGGATAAGTTGGCGGTTCATTCCACTGTGGCGACCCCTGATGAATAAAGTGACTAAGCCGAAGGAAAATGAATGAATGAATGACCCACTTCCAGCTTTCTAGGATTGACAATTAACAATGTTCATTCATCATAACAAAAACTTCTCAAATGCTTTCAATAATCTGCATGCAAGGATACACACACAAAGCATGTTAAGCCCTAAGCAGCTTAAAAAAGTAATGCTTAAAGACAAAAAATGGAGTAAAAGAAAAATATTTTGACCCTTGAAACTGTATTCAACTGCTCACAAATACCAGTAGAGGGCAGCAACTACTACACAGTAAACTCACTCGGATTCACTTCAATGCCACTTGAGATTGTTTTACAATGAAATAAATTAATAAATATTTGATTTATTAATAAATGTTACAAATAAAAGATATTAAATATAATTAAGTTACAGTAAAAACCTAATAATATAGTACTTTGCTTAAATAATTTCTGAATTGCAAGCCTAAATGACAAATTTAGGTCTAACAAAAATGTGTTTAATCTGCATTACCCAGCATTCCCAAGTCTGCTCCTCATCCCTATTTCTCTACTAAAGCCTCAATAGGAGATGAATCAAGCAGCTCAGTAGGGAACCTGTGTCTCATTAATCAGAGCACTTTTGGGAGTGTTTCCCTCTCTTATGAAAACACAAGCTGTCAGATCCCAATAAGGATCTTAGCAGTGTTTAAATTCTCCAATTAAACTCGCTGATTGGAAGAACAACCTCAAACAAACATGCAAATATTTACATTCTGAAGCAGGAGGAAAGCGTCAGGATGTGATGTCATGTTCAGTGTGATGTTAAGTGCACACTAACTAGTCACAAAATCAAGTCAAATAGAATCACAGAATCCAGTCATTGAAATAGAATTAGACCAAAGGATGTTGTGGAATTTGGCACATACTTTAGGAAATGCATTTCCTCAAAATGTGCTTCCAGTCTTTATTATTGACAGTGTATTACAGTCTTTAATTATTTTGTTAACTTGAGTTAATGAAAATAAAGTAGTTCATTATTAATACTTGTTGACTTGAAGTGGATTAACTAATGTTAACAAGTGAATCTTTGCATTTTAAAAATGTATTAAATATTTGAGGTTAGCATAAACAGGGTTTCTGTTTACATGAGATTTTAGATTTACACAGGGCTAAACATTATAGATTTTTTTTTCGAATATCCCTGTTGGAAAAGTTCAAGTTCAATTTATTTATAGAGCACATTTAAAAACACAAGACTGACCAAAGTGCTGTACACAAGACAAGTCAAAATTAAAAGGCAGAATACAAACATAGAAATAAGACAAGAGAAACGTCTAAAAAATGTAGCAGTAGAAAGAACTATTAAAGGAATATTAAAAAGCCAAGCTAAAAAGGTACGTTTTAAGATGAGATTGAAAAATAAATAATGATGGAGCCATTCTAATATCAAGGGGCAAGGTGTTCCACAAACGAGGACTGATAAAAAAAAAAGATGAATAAAAAGATTTTCACTTGCCCTATCAAAAAATTATTAGAATTTAAAACCCTAAATAAAACAGTAATACTACTACTACTAATAATAATAATAACAAACAAAGGTCAAGGCAGTATCCTCAGCAGTTAATATGGAGAACTTTTAAACAAATGTTTATTCATTCATTTATTTTATTTTCGGCTTAGTCCCTTTATTAATCAGGGGTCACCAAAGCGAAATAAACCACCGACTTATCCAGCATATGTTTTACACAGCGGATGCCCTTCCAGCCGCAACCCAACACTGGGAAACACCCACACACTCTTGCATTCACACTTAGCTTATCCAATTCACCTATAGCGCATGTCTTTGGACTGTTGGGAAAACCGGAGAACCCAGAGGAAACCCACGCCAACACAAGGAGAAGTTGAACATGCATATCTATATCTATATCTATATCTATATATATATATATATATATATATATATATATATATATATATATATATATATATATATATATATATATATATATATATATATTAAGATAAAACATTAAAAGTTTTAGGGCGACATGGTGGCTCTGGTTAGCCCCACAATCCAAAGGCATTCGCTATAGGTGAACTGAATAAACTAAATTGGCTGTAGTGTGTGTGTGTGTGTGTGTGTGTGTGTGTGTGTGTGTGTGTGTGTGTGTGTGAATAAGTGTGTATGGATGTTTCCCAGTACTGGGTTGCAGCTGGAAGGGCATCCGCTGTGTAAAACATATGCTGGATAAGTTGGCGGTTCATTCCACTGTGGCGACTCCTGATGAATAAAGGGACTAAGCCGAAGGAAGATGAATGAATGAATGAATGAATAATAATAATAATAATAATAATAATAAATGTCCAGAATAAACATATCTTGAAAAAGAAACAACTAAATATACTAAGGAAAATATGTAAAATTGTTAGTTTCATGATTTCCAATAAATACACAATAGATACGCAACAACTGTCAAAAATGGTATCAACAATACTGTATGTACATACAGAATAAACATGCTTCAAAAATTAAAAAAGATAAAAAAGTTCTTATATTAAGAAAAAATATGTAAAATAGTTAAAAAAAAGTATAATTATTTAAAAAATGTAGAAGTTTAAATATTCAAAATGACAATAATAACAATAATAATAATAATAAATGTCCAGAATAAACACATCAACATATATACAGTTGAAATCAGAATTTTTAGCCCCCCTTTAATTTGATTTGATTTTTTAAATATTTCCCAAATTGTTTAACAGAGCAAGAAAACTTTCACAGTATGTCTGATAATATTTTTTCTTCTGGAGAAAGTCTTATTTATTTAGACTAGAATAAAAGCGGTTTTTAATTTTTTTATGAACCATTTTAAGGTCAAAATTATTAGCCCCTTTAAGCAATTTTTTTTTTCCGACTGTCTACATAACAAACCATCGTTATACAATAACTTGCCTAATTACCCTAACCTGCCTAGTTAACCTAATTAACCTAGTTAAGCTTTAAAATGACATTTTATGCTGTATAGAAGTGTCTTGAAAAATATCTAGTCAAATATTATTTACTGTCATCATGGCAAAGATAAAAGAAATCAGTTATTAGAAATGAGTTATTAAAACTATTATGTTTAGAAATGTGTTTAAAAAATCTTCTCTCTGTTAAACAGAAACTGAGGAAAGAAATAAACAGGGCGGCTAATAATTTAGGGGGGCTAATAATTCTGACTTCAACTGTACATACATATCGATGTACTGTAAACATATCAATAGACATGAAAACAGATTTTTGAAATACTCAAACTGTCAAAAATGGCATTCAGAATAAACATACTTCAAAAAAGAAACAAGTAAATATACTGAGAAAAAAAATTATTAACATTGTTAAAAAGTTTCATGATTTCAGATTTTTTGAACTGACAAAAATTACAATGATATTATATACACATAAATATATTTCAGAAAAGAAAAAAGTAAATACACTGGGAAAAATAAGTCAAATTGTTCAAATGTATTTCCATAAAAGATTTCCAATAAATAGGCAGCATGTTCTAAAATTTTTTTTTTTTACAAAAAATATATATTATTTAAATAAAGTTATGTGTTACACTATAATGCCTTAAAGAATGGATGGTTGCTCTAGGATAGAGTTGTGAAGCTCATTTCAGGTGGAGGGCTCCAAATCTGCGTTTAAACTTTAAAAATTGATTAGGATAATTAACAATATTGACTGAAAATGTTTGCGGTTGTTATTTGTTTATATCGGCCACTACTGTAAGAATAGCCAAAAGACAAAAAAAAAAGGACAAAGAGGATTTCTGAACCTTCAAGCATAAAAACATCACAACATCTTCAGATTCAGCTCCTAATGACAAAACATTCAAACACCGTCCCAATCCCATCAGCCTAATGAGCCTGCAAATGATTTCTGCCATTATAGTCCTCTAAATCTCACATTCACATGCATAAATGTTTAGCTATTGCAAATGTGCTTTTGTTTGTTCGGTTGTGTTACGGATTTCCTTTTTTCTTTCTTTCTTCCTTTCTATTATTCTTATTATTATTATTATTATTATTATTATTATTAGTATGTGGTTTTGGAGTTTTGTTATTAATTAATGTTTCTTTCCTTTTGAGGTTGACTCCGCCTTGCACCTGACGCAAATCAGGAGTCGGCTTTATAAGCGGAAGCTCGGTGTGCGTCTTGGTGGCTCTTTGTTTTCCAGCGCGTGTCTGACTGATCCTCCCGATCTTGGCTCTGTTAAGAGTATGACCCGTACTTGTTGAGAATCTCTGCGTATCCTGTCCTGATGAAGGACCGAGAATTCTGTGCGCGTCTTGTGCAGCCGCTGCTGAGGAGCCATGCTGGTGTTGTTACCGTTTATTCATTCCTATGTTGATCTATGTTTAGTATATGTTGATCTATGTTTCGTATGTGTAATCTATGTTTTGTATGTTTGAATAGTTGTTTGGTTGAGTTATATTGTTTGTTAATTTATATTTCTGTTGCCATTTATTTTCAATAAGAGCACGCATTGTTTTTGTCTCTAAATAAATAGAGAATTGGACTTTTCTGCATTGCGTGTCCTTTTTATGTTGCTAACCCCTCCCTAGCCGAGCCTTTAAAAACTGGGGTTCGTAACATAAATGGGAGCTCGTCCTGAATTAATTAAGTTCTTAAAAGGATTGTTTCAGTAATTTGTAGCATATGTGGTGAGTACATTGTTTACCGACGCCTGCCTGGGTGAGTTAGAGGAAGCCAACAGGCTGTGCTTTGCGCCAGCCTGGCTACGGCTGACTGTTTATTGTTTTTCTTTATTATTTTAGTTTGTTATTTTTGGAGGTATTCCGGGGGAGAGAGCGATCTCTTAATCGGTACCCTCTGAAGACTAGCTGAGTTTAGTTAGTTTTTGGTTAGGTAGGTGTAGGACCGGGCTGTGTGTTTGGTTTTAGTTTTGCTCACACATATTTTCTTTTGAAAAATGGCAACTTTTGATTTAAATACTTTCATAGATCAACCTAGTGTTGAAGAATTAGAAGTGTGTCGTAAAAACGATTTATTTTTGATTGCTCAACACTATGAAATTTCTGTTGTTAAAACACAGCGTAAAGCAGAGATAAAGGCGTGTATTAGTGCATTTCTTATTGATAAAGGTATTTTTCCTGTACCAGAGACAGTGGTGACTCAAGCTGCTGGATCATTAGTGGATGCGGAAAGTTCTTCACAAGTACGGGTCGGTGATTTGACTACACCTGTGAATGCGGTGAATGATGAGGTATGTCCACCTTTTTCCCTGCCTAAATTCGAACCAGTTTCTCTTTCTTCTGAGGCATCACCTGAATTTCGTTCAGATTGGCGTTTAAAGCTTCGTTTAGCGCGATTACAACTTGAAACACAAGACAGAGCTCAAGCGAGACAGGATGATTTGAAACATCAGATTGAAATGTATCGAATTGATGCGGATATGAAAGTGCGTATGCGAGAGTTAGAATTACAGGCTGCTCAGACTTTATCAACACAAACTCCGGTGACATCTATTAGTGTAAATGGTAGTGCAGAAACTATTACTGCTTTGGCTAATGCAAATAGCATTGTAAATAATTCTGTTCCATCTGATGAGAAACCTGATGTGTTAATTCCGTCAATGCATTTTGATGTAGCAAAGAATATTGCACTAGTTCCATGTTTCTGTGAAAGGGAAGTTGAAGCGTATTTTCAAGCTTTTGAACGAATTGCGATTGCTCTGAAGTGGCCAAGCGAGGTGTGGGCTTTGATGCTTCAATGCAAATTAACAGGTAAGGCGCAGGAGGTCTGTGCATCACTTTCTGTTGAGGAGAGTACTCAGTATGATTCTATGAAAACTGCGATTTTGCAGGCATATGAGCTAGTTCCTGAGCATTATAGACAGCGTTTTCGTGCTACGAAGAAATCTGCATCTCAAACTTATGTCGAGTTTTCTCGTGAGAAGGGAATATTGTTTGATCGCTGGGTAAAAGCATGTAAGGTTACAGATTTAAATTCTTTGCGAGAGCTTATGTTAATAGAAGAGTTTAAGAATTGCGTTTCTGAACGTACTGCCTTATACTTAAATGAACAGAAGGTCAGCACTGTGCAACAAGCAGCTGTATTAGCGGATGAATATGCGTTGATGCACAAAACTGTGTTTAAGCGTGTGGGTGAGAATGTACCGTCCGGGTCAGAGAATGAAAAAATTCCTGAAAATAAAGTCTGGACTTCTGGCTTCAAATCTCGAAAAGAATGCCGTTACTGCCATAATTTGGGACATCTAATGTCTGAATGCCGTACTTTAAAACGAAAACAAGAGCGACAAGAATCAATGCCGCCTCGAGGTTCTGTTTTAGTTAAAACTCTGCCTTTTTCTTCCGTGGTTGAAACGGATTCATGCTTCAAACCTTTTGTTTTCGACGGTTTTGTATCACTGAATGAGGGGGACGGTGGTAGAAAATCTGTACGAATTCTTCGTGATACTGGGGGATCTCAGTCTTTTATTTTAGCAGATACTTTAGATTTTTGCGCCTCCACTGTGTGTGAGACCAGCACGATTGTGCAAGGGATTGAAATGGGGTATGTAACAGTTCCATTGCATCGTGTGTGGGTAACATCGGACTTGGCATCTGGATGTTTTGAGGTAGCAGTGCGTACATCGTTACCAGTAAAGGGAATTGACTTTATTATGGGCAATGATATTGCTGGTGGTAAAGTTATGCCAGCTGTGCAGGTGACTAATTCTCCTTCTAGCGAAACACCGATTGATTTATGCGCTGAAACTTTGCCTGAAGTTTTTCCTAGTGTCGTTACTACTCGAGCACAATTAAAATGTGATCGTTCAGAAAATGTTTGTCTTAACGACTCTATTTTTTCCCAGATTCTAGGAGATGATTTGTTTCCAGAATCTGTGGTTAAAGATCAAACGGCGACTTCGTCTGTTCGTTTTGATCTTGGTACCGATCTGCCGTTAACTCGGGAAGCTTTGATTGATGCGCAGAAGAATGATCCAACATTACAGAAATGTCGTACAAGTGCTGAGGTTAGTTCACCGAGCCAGCGAAATTGTCATTATGTCTGGAAAGACTCTGTGCTAATGCGAAAGTGGGTTAGTACTTTGAGTGAGCAAGAGAATGAGGATGATTGGGTACAACAAATTGTGGTTCCATCGAAATTTAGACAGTCTGTGCTGAGTTTGGCTCATGACCATCTTTGGTCCGGTCATCTCGGAATTAATAAGACCTACCATCGGGTGCTTAGGCATTTCTTTTGGCCGGGATTAAAATCGGATGTTGCCAAATATTGTAAGTCCTGTCACGTCTGTCAGGTGAGTGGAAAGCCAAATCAATCTGTACCACCTGCTCCTCTCTGTCCTATACCTGCCGTAGGTGAGCCATTCGAACGTGTTTTGGTGGACTGTGTTGGTCCTCTTCCTCGTACCAAATCTGGTTGCCAGTATTTAGTAACTGTAATGTGTGCCGCTACCCGATTCCCAGAAGCGATTCCTTTAAGGAATATAACTGCTAAATCTGTCACAAAAGCCTTAACAAAATTCTTTACAACTTTTGGATTGCCAAAAATTGTTCAAACAGACCAGGGTTCAAACTTTCTTTCTCGCGTGTTTAAAAACTCACTAAAAGCGTTAGGAGTTTCTCATATTGTATCAAGTGCGTATCACCCCGAATCACAAGGAGCTTTAGAGCGTTGGCATCAAACCTTAAAATCTGCTCTCCGTAAATTCTGTGTTGAGACTGGAAACGAATGGGACGAGGCAGTTCCTTTTGTTTTATTTGCAGTGCGTGAAGCGCGGCAAGATTCGTTAGGGTTTAGCCCATCACAGTTGGTGTTCGGTTTTGAAATTCGAGGGCCCATGAAGATGTTAAAGGAGGAATTCCTTGGCACCAGTCCTTGTAAGACAAATGTGATTGACTTTGTTTCTCGTACGCGGGAGCGCTTGCGAAAAGCTTGTGATCTTGCTAGGGAAGCCCTTTCACTCTCTCAACGGAAAATGAAGTGTTTCTATGATCAAAAGACAGTGGTGCGTAATTTTTTTGCCAGGTGAGAAAGTTCTGATCTTAATTCCTACCCCTGGGTCTGCTTTGACTGCGCGGTTCTCTGGTCCGTACTTGGTGAAAAGTAAGGTTGGTGAAACGGGCTATATAATCCATACTCCTGACCGGAGGAGAAAAACTCGTTTTTGCCATGTCAATATGATTAAGTCTTACGTTGACCGTGCTGATATTGAGACCGTTAGTGTTTCTGCAGGTGATTGTGAACCAGCGACTGACATAAAGGAGGGTGTGTCTTTGCTGACTTACACTTTACCTGAGGATGTGGATGATGGCTTGAGTATGCCGATGGAAGTGTTAAATGGTGGACAAATGAAAAATTCAGAATTGTTATTAACTTTGCCTTCTCAGCTTTCTTATTTGTCATATGATCAGGTGCAGGATGTACAAAAGCTGTTGGAGCGGTTTCCAGACTTGTTCAGCGACGTGCCCCGTGGTACTGTTGTCCTGGCGCATGACATCAAGGTCGGAGATGCATTACCAATTAAGCAACATGCTTATCGCTGTCCAATGAGTAAGAGAGATGCAATGAAAACCGAAGTTGATTATCTTTTGCGAAATGGTTTTGCTGTTCCAAGTAGTAGTGCGTGGAGCTCTCCATGCATTTTAGTGCCGAAAGCCGATGGATCTTTCCGTTTTTGTACGGATTTTCGAAAAATGAATGCTGTTACTGTGCCTGATGCGTTCCCACTTCCCCGCATTGATGATTGTATTGATAATCTTGGTGCTGCGAAATACATCACGAAATTAGATCTTTTAAAAGGTTATTGGCAAATACCACTAACTGAGCGCGCGTCTAATATTTCTGCGTTTGTGACCCCAGACGCATTTCTACAGTATACGCGGATGGCATTCGGTTTGCGAAACGCACCGGCAACCTTTCAGCGTTTAATGTCGGTGGTGTTGGGTGATGTTCCAAACTGTAACGTTTACTTGGACGATGTAGTAATCCATTCTCTAACTTGGCCCGAACATATGTCGACTCTTTCTGACGTTTTTCACCGTTTATCTGCTGCCTCCCTCACATTGAATCTCCAAAAGTGTGAGTTTGCTAAAGCTTCTGTTACCTACCTGGGTAAGCAAGTGGGAAATGGGTTTGTCAAACCCATAGATGTAAAAATATCCACGATCTTAGAGTATCCTGTGCCCATTACGAGACGAGAGTTGCGTAGATTTCTTGGTATGGTGGGGTTTTACCGCTGCTTTTGTAAGAACTTTTCAAGCGTGGTAGCTCCGTTAACGAGATTGTGTAGTCCGAAAGTTGAATTTTGTTGGAATAGTGATTGCCAACAGGCATTTCTGTCTGCAAAATCCCTTCTTTGCAGCGCTCCTGTTCTCTCCGCTCCTGACGTGTCTCGTGCGTTCCAGCTGGAGGTGGATGCTAGTGCCGTGGGAGCGGGAGCTGTTCTTCTACAGGAGGGTGCTGACGGAGTGGTGCATCCTGTATCCTACTTCTCTGCTAAGTTTAATCGACATTAGTTAAACTATTCCACTATCGAAAAAGAAACTCTAGCCCTACTCTTAGCATTGAGACATTTTGATGTCTATGTTTCAGGTAGTTTATATCCCGTCATTGTCCATACTGACCATAATCCTCTTGTTTTCCTGAGTAGAATGTACAATCACAACCAGCGTTTGATGCGCTGGGCATTAATGGTACAGCCATATAATTTGGAGATTCGTCATAAAAAAGGAATAGAAAATGTGGTGGCGGATGCACTTTCACGGGTCTACGTCTAAGAATCACCTCTTAGAAACAGTTTATTTTTCCTTGTTTTTCCAACAGGAAAACAAGGACGGGAGACTTAAAACTGTTTCATTTCTTCAGTGGGGAGGTGTTACGGATTTCCTTTTTTCTTTCTTTCTTCCTTTCTATTATTCTTATTATTATTATTATTATTATTATTATTAGTATGTGGTTTTGGAGTTTTGTTATTAATTAATGTTTCTTTCCTTTTGAGGTTGACTCCGCCTTGCACCTGACGCAAATCAGGAGTCGGCTTTATAAGCGGAAGCTCGGTGTGCGTCTTGGTGGCTCTTTGTTTTCCAGCGCGTGTCTGACTGATCCTCCCGATCTTGGCTCTGTTAAGAGTATGACCCGTACTTGTTGAGAATCTCTGCGTATCCTGTCCTGATGAAGGACCGAGAATTCTGTGCGCGTCTTGTGCAGCCGCTGCTGAGGAGCCATGCTGGTGTTGTTACCGTTTATTCATTCCTATGTTGATCTATGTTTAGTATATGTTGATCTATGTTTCGTATGTGTAATCTATGTTTTGTATGTTTGAATAGTTGTTTGGTTGAGTTATATTGTTTGTTAATTTATATTTCTGTTGCCATTTATTTTCAATAAGAGCACGCATTGTTTTTGTCTCTAAATAAATAGAGAATTGGACTTTTCTGCATTGCGTGTCCTTTTTATGTTGCTAACCCCTCCCTAGCCGAGCCTTTAAAAACTGGGGTTCGTAACAGGTTGAGACATTTAGAAAAGTATGAAGGAATGAGAAGAACACACAGAAGGAGAAAAAGCAGATCACGTGAAAGTCAAATACTTAATGTGGACTTTGGATTCTTCGGAAATCCTCTTTATAATGGATGGAGAGCGAAGGAAGACTAAAAGAGATGAAGGGAGAGTTATAAATCTGCTCACATCATTCCCACAGGTCTGATCTGAATAATATATGCTGGAGTCTGGAGAATGGCATGGAGATGGAAAGATCGTCAATTAAAGCTACATGTAACTTGAATTAATTTCGCTCCTGTCACGCCGCTGGAGATGTGATGAGACGTCATCAACCAAAATCTATGTGGATAGCAGTAATGTTGGCACATATATTGTTGTAATTTATTTATTTTGTTAGTTAGTTAGTCAATGTTAGTTTTATTCAATAAATAAAATATAAAATGACTTCAGTTTTATTATTCTTAGTTAACTAATAATTATTAGTTTTAAAAAAATAGCTGTTTTAGCATTGATGATAAAGAAATGTTTTTTTTAAACAAAAGCATGTGCTGCAGGTGAATTGGGTAAGCTAAATTGTCCATAGTGTATGTGTGTATGTCCTAGTCCTCCAGATTGGGGGTTGAGCGTTGGGCTAAAAACTCACCTCATAAAAAACTAGATGTTACGAAACACCAATATGGTGTGGCTAAATATCAACTTCGATATAAATGGCCCTGGGAGTAAGTAAGTGACTCTATGATATTGGAACAAAATGTCTTGTCATTTTCATCCTCTTATCCAGGGCCGGGTTGCGAGGGCAGCAGTCTTAGGAGAGAAATCCAGACTTCCCTCTGCCCAGACACTTCCTCCAGCTCCTCTGGGGGGATCCCGAGGCGTTCCGAGGCCAGCCGAGAGACATAGTCCCTCCAGCGTGTCCTGGGTCTTCCCCGAGGCCTCCTCCCAGTGAGACTTGACTGGAACACCTCCCTAGGTAGGCGTCCTGAAGGCATCCGAAACAGATGCTCGAGCCACCTCAGCTGAATTCTCTCGATGTGGAAGAGCAGCGGCTCTACTCTGAGCTCCTCCCGGGTGGCAGAGCTCCTCACCCTGTCTATAAGCGTGTGCCCTGCCACTCTGCAAAGGAAACTCATTACGGCCGCTTGTATCCAAGATTTTGTCTTTTCAGTCATGACCCAAAGCTCATGACTATAGGTGAGAGTAGGAACGTAGATTGACCGGTAAATCGAAAGCTTTGCCTTTAAGCTCAGCTCCTTCTTTACCACAACGGACTGATACATCAACCGCATTACTGCTGCCGCTGCACCGATCCGCCTGTCAATCTCACGTTCCATCCTTCCCTCACTCGTAAACATAAGCCCAAGATACTTGAACCCCACCTGGGGTTGGTTGGAACAAAATAGCAATGCAATATTTAGTTTAATGTGATATACAGTATATTGCAATATGAAATATATTTCACTAGATGGCTTGAACAACCTTTTGCAAAAATAAAATGGTTGGGTGGATTTTGTAGGTAAGTGCATCTGGATAAACAATTATAAACTAGTTACAACTAACTATAAAATGGACTTAAAACATACAAATGAAGGGTGAAAAAGAGTGCTTGATAATTTTCTAGAAAGTCCTAGTGTAAATGCAAAAAAGTAACACTTTATAGTACATTGTATAAATTAAATCTAACGGACCTTTGTTAATGCTACAAATGTATTATTTGCTTTAAACTCACTTGATATGTGAGAAAAAAAACAGATAAAAAGAACAACAACAAATGATAAACTTTTATCCCACAATGGTTACGCTTTGCAATTAATATTACAAATTATAATATACATGCATTTCAAATTGTGGCTCCTTGTCAACATTAACCTCCTAGGGCTTGAGTGTCCACATACGTGGACAGCACATTTTAGCTCTTAAGTGGGTATTTAAAATACTTTGAATGTTTTATATTCTGTCACAGACATACAGTGTCATCCTGCAACTGTTTTGCAGCATATGAAATGTCCCAAACCCTATTTTTAACTTTCCAAAATGGGAAAAAAACAGTCCGAAAAAAGTGTTTTATGTAAATTTGGACCACGAGTCCACATATATGGACATCATTGTTCTCTAAAAGTACATCATATCAAAATATGATACTTAGGTTTTATTCTAATTAGGTTCCAATAAGCCCAAATAGTAATAATAATAATACTGCCTACCTGACATGCGATGTGACTACTGTGGAAATGCACATTGTCATGTCGATGCTGAAGAGATATAATATACACCCCTAATATCTTCATACATTTATACTCATCTAGCCTGAGAAATAACCATATATTTATAAATCATATAATTGATCTGTGATATGCTATAAGTGCTACAGTAGGTTAATAAAGAATGCTTCAAGCACTGCACCTGTTTAGCATCAACTCAGTTTGAGCTTCAATCTAGAGGTTTTTGCTGATTCCAAGATTCTGAAATACATAAAACCAAAAATAGCATAATTTCTGAGATAACTCCATTATTCTAAAGTGCTGCGCTAACATAAATCAAGACTCTTGATAATTGTGCTGTGCAAAGCCAGAGTAAAACAATTAAAGTCATCATGAATTCATGTAGAGTCATGTTGACTCTAATGAACCCTAGACATTCTGTTGACTATAAGTGACTAAATATTAACTTACTCTCATTTAAATGTTTGTAGACTGTTAGTTAATAGAGTTACAAGAATAAGTTGACATGCTTTGCCAAATTGCTTATAGTCAACAAAAGCCAAAGGGGACCATCGGAATAACGTTACCTAACCTTCTTAAGGGAATCATGGGTAACGTGATTCACAATGACATGAACACGGTCATTCGAGCACAATAAGTTTGTCCCTTGCGTACATTTATGTGCATGACTGAGATATGGGAAGATGTTAATGCTTTTAATTGCAGGAAGAGTGTTATTTATTTTTCAGAAGTTGGCTCTGATAGTGAGTTCAGGAAAGGACTTTGATGCATCTGTCGGTTTGCGTGGATGTTGAGTGTTGGGTGGAGGCCATAATTTCCCTTCTTTATTCTATCTACACTGCAAAGTCACTGTTAAAGCATTCCTTATTTGTGTCTTCAGTGAGATCTGAGACTGAAGGATTTTTTTACACTCAAAAAGATTAGAGATGCTCTGAGAAAATGAGCGATCTGAAACTGACAAATCTAATCAGATGAAGTGGAGAGCTGAAGGCCAGGGTGGAGATGTACATACTGTAAATGAACTGGAGATCTGAAAAGGAGTTGGACTGATGGCTTGCTTTCATGTTACTGATAAAACATTTACGTAGTGGTTTCGTAAGGAATGCTCTGGATGTATTAGGGAGGATTTTTATTTGTGTGCCTTTAGGGGAAAATCACGATGTCTGGGTCAGAATTTTAAAATGGTAAGTAAACGATGGTAGAGGTGTATTGTTAAAAGGTTGTGATCTTGATTCAAGAACAAATGGCAATGTTTGCCTATGTAAAAGTACACTTTTGTACAACCTCAAATCACAAAAAGTTGGCACAGGAAAACTTTGTATATCACTTGTATTTCATTGCAGACAATATGAACAAAATATTTCATGTTTTGTCTCATCAACTTAATGTAATTTGTAAATCCTTTCCTAAAAAAATGGGATGGGACAGGAGCAATTTAGGGCTAGTAATTAAATAATAGTAGTTAAATAACGATGTGATTCGAAACAGGTGATGTCGACAGGTGATTGTAATTATGATTGGTACAAAAGCAGCATCAAAGAAAGGTCTAGTCCTTTAGGAGCAAAGATGGGCCGAGGATTGCCAGTTTGCCAACAAATACGTAAGAAAATTATTGAAATGTTTAAAACAAATGTTCCTTAAAGAAAGATTTGGATATTTCCCCATCAACATAATTAAAAGATTCAAGGAAACTGGAAGAATTTCCATGCATAAAGGACAAGCCTAAGCTTAACAACTGTGATCTCTGACCCCTTAGGCGGCACTACATCAAGAATCTTCATTCATCTATAAGGCTGCATTTACACTGCATGGTTTAGGTGTCTGAAATTTTGTTCTCTCATGTGGCACAGATCGGATATGCCCCATGTACATGTAATTAGGAAAAAAAATCACATGGATTCCGATTTACTCAAATCAGATTCAGGCCTTGTTCCTATATGGAAATTTAACTGATATGAATCGGATCTGTGCCCTCGTGTCTGCAGTGTAAGCAGGTAGATCAGATTTTCACCTGTCAATGAGAGTTGCGCATCATTAAAAACCGTAGAGAATGACGTCAAGTCTGACGCTTTAATTTCAGAACAGACTTCAGTACAGTACAGACCTTAAAGCTCATACACAAGGATTAAAAAAGCTTCTATATTGTCATTTAGCACAAGTATTTAAGCATATTAACGAGAGAAAGAGAGAGAGAGAGAGAGAGAGAGAGAGAGAGAGAGAGAGAGAGAGAGAGAGAGAGCGAGAGCGAGAGCGAGAGCGCGCAACATCCGCCATGTAACCAATATAAACTAATATAAAACTGTGGCATATGTCACGTGCATAAATCATGCCATGGACATTATATTAAGATGCCCACTGGTTTAAAAATGCCTAAATTAAAAGAAGATGGCCAAATGAGAACTTTTCTGTTATAAACCATAGTAAAACAACTTGTCAAAAGTATTTTTTAAAAATTTAAACCCTGTGAACAGATTAAATATGGGAACGGAGAAAAGGGCACTCTTTTATTATCAGCTGTCAGTCAGCGCCCGCTCTTTTTTTCCTGGTCATTGCACCTTTGCCGTGTGCTGTGTAAAAGCAGACAATCAGATACGCATCACTTTTTTTTTTTTTTAAATGATAGCAGGTCAGCAAAAAAATCTGATACAGTCACAACATCGGAATTGACCTTTATCGAAAGATCTGTAGTGTAAATGGGTGATATCATCACATGGGCTCAGGACTTATTTAGCAGTTAAGTACCACAATATGTAGTTACATCCACAAATGCCAGTTAAAACTGTACTGTGCCAAAAAGAAGACCTATGTTAACAGTGTCTATCCATCAACTTCTCTGGGCTTGGAGGCATCTGGCATGGACCATCACACAGTGGAAATGTGTATGTGGTCATAAAACATTTGGTAATTCTTTCAAAAAAGCAATGTCATTTTAAAATATAGTTTCAAAATTATTTTCACCCACCAAATCTTAATCAGTGTGTTATGGGCATACAATCAACAACAGCATACATTGGTGTCATGTGCCAATAAACCCATTAAGCTTATTAAAACCAGCAATTTCAGTAGAAATCTAATAAATTAATAATCCATCACCAACAACACAAAAGTTACATGAATAACTCAACATGTGTGTAGGTTATTATTATTATTAAACACAATATTATTATTATTTTAAATCTTGTTTTATATAAATTTGAATATCCTAAATTGTTGCAGAAACCAGTGAAGGTCACTTTCTGTGACCTTTTTTTATCTGAAAAAAGAAGAATTAACTTCTTATCTGACAAGGAACGTCTTACAATTCCCTTGTCTCATTTTGACTCTGTTCTTCTCTATTGGTGCTTCTTTTTCCAATCTCCTCTTCTCCTCTCTCTATCTCTTCATAATTACAGACAATGCTTGAAAGCGGATCGAGAGCATCAGCTCTATCAAACTGTGACTCTGTTTGGCTCATTTGAGAAATATTTGTGAGTCATTAGTTTAATTGCTGAAGCAAGATTGCGTGTAAGCCACAATATCTGTGTGTGTGTTGGGTTGTGATGATGAAAGCGACTGATAGAAGTGTCTACGATTGACTTTAGTGAGGCTGAGCGGCTCAAGGTTAATTGAAGCAGTAATGAGGGTGCAGAGAGAAATCTGATGTGGAGAGTGAAAAATGGACATGCAGAGACTATATAAAGTTCCACTCTATATGAAGACAACTGAAGAAACTGAAGTGTCTGCAGTATGAATATTCTTTATGATTATTATAATATTTTTTGCCAAATTTTTTAAATTGCCATTTGAGCACATTTCTCTCAAAAATACAAAAAGCTACTATTATTTAATATACACATTTCTAATATTTAATGTAAAACAAAATTATGAGTTGGAAATTAAGCATAATTTGCCTCAAAATACAAAAAGTAATCCATATATAAAAATAAACATTTCTTATAATCATTTAAATGAATAAGTAATAAAAGAATATTAACATTTAATTGGTAGTCAAGCATATATTCCCCCAAAATACTTACAAAATCCTTACATTCCCTACAAAAAGCAAATTATATATAAAATATATAGATAATATAGAAAAATAAATGTAAATAGATAACATATTTATTTGGTCTTTATTTATTTATTTTACCTACCTAAATGGCCAACTTAAAATGTTAATTATATGCAGGTTGTATTTTATGTAAAATAAAATTTTTTAACAATTTAACACTTTTTAAAAATAAAAATTCTATCTTATTTTTAAATTAATTAACAAATCAATTAATAAACAAATACAAAAAATAAAAAGAAAAAGAAGTCAGATTATGAAATAAGTTGTATATATATATATATATATATATATATATATATATATATATATATATATATATATATATATATATATATATATATATATATATATATATATATATATATATATATATTAGGGGTGTCAGAATTAATTTTTTCTCCGATGCACCGCGATGCAGAAGTGGACAATTCAGTATTGGTTATTAACCGGTTAGTACGTACTGACTTTCACTGCTGTGGAGAAAATAAAAGTGTACTTCATTTCTCAATTTTTCAAGACACTTCTATACAGCTTAAAGTGACATTTAAAGGCTTAACTAGGGTAATTAGTTTAACTAGGCAGGTTAGGGTAATTAGGCAAGTTATTGTATAATGATGGTTTGTTCTGTAGACAGTCAAAAAACAAATAGCTTAAAGGGGCTAATAATATTGACCTTAAAATGGTTCATTAAAAATTTAAAACTGCTTTTATTCTAGCCGAAATAAAACAAATAAGACTTTCTCCAGAAGAAAAAATATTATCAGACATACTGTGAAAATTTCCTTGCTCTGTTAATCATCATTTGGAAAATATTTAAAAAAAAGAAAAGAAAATTCAAAGTGGGGCTATAATTCTGACCTCAACTGTATACTATATATATATATGTGTGCGTAATCAAATAAACATTTCATGTATATTTATGTTTAAATAATATTTAAATATTACAAGTTGCATAGTTTTTTGTATTTGTATTATTTTGTGACCTAGACATGGGAAATGTCATGGGAAAATTGAGTTTGATGAGCATGAGAAATACTCAGAATTCACACTTATGCTGATCTGAAACCAGTTCTGCTTGTTAATTAAACTATTACTGTTGTATTTTGGTTGAGAAACACTGAACGAACAAATAAGGGCAATGCTGGAAGTGAAGACAGAGTGTTAAATCCAGTGTATTCCTGTTTCCTTCTTTCCGGTTTCCTGTGCATTGTATGAAAACAGCAAGACAGGAAAGAGAGCAGAGTCAGATAAGACAAAGACTGGGACTCACTCCAACTGCATGTAAAGGATGCAGGATCACACACGCACACACACACACACACACACGAACACGCACGCACACACACACACCTGCATCTCCATTTAAGGCAGCATTTTCACTAGTGCTTTGTCTTATTAAAATGCACAATGCTAGTTATGTTTACGCCTGCCATTCATTCATTAATTTTCTGACCCTCGAAAATGGAAAGTCATGTAAACGCATCAAACTCTGATATAACTCTTGAAATCTTTCAGGTTGCATTTCAGTGTTGACGGACCAAAACACAGACTTTTCAAAATAAAAATATTTATTAAACAAATGTATGTTCCCTGATTCATCAAGCCTCTATCATATGATCATTACCCTGACATTTATTTCATTTTGATCATGCACATCTTACGTTTAGAGAATCCGAGATGGCAGAAAGCACATCTTTTATGTTTTCTTTATTTTAAAGTCACCATGAAATGGATATTAAGATTGTCCCTTTTTCCGGCTATCATGACATCCATGTACTTGAAATGGTCCTGAAATTATAAAAAATGTGGTGCGGTGCAAAACACTGATTGGAAAACTGGTGTCGCTAACTAAATAATGGAGGATTGATGAATGGACAAAAGCAGTGCAAAAACAAGACCCGCCCTGATAGCCCCGCCCTAAAGAACTGATAGACTGATTGATAAAATCCATTTTTTTATTGTGAGTTAATACAAATATAAGTAAACCCACAACAATTCAATAAGCTGTTTCCACATTTGTAATGACATCTCTCGACTTCAATAAAAATTTTAATAATTGGCAATTAAATTGTGCTTTTTTTATTGGCTTGTGTTACACTATATTATGATGATGATGATGATGATGAAACCTTTATTTGTCACATACACTTTTACAAGCAGCGAAATTAAACCCCCCACCTGACAATACACAAACATCACACATTTCAGGGGAAGACGAGAGGTAGCTTAAAGCAGTTGCATTTATTCCCAAAGCAGATGCATTTATTCCCAAATGTGAGACATTTGTTTAACTTAGATTCAATTTGAATTAAAGATATATTTATACACCCAGTATACTAGACCTTATTTATAAAGAAGGACATCATAATTTGTGATAGATTTATTGCTTGTATATACACATTTTCAGATTTTTATGTTGTTCATGTCTGAATGCTCAAATGTTATACAATTATATTTATACTAACAAGAACTATAATTTATTCAGTAACTGTATATACAATTTCACTATAATTCTATCTATATATTTCCCATGTTTATTATATAGTTCGTTTTTATCTTGCTCCTTTCTGAACACAGATAAAATCTCATAGATTTGCTAGAAACTTAGATGTAATTTTTTATTCGTTAACCGCATTTAAATACTAATTGTTTACAATGAATGCCATTAAAATTTGTGTTGTTTTTTGTATATAGGCAACATTTTCTCCTATAACTTTATAGCTATTTTTAGCTTCTGACATGCCTTTTTAATGATGCTATGTGGATCTCGAAATGCAAGTACGGACGAAGATTTCACATTTTAAAACACAGTGTTAAAATAAAAACACACAAGTGCAAATGTAGCCTGAGAGCCTGACATTTCAATATGACAGCTGTGAGTGTGATTTGTGCAACACTGAGAGCTGGCAGGTGATGCAGTCTGTCTGAGAGACACTGGATTAACATGATGAGTTGCTGTTGGATTACCCTGTGTTTTACAGGAGATGCAAAATGTGATCATCCGTGACACACAAACCTCATGCCTTTAATCTGATTCAAAGACACCGTCTATCATCTTTGTTTTTATTAAACCTCACACCACTGCTGTCACAATAAAAGACCCAGATCCATGCTTTAGATGTCTTAAATTGACAAGATGCATTTATTGGATCAAAATTGACAAATAGTTTCAAATAAATGCTGTTCTTTAAACTTCCTATTCATCAAAGAATTCTTACATTTTTTTCAAGATGTCCATTAAAATACATTCTTTCGTTCATTTCCCTTTATTTATCAGGGGTCGCCACAGCGGAATGAACCGCCAACTTATCCAGCAGTTGTTTTACCCAGCAGATGCCCTTCCAGTTGCAACCCAGTACTGGGTAACATGCATACACACTCATTCACACACATACACTACGGCCAATTTAGTTTATTCAATTTACCTACAGTGCATGTCTTTGGACTTTCTGTTTAACGGAGAGAAGATTTTTTCAACACATTTCTAAACAATAATTTTAATAACTCATTTCTAATAACTGATTTATTTTCTCTTTGCCATGATGACAGTAAATAATATTTGTCTTGATATTTTTCAAGACACTTCAATGCAGCGTAAAGTGACATTTAAAGAATTAACTAGGTTAATTAGGTTAACTAGGCAGGTTAGGGTAATTAGGCAAGTTTTTGTATAACAGTGGTTTGTTCTGTAGACTATCGAAAAAAAAAATAGCTGAAAGGGGCTAATAATTTTGACCTTAAAATGGTGTTTAAAAAATTAAAAACTGCTTTTATTCTAGCCGAAATAAAACAAATAAGACTTTCTCCAGAAGGAAAAATATTATCAGACATACTGTGAAAATTTCTTTGCTCTGTTAAACATCATTTGGGAAATATTTAAAAAAAGAAAAAAAAATCATAGGGGGGCTAATAATTCTGGCTTCAACTGTATATATTATTAATGACATATTATGATGATTTCTAAAGGAACATGTGACAGTGAAGACTGGAATACTGATGCTGCTTTGCAACATGGAAAAAAAACGTTTTAGTTTGAGTTTAGTGTTTTGTTTTAGTTTGAATCCCAACTTTTCTTCCTTAAATGTCACTTTAAGCTGTATAGAAGTGTCTTGAAAAATATCTAGTCAAATATTATTTACTGTCATCATGGCAAAGATAAAATAAATCAGTTATTAGAAATGAGTTATTAAAACTATTATGTTTAGAAATGTGTTGAAAAAATCTTCTCTCCGTTAAACAGAAAATGGGGAAAAAATAAACAAGGTGCTAATAATTCAGGGGGGCTAATAATTCAGACTTCAACTGTATATATTTTCAAAATACAATTTTGAAAAATTATTTATAATTTAGAAAGAAACAAAACAACAAAGTAACCTATAGAAAAAAGTAACCAAAAAGTCATGAAAATGACAAAAACACAAAACAATGACCAAGAATTAAAATGAAAATGACAAATAGGTCCCACATTATATTAAGTGGTCTTAACTAATGTACAGTATCTCATACACGAAAAGATTTCACCTATATTTTGACATTTCACTTTCATTCATTCATTCATTTTTCTTCAGCTTAGTCCCTTTATTCATCATGCCCTTCCAACTGCAAAACAGTACTGGGAAACATCCATACACACTAATTCACACATAAACACTACGGCCAATTTAGTTTATTCAATTCAACCTATTGCGCATGTCTTTGAACTGTGGGGGAAACCGGAGCACCCGAAGGAAACCCATGGGAACACGGGGAGAACATGCAAACTCCACACAGAAAAGCCAACTTACCCAGCTTGGACTCAAACCAGCGACTTTCCTGCTGTGAGGCGACAGTGCTAACCACTGAGCCACCGTGTGTTGCCTCATTTCACTTTTATAAAGCTATTTGAAACATTAAAGTAGACACTTATTTGCATTTAATGTGCTTTCTATGTATATAAATCTGCACATTCAAATGTTGACCTACAGTATATGCATATTTATAATTTTAATGTTTAGATGGGGCGACACAGTGGCGCAGTAGGTAGTGCTGTCGCCTCACAGCAAGAAGGTCGCTGGTTCGAGCCTCGGCTGGGTCAGTTGGTGTTTCTGTGTGGAGTTTGCATGTTCTCCCTGCGTTCGCGTGTGTTTCCTCCAGGTGCTCCGGTTTCCCCCACAGTCCAAAAACCTGTGGTACAGGTGAGTTGGGTAGGCTAAATTGTCTGTAGTGTATGAGTGGGAGAATGAGTGTGTATGGATGTTTCCCAGAGATGGGTTGCAGCTGGAAGGGCATCCGCTGCGTAAAACATGTGCTGGATAAGTTGGCGGTTCATTCCGCTGTGGCGACCCTGAATTAATAAAGGGACTAAGCCGAAAAGAAAATAAATGAATGAATGTTTAGAATGATTATGCAAATATGTACTGCATACTTTCTTCTCAATAACGGAGTAAACAGGCACACACACACACAATATCAATCAATGGCACTGTATAGTGATATAATGCTGGTAGACTGGGTAAAAAAAATATTTGCATTGTTATAAGAGGTGTCAAAACTAATTGTTTCTTTGATGTGCTGGGATGCATACGCGAACAATTTGGTATCGGTTCAGTACTAATCATAACCTGTTATTATGTACTGACAAAGTACTTCGTAATCTAGCTAGAAAAAATAAAAGCTGTAAACTCTCACTCTCTTTCTCTCTCTCTCTCTCTCGTAACATGTGGATCGAGTTTCTCCACCAGTTTATAATGGATCAGCTGATCGCCACGGCCGTTTAAACATCAGTGTCCGTGTCACTGTTTGCTGAACAACACCAGAGCAGCGCTGACTGTTAGAGCCAATCGCAGCCTTTTCTGTTGAGTGCGTGACCAATCATAGGTGTTTAAGAACTCCTCAGCAATTCTCAAAAAGCAAGCGAGATTATATTAGCATCTGTTCATTTGCTTTAAATGCTCATGTTGTTCTGTGCATGTACTTTAGTTTTGTTTGATACATTGAAAAAGAGTGTTTTCTTTGAGCAGGTAAAATTAAAGGTACAGTTCATATATCTGACTGCTTGTTTTAAAGGACAAAATTGTATTACAAATAATACTGTATATAAATATATTTATCAATGATAAATTTGAATACAAGAAATATTTTGTTGTGAAGTAAAATATAAAATTGCGTATGGAAAGCATCATCAATGCACCATGATGCATCGAGATATCGAATTAAACTAAATCGATGGCATAATAATCGTAACTGAACCCAGCCATGAGACCAGTGTAGGCTCACACCACTAATTGTTATGATAGATTGATAATAAAATATGCTATTATTTGGGACTACATACTATGTAGATCTGACTGTGCAAAAAATATAGTTTATAAAAAACCCAACAGAAGTTACTGTACAATGAAATTAATCATTCGTTACAATGTACTTACTGCCTAAATACATGTTTTTACATTGCACTTATGACTGATTAAATACCTGCATGCAATTAGTTTCTGTAATTACATCTTTAATTACACTGTCGACCATCCCTTACACCTTAACCCACCCTTAAACCTACCCATACCACTATAACCCTACCCGTATCCCACACATTGAGTACATTGTATTTATATTTTGATGTAAGTACATAGTAGTTAGAGCCACTTAATAGAAAATGGGACCGACAAATATAACTAATTAAAACTGCAACAGCATCTCAGTGATATTAAAATAACCCTAATCCAATTATCCACAAGTAATGCCAATAATCCAATAATGAATTTCAACTAATAAACAGGATTGGTTAAGGGAAAAGTTCATCTAAGCATAAAAATAAGAAAAATGAGCATCCAGTACTAAAACACCAACTAATAATAAATCAAAGTGAACCATATGATGCATAGGTCTCCTGAAAAAAAGCTAAATATGTCCAGTAAAATAAAGATAAATGAACCATTTTAAAAACCAGATAACAAATGTCCAAAAAGTAATTATCCAACTGTAAAGACGATGTAATTAGCACAGAGCTCCGGCCCTCTAAATAATATGGAAAACAGTGCAGATGAATCAACAAGACCAAAGCCTTATCTCTCCTCTCTGCAAAGCTAGAGAAAGCTTGCTTCTATCAGGAAAGAGATACGGTTGGGATGGATGCAGTTTATCGGATTGAGTTTGAGAAGCAGTGTGGACACTCTTCGATTAAGACTTGCATTTATACTTCACACTCCTGACTGCAGCCGTAGATAAAGCTTTTCTGGTAGGCAGAGTGGGGCATTAATCTTAATTTGACATGAGAACCGATAAAACAAATGTTTTTAGAGCTGAATAAAGAATCACTTGGCCCCAAATGCCATCAGAAAGAAAAACACACAGCTTTCTTTAAGCCCGCTTTGTGTCCTTTAACTTTCTAGAACTACGTAACTTTGAAATTATTTTCCTATGTAAGAAAAAAAAGTCAGTTTTGGGCCAAAATTATTGGTAATAATATTTGCAACAGCACCAGATGGGCCAAGCTTCATGGGGGATGGATTACATTACACTCTCTGAAGACTTAACATTTTCATGGTGTCACATCGCTTTAGAGATGCTGTCGCAAAAAATACACACTATACAGGCCAGATCTGCTGCTGCAGTTCCAGGGTTAGAGCTATTTTAAAGGCCATAACTGATGAGAAAATGCCAAAGTATATGTTTTTTCTTTCTTTTTTCTTCATAACATTATTTCTGCATATATAGCCATGTTCATGACAGTAACCAGTTAATCCATACTCATGTCTCATTTATAATAATAATCATAATAATTATAACAATAATAATAATAATACAGGGTTCCTATTCTTTAATGAAAAGCAGAGTCAAGGCGTCACGGTCACCAGCGATCTAACCTTCATAGATCGTTGAAGAACATTCACATTTACATGGACTACAATCCTGTCTCATATGAACTACAAGTCCTGTCATGCAACACACACACACACACACACACACACACACACACACACACACACACACACACACACACACACACACACACACACACACACACACACACACACACACACACACACACACACACACACACACTGTGGCTGAGTCTTGTTATACTGAACTGTGAACATTACAACGTGTTTTCTTTGCCTTGCCTTCTGTGTTTGACCCTTTGTTTTGTTTGTTTGCCTTTTGACCATCTGCCTGTTTATTGACCACAACTCTGGATTGCCCGTATACATCAGCTTACCTGACCATGACTGTATAATAAAACTCAGCCAAAATGTGTGTGTGTGCTGTCTTTATAGTCCTTGTAATCAGTCTTTGAGCAGCATCAGCTGTGTAAGTCTAATCAATAGAGACTTGAAGCAGGTGTATGCGTGTGTTGCATGACAGGACTTTTAGTTCATAGGAGACAGGATTGTAGTCCATGTAAATGTGAATGTTCTTCAGCAATCTATGAAGGTTAGATCGCTGGTGATCGTGACAAAAGGACTTTCAAGGACTTTTTAAAGAACCATTCAATTCAAATCAAGCACCTTTCCTAATTCCCTCAGCATATGTAGCACCATGAAAGTCTTTACTGTACTTAACATTTCACTTGCACTAAATATTTAGATTAAAATGTCAGAGTAATGATGTTGTTTTGAATGTGTCATTTTCCAAAAAATGTGACTGTTTAAATGTAATGGGGTCTAATGTGTATTTATATAGTGCATTTATCGTGTATGGCCATACACCCGAATCATGGGGGGCGGGGTCTCTCCACACCACCACCTGTGTGCAGCATCTACTTGGATGATGAGAAGGCAGCCACAGGACAACAGCGCCAGTGCGCTCACCACACACCAGCTATTGGTGGAGTGGAGAGACAGTGATAGAGCACAGAGAGTCAGGACTTCGGTTTACGGTCTCATCTGAAAAACGGCGCTCACTGACAGTATGGTGTTCCCTTCACTATATTTTGGCATTAGGACTCACACAGAATGCAAGTTGAGCTCACTAACACCACTTCCAACAGCAACCTAGTTTTCCCATGTGGTCTCCCATCCAGGTACTGACCAGGCTCAACCCTGCTTAGCTTCAGTGAGTAACCGGTCTTGGGCTGCAGGGTGATATGGCTGTAAATGTTCAAAGAACTTTAGTAAAATTAGTTAAATTCAATACTGGTAATATTCAAATGTGGTTTCTGAAATATTGATAAAATGTGCATTATTTGTCAAAGCTCTTGTACAAGTTTTAAATGTAAGATTTTTAGATTAAGAATTTATAATTTTTTTTGGTCCTGTTTTTGACAGCAGCAAAGTGCAATTGCTGACATAACAAATTTGATTCAAGCACTGTTAAGGACCTATGTTCGTTTTTAAGTACTTCAGGGGTGTGTTTCCCAAACAATGACGTATCTCGTCGCTGAACTATCAGTACGATGCATCGTTTGGGAATAGAATGATGTAGTGACGAGTGTTTCCCAAAACCCGTAGTTTCTCTGTTACAGATCCATCCTTCGAACCACGTTAGTTATAACATAAAATGTTCATAACGATGCTCTAAACGGGATGGAGTAACAACTTCTTTAGAAAAGAACCCCATAAGTTATTTGTGCAAGTTATATTGTTTTACACGCACATGCATTTAAAAAAAATCCAATATTAGTTTTGGTAAAAACATGCACTTGTTTTCCATATTAATTAAAATATATGTAAATGGCACATATAGAGCCTGTGTTTCCTTTACAAATATTGAGAACATTGCATATTCTATTCTAAAACATAAAATCACTTACAAAAGCTAACACGTATTCTAATCTCATATATAAATCATATAAATAATTAAATAATGAGGCTATTTATTAAGAAAAGAAATGTAATATTTATGATCTTATTATTTATGATATATTAGTTAGGGGTGTCAAAATTAATTGTTTCTTCGGTGCACTGCGATGCAGACGCGGACAATTCGGTATCGGTTCAGTAATAATCATAACCGGTTACTATGTACTTACGTCATTTATCTCATATGCGCTATATCTTCGTAGCTTACGAGGCGAGCACGAGTATTTACAACGCTCCAACTACTTAAAAACTCAGAAACTGTGCACATTTTCACTGCGTGTGTGTTTGCTGGACAGTGTATAACTGACACTTACAGCAGAAGCCCCTATTTCACGGCGATTAAGAGAATGAAAGTAATCTCCATTTCTCTCTCTCACTGTGGCCCATGTGTGCATCTGTGAAGAGCGCCAGCGTGTAAGAGCCAATCGCAGCCCTTTCTGTTGAGCGTGTGACCAATCAAAGGGGTGTAAGAAAGAACTTGGTAGACAAGGCTCAGAAAGCGAGCGGGATATTTATATTTGTTTATTTGCTATAAATGCTTGTGGCGTTTAAAGGTACAGTTTATATATCTGTGTCTGTTTGTATTAAAGGACAAAATTGTTTTACAAATAGTAAATAAAAATATAATTATACATTTTAAGATTTGCTGTGCTGTGAAGAAAATATAAAACTGTGCATGGAAAGAATCATCAATGCACCGTGATATCGAATTGAACCGAATCGATGGCATGATAATCGTAACCGAACCGAACCGTGAGACCAGTGTAGGTTTACACCTCTAATATTAATTATATTAATGATGATGATTATTATTATTATTATTATTAAGTAGGATGTTGTTTATTTATTTTTATTTGTTTTAGAGTCTACTTTTACAATTTGACACATGCAAACCACTGCAGAAATGTTCTATTCAACAGGCTCATGTCATATACAGTAAAGATACTTAATAAATAAGCTACTATAAATTAAACGCATAAATGTATGCACTATTATTTGTTTTCACAAGTTTTGGAGACATAACATAAATTCCTGCTTTTAAATAATAGTGACCTATAGCTTTTGTCATGAGCCACGGCTGTGTTCTAAATGACATCAATGTTTTCAAAGTGCACTGCAAACTGAACGCATTTGTAAACATGAAGATCGCTAAAACTGAACTGTAAAAATACTTTAAAAAACAAATTTCACCTAAGAGAGATGATCTTAATGTTTTTTTTTAATCATTCCAAGTTTAAATGTTAGAATGTTCTAAATGAATAGGGCATAGGGGAGATAACTGGGAATAAAACACAGCCAGGAACTATGTTTCTAACTACAGCTCCAGAGGTATAGTTACAAGCATACAAGTTTGCGACATAGTTTGCGAATGTTCGTTGGAACAACGGATTTGGGAAATGGCAAAACAACGAACTATGTTGGTAACGACAGAACTTGCGACCTTAGTTAGCTAACGATGGTTTTCAGAAATGCACCCCAGGTCTTTCAAGAAGTGTGGGAACCCTGTAATAATAATAATAATAATAATAATAATAATAATACATTTATTTTGTATAGCAACTTTAAAAGTTCACAAAAAAGTGCTTTATAAGCAAGGAACACATCAGAAAAAAAGCACACACGAATAAAACAAATATATGACAATCAATACAATATAGGATTACAATGTAGTCCTTAAAGAATTTATTTCTCTGATGTATACTGGAAGAATATTTCACAAAATAAAATAAAATGAAATAAAATGTAAAGGACATGTTCAGTAGAGTATGCATAGTGTGCTTTTATACTTGATAATAGTGTCTGAAAGGCCAAAGGATCATCCATGAGCAAAAACAGCAGGTCGTGATGTTGTTTTTGGGCATAATTAATCATCTCTGTTTTGTCTTTCTGCTTCTGATGATCTCTGATTAACCCGAGGATCAACAGAAACAAACAGAAGCGGAGAGGATGTGGATCCTGTGTCACGTCTCCATGTATACACACACACACACACACACACACACACACACACACACACACACACACACACACACACACACACACACACACACACACACACACACACACACACACACACACACACACACACACACACACACACACACACACACACACACACACACACACACACACACTTCCCAGAGCAGGTCATGTTTCCTTCTGCTGGGGTCGAGTCTGTGATCAAATTCTCAAGCTGCGTCTTTAACAGCACATCCCAGCATGAAAACTAGTGTTTGTGGCAGACGCTTCAACAACAGCCAATGAGAACAAAGCAAAACGATTTCATTTGAAAACAACGGATTTTGAAAACACTGAGCCCCTGAGAGGACAGAGATGACGGTTTTATGGAAAAACAGCAATTTACAGAGCATCACCACCCTTGACAAAAACTCCTGCAGGGACAATTTAAAATAATAGATAACACTCCCATGAAGCAAAACAAAGCGATCACAAAAGACAGAAGATAAATCTGTACAAAACCAGCAAGTTAAAATGTGAATAAACTAGACCAGCGGTTCTCAAAAATCCTGGCGTATACAGTACCACCGCTCTGCACATTTTGTATGTTTCTCTTATGGATTTAGAAGTTTGTTTTATTTGACCATAAGTGCCCTGTGAAGTGGACATCACAGGAAATTCTGCCATTATTCCAGTTTGACGGGTATACAACCGTATGAGCCATGACTTGTATGTAAATGTAAGGATTTCGGTTAAATAACCCATCACAATTCTGCAATAAATTTTAAAATGCAAACAATGGGGTGCAAAGCTTTTTTTAAGTAAAATTTAAAGTAAACTATAGTTAAAAATTTCCTTCTTGTTGTGCTCTTATAATGAGCTGGTTATTAAAACCAGGTGTGTTAAACAAAAAAGACATGCAACATATGAGAAGTGGTGGTATGCCAGGACCAGGTTTAAGAAATGCTGAGCTAGACGTTTTTTTACACGTGAAGCCTGCATTTTTATTTATCTTTATTATAAAATCTTATTTGCAAGCACAATAGATTGGAGGAACTATGACTTCACCTTGTAGGCTAATCGGCTGCTAGCATAAAACTGGTTCCCTCTATAAAATCCCTATAGGATTTTCCCATAGTCTTTTCGAAGATTGCAAATAGCTCTGTGTTCAAACACAGTTCATTACACTTATACGTTTTGTCCCACGGATAATCCTCACACGAAAATACAACTTTTAGCACTTTTGGCACAATAGTTGTGGTCTTTTAATGACAGCAGTAAATAACTGAACAACTATTTGAACTGTACAACCATTTGTAAATTTTAAATTAACATTTATTTTGTATCTTTTTTTATTCAAAAACTGTGCAGCTTTTGTCACTGCAATGTTTATGGGCTTCTGGAAGAACATTTCCTGAGCCTCTTGGTATGGAAAGTCAGAAATGTCTGGCACATTTATTAAACATGTCTCTTATAAAAATGTAGATGTGAACATGTCATGGCCAGAAGCAGCTTTACAGAAAATAATTAATTCATTCATTTTACTTCAGCTTAGTGCCTTATTTATCAGGGGTCACCAAAGCAGAATGAACTTACAAACTTAATAAAATTACAAACAATGCAATTTGGAAACATTGCAAATGATGATAGATTAAAATGAGTTAAAATGCACATCTATAAATCTAATACTTGTTTACTAAAAGCAAATAGGCCTATAAACTACTTCTTATAGCAATATTCCAATACTCAAGACCGCAAGAACAGAGGATGCGTGAAACTTCCCGGATGTGTTCTTGATATTGAGGACGCACCGATGCAGACTTGAGCACCAATCTCGCTCTAGAAGTCCCAGAAGTCATTGCGAGTGGAAGTGGGAAGCGCAGCCTTTTATTTAGATTTATTATTAAAGTTCAGAGATATAAATTATTTACCTCAGGAGTATCCTTAAATGAAACGGTGAATATAAACATTACCATGGACATCTTAATAAAGGAATAAACACATTAAGGGTGTTTGTTTGCTGAAATTCGTATTAAAATCTGTTTTATTTATATTGTGCAGCGTATATTTATAATGTTTTTATGCAGAGTATATATTTTGAAAAGTGGAAAAACAATAAATCGTTGTATGAATGCTGTAATGTTGAAATAATTTTCCATTAAAAATGCGTGAAAGTCATGTGTCCATCAGGAAGAACGCAGCATCTCATTTCTCACAGGACGCGTTCTCATCTTGTGGTCTCCCGAGTTTGTTCTTCTGAGGACACCTGGCAAGACCGGTCTCCACAAGAACGCAAGTCCGTTCTCTGCATTCTTGGAATTGAGAAACAGCCATTCTGAAGAGCGGGGAGGGATGCGGAACGTTTTTGAGGACGGGGCGGGAGACGCGCGATTTCCGGGAGATTATCATTCGTTTACGGGCATCCGGGAGTCTCTATGCATTTGTGGGAGACTCCCGGAACTTTCGAGAGACTTGGGATGTCTGCATCTGTATATATTTTAGCTGCTGTGATGCGACCGCAGAACAGAAATGACATGCTGTTGTGTAAATAAGATATTACATACGGCTATTTAGCTTAGTTTATTAAAAAAAAGTTGTGATCTGGCGCAATATAGATAATACAATTAACGTGATCTCAAGGGGGGCGGGTACAGCCGTTTGGGAGGGCGGGGCACCCTCCTTATATAATGGTAGGGGAAACACTGCAGTATCTTCATAATATCGTTTAATTAAAATAAATGATCAACAAATGTATCTGTCTTGACAGTCTTTACAAGTGAAGGCATTATCTACACACAATATGAATTCTCAATTAGAAAAATACTACAAACTATAAAATACTACTCATGAAAATACAGAAATAACAGACCAATCCAAATGCCCAACACAAGCGAGCTGCGTTCCAGACCAGTTCAGCTCGATGATGTATAATGTCTATGACACCGCCTGTATTCCCATTTAGCAACTTGATAGCAACTGTCTTTTTAAAGAAGCGTAACCAATTTTAAAAATCAAGAGTGTGATGAAACTGATGTGTTTTATGTCATAGAATAAAATATAAAAAAGTATCTTGAGTTTGAACAGAATTGGAGACAATTCACAGTTCATAATTTTTATGGATAGAATTTCAAGGCGCAGCCGGGGGCTGGAGGGGGTCCTGTTGGGGGACCACAGAATCTCATCTCTGTTATTCGCAGATGATGTTGTTCTGTTGGCTTCATCGAACATGGACCTTCAGCATGCACTGGGGCGGTTTGCTGCCGAGTGTGACGCGGCTGGGATGAGAATCAGCACCTCCAAGTCCGAGGCCATGGTGCTCCACCGGAAAAAGGTGGTTTGCCATCTTCAGGTTGGAGGAGAGTCCTTACCCCAGGTGGAGGAGTTCAAGTATCTCGGGGTTTTGTTCACGAGTGAGGGAAGGATGGAACGTGAGATTGACAGGCGGATTGGAGCAGCGGCAGCAGTAATGCGGTCGATGTACCGGTCCGTCGTGGTGAAGAAGGAGCTAAGCCGAAAGGCAAAGCTTTCGATTTACCGGTCAATCCACGTTCCTACTCTCACCTATGGTCATGAGCTTTGGGTCATGACCGAAAGGACAAGATCTCGGATACAAGCGGCTTAGGGCTGGATGATATGGCAAAAATTTATATCACGATATATTTTTTTATTTCGGTCGATACGATATAATTCCGATATCGATATGGACAATATTAAAAAGAAAGGAAAAACTCCCAAGAACGCACACAATGGATGTCTGTACCTACAAATGTCTGCAAAGTGAATTTGCAAAGTCGATAATACCTCCAGACTCATAACTTTTTTTTTAAATAAAAACAGTACAAAAAAATTTGTTCACTTTTTATTTGTATTTAGCCTATTCAAACAAGAAATGTGAAATAAACTATCAAATAAATAAAGCTCAAAAATTCATAAAAAATATGCAAAATAGTTTTTTAGAAAAATAAGTTTTGTAGTATAACCAGCAGGACAGCAGTGATGTGTGAACTGAATTTGGTGAGAGTACAGTAATTTACAGTACAGTTATTGAATATTTTTCATAATAAAAATTCATAACAAATATGCAAAATAGTTTTTTAGAAAAATAAATGTTGTAGTCTAACCAGCAGGACAGCAGTGACGTGTGATCTGAGTTTGGTGGCAGTATAATGAGTTAGAGGGAAGTTATTGACAGCTTTTGTAGTATTGGTTTTTGCGTTTTGCTCTTTGTAGACGGTCCCTAAGGATCGTCTCTTTGCCGCCTGCGCATAGAGATCAATATATTGCGTCCAGCGCGTAGGAAAGCTCATTTTTAGGAAAATAAGGTTGTAGGTGGTTGTATACATTGCGACAGTTGAAAAAATGTGCTATTTGTGTAGGAACAATGTTTCGGTCATGAGTTATTGATCCGGAAAAGACGAATCTGCGAATCTGTTGCTAACTTTACTGAATTGAACCACTTCCACACCACTGCATTAGTCTTTCCTTTCTTATCAACTATTTCGTCTGCATTCTTACTTGTGGAAGCTTGTTCATTCGCATATGTATTCAGAGCACTCATTTTGTAGCTAAAACTTTTTGCGGCGCAGCTTAACCACCTGCTGTGCTGAGCGCTGGCAGCGTGTCTGTGTTGTTCGTCATCACGTAAGTGACATCAGATCACGTTCTTTCTGACGGCTGAGCACTGAACGTCATTCAGTGACAAGTGATACATGTATAAGATCTTATATAAATAATAATACATCTATTTATATAAATGCAAATTTATATCGAAATATCGGAAATGGGTTCAAAAATCATATCATCGTTATTGAAAAAAATTCTATCGCGATATATATTGATATCGAATTATTGTCCAGCCCTAAAGCGGCTGAAATAAGTTTTCTTCGAAGGGTGGCAGGGCGCACTCTTATAGATAGGGTGAGGAGCTCTGTCACTCGTGAGGAGCTCGGAGTAGAGCCGCTGCTCCTCCACATCGAGAGAAGTCAGTTGAGGTGGCTCGGGCATCTGTTTCGGATGCCTCCTGGACGCCTTCCTAGGGAGGTGTTTCAGGCATGTCCCACCGGGAGGCGGCCTCGGGGAAGACCCAGGACACGCTGGAGGGACTATGTCTCTCGGCTGGCCTGGGAACGCCTCGGGATCCCCCCGGAGGAGCTGGAGGAAGTGTCTGGGGAGAGGGAAGTCTGGGGTTCTCTCCTAAGACTGCTACCCCCGCGACCCGGCCCCGGCAAAATTGGCAGAAAATGAATGAATGAATGAATGAATCTTGAGTTTGTGTTAGCCACAAACCTTATTTAAGCAATTTAACCAAAATCCCATTCAAAAAACCCATTGACTTTGGGACGAGGGAACCAGAACTGCTAAAATGCTAACTCGCTTCTGGGTCTTTGCATACAAATTGACGTCATAGTTCCTCCACTCTATTTGATACAAATTACATATACATATACATATATATCAAAGAGTATCTCATTTTGGTCTGCATTTTAATGATTATAAGTTTTATGTAAAAATTAAATGCAGGTAAAGTGTCTAATTTACAGATAAAGCATTCAGGAGGTCGTTAAATCACAGAATGAAGCCCAACAGGCTTATCAGCAGACTGACGTGAAGTGGAGCACAGTTGTATAAGACTAATAGCCTTTATTCTGAAAAAAAAAAAAAACATCCTGGATGTACTTTATCCCACTTATTACCTGGCTACTTGCCACAAAAGATAAAAATTAGACACAAAACATTGTTCTGAGCAGTAATCCTTTAATATTTCCTTAATAAAAAGCAAAGCTGACGAAAACAAAAAATGCTGATTAGAGCATACACTAACCTGCGCATTATTCAGTCACAAGATGATGCCAAACTGTCAAAAACTCAAAGCTAACAGAAACGAAACTGGTTGAATGGAGCATAGACTATGTATTATTCATTCACATGATGGCACCAAACGGTCAAAAACAGCTGTGTGACAGACAAGCAGATGCATATGGATGTGAAGACATTCGCTGATGATCAAGGTGATGAGAAGTTCCCAGATGAGCCTGCGTTATTCAGCAGTTTTCATCTCAGAATAACATACCTTGGAATGTCTTGACCGACCAATCAGAACGGATTATTGTAGACAGCCATGTAATAATGTTAAATAACTTTCTTTCTTCTTTTCATTTTCTTTTTTTGGCTTGGTCCCTTTATTAATCTGGGGTCGCCACAGCGCAATGAACCGCCAACTTATCCAGCATATGTTGTACGCAGCGGATGCCCTTCCAGATGCAACCCATCAACATCCATACACACTCATTCACACACATACACTACGGACAATTTAGCCTACCCAATTCACCTGTACCACATGTCTTTGGACTTGTGGGGAAAACCGGAGCACCCAAAGGAAACCCACACGAACACAGGGAAAACATGCAAACTCCACACAGAAACGCCAACTGACCCAACTAAGGCTTGAATCAGCGACCTTCTTGCTGTGAGGCAACCCACTGCGCCACCGTGCAGCCCAATGTTAAATAACTTATGTGAACAAAATTTACAGGAATATGGGGGTCCCATTGTCTTTAAGTGTACATGTTTCACAAAAAACAACAACATGATTAATATACACAGTTGAAGGCAAAATTATTAGCCCTCTTATGATTTTTTTTTTCCCTTTCCAAGTCATGTGTAACAAAGCAAAATAAAAATTCACAGTATTTTCTATAATATATATTTTTTCTCATGGAAAAGTCTTATTTCTTTTAGTTTGGCTTGAATAAAAGCAGTTTTTTATATATTGTAACTAATTTTAAGGTCAATATTATTAGCTCCCGGGTGACGCAGTAGTGCAGTAGGTAGTGCTGTCGCCTCACAGCAAGAAGGTCGCTGGTTCGAGCCTCGGCTGGGTCAGCTGGTGTTTCTGTGTGAAGTTTGCATGTTCTCCCTGTGTTCGCGTGGGTTTCCTCCGGGTGCTCCGGTTTCCCCCACAGTCCAAAGGCATGCGGTTACAGGTGAATTGGGTAAGCAAAATTGTCTGTAGTGTATGAGTGTGAATAGGTTTTTCCCAGAGATGAGTTGGAGATGGAAGGGCATCCGCTGCGTAAAACATGTGCTGGATAAGTTGGCGGTTCATTTCGCTGTGGCGACCCCAAATTAATAAAGAGACTAAGCCGAAAAGAAAATGAATGAATTATTAGCTCCCTTAAAGGGTCACGAAACACCAAAACACATTTTTTGAGCTGTTGACAGTCATATATGTGTCCCACGCTGCTATAAACACTATTAGGACACATATATTGCACTAAAAAGTGAAAATTGGTTGTTTTTGCGTTATTTTGAGCAAATTCGTTCTTCCGGTTTGAAACAAATTTTTGAAGCTGCGTCATGGCCATGAGATACTTGGGTGTAAATCCAGCTGGAGAGTGGCTGTCTGTCTTTTCTAGGACGTTCTGACGTATCTGAGTGTGGAGTATTAATTCATGAGAAAGACGTGCTTCAAACCAATCAGCGCGCTCTATTGTGTATGACGCGAAACTTCATTAATATGCATGATAGCTCCGGAGACTGTTTACCAGTTTACACTGTTCAGACGGCAGAGAGACGTCACGTTGTGTTGCCAAAACAAGTGAAAGTACAAGAATTTCAAGACGAAATTCGTAGGTGTTATTAGTGTGTTGCAACGAAGGTTTTGTTTTCATTTTCCCTTTATGAGAGAGCTGCTGGACTCACGTGTGGATTACAGTGCACGCGACAAGGGACAGAAACGCGTTTGTAAGGAACATTTTTACCCGAGAGCTTTTTCTCATCTGGAAATGGTGAAATCCGGATCGATGCCGCTCGTCTCCTTTTAATAAAAAGGCACAGCTCCATTTTGATTGTCTGTCTACAGATTTGGTAAGTGTTTGCAGTGCAGTGCCCTTTGTTTAAATGCTGCTCTCCGAGTGTAAACATGTAAACACAAACTATTCCCGTCGTGCAGGATTTTCACTGCATTTTGTGACAGGATAGTCTATACACATGGCTTTCTGACGCTACCTACCGAGTACATAAGTTACAGAGAAATGCGGAGGATTTTTTTCTCTTATTCGCCGTATCAAATCAGCCTCTATGTGTATGTTTTTCCTGTCAAACTTAGCGCGTGCCCAAATGTTAACTCCCTTCTATGCAAAATCTTATCCTCTTTCCCTCCCCCGACACTCCCACACTCCCAGAGCTGGACACGCCCAACTTTCCTGACTTTTTTCAAAACAGAGATGTGAAAACACCCTGCTGAGACAGGGGGTTTCGTGGCCCTTTAAGATTTTTTTGATGATTGGCTACAGACCAAAAAAAACTGCCTAGTTCACCTAATAACCCAGTTAAGCCTTTAAATTGTGCTTTAAGCTGAACACTAGTGTCTTGCAATGTATTATCTACTGTCATCATGACAAAGGCAAAAGAAATTCATAAAGTAGTTATTAAAAAGTAGTTATTAGAACGAGTTACAAAAACTGTATTCTATCAGCTTCATCAGTGTGCTCATCTCTCCATCATTTTAAAAGGCTTCACTAATGTGCCCGATGTCATAAAAAGCCAGCTGATGGCGCATCAGTGATGTCATCTTTATTTCATGCCACTGACAGGTGGTCCGACTCTGAATGTAAAACATCCATCAAGCTGCTCACGGTTTAATCATGATTTAGACGCCCCTGACCCAGATAAAGCTTAACCACAGCTATGGGCTCGATATTCCTAATGCGTAACAAATCTCATTACAGGCCTGCTGGTCTACCATCATATTTGTGATGTTTATAGCGGCTCAGGTGATTGCATTATGACACACGGAGACATTACCTGTGTCATAATCCTTTTACTGGTGTTTTCAGAGACATCTGATCCGCAGGCCATGGGCTCAAGGGGAGCCGTAGCCGAGATAAATAGGGGTTTTTCACTCATCAGCAGTTCCCCAGCAGGTTTTGAATATGACACTCAGCCTGAGCTGATCTCATAAAAAGCAAATCCAGCCCCGACTTCAAAGTGTTTTTCGGAATAATTCCTGACATTGACTGAAATCTGTGTACTCCAAGCGGAGATGTGACAAATCCAGATTTTTAAATAACTCGCTTTAAGGACTGTCTATAATTTAACATGATTTTTTTTATTCAATAAAAGAAAATAAACAACAACCAACTAATAATCAAAACACAAATAATGGAAAAGATCAATAAAATAATACAAAATACCCAATTTAAAGGACAAATAGCAAAATAAAAAACACTATAATATGTCTATAATTAAACATGATCTCATGTTATAAAATAATCTATTTATAAGGAAAATAAAGATAAAAATAGAAAGATAGAAAAATATAAACACACAAATTACTATGCACATTATATATTGTTTGTTGTACAATATGTGGGCTATAGTGTGGTCTATTTATGATGTTTTTAATGATATTTTGTGCTGTTATATATTTGTATTTTTTTCTATATGTGCTGCTATTTTCCCTTTTATTTTTGTTTGTTTAACTGTCATAAAATGTGATAAATAAATAAAAAAAAAGAAATACACAAGTAACATTTTTAACATAAATAAAATACAGAAGCTATATAAAATATTTTTTAAACAAATAAATAAATGAAAGTAAAGATTAATAAAATGTATATAGTTTAAGAATTTTCATAGTAAAAAGAATAATAAAATAATAAAAATAAAATAAAAAATACAACTCAATAAGGTGTCATTTATAAAAATTGAAATTAAGTTTAGCTATCAAACAGAAAAGGCAAATTGAATGAATGAATGAATGAATGAACAAATGAATAAACGAATGATTGAATGAATGAACAAACAAACAAATAAATAAATGACAAATGAATGAACAAATAAGTGATTGAATGAACGAGTGAATGAATAAATGAAAGAATGAATGAACAATTTAATGAACTAATGAATGAACAAATGAATGACTGAATAAATGAATAAACGAATAAACAAATGAATGAATGAATGAGTGAGTGAATGAATGAACAAACAAATGAACAAAGGAATGAATGAATGAATGAATGTACACACAAAAAAATGAATGAATAAACAAATGAATGAATAAATGAGTGAGTGAATGAATGAATGAGTAAGTGAATGAATGAACAAACAAATGAACAAAGGAATGAATGAATGAATGAATGTACACACAAAAAATGAATGAATAAACAAATGAATGAATAAATGAGTGAGTGAATAAATGAATGAGTGAGTGAATGGATGAATGAATGAACAAATGAACAAAGGAATGAATAAATGAACGAATGAATGTACACACAAACAATTGAATGAATAAACAAATGAATGAATAAATGAGTGAGTGAATGAATGAATGAGTGAATGAATACATGAACAAACGAACGAATGAATGAACAAATGAATGAATAAATGAATGAACAAATGAACAAATGAATGAATGAATGAATTGATGAATGAACAAACAAATGAACAAAGGAATGAATGAACAAATGAACAAACAAATGAATGAATGAACGAATGAATGAATAAATGAATTAACAAACGAATGAATGAATGAACGAACGAATGAATGATTTAACGAATTAATGAATGAACGAACAAATGAATAAATGAATGAACAAATGAATGAATGAATGAACGAACGAATGAATTAACAAATGAACGAATGAACAAACGAATGAATGAATGAACGAATGAATGAATGAACAAACAAATGAATAAATGAATGAATGAATGAATGAATGAATGAATGAATGAATATAATTATTTGACCAATTCAGATCACTCATAGTGCTAAAAAAAAAACTACTAGTAACCCAATTTGTCTCTCCAGCCTCCTCATCCAAATGCACCAGCAAGCAGGCTGGTTGCATCTCAGTGTGATTTCTGTCAAGGGCTCTCTGGTGTGTGCACTTCCACAGAAAAGTTATTTGCACTCGAGTGCACAGTCTGACCTTGATCAGCAATGAGTTCAAAAACGAAAAATAGCCGAGGCCCAGTGGTCCACCAGGAGCATCTAAGCATTTATCAGCCTCCCGTTGCGGATGAGAGCTAAAAGAGTGTAGAGCGATGTGTTACACACTGCGGAGGGCACAGAAATGCAGCAGAACAAGCCTCACGGTTGTCATCTCCTTCACGCCTCCCTAGCGCATGAGATTGTGTGTTTGTCCACCCGAGCGACAATAAACTCAGACTTCTTTGATATTGGATTTGATCCTTATTTCAGAGTGTTTGATCAACATTTCATTCCATTTCCAGAGCAAATACGAAAGCTAATAAGATGTTGGTTGCACAGAGAGACGGCAGTAGATTTTGAGATGTACTGTAAACAGAAATGACTTGGTTATGGTTTGCAATGATGGAAGAAGGTTCTCTGATAAAAATGTATATGAAAAAAAAATGTTTGCAAATATTTTCAGCGAATGCCAATGTAGTAAAAATTAACAATGCCAAAAATGAGCAGGGAGAGCTAGGTTTGCACAATAGTCATTACCTATGATAATAATACAATTGTAATTTAACCACAAAAAATGTTGGGTTTTACGCAATTGATTCAACACAGGCTCATTCTGAAAACGTAGCCCTTTATACATTTCTGAAGATTGCGAATTATGTAGGCAGAGGTACATATGGCTGCATTTCATCTTTAAAACTAACACTACGGGGTGGTATGACGCGGTTCCTTTTTGCGCTTACCAGCTGACCTCCGTATAGATGGCTTTTCCGCTGTTACCAGTTTGTCCAGTGGCTTGCTGTAAAATAACAGGGTGAGAATATGGTAAAATCTGAAAACGTGGTAAAAATCAGGCGAGGGGTTTTCTTTTTCTGGATTGCTTTTTAAAACTGTCGTTTGGGTTTAAGGAAGAGGGTTTGCGCTGGTCAGTCGGTGCTTTTTAAAACACTATCGGTTGGGTTTAGGGAAAGAGGAGGGTGGGTCAGTCGTTCTGTCGGTCAGTCAGTCAGTCAGTCGACAATGGCCTGGTGGATTTACGCAAGAAGAGCAGGCGTGAAAGGTAACCACGATAGAAATTTGTGATCTCAAAAAGCGTACACAGCAGCCCCTGACGGATTCGCAAAAACAAAACTGCAAAAAAGTAGCTGGGACGTATTAGGAGCTCACCAAAAATGTATATGGGGTAGACTGTAAAAAGTGATTAGATACTTAAAAGAGGAAATGAAGCACCCAGCCAAGTTTACATTATTTTGAAAATTGATTTCCACTTTATTGGAAATATATATAACAAACTCTATTAATGTAATAATTTAGCAGAAAACGGCATGTTTTACTATAGATTTTAGACCTAGGGCGCCACCATCATGGAATGCCACTGTGTCTGACGTCACGGGGTTGATTCCGTTCCCTCAGCCGAACAGATACAGTGGAGGTAAAGGACTCAACACGGAGACTGTAAAGCCTAATTTAACCTAATGCGTGAAGTTGTGGACGTGGAGCTATACTGCAAATACAAGCATCAGATGAATGTCTATTATAAAAATGTATATTCTTTTCTGTATGTAGCAAAATGACATACAGTAAAATAAATCTGCTTTTCCAGACTCCAGTGTGTCCTCTAAATTCAATACAGGCTATAAATGTAAATTTTAGAAACTTAATGAAGCACCAAATATGTAATATTGTAATAATTACAGTAATGACACTGTACACAGTCTGACACTGTAAAAAGTGATTAGTTGACTTAAAAAAGTGAGTTCACTTTGCATAATTATAAAAATGAAGTCAACTTAACAGTTTCAAGTTACAATGGGTTTACTTATTACATTATTTTTGTGAAGTCAGCTTGTTGCTTTTAAGGCAATTGGTTTACTCGCTTTAAGTAACTAATCACTTTTTACAGTGTACTTAATCAGAATGACCCTGGGTTGAATTGATTTGTGTTGGGATAACATAAAAGAATTAAGTTAACAATTGTTTTTTACAAATTTAAGTAGATTAAACATAAAACAATTATGTTGTCCTCCAAAAAAACCTCAAGAATTTTGTTGTTTCAGCTCGGTTTAAACAAGTAGTTTGAACAAACAGCAAATGTCATTTTTTGAGAGTGTATAAGAAGGAACACTGTAAAAAATGCTGGGTTATTATATTTTTTTTTGAGTGAATATAATTGAAAATGCCACTCACTTTGCAAAAACACATATTGAGAGTCAAAAAGCATTGATTCCATGATGAAACCAGTTTGAATGTAGGTAGAACGAACTTCTAAATGTAAGTTATGTAAAATATTCCTGTGTGGGTTTTTGTATTACAGTAGATTTGAGTAAAATAAATCATGTAAGCAAGGCTGCATTTGTCCTGAACATGTGGTTGCAAATGTGGCACAAATATTACAAAACAGTTCACCAAAAAAGTCTGAAGTAAGTTATATTTCAGACACAATATTGTCATGATTCAGAACATTTGTGTTTTAATGCAACTCTTCAATGTCATACCTAAATGAATCTACTATTAAATGAATCAATTGAGAACATCATCAGAAACTCACTGAAATTTTAGCCGTCGATAATTTGAGCAAAATTTGTAATTTGATTTTATTCAATAGACAATAATCCAGTGCGTTTCTAATAATTTTCTCAATTGATTCACTTAAGAATAGATTCATTTAACATAGAGAAATATGGCTGAAAATGCAAGCCAAAAGCAGGTTGACCAAGCAGTCGACTAGCTTGGTCGAAGTTCACCCAAATTATAGAGATATTGTGATTTCATCAGTATTGAACACCTATAAAGAGTGCATATGATAGGATTATTGGTCTTCTGCTATGCTTTTTTCCCCATATTGAAATGAGAGAGTGACAAATAAACCAATCAGCCAATGTATGAAGTAAGAAGTTGGCAAGATAATCCAGAAAGCTTAGCACTGACTGTTCAGGGTTAATGATCTGTCTGATCAAGATCCTGAAATCCCTCTCACACTCCAAACACAAGAAAAGACACGTAGGCTTCAAAATTGCCACACATGCCAATGTATACACAATAGCTACAGTCTGTGAAACTACATTTTGCATTACTATTATTTATTATGTCAATGTGACAATAACATCATTAAAACTTCTTGGTGGAATGTAGTGGCATTCGCTTCAGCCACCAGTTTGCCATTTATCTACTAGAATAGCAAAAGAGTGGGAATTAAACATTCTTCTGCTACCCACATTATGACAGTATTGGTCAAAAGCAAAGACCAATAATTCCCATGCATCAACAAAGATCTCTCAAATATATATATTCAGACTCAACATGTATAAAATTGAGTACTTGGGAGAAGAGTGTGAATTTTGGAAATTATGGATATAACAGTAATGGACAGCTGGGCCAGTTAATCAGAAGATATTTGGTCATTTTGACTTTATCAGATAAAAATAAGGATGGGGCGGCATGGTGGCTCAGTGGTTAGCACTGTCACCTCACAGCAAGAAGGTCGCTGGTTCGAGTCCCAGCTGACAAAAAAGTGCCATATGATTTTCCGTACACTCATACAGTATTCAGGTACAGAAATTTAGTTATTCATTCAATTATTTATTCTCTTTTCAGCTTAGTCCCTTTATTAATCTGGGGTCGTCACAGCTGAATGAACCACCAACTTATCCAGCATATGTTTTACGCAGCGGATTTAAATTAATGACATTTTTCCAAGCTATTCAAATCATCTGGTAAAATTATATTCATATCGCAATTTATACAACTTTTCTGTTTGGTTCTCGAATCTGATTGGCTGATAGCCGTGCGATATTCAGCAATATCAGAACTCCTACAGCCTTCTGTATTACTCCGCCCACATAGAGTGACAGCAGATCAATAGACTACAGTTTGACAAATATAGCAGCTGTTGGACAACATAATGTACTTTTGAGGCTTTTTTAGGCGAGAATTTAGTTGTTCAGATTGTAACTATGCAGCGCCATCCACAAGATGGTGACAGAGACTGCATAATAAGCCCTTAGAGGAGCAAAAACCCGGAGTAATTTTAAACTACAGCTGATCAAATCATTATAAATCTGGTAAGTGACTTTCTAAGTTGATCTCTCTTATTTGTATGTTGTAGTGCTTTATTCATACCATAGTAATTGTAGTGTGCTGAGTGTGAGATGGGACTCACTGCAGACTAGTTCAGTAAACAGAATGAAAGAAGAAATGCCCGCATGTGTTTAGCGTTTTTCCATATCACAAACACAACAGTAATCTGGTAGTGATTGCTTTGCTTTAGCTTTTTCAGGGTTAATTATTTTGATCTCTCGATTGCAACAGAGAAATACTGGGAGATATCTCTGTAGACTGATGGCATTTCATGCTGTTCAGCCTTGTAATCTTAAAATGTCAGCAAAATCTTCTGTTTTGTCATCATTTAGATATTAAAATCATTCAAAGACTAGCTCTAACGTGACGTTTGTGAATTAGCAACGTTTCTGCTGTTCTGACATCAGCTGCAGATATGAATGAACGGCGGAAGAAAGTAGTTCCTAATACAAAAGGGTTTTTAGACCGTCTGTGTTTGATTTTCTTTTTTTTTAAATACATCATTATGCCATCGAATTGTAATATAAACACAATATCACACTTGTAGCAGTACAGGAAGGACACTAAGGAAACACACATCTCCCACCAGTGCCGATATACAGCCACATCGCACTGCCACTTGTGTGATATTGCTCATATATATTGCAGCAACACAAAATATCGCAATGTCAGATATTTTCAATATCGTGCAGCCCTAGTGCTTTGTTTTAGCATCTCCATTTAGCACTTTTCACTTGTGCATCTCAATACTAGATGTAAACAGGTACAATAAAGGTAAAGGTGTACCTTCAGAAGGGGTTTTGTTTAAGATGATTACATGGAGGTGAGATAAGTCTATAGACGTTGACCTCCTTCCCTCCTGTGCACTTTCTGAGATTGGCAGTGTCTAAGCCTCGTCTCTTTCCTTTAATCTTCTCACGGCTCAAAGCTGTCTTTACTTTGCAAGCAGCTCCGCACACTCTCAATCCAAGACTTTGACACAATAGAAGAAATATAGCTTCAGGTAACACTTTCAATACCTGAGATTACTGCTGCAAAGGTGCTGACCGGACAGAAAGTCAAGCAACTTAACAATATGAAAGAGAAGAGACAGAATTAGCAATGAACAAAAAGTGTCGCAATAGCAGCCAGACTAGTTGGGTTAAGAGGATCAGAGTCGTAAGATCTTCATGCCACTTTGAAGAGCGAAAGCTTCACTCTTGTTTCAGTGATTCACGGATGAGCTGTCAGGACCAGGGCTTAAAACTAACATTTTGCCATATCTGCTGAAGGCCGGTGGTTTGAGAATATTTAAAGAGCATGATGTTTTTTACTGATCATAATACTGTTTGTGAATTGTTACATTGTTTCAAGTTATTAATATTTATTTAAAGTATTTTATATAACAAAAGTACATCTACAAATCTGAACTTTAAAGAACAGTTAATAGTTTCAACCAAAATGTAGGTAGAATTTGTGACCATAGACCACAAAAATCAGTCAGAACTCATTCATTCATTCTGCTTAGTCCCTTTTTTATCAGGGGTCACCACAGCGGATTGAACTATTCCAGCATATGTTTTACACAGCAGATGCCCTTCCAGTCGCAACCCATTACTGGCAAACACCCATACACTCTCACATTCACACACATGCACTCATACGCTATGATGACCAATTTAGTTTCTCCAATTAACCTATAGCACATATCTTTGGACTGTGGGGAAAAGCCATGGGGGAAACCCACGCCAAAACAGGGAGAGCATGCAAACTCCATACAGAAACACCAACTGGCCCAGCCGGGACTCGAACCAGTGACCTTCCTGCTGTGAGGTGACAGCGCTAACCACTGAGCCACTGTGCTGCCCGCTACTTTTTAAATTTAAACAACCTATTAATTTATTTATTCTTTTTTCAGTTGGTTTATAATTTATATATCTGTGTCTTGATTCATCTTTGCATACTTATTAAAGGCCTCAGGAAATAGGGAGGGGTGGGAGATGAGAGGGATGGTGCTTAGAAGGCGGTAGAAACGTTTAGGTTTGATTTAAGAGTTCTACAGTTTTCTTGTTTTTGTTGATGCTATATATTTGATGTCATCTCTTTGCTGATAGGACTTCTATTTTTCATATACATTTATAAGTTTGTATATTATCTGGAAAAAATGCAATAAAAATATTGAAATAAAAATAAATAAAAACAGTTGAAACATGATAAGCTTACTAATAAAGTTGAAACTAGAAGTTTACAAAACATTAAAAAAATCATTTAGATAAATCATTCTAAACGTTTACTATTTTAGGTCCGATAGGATTACCTAAATGATTTACATTTGCTAAATGCCAGAATAGTGAGAGAATTTTTTAAAAATAATTTTTTATTGATTTCTAGACAGTGAAAAGTTTACATACATTTCCTTGGTATTTTTATTAGCTTTGCTTTTAAACTGTATAACTTTGGTCAAATGTTTTGGGTATCCTTCCACAAGCTTCTCACAATAGTTTAAAGGAATTTTGGCCCATTCCTCCTGACAGAATTGGTGTAACTGTGTCAGATTTGTTGGCTGTCTTGCTCGCACAAGCTTTTTCAACTCTGCCAACAAATTTTCTATAGGATTGAAATCAGGGCTTTGTGATGGCCACTCCAAAACATTCACTCTATTGTCTTTAAAGCATATTTGAACTCATTTGGCAGTATGCTTAGGGTCATGGTCTGTTTGGAAGACCCATTTGTGGCCAAGTTTTAATTTCCTGGCTGATGTCTTGAGATGTTGCTTCAGTATTTTACATAATTTTCTTTCTTCATGATGCCATCTATGCTGTGAAGTGGACCAGTCCATCCTGCAGCAAAAAAGGCCCACAACATGATGCCGCCCCATACTTCAAAGTTGGGATGGTGTTCCTAGGCTCGTAAGCTTTCCCCTTTGTCCTCCAAATGTAACACTGGTCATTATGGCCAAACAGTTCAATCTTAGTTCCATCAGACCACAGGACGTGTCTCCAAAAATTTGTCTTTTTCCCAGTGTAATTTAGCAAATTGCAATCTGGCTTTTTTTTTGTTGATTCTGGCTTGTTGATTTTCCCATGTTGTCACACAAGGAAGCAGTGTGTTTGAGGTTTTCCTTAAATGCTATTCTACAGTTGTGCCTCCAATTAACTCAAATGTTGTCAATTAGCCAATCAGAACCTTCCAAAACCTTGACACCATCATCTGAGCTTTTTCAGAGGCATAATAATCTTATTGTATTTAAACTTGACTTTCAAGAAAAGTTATAACAATTTCTCAAAAATATCTCTCTCATTAGTCTGCTATTAAGCATAACAGAAACAAATTCTAAACATAATCCTAACTTACCTAAATCAGAAAAAGTTTAGTCACATTAGTATCTGATTTTTCTTTTCAATGGTTATGTGCATTTTTATACAGTGTATGTTAACTTCTGGTTTCAACTGTATATGTAACAAAGACATATGTTGTCATGTCTTTTTGATTATATAATTGTTACATGGCTGATAATTACTTTTTAAGCCTTTTTGGCACACAGTCAAAAACACTTCACTACCAAAAACAATTTCTGCCATGTCTTTACCAAAAAGTTCAGTGTGCATCTGCAAGATGACTCTCTGCGGCAGCGAAGCCCAAGGGACAATAAACAATAGCGTTGACTACCGAATCCCAACAAAGCCTTCCTTTACAAGCCTCTTTTTCCAGCAGGGGTTCGTTTTCAGGAAGGATGGGTGGAGGCCTGGCTAACAGAGTCACATTTCCCTTGAAACTTTGGAGATTAGATTGCAGACCTTCCAAACAGCGACTGTGATAATCTGCTGTCACTTCTTCAGCCATGATGGAAATCTCATTCTGGGAAGCAGGCCTGAAAAATCCCTCGAATTGCAGAACAACCCATTTTCAAGATAAAAGTTTTTCGACACACAAACCCGCAGCTCTGAAAGTCTGCTTTTAAACTGCAATCCTTCACACTGACAGACATTTTTTTTTTTCAAGTTTCACAGGTTCTTTCAGTGGTGATTTCTGCATTAGTCAGAGGACAGCAAAATGTATTTATTTATTTGGTGGCGTTATCGAGGTGATCTGGGAGCAGTGGAATTGCCTGGTGAGGGAATGCTGGGGCTTATCAGGGAGTGCCAGGCAGTTGCAGAGGAAGTGGAGAGTTAGAAAAAGGAAGGGCCTAAATGCGGTCTCTTCCTTAATTTATTGCTCTCTCTCTTTTTCTCCCGCCCTCTTTCTGCTTGCATTCTTCCTTTCTGTATTTCAAACGACAACATGCTGGCAGAAAGATATGTGACCAATATCGTATAGTGTCAACAGATTGATGGCACAAACAAGTGTATAAATAAAAAGAAATGCTCACACTTTATTTTAAGCTACAATATTTACAATTATTAAACCATTAATAATTTTGCCTCAATAAACTCCTAATTTGCTGCTAATTAATAGTTATTAAGCTTGTAAATTAATTACGAGACTCATTCATTTTAATTATTTAATGTTCTTGCAGCAAGGGAACAATACAGAAGAAACACAAAAGGATCCATTCTGGTTGCTCTAAGGACAGTCCTTTGAGGCCAGGTTTTATACAGGCATACAGTACAAACAGATGATGAAGCATTATCTTTAATTATTGGTCTAAACCAAGCGGCAACCTCCCGCTCTCCCTCGTGAAGCAAATACGGAAGTAACTAAAACTGCAATTCATCGAAATTCCGCTAGTCCTGGCTTCATAATAGAGCAGATTTCTATTGACCCTTCTGTTAAAATGGCCAACTTTACAGCAGAAAAAGAGGTGTTTACTGCCTGGTACAAAAAAACGATTTTGCTTCATATAGCTATATCCTTCATGACAACTGTGGGAATTTTTGTATAACTCGTCCATTTTGTTTATATTAAGTTATATTAAGTGTGCATAATTAAGGGCGTGGCCACTTGAGTGACAGCTAGGACTCGCTGACTTCCCCTTCACCTTAGCTTTACACAGTCAGTTGCTTTTTGGAATTATTTCTTACAATTATCAGATGATATGGCATGCTGTGTGCACTTAATTGTGCTCACAAACCATTCACATGGCCTCCATTTCCTAGCTTAATGAAATTATATACTTATATACCATCTATAAATGTATTTGTTTTATTTAACATCATTTATCATTTATAATGTTCTTTAGACCTGTAATGCACTCCAGATTCTGACAGATTGATTAGCTGTAGGCTCTAGAACAGTCATCTGAAGCGTTGACATACAGTTTTATGTCTGGATTTCATTAATAGCCCTGCATTTACTAACACAGACTATATTTGAAGTATTTGGAAGTAATTTGCATTTTCCTCCTGTAGAAAAGCATCATAACAACAATGTTTAGTGGCTCAATGTGTTACAATAGTGTTTTTAAAAGACTAAACACTTTATTGATATAGTGTACAACCAAGCACATGTGGTCAGAACACAAACGAGTCACAGGTAATAAAGTATCAAGCGTTTCTTCAAAAGAAAAGCCTGTCTAAGCAAAATGCTAGCAGCCGTCTGAAGCTCCGCCTCTTTGCCCTTATTTGGTTACCCACGGTTGGAGCGATGACGCGCGAACAAAATGGCGCCGGTTGGCCATGCCCACTTGTAGCTACTGATTAAACGAATACTACGTCCATATCATTTACAGTCTATGGTCTAAACAGATTGTTTGGAGGAATCCTATGATCCTGTACTCAACTCTTTGTCAGCACAATATTTCTGCAACTGGCACATTCCAACCATTCAACTGATTGAAAGCTACAGTTGAGCCTGTAATTATATCAAGAAGCACATACATTATAACATTGACATTGGGTTCATTTAAAAGTACACTTATATAAAAAGAATATATGAAAATTAATACAATTAATTTACCTGACATTTGGTTTAGGTATTTGGTAGGATTATGGTAGGGTAAGATCATGCAGAATATGTACTTTATAAGTACTAATTAACACCAATTTTTTTTTATAAAAGGCAGGTAATAAGGCACTAGTTACTAATGAGAATTGGTACTTAAATTAAAGTGTTACTAAACAAACAATTACAAAGGGTCTTAAAAACCATTTTGAGAGGAACTACTTTTTCTGCCATGGATTCAAGTGTTAAGTTTTGCATTTTATCAGCTGAGCAACAGCTGTAGTAATGAAGGGATTTAATGATTCTTCATTGCAATATGTAGAACACTGTAATCTCTATGTTAAGGTCTTATTCAAAACAGAGGATTTTGCTCACAGATGAATGTATTCAGAGTTATAACACCGAATGGTGTAAAACTCAATCAATCGATCAATCAATTAATCAATCAAACAATCCATCCATCCATTCGCCGATTTGAATGTTATCAATTGATTGAATGGGCGTTATCAGTGGTTATCAGCTGATAGATATGGGCCAGTAGGGGCCTTCTGCGCCTACTAGTAGGATCAGAAGGCTGTTATCATCCATCGACATGGTTAATCAGCTACAGATCACATATATCTGTTAACGAGAAATATTTATATTATTTATTACATTTCCCATTAATTGTATTTTATTAACGTCTACCCCAACCCCAACCCTAAACCCAACCGCCACAGTAATGTAAAAACAGATCTGGAGTCTTATTAGTATAGCTGATTAACCATGTGGATAAAACATGGTTCATACTATGAAAGTCAATGGCTCCTTTCTTGCAACATTTATCAGTATATCTTCATTTGTGTTCAACAGAAGACATAAACTCAAACAGGTTTCAAACAAGTGGAAGATGAGTAAATGATTGCAGAATTTTCATTTTTGGGTGAACTATCAATTTATTTGGATTTCAATATACCAGTCTTTATGACAGAATCGCAAGTCAAAAGAACAATGCATTGTAATTGAACTGTTAATCACTAAACAAGACATACTGTTTTCAACTACTACTTTTTTTGTTGTATGCGATGGCATTTTATTATGGGGTTATTTAAGGTCACAGTGATTTGTTCCCTATATTTTTGTTCAGCTTGTAGCTTTTAATGAATAAATTTCTCAAATGCTGCAGAAGCATAAATAGGTACGTCCGATCAATGCGCCACCATGTTGCTTCCTTCTTCAACTACTACTATTACTTCCATTTATTATTATTGCTTATATCAATCATCACTTATTGAACAATTTTTTAATAAACGACAATATGGATATGCTAAAGAAATCAGTCAAAGGAACAATATAAGATTTAAGTTACATAAAGCTCTAGAAAAATCATTCCAACAGATGACTGAGAACAAATAGTCTGAAGAACTATATTCTCACCTAAAAATGATTAAAAATGCATAATGTGACAACAACATTAGTACTTGCCAAACTACAAGGATATTATTCCATCATAATATGATACACTAAACTCTCAAACTTTCCAAAAAGCCTAAGCAATTAAATATATATACATACCATGAAGGCCGGTGACCCACAGATTATGTTTTATATGGCAAACAGCTAAAATAAACTCACAAACAATAACATGTTACCACCGACATTATAAACGACATTTGATTTGAAACAAACACATCAATTACACAGCTAGATTCTCATTCAGGGTTATTCGTGGCATTTTCAACCACAAAATTAAAGGCGGTAAACAGCTTCACTATGGAGAAGCGCAGTATTGAATTTAATGCCAATGGCTTTTTAATTACATGTGAGACATTTACACAGTGATTTAAGCATTATGATACAACGGCTTCACTTTTGGTAAACAAACTTGCTACTAATGGGACTGCAATGATGCATATCCAATGCACATGCAAATGACTACTTCATGTAATTACTTTTCATGGAAGGGAAAGCAAAAACTACTGCTCAACTCATAAATAGATGAAATCATCATCAAGACGAATGGTCAAAGCACAGAAACTCACTGATTAAAATGCAGCTCTGCAGACACTGCTAATATAGCCAATATACACTTTAGTTTAAATACCAATTCTCTCTATTAGCTAGTGGCTTGTTACCGCACTATTATTAATATATTGTGTGTTTTTCTACTTATAAAGTACATATTATGCATGATCATTATGTGCATATGCGTGCAATAATACATTAACACACGTTATGCACATACATGCATGCATACATACATACACACACACTCACCCACATATACAGTACATGTTGTTTGGGTCTTCTCATCCTAAATAATAATAAAGTTCACATTTATTCAACATCCCTAAATCTACCCAACCCAAATACTACCTTAATAACTATTAATAAGGAGCGAATTATGAGTTTATTATGGCAAAATTAAATTTTTTTGTTTATTAATAGTGAGAATTGTACCTTAAAATAAAGTGTGACCCATTTATGTAGTATTGTTATGTTATGTGAAATTCCAGAAGAGTTTCACAACTCACTCCTAAAAAGTATAATGAGTCAATCAATCAGTGCTCGCTCTTCCTATTAGTATTATCAGTCTGAATAAAGCAGGTCATTATTTCCTGTCTAAAGAGTCTACATGGCAAACACTGACCAATCATATAGTGCAGGCCTTTAATCAGTAGCTCAATAAGTAATTAGGAAAGTACTATTTTGCTGTGTGTGCGTGTGTGTTTGTGTGACTTGTATTCCTTAATAAATGTCCACACAATATCGCCAACACAGGCTCATTTTGAAAATGTATCACTATATACATTCCTGGAGAGCACCAAATACGTCCCAGGAGGTACGTTTTTTTGCAGTTTTTGTTTTCGCGACTCCACTAGAGGCCACTGTGTATGCTTTTTTTAAGACCTCAAATTTCCCTCGCGAGTGCCATTCGCGCTGCTGTTTTCTTGTAAATCCACCAAAGGCCGCTGCCGACTGAATGACTGACCGACTGACCGATCAACTGACCCACCCTCCTCCTTCACTAAACCCAACCAATAGTGTTTTCAAAATCACAGATCGACCCAGATTGTGAAGATCTAGAGTTTTCGCTGAAGGGCATGTCCGTGGCGGACTGACAAACTGCAGTGCTTCGCCATGGAGGAGAAAGTACTTATGACTCAGCCAAACAATATCTGATCAGCCTGAAAATTCACAGGTTCGATGAGATTCCTCTCCTGAAGTCATCTACATGCCAATATTGAGTAGCAGTCATAGCGCCACCTGCTGGCAGAAGGAAGTTTGGCATAAATCTGTGATTTTTTTATATATATATATCAGCTTAAATTATTATTGTCTGCTGTACTCTGTCATCCTGAGGCCACCGGCGGCGGTGACCCCGGGTGCAAGGTCCCTTTCATCGCTGCTTGCAGCTTTCATTGATTTTATTTTTTGGCTTGTTTTTGTCTTTACCACTTTCTGGAACCGTTCTTCACCAGACTCGAACCCCATCGTTGTGGCCAACTCCTCTCTGCGCCACAAGTCTGCCGACGTACATGGCGAGCTACTGGACAAACTAGTAACAGCGGAAAAGCCGTCCATATGGAGGTAAGCGTAAGCTGGTACTTCTGGTTACATAATTCACAATCTCCAGAATTGTATATAGGGCTACGTTTTCAGAATGTGAGGACATTTTTTGGTCCCCATGAAGAAAACAGCCAATAAATCAAACAGAATGAAGTATTTGTTCAGATTGTTTGGTGTGAGGTTTGGGTTTAGGAGTAGGGGTATAAAATATACAGTATCTACAGCATAAATGTCACTATGTCAATGGGAAGTCTCCATGAAGATAACTGTAAAAGTGTGTGTGAATGTATGTCTGTGTGTGTGTGTGTGTGTGTGTGTGTGTGCTAGTCTCTAGAGATTTGCTTCTGGAGGACAGAAGTCAAACCCTTCATCTCATCATATAAATGTTTCAAAGAACAAATAAAATCCCAATTACTTGCAGCTCCACATCAAACCGTTGAGTGCTGTTGCCAAGACGAACACAATACAAGCAAATCTCGTCAGTTCAAGACATTCAATTCAGTCAGTTTCAACCCAAATTTAGAAAACAGTTAAAAAAAATTTCATCAAATCGGCATTTAGAAAATATATTGCAAAAGCTTTGCACAAATCTATGATGTAGCCAAAGGAAAATGAATGAATGAATGAATGAATGGATCTAATTAGATTTGCATTGTAAATATTAAATAAAAGTTAAAAAGCTATTATTTTTTATTTCATATATTACATTTTTAGTTACGATATTCCCAAATTCATTCCAAATAAATCTGCAGATTTTGTCTGCAGGCCCTATAGTTATAAGTTCAACCACACCACTTGAACAACACGCTTAAGTTTTGGGTGAAGTTTCCCTTTAATAACAATACTTTTTTGTAGTTACAATTGCTTTTGTTGTTGTTTTTTAATTATATATTATCTTTTGAAGAGCCTGTACAAAGGAGCACCAAAAAGTTATGATTTTAAGAAGGTCTGTCTCATGTGAGAAAGTTCTGTGATACGAACCACAAAGTGACTAAATAACGTGATGGCCACAGTCTTTTTGCTCTCTCTCTCCTCTGTGACGATTTGATCAGACAACCCAGGACAAACTTGGGTACTTCACTGTCGTCCCCTAATAACTTCAGTAAGCAAGTTCTGTACTTTGAGTATTAATAAATAATTCTTCAGATGTTCCACTTTAAGTTTTTCTTGCAGATCTTCACTGCTCAGTCAGTCATGAGAATTGAACGGCTTGAGATTTACCTTAAATCTGCCAGCAGAAATAGAAAACTCACTCTGGTGCAGACATTTTTTTTTTACTGACGCACAATTTTATCACCTGCGTGCAGGTTTGTCATCTGTTTCACTCACAAACATTGACAGATAAAACATTCAAAAGAAGCCGAGAATTAATCCATGCGCTAATTTGCGACAGCGAAATGTTGAACAAGTCAAATCTGAAGGTGTTTCCACACTTATCCCGGAATCCCATGCATGGCGGCTCTTAAAATGTAGTAAATTTGCAGTTATGCTGAAATGTGAGAAATCCTCAGGCTGTGTGGTAATCCTCAGCAACTGTGCATTTCAAATCTCTCCTGACTTTATAAAGCTTTGGAGAATGATTTCAATGTCACCACCAACATATCAATCTGCGCACGATGTAATTGAGTAAGGTGATTTGAAACAGCTCACAGGGATCCAGACAAACATTGATAGCATTAAGTTCTACAGATGGAGGCACCACACCTCATTTGATAGCACTGCGTATGTAATATTGGTCACACTTTACAATAAGGTTCCATTAGTTAACGTTAGGGCGACACGGTGGCACAGTGATTAGCACTGTCGCCTCACAGCAAGAAGGTCACTGGTTCGAGTCCCGGCTGGGTCAGTTGGCATTTCTGTGTGGAGTTTGCATGTTCTCCCCGTGTTGGCGTGGGTTTCCCCCCACAGTCCAAAGACATGCGCTACAGGTGAATTGAATAAACTAAATTTGCCGTAGTGTATAAGTGTGTGCGTGAATGAGTGTGTATTGATAATTCCCATTACTGGGTTGCATTACTGGGCGACCCCTGATTAATAAAGGAACTAAGCCGAAGGAAAATGAATGAATTAGTTAATGTTAAAGTATTTACTAACATGAATTATGACTGAACAATTTATCTTTGTTAACATTAGTTAATGGAAATAAAGTTAGTTTAGTTTTGTTCCTTAGTTCATGTTAACTTACACAGTGCATTATCTAATGCATGTTCAACTTTGTATCTTAATAATTCATATAGTTAATATTGACCTATGATTAATAAACATTGTATTGTTTCTTAGTTCATTGTTACCTTATTGTAAAGTGTGACTACAAAAAGAATACTTTTATAAGATGTGTCTAGTATGGGACATTCACAAATCGTGATATTCATGCATAATTAAGTTTAACATTCGTGCTTGCGGTTCACTTCAATCGTGTGTGAAATTCATTTTACAACAGACATGAAATCACTTTAGTTTCATAATAAAATGGCTGACATGGATTTTTTTAATCAACCCTAGCTGTGCCTTATGTGATATGGGAGGCTGAAAAACAGCGTGGACTTGTTCGGCTATGTTTCTGGGTCCATCAGATCACTCAGAAGTGTACCCAGCTTGAGAAACTCCTCCAGAAGCTGTGCCTGGATGACGGCCGCTACTAGAGCAAGCTTCTGGTTGTTTAACTGGGATGTAAATTTTTAAGTGCAAGCGATTTACATCTTAAGTCTATGCAAAGACCTGATAGACATCCTATGGTGCAATTCGTGTGAATGACACAGCGCAAATTAGACATTTCGGATGTTTGATGTGTCTGGTGTGAACACACCATTAGAAATACACATTTGACAGTAGCTTGTGTTGAGAGTTGTAGAAGTGCGAGTTAGAATGTAGATCATTTTAATGACCAAAAACAGTACCATCTGACAGCATCATCTTTCTGCATTTGTGTAGATCATGTACATGTTTAGCAACCTCATCCTATACAAAAATAGCTAAATGTCAGTAAAAAGTAACCTTAGGCCAGGATCACACAGATTTGTGTCTGAATTTACCAGTGAAATGGTCTTATTGCAGTATATGTAGTCAATGACAGAGTGCAAGCATATGTGTCTAATAATTCAACTTCAGAATTATGAATAATTGTATAATGATGTCATCGCTGTCCTGTGCATTGAGGACCAGGACTAATTTAAAATCTATTTGTCAACCACACTAAGTCTATACAAAAAAAAAAAAATGCATTTTAACCAATAGTAAGCCTAGATCTGGAGTCAGATGTGAATTTCAATAGTCATGTCAAAGCAGTAACTAAATCAGCATACTATCATCTCAAAAACATTGCAAGAATTATGCTTTGTTTCCAGTGAGGACTTGTTCATGCTTTTATCACCAGCAGGGTGGATTACTGTAATGGACTCCTCACCGGCCTTCCCAAAAAGACAGTCAGACAGTTGCAGCTCATCCAGAACGCTGCAGCCAGGATTCTGACCAGAACCAGAAAATCAGAGCACATCACCTGTCCTTAGGTCTTTACACTGGCTCCTAGTTACATTTAGAATACATTTTAAAGTGTTATTACTTGTCTATAAATCTTTAAATTGCCTAGGACCTCAATACATTACAGATATGCTCACTGAATACAAACCTAATAGATCACTCAGATCTTTAGGATCATATAAACTAGAAATTTCAAGAGTTTTGTCAAAGCAGGGTGAATCGGCCTTCAGCTACTATGCCCCATGCTGCTGGAATCAGCTCACAGAAATGATGCTCCAACATTAGGCACATTCAAATCAAGACTGAAATACATCTGTTTAGCTGTGCCTTTACTGAATGAGTACTGTGCTACTCCTGACAGATCGCACTATTATGTCTTTCTTTTCATTTTCTTTGTTTTATAACCTGTTTTTAACACATTTTATTCTGTATTTAAATGTCTTTTAATCAGTTTTATTATTTGTTTTTATGTCTCTTTTATTCCTGTTTATGTAAAGCACTTTGAATTGCCACTGTGTATGAAATGTGCTATATAAATAATCTTGCCTTGCCTTACATATTATATTATTATCTTTTTTGCCATATGTTTGAGAAATAACAACAAAAACAACAACAACAATAATAACTTCAACCTCTTGTAGCATACAATATTGAGATATTATTGTGTCATCATGACTCATGAGTTCAGTATCAAGATACAGATCAAATCATAACTTGAGTGTATCGTTACACCCCTTAAGAATTAAATATTATAAAATTATTTATCAGTTCAAACAACTCACAAAGGTCATAAAATATGACTATTCACTAACAGTCTGGAGCTCTGGGACACGATACTGTATGAAGCCTCAAACCTGAATTTACACGAATCTCAGTTTCAGTTTTCTTAAAAATGTGAGAAGGAACTATAATACTTCACAAGTGAAAAGATAATAGGAAAACCTAAAGATATCCATATCAAATGACTAGTATGAGCGCATCTCATGAAACCAAAAGTCTCGAAATGGTCATTCTTTACAAATATGTCAGTCATATCACATATCGCGATTGCATATTCCCTCCACACACACTCAAACAGCATCTGTGCTCATACTGTGTGTGTCCAATTCTTGGATTAAACCCACGAGCTAATTTGCTGATTCTTTGCAATGCTTAAATAATCCAACCCTAATCCTTCGGGGCTCGATTAAACAGGCAAATCTGGAGCTCAGAATCTTTCAGTGTTTCTTAGAGACACTTTGCTTCACTTCTCTCTGATCCAGACACTGCCTATGGGGTTTCCACACAGTCTCGGCTCCGTGTTTTACAGTGTGTTCATTTATCCCAGACAGAGTTTTTCCTTTCTCTGCCCACCGACCACTGAGGATGACTGTCAGCATTCAGTATATTTTTGACTGTAATGAACATAATCAAAGTTCATAAATCTTTGTGTAATTATTTACACCTGAATGTAACTTGGAGCTTTAAGATGATGCATTATATGTATTATTAATATAAGTAATGATAACAATATTGATCAAATATTTGATACAAGTAAAACCATTAATTTTAAACTACATGTAATTACCACAATATATAAATACTATACAATGTAATCATAATAATAATATTAAAAATAATAATAATGACAAATAATGAGTAAAGCTTAAAGTATATAAAGTAATTGCTACAATATATACCATTAATAATAATAATAATAATAGAAAATTAAAACAACATTCCTTAAAACTGTATTATAGAAATATTAATAAGTATTATTATCCTTGAAACAACAACATCAACAACAACAACAACAATAATACAATTAATAAATAATATTAACAATAATTAAAGGGACTAAGCTAAAAAGAAAATGAATGAATGAATGAATGAATGAATGAATAATAATAATAATAATAATAATAATAATAATAATAATAATAATAATAATAATAATAATAATAATAATAATAATTCATTCATTCATTCATTTTCAACCGCTTTTCCAGGGCCGGGTCGCGGGGGCAACAGTCTTAGAAGAGAGCCCCAGACTTCCCTCTCCCCAGACACTTCCTCCAGGGGATCCCGAGGTGTTCCCAGGCCAGCCAAGAGACATAGTCCCTCCAGCGTGTCCTGGGTCTTCCCCGAGACCTCCTCCCGGTGGGACATGCCTGTAACACCTCCCTAGGTAGGCACCACCTCAGCTGACTTCTCTTGATGTGGAGGAGCAGTAGCTCTACTCCGAGCTCCTCCCGGGTGACAGAGCTCCTCACCCTATAAGGGTGTGCCTTGCCACCCTGCGAGGGAAACTCATTTCAGTCGCTTGTATCCGAGATCTTGACCTTTCGGTCATGACCCAAATCTGATGACCATAGGTGAGAGTAGGAATGTAAATTGACCGGTAAATCGAGAATTTGCCTTTCGGCTCATTCATTCATTCATTCATTCATTCATTCATTCATTCATTTTCTTTTTTCGGCTTAGTCTCTTTATTCATCTGGGGTCGCCACAGCGGAATGAACCGCCAACTTCATTCATTCATTCATTCATTTTCTTGTCGGCTTTGTCCCTTGCGGGGTCGCCACAGCGGAATGAACCGCCAACTTATCCAGCACGATTTTACGCAGCGGATGCCCTTCCAGCCGCAACCCATCTCTGGGAACTTCCACACACACATTCACACTCACACACTATGGACAATTTAGCTTACCCAATTCACCTGTACTGCATGTCTTTGGACTGTGGGGGAAACCGGAGCACCCGGAGGAAACCCACGCGAACCCAGGGAGAACATGCAAACTCCACACAGAAACGCCAACTGACCCAGCCCAGCCGAGGTTCGAACCTGCGACCCAGCGACGTTCTTGCTGTGAGGCAACAGCACTACCTACTGCGCCACTGGGTTGCCAACCGCCAACTTATCCAGCATTTTTTTTTACGCAGCGGATGCCCTTCCAGCTGCAACCCATCACTGGGAAACATCCATACACACATATTCACACACACACACTATGGACAATTTAGCCTACCCAATTCACCTGTACCAGATGTCTTTGGACTTGTTTGGTTTGGAAACCAGAGCACCCGGAGGAAACCCACGCGAACACGGGGAGAACATGCAAACTCCACACAGAAATTCCAACTGACCCAGTCGAGGCTCGAACCAGCGACCTTCTTGCTGTGAGGCGAACGTGCCCACTGCTTCACCGTGCAGCCCCCCTTTCGGCTCATATTAACAATAATAATAATTAGAAGAAGAAGAAGAAGAAGAAGAAGAAGAAGAAGAAGAAGAAGAAGAAGAAGAAGAAGAAGAAGAAAATACTGCTGCTTTAAAATATATTACAGATATAATATTATTAATAGTAATAATAATTTTTGTTTTGTTGTTATTGCTATTATTATTACTACATACATCTATAAAATACAAGCATAGAAGCATGATACAAACAGAAGAGGACTAATACAAATAATTACCACTATTTTAAATACTTAATAAAAACTAAGAATTTATATTTATTTATAATGAAGGAAAGGATATCAATTAATGAATTTGAATAAAACCCATTTTAAATGAAAACTGAGAATATTAAAGCACCAAAATGAATATACTCATACCTTTATTCTTAAATGTGTGTGATAAGACTTTTTTGTTCCATAAATCTCCATAAAAAATGCTTGATTTCCTATCATCCAACATCTCATTAGTATTCGGCACCTCTCCCAAGTCTGCACTATAGCGGGAGGCAGCAGGTTAAAGGTGGAACAGTTTAAATGAACATTCACAGGTTTTCATCAAGTGCTCAATTATGTATCACTCAGTAATTAGGAGTCTGAATTATCGATAGTGGAAGTGGGGGAAAAAAAAGCAGGGCCCGCTCCTGACAGCTCTGGCTATTTTTACACTGACGAAGAGAAGATGAACTCCCTGGTGCGCCTCCCGTACTGATTATTTCTGAGTGCTGAGTGGGAATGAATGGCTAATGACAGCGACTGGCAGTAATGGACTGGGCACGGGGTGAGAACGGGACATCTCTCCCATTCGCTTTAATGTGTTTTTGAAAAGCGACGCTCTGTTGGGGGACCCTGGGCTATTATTTTCATAAGTGTTTCCACAAATGTCAAGAGCGAACTGGGATGCGTGGAGTGCTGCCTGTATAAATTAAAGGGAAAAAATGTTACTCCAGAGATTGCGGTGGCAGAACATTGAGAAAATGATCTGTGGTTGAGCTCAGAGGAACACGTTGTAACATAACGGGGAAATAAAAAGTGTATTTGATGCAAAGCCGAGGTTGGCTGACAATCGAAAACATGGGTTTAACTGGAAGAGATTTAGATTGGATGGAGTATTGATGGCCTTAGGCGTGCTGCAATTCACAAACTGTGAAACTCTGGGTAATAAGCAGTGCATTCTGGGATTTAAGATATTTGAGATATCCAGATAGATGTTGGGCCACAGGTTTATCTCATGTCGTAATGCCGTACTCTATTTCCAACCTGCATGCTTGATGTAGCTGATGGAGGTATGAGCGTGTGAGATATTAGCTCGATATATATACCGCAGAGAGCGCAACAGCAGCATCACCCCTGGGCTTTCTTACGAGGATAAAATTATCATATATTATCATAGAAATAGACTATATGCTTAGATTTGAAGAAATGAAACCAGGGGACACTAATATCTGCTTTATGTCTTGCGGTGAAGGTAAAGCTGCATGGAATAAAATACGCAGATTTTGAAAATTCTGCTTTATCTTCCTCTATGGTAAAAATGACCGCTAAAGAAACATCCCCTGTGGATTCTCTAATTCAAAGGTCTCCAAACTCAGTCTTGAAGGGCCAGTGTCCTGCAGAGTTTAGTTCTAACCCCTGTTAGACACACCTGAACCAGCTAATCAAGCTCTTTCTAGGTATACAAGAAACTTGCCAGAGCCATATCAACCTGCAGCCCAAGACCTGTTACTCACTGAAGCTAAGCAAGGCTGAGCCTAGTTAGTACCTGGATGGGAGACCACATGGGAAAACTAGGTTGCTGTTGGAAGTGGTGTTAGTGAGGTCAGCAGGGGGCACTCAACCTGTGGTCTGTGTGAGTCCTAATGCCCCAGTATAGTGAAGGGGACGATACACTATCAGTGAGCGCCGTTATTCGGATAAGACACTAAACCCATGGCACTTCTCGTAAAGAGTAGGGTAGTAACCCCGGTGTCCTGGCCAAATTCTCTCCATCGACCCTTACCCATCATGGCCTCCCAATCACCCCCATCCACCAAATTGGCTCTATCCAGTCCTTCATTTGTGAATTGCGAGGTCCTGGAACAGATCGGGGTAACGGATCCGGCATGTTACCCGAGGATGTAGAGGTGTCGCGGAATAAAGTAAAGAGCGGGTGAGATGGCGGGGTGTTGGATGGCGGAGGGAAGTCGCAGATGAAAGTGAAGAGCAGGGGTGATTTGTCGCGAACAAAAGTGAAGAGGGATGGGGAGTCGTGGAAAAAAGTGAAAGTGGACAGCGGAGGAGAGCGGTTGAGGAGGGGGATCAGTAAAATGAGGTGCTGGATCAGATTTCAGAGGTGCCGAATCCGGCGTGTTCCGGCACAAATTAAGCCCTGGCTCTATCACTGTCTTTCCACTCCCCCTATATAGCTGGTGTGTGGTGAGCGCACTGGCGCTATTGTCCTGTGGCTGCCTTCTCATCATCCGAATGTAGATGCTGCACACTGGTGGTGGTGTGGAGAGACCCCGCCCCCATGATTGTGAAGTGCTTTGGGTGCATGGCCATACACAATAAATGCACTACATAAATACACATTACTGTTACATTATATTACAAACTTCTAAGCAGGTGTGTTGAGGGAAGTTAGAGCTAAACCCTCCAGGACCAAGTTTGGGCACCCTTGCTCTAGATCAGTAGTTCCCAATTCCAGTCCTTGGGTCCCCCCGCCCTGCACAATTTGTATATCTTTCTTATTTGACACACAAGAATCAGTTCATGGAATTGATGATCTTAATCAGGTGTGTTACGCAAGGAAGACATACAAAATGTGCAGGGTGGGGGGTCTCGAGGATGGTGTGTGGTTTGCTTTCTAAGTAGATGCTGCAAATAATAATATAAATGACAAGCAACTGCTCTGACAACACTTTGAATTTAATCAAGACAAAGTCAGCAACAGAGGTTTAAGTAGCTGATCAGTCACTGACATTTTAGACAGTGTTTTAGCACAAAACACTTGGTGAAACTGATTTCTGAGGCAGTTTAGTGGATTCTACAACAAAATAAGAGAGCGCTTTTGGTGACTACCGATCAAATGATTAAGTAAAGCATATGCCGGAACAGTTGGCGGTTCATTCCACTGTGGGAACCCTGATAAATAAGGGACTAAGCCAAAGGAAAATGAATGAATGAGTGAATATTGGGATTATTGTGTCTTGTCTATTAAATCTGATATTTAATTAGCTGGGTCATTCTACAGCTTAATTTTCTTTCTCTGAAAGCATTTGAGAGTCTCCTTGGCTGTGTTTTGGATCAATATCTTGCTGAAATGTCCACCCTGGTTTCATCTTTATCATCCTGCTAATGTAGATGTTGGACTGAACAGCTGATATTAATTTACAATGACGAAGGGCAGAGGGTTGCTGAAGAACTTTCTTCATGTGTTCAATACTTTTTCCCTGTGTAATTTCAATTTTATCACACATAACTTCATTTGTATACTAATTAATATAGTTTTCTTTGCATATATGGAATTCCTTGGTTGTTATCAACATCTGGTGAAAATTTCAAGTCAACAGCACCTTTAGAAATATGTTTTCTGAGAAAATTGGTGAAGGTTGAATGCTTATTTCCCCAACTGTGTATATATACACACACAATTTCAGATCCCATGTGATCATAATCATACCTATGCTAAATTGTAAAGCACCTATGAAAACACAAAAGCCCATAATCTAATTACGTAATTGTACTGCTGTAATATAACATACAAATAATAAATATAATAGCTAAAAATATTGATAAATTACTAAATAATCAGCTGCAACCCATCACTGGGAAACATCCATACACTCTCATTCACACACATACACTACGGACAATTTAGTTAATCCAATTCACCTATAGCGCATGTCTTTGGACTTGTGGGGGAAACCGGAGCACCCGGAGAAAACCCACGTGAACACGGGGAGAACTTGCAAACTCAACACTGAAATGCCAACTGGTCCAGCTGAGGCTCGAACCAGCAACCTTTTTTCTGTGAGGCGATTGTGCTACCCACTGCGCCAACGTGACGCCCTAGTTATTATTTAACAGTTTTAATTTAGTACAGCCCAAGAAAATACACAATAACAAAAACTGACAACCTTTTCCAACAGAAACCCTGCAACGTCTACAAACGGGAGTTAAAAATAACTCCATTATGGGCCCAAGAGGATCCACCTTAATGACTAAAGGGGTTAAAGTGAGAAAATCAATGACAGTAATGATCAGCCACTAATGAGGAAAGCAACACATTCTGCAAACGTCAATGAGGGTCCGACTAGCGACAGCCAGAAGTTTAATCAAAATCCTGAATACTCAAATTAAAATACTCTAAACTCATAAGATTTCAGGCAAGCATTAATGAAAAACTTTGTGTTTTAATAAGATTCATGACTGTTGCCACACAACAAAGGCATACTTTCTCATCATCTTCCTCAGCGTTTGCTCAGGCTTGGCTCAAGATCAGTGACTGCCAAACAATAGGGTTTAAATCTAAACATAGTAAGCTCATTTTGGAGCGTTTAACCCCTTAATACTTCTAATGAAAGCGCATGAAACAAGAGGTCAGTGCCTCAGGCTTGGGCCCCTAAATCAATCCCTCAATTACCTCTCGTGTGGGACCAAAAACCATTCGATCAGTGCTCAAAACTCATGTTTGCGTAGGATTTCCCCGAAAATCACGTTTGGACTAAACGAAATTTGTCATCCTCCTGACGCCCTTGATTAAATTAGAGTAAAATGGGAAGCGAATGGAAATTAAAGAGAATAACAAGAACAACACACAAATTAAATCAGTGTTCATTCGTACAGTTGATGTTGTGGAACGGCAGTCTTTTTTTTGTAAAAACCCAATGGGAGGATAAAACCAGCGAGACAGAGAGTCTTTACCTCCAAGCTGTCATTAACATAATGAAGTCTTGGTGCTCCAAAACACTGGTGTGCGCCAATGATCCCAACACTCCCTCTGAGAGTCTATAATTACAGCTTATAATGAGAGCCGCGCCAAAATTATTGTTATAGTCACCAGAATGTAAACACAGGTTCAGGACCCTTCAGTTCAAGTCTGAAGTGCGAGTGTGTAATTATATGTGAAGATGACTGTTCTCGAAGGTTGCAGGCTGTATTTTTTCTGTACAGTAATGAGGTTTTGAGGCTCAACCAGGCCGCGGGAGCTGAAATAGTGCTGATGTGCGGTAAAGTTTTCTGTCGTCTAATGGCTGATGGGGATGACAGGTGGGCATAACCTCAGTGACAGCTCATTTCTGATTCCTTCTCTTCATTCTCTCTCTCCCTTTCCATAACTATCCACATATTTTTTTCTCCTTCATGTATGTGTGTCTCTGGGCATTTCTTTGAAGAACGAGGTGGTTTTCAGGAGCAGGGATGCTTTATACATCACAGTGACCCAAAGGCCACCGGTTGTGCCTGAAGAAACTCTTGATCAGTGACTGAAAGCTGAAAATAAGAAAAACATGACTGTCCAAAGCACAGTCTAAACAAATACGGTAATAATAAAAGCATTTACAGTATTATTAAGAAGCTACAGGGATAGTTTATACATTGAGTTTTTTTGCTAGGGAAGCACCGATATGGAATAATTAACCACACTGCTGTAATGGCAAATTATTTTCTCTCATTCACAAGAAATACATTTTAATGTAAAGACTGAAATTGAATGAAGTCAGACAAATTTGTCTTTCAAAATTTGTCTTTCAATTGCTTTAATTCTCTGGAGAATGATCAGTTTACACACAGACAGCCTCTGTGAGCAAAAGGATCCCAAGGATGGGCTCACGGGTGTTTTTAAAGACAATGTTACAATGTTTTAGGTAAGAATTTCTCTACAGCTCCCTAACTCCTAAACAACCAGTAGATTACACATGGCTGTAATAGCCCATTGATTATAATGCATTTGATCTTTACTTTAGCAAAACTTTAATCAATTTAGAATATCAAAATATAATTGTCAATCATCAATATATGATCATCAATGTTAAAAATTTCCATCACACTGTAAAAATGCTGGGTTCCACATTTGTGTTGGGGCAAAATGAAGGAATCAAGTTAATTTATTCATTTTTACAAATGTAAGTGGATTGAACATGAAACAGTTAAGCTGTCCCCTTAAAACCTCAAGAATTGTGTTGTTTCAGCTAAATAAGTAGTTAAATAAGTAGTTTGGTTCCCAGAGATGGGTTGCGGCTGGAAGGGCATCCGCTGCGTAAAATCATGCTGGATAAGTTGGCGGTTCATTCCGTTGTGGCGACCCCGCAAGGGACAAAGCCGACAAGAAAATGAATGAATGAATGAATAAGCAGTTTGAACAAGCAACAAATGTCACATTTTGAGAGCAATACCGATACTAGAATTCTTAAGATTTGGAGTTTGACAGCTGATGAATAGGCCAATAAATAATGAATGTAATAATACTTTTTTGCATTATTTTAATACTAAAGACTTTTCTGCATTATTACAAACATAAAAGGCAAACATAAGGATTGAACATATATTCAAATCGTAACTTCAGAAAGGTTTGTGCTGATAATTTAAATGTATTAATTAACTTTTGTTGTATATAAATAAATCTATTGCCTATTGACTTTAAATCTAAAAATCTATTGACAGATAGATTATAAATAAAATCAACTCAGGCTCATTCTGAAAAAGTACCCCGGTCCCACTTTATATTAAGTGTCGCTTATACCTGTGAACTTACATGGTAATTAGATGTGTAAGTAGTATGTAACTACAGTGTATGTACACACTGGTACAGAGTATTTACTTGTGTATACTGGTGTAACTACACTCATGTAACAACCCACTGAATAGTATGTGTAAGTACAAATGTGTAACAGGACATTGGTAACACCACTAGGAAAGTACACATCTGTAACAAGAATTATGTAATTGCATTGTGTAACAACAATATGTACTTGCAGATGTTTTCCCACTTCCACACCTGTTTGCAGATCATGCACTTGTGAACACTGTATGGCAGAACTAATGCTGCATTAGAAGGTTTCACCTTGTGATACCAGTGTACTTACATGGTAACTCCACAGGAACTGTCCACTTAATATAAAGTGTAAAATGTACACTTGTATCACAAGGTGAAACCTTCTAATGCAGCATTAGTTCTGCCATACAGTGTTCACAAGTACATGATCTGCAAACAGGTGTGGAAGTGGGAAAACATCTGCAAGTACATATTGTTGTTACACAATGCACTTACATAATTCTTGTTACAGATGTGTACTTTCCTAGTGGTGTTACCAATGTCCTGTTACACATTTGTACTTAGACATACTATTCAGTTGGTTGTTACGAGTGTAGTTACACCAGTATACACAAGTAAATACTCTGTACCAGTGTGTACATACACTGTAACTTTACATACTACTTACACATCTAATTACCATGTAAGTTCACAGGTATAAGCGACACTTAATATAAAGTGGGACCAGTACCCCTATATACATTTTTTGCAGCTTTTTGTTTCCTCCATTATGAATCTGAATCCTCCAGAGGCTGATGTGTTGGCTTTTTCAGATCTCAAATTTCTTTCGTGAGTGCCTTTCGCTCCTGCTGTTCTCGTGTAAATCCATCAGAGGCCGCTGTCGATTGACTAACTGACTGACTGACCGATCGACTGACCCACCCTCCTCCTTCCCTAAACCCAACCAATAGAGTTTTCAAAAGCACCGATTGACCCGCCCATCCACTTCCCTAAACCCAATTGACAGTGTTTTCTAAAGCAATCTAGAAAAAAAACGACCTCGCGTCAGCCTGATTGTTATCACGTTTTCAGATTTCCCACATTCTCACCCTCTTATTTACTTTCATTTTATTTATTTATTTATTTTTTTTGGCTTTTGTTTTACCTGCTTTCTGGAACCGTTCTTTACCAGACTCGAACCCCGTCATTGCGGTCAACTCCGCTCCTTGTCACAAGTCCACTGACGTACACAGCGGTCAGCTGGTAAGTGCGAAAAGGAACAGCATCATACCGCCCCGTATCGTTCATTTTAAAGACAAAATGCAGCTTTACGTACCGCTGGCTACATAATTTGCAATTTCCAGAAATGTATATTGGGGTACATTTTCAGAATGAGCCTATGTTGAATAAAATTATCATCATGTAAAACATTTTACTTTTCAGAAAATGATAGTTGGTCAGAACAACAAATGAAAAATCAGCCTTTCCAAGCTTTTCACATTTGTTTTTGATTAATTGTTTTTAATTTCCGTGGCTGTTAGTACATTAGTCAAACCACTTGTCTAAATTTTTATTAGCCAATCATAATGGTTTGTTTTGGGTCAATTTTAAATTTAAACAACCAGCACAGATCCACGGGGATCAGGGAGATACTGAATTGACCTTCTCCCACATCCACATTCACATATTTTACTGACCATGTTTGTGAACTTTGTGTGACAAACATATTATTTATTGACATAAATAGATGTGTATTTCACAGTTTATGCACAATTAGGAACTGAAAATGTTAGTTTAATATTCAAAAGACATGCATCATCTGACAGGTGATTGTGTCAGAAAACATTTCTGGAGTTTAAACTGACAAGACTTGAAAACAGATGCAGATAACACACTTTTAGAAAAAGAAGAACTGCAGTATGACATGAGCATGACAGATAAGATTTAAACAACTGATGTTTTAATAAGGGGTGTAACAGATCATGGATCAACGGTGATCTGTTACGGATCACAACCCACAGTTCGGAACGCAAGTGACCCGCAGAATAATAACTTTTTGGAACTTGTAGGTCAATCCAACATTTATAACAATTGCAGAGATATCACCTCCAGCGTCATTCAAATCACGTGTATGAAAGCATTTTGGCTACCCTGTCAAATATAATGATGACGGAAAAAGTCGTGGTGGGACCTAAATGCTTTCTTAGGTTATTAATTAAAGGTGTTTTCTGTCACTGCTTGTTTAGCCTGCATTAATGCATTCAGTGTAAAGCTGCACAATTAAACATTAAAAGATTGTGATCTCAATTCAATCCCGCGCAACATGAACGATAACTGATAATGATTTGCATGTTTATTAATCCTTTGAAGCGCTGCATTCAAATCTGCGTTTCATCAAGAGAGATTCAATTTTTACACTTTTTCAGTTTGTTACAAACAAGTAAATTAAATAACACAGAAGTACTGGAAGAACAGTTTATAGTTCAGATATAAACACTGATGTTTATGGTAAAGATTAAAATCACTGTTTAATTAAACTTGACGCTGGTGAATGTTGTAGCAATTACATCGATTAACCAACAGGTGGCGACAAACAACCATCAAAATTATGTCACTGAATAGGTTTTCAAAAATGATCCACCTATAATGAAACATGAAGTTTCATGTGTGAATTGTTGAATCATTAATTGAAGATAAATATGATCTGTTGTACAAGATGTTAGATTTCTATATTTAGCATTATCAGCAACAGTAGCAAAGATCATTTTTCATATTGAAGATTTTCCTTTTTTTCCAGCTGGTTCTTTCTTGATATTTATTTTTATTAAAATGACAGACATTTTTCTCCTCCCTTTTTTGCTAATTCAAAAAATGGTCCGAACCGTGACTCAAAAACCGTAGTGTGATCTGAACCGTCAGATTTGTGATCCGTTACACCACTAGTTTCAATAGTATCCAAAACATTGCAAAGGAAGGAGAAGCAGCTCATTTGCATATAAAGAGATACACATATTGACCTTATTCTTCAACGCGGAAGTGCGCTCGTTTTTGCGATTGTTTTAGAACTTCCGATTCAGTTGCCTATGGGAGAAATGACTAGGAATAATAAACGGCTGAAAACGGTCAAACTACTCGCTCTACAAACAAGTGTTTGCATGATTATACAGACAAAATAGAATAATATAATGGGAAAACCTCCGTTTGTAACATCAAGCAGCAGAACGGGCTGTTTTTAACATCTAAAAATGAATGGAAGTGAATGAGACCGGAAGTCTCGAGCCAAAATGACTCAAATGGCTGCGCCCGCTCGTACGCCGAGAATAAGGTGAATAGAGTGCGATTTTGCTTACACTCATCTACAGCACGGTGTAATAAATGATCTTTATTATTAAAATCAGTTTATTTATTTCGTTTATATTTATTGCTATGCTGTATTTTTGCCCCATAGACCCATTCTGATGACACATGAGATGTATCTATTAAAATTGGTATAAAAGGTCCCCTTCGAATACAAATTTTTCACAACATACTTTCAGAGACAGACAGTAAGTTGCTGTCACTGCATTTCAGGACTGGATGATTCCTGACCAGCCATATGAGATTACACTGGATTTCAGCACTGGTAATTACTCTGTCACTTCCTTTACAGAAGCTCACCAAGATTACTGTTTTCCTGGGTTGCATTAACTGGATTTTCAGGATTCATTTAGTTTCATGTCACTAGTTTGAAGCTCCATTATCAAAAAATAAATAAATAACAATCAAAAAAGAGGAGTAAAGATAAGGTGAATCAGCATGAACATGATTGGAATGTAATATGAATATGATTTTAAATTAATTGCTTTCATATCACAATATGCAAGTCACAATGGAAACCTACTAAGAATGAAATGCACTCGTTGACATTCATTTCCATGCACTGTTTGCATAGATTTATGCAGGAATTATGCAAATTAGGAAATGATGCAAAGATACCCCTAAAATTGCAATTAGCCTTAATTTAAAGGCACATTGCTTGGTTAACCTGAACTCTGCGTTGTTAGCTAATAAAAATGCCTGAAATGCATCCTGCTAAACGAACCCACAATTATTTTAGGTTTGAGTGAGGATCTGTACATGCCTTTGCGGGCTGACAGGAAGGAGTCTCAGCGTCTGACCTTGGTGTCTCTAATCATGAATTGTTACACAGTTTCCTGTTAGATCAGACAGAGGGCAGAGAAAAAGCGTCCGCACACCGTCAGCCTGCATGAGCTCAGTATATACTAAACTGACACATCGGCGAGACAACCTGCCACTACACCACATCAAGTTAAATCGAAAGGAAAAAAGAATGGACACACACTTGTTTGAGCTTGTTTGTTTTGAGCTGCGCTGGGATTCAAGATGACCTTTGCCCAATAAAATAACAATAATAATCAAAAAGCAATCACTGAAATACAAATACATGATCTTTCAAATTAAATTAAATTAAAATTAAATTAAAGTTAAAGTTGAATAAAATTTTATTAAAATGAAAAATGTCAACGTAGTTAAAAATGTTTCCTCAGTGTTTCTCAACCACGTTCCTGGAGGACCACTAGTTCTGCACATTTTCCATGTCTCCTTAACCAAACACACATGATTTAGATCATCAGCTCATTAGCAGATACTGAAAGACCTGTAACCATAGACTGTAAAAGATATGGACGTAGTATCCGTGACGTCACCCATAGGTTTATGAAGAACCCAAAAGAAGCTACCAGAAGGCGTGGCCGACCATCGACATTTTGTTCGCGCGTCATCGCACCAACCCCGAGCATACATACAAGGGCAAAGAGGCGGAGCGTGAGCGGAGCTACAGACGTATGCTGGGATTCTGCTTAGACGGGCTTTCCTATGGGAGAAAAGCTTAATACTTCATCACCTGCGACTCGTTTGTGTTCTGACCACATGTGCTTGGTTGTACACTTTATTAATAAAGTGTTTAGACTTTTAAAAACACTGTTTCATAAGCAACGTCATAAGCGCAATGCTTAGTGGCTCAATGCATTACACATTGAGCCACTAAGCATTGCGCTTATGATGTTTTTCAACAGGAGGAAAGTGCAAATTACTTCCAAAAACTTCAGATATAGTCTGTGTTAGTAAAAGCAAGGCTAATTATGAAGTCCAGGCAGAACACTGTATGACAACGCTTCAGATGACTGTTCTAGAGCCTACAGCTAATAATCTGTCAGATTCTGGAGTGCATTACAGCTCTAAAGAACATTATAAATGATAAATGATCTTAAATAAAAACAAATACATTCATAGAGATGGTATTTAATTTCACTCACCTGGCAAATGGAGGCCATGTGAATGGCTTGTGAGCACAATTAAGTGCACACAGCATGCCATATCATCTGATAATTGTAGAAAATAATTCCAAAATGCAGCTGACTGTGTAAAGTCACATAAAACAACACAAAAATACGATGAATATGCCGAGATCAGCGGCTAATCAGCTGAGGTGAAGTGACGGCGACCAGCGAGACCTAGCTGTCACTCAAGTGGCCACGCCCTTAATTATGCAAACTTAATATAACCTAATATAAAGGAAACGGATGAGTTATAAAAAAGTTCACCCCCCTCACAGTTGTCACGAAGGGTAATATTAGCTATATGAACCAAAATCGTTCTTTGTACCAGGCTGTAAAAACCTTTTTTTATGCTGTAAAGTTGGCCATTCTATCAGTGGGCTCAATAGAAATTTGCTCTATTATGGAGCCAGGACTAGCGGAATTTCGATGAATTGCAGTTTCAGTTACTTCCGTATTGGCTTCCCGAGGGAGAGCGGGAGGTTGCCGCTTGCCTGTAACGGGTGTGACAGACAAAGGAAACATCCAAACATGTAGGCTGCATCCGAAATCGCATACTTACATACTCTATAGTATGCTAAATATAGTATGCGAGCCGAGTAGTATGTCCGAATTCATAGAATTCAAAAAACAGTATGCGGATGACTTACTATTTCCGGCAAGATTCTGAAGTGCGCATCCCACGCACGCTACGCTATCCCATGATGCCCTGTGAGAGAATTCATGAATGGTAGTGAAGCGGGTGGGTCACGTGATCAAAATGGTGGCTGTAGTACGTCAAAGTTCCATTCATAGTACTCACATTCATACTGTATAGAGCGTACTTTTCTAACAGTCGAGTAGTAATTTTAAATTCAAATGCGTACCTACTGATTAGTATGGGATTTCGGACGCTGCCGTAGTGTTGGTGGTCCTTAGGGAAAGTAGTTGAGAAACACTGGTGTAATATTGTATAGTGTACATATTACGTGTGTCAGCGGGAAATGCTCCGACAGTCAATCTAGATTTTTATCAAATTTTGACAAAATTTAAGGCTCTTAGGTGCGCTTTATAGTGCGGAAAATACGGTATGTAAAAAAAAAATCAGACGTGCAATCTGTGGACATTTGAGTATCATCAGATTAATGCTCATTTTATATTTAAATGTTATCATCATCTGCCTGATAAGAAAATAAAGTCCCACTTTATATTAAGTGGCCTTAATTATGTACTTACACTGAAATTAATAGTTCTTTAAAATGTACTTATTGTGTAAATACATGTTTACATTGTACTAATGCTTATGCTTGATTAAATACCTGCATGTAATTACATTTAAAATAACTCTGTTGACCATCCCTTACACCTTAACTCATCCTTAAACCTACCCATACCACCAAACCTGTCCCTAACCTTACCTGTATCCCACCTCAAGAGCACCAGACATTTTCTGCAGTAAATTATCAACACATTAAGTACATTGTACTTATACAATGGCTGTTTTTTTAAATAAAAACCAGCTGTGTAACACTGCATTTAGTTTTTGTAAATCCGCCTCATTAGGGCGATATGGCAAAAATGCAGTCTTTGATTAATTATTTTCCATATTGAACAATAATGATATATATTTCGATATCAGTTGTTAATGCTCCCAGATTTAAAAGAGTATCTCAATAATGACTGAAGCTACAAATTAGAGGGTCCAATAAATATCATAACCTATTTTCAGTGGCCGATAATCTTTGGCGGATAAAAACTTGGTGCATCTCTAATATCCACACACTTCTAGATTCCCATTGTTGCACATTGCTGATGTGTGATTGGCTCTTATATCAGATATATTAGATCAATATAGAGTAAAAAAGTCCAGAGCTTATCATTGTTATCAACATAAATTTTATTGCGATTCGATATAATACTGTTTATTGGTCCAGCCCTAATATCAAGATCAGTTTTTGTGATTATACTACATTATATTAAAAATGATTCAAAAAAGGGTGACCAAATATAACAATGCCAAATTGAAAAACATTTCATCAAATGATTCTTGTCCTAAATATGTCTGGAAAGATTTTTCGACCTATTGTTATACTCACTGGCATTTTAGCCTGTGTCATAAAAATAACTTTCATTCTTTCTTACAAAAACATGTTTTCTCCGATGATTAGGCCTGTCACAATAATCAATATATTGACTTATCGCACAACATGTGGACATGTCCTCAATGATTTTTGGTGATGCAATATAAAACAATTCCAACATTTTAGTTGATGGCACAGCCTCTCTACCTCTATTGTTAAAAAAACACTTTAGTATTTACTATAAATTACTATAGTATATTTTTATGTGGGTGCCTGATGATTGAAAATAGATCTGTTACTGTTTTCTAGTTCTTTCTTAGTTTACCTTGGACATTTTTGTTATTATTATTTATTATTAATATCATTCATTTCCTTTTTGGCTTAGTCCCTTTATTAATATCATTCATTCATTCATTCATTTTCTTGTCGGCTTTGTCCCTTGCGGGGTCGCCACAGCGGAATGAACCGCCAACTTATCCAGCACGATTTTACGCAGCGGATGCCCTTCCAGCCGCAACCCATCTCTGGGAACTTCCACACACACATTCACACTCATACACTATGGACAATTTTAGCTTACCCAATTCACCTGTACTGCATGTCTTTGGACTGTGGGGGAAACCGGAGCACCCGGAGGAAACCCACGCGAACCCAGGGAGAACATGCAAACTCCACACAGAAACGCCAACTGACCCAGCCCAGCCGAGGTTCGAACCTGCGACCCAGCGACGTTCTTGCTGTGAGGCAACAGCACTAACTACTGCGCCACTGGGTTGCCCTTATTAATATCCATTATTAATAAATATTTAACATTTATTACTATTATTTATTTGTTTGGGATATCGGTTTTCACATTCTGATTCCAATACCTAATTATAAAATTGTTAAAATGACTATTAAATAAAATATTCTTAAGAATAAAATATTATATGTTCTTTGGAAGAGTGTACTTGTATTATGATCCTATTATAGTGTCAAAATGGTCTTAAAATAACAATAATACAGTTTATCGCATTACATTATGCTGCTATATATCATACCACAAAAAATAGATCATGACAGGCCTACTGATGATGTTTATTGATGCAAGTGGGGCAACCTGTCAATCACATGAGATCGGCCAATAGCAAACAGCAATCATCCAATCAATTCCCAATAAATAAAAAAAATTCCTCGTTTGAGAAGCAGATTTATTTGGACATTTGCTACAAATAAGGGGGGGGTGGGGGGGGTGGGGGGGGGTGGGGGGGGGGGACAATCACAATTTCAGGCTTTTGAAGACTTGAATTTTCTAAATAACAATTTAGGCCTCGATGGATTTATGTGTATAATCGTGTAATGTTCATTCTTAGCTCATGGAAAAATTGTCAACACAAAGACACAATAGCAAGTCAAAAGACAATTGGTGTTGTGTGTGTGTAAAAACAAACAACATCCATAAATATTTCTCTGAGCAATAACAAATCTGCTATACATCATTACTGTTCAAGCCATGTGATGTAAAAACCTCATCAAGCGGATAAGGCATGTGTTCTTAAAAATGGATTATGATGCCATTACGCTTATGTGTGTGTGTGTGTGTGTGTGTGTGTGTGTGTGTGTGTGTGTGTGTGTGTGTGTGTGTGTGTGTGTGTGTGTGTGTGTGTGTTTCCAAGAATGTCAATAGGCCAGGAAAAGAGTTGGGAAAGTCGCCCACTAGTTTTCTCATGACCCCAGACCGCACTGAGCATGTTCCTCTTGGGACGCAGCACTAAGAGTGGGACTCCTCTTGCTTCCGTATATGGGACATCCTGATACACAACACACCCCATATCTCAAACCCCAACTAACATGGCAGGAATGGAAAAACTCCAACTTCTACTGCAATAACCCCAAAAAGTGTTTGGACACTTAAGACATAAAATCTGAATCACACTGCATTACATGAAAGCATTTTCTGATATGAAAAAAAGTTTGATATTTCTGAAATGTGTAGTTAGGCGCTTAATTTTTGATAGCATGCTAAATAATGCAGTATTCGATAAGTGATACAATATTTTAATACCGGTTTCAAATGAAATAAACAACATACACTTTATTAGGTACACCTGTCCAACTGCTTGTTAACGCAAATTTCTAATCAGCCAATCACATGGCAGCAACTCAATGCATTTAGGCATGTAGACATGGTCAAGATGATCTGCTGCAGTTCAAACCGAGCATCAGAATGGGGAAGAAAGACAATTCAAGTGACTTTGAACGTGGCATGGTTGCTGGTGCAAGACTGCTGGTCTGAGTATTTCAGAAACTGCTGATCTACTGGGATTTTCACACACAACCATCTCTAGGATTTACAGAGAATCGTCTGAGAAAGAGAAATTATTCAGTGAGCGGCAGTGCTGTGGGCGCAAATGCCTTGTTGGTGCCAGAGGTCAGAGGAGAATGGCCAGACATAGATTCATGATAGAAAGGCAACAGTAACTCAAATAACCACTCGTTACAACCGAGGTATGCAGAAGAGCATCTCTGAATGCACAACACGTCAAACCTTGAAGGGGATGGGCTACAGCAGCAGAAGACCACACCGGGTGCCACTCCTGTAAGCTAAGAACAGGAAACTGAGGCTACAATTTACACAGGCTCACCAAAATTGGACAATAGAAGATTGGAAAAACGTTGCCTGATCTGGTCTCGATTCCTGCTGCAACATTCGGATGGTAGGGGCAAAATTTGGCATCACAACATGAAAGCATGGTCCATCCCTTTATGACCACAGTGTACCCATCTTCTGATGGCTACTTCCAGCAGGATAACGCGCCATGTCATAAAGCGCAAATCATCTCAGACTGTGTTTCTTGAACATGACAATGAGTCATGAATCTATGACACGAAGGATTAAGGCAAAAGGGGGTCCAACCCAGTACTAGTAAGGTGTACCTAATAAAGTGGCCGGGGAGTGTACATTTCATATTACTTTAAGGAAAAAAAAAAAAGCATCACTGCAACTTCTAAAAGTGGACAGCCATGCGATAGAATGCTAAATAATGCAACAATATTCGATATGCAATAAAATATCATCGGTTTCAAATTATATAACCAACATATATTTCATATTATTTTAGGGAACTTCTGAAAGTGAACAGCCATATTATAATGTTGCATAAAACAAATCAGACATTTTAACATGTAAACAAACTAAAAATAAATAAAATTGATATAACCACCACTTTGTTCCACTTGTAGAGTTAAAGTATATCAACCTGAACTCAACATCAGGAAAACACTTGACACACAGTTAAATCATTATATGAATATAGCAAACCATGTTATATATGTTTTGATAAATTCAATATATTGTGAAATCCCTATTTATGATACAAATTTCCTTTGATAAAATAATGCATGTCCGATATATGTTCATTCATTTTCTTTTCGGTTTAGTCCCTTTATTAATCTGGGGTTGCCACAGCGGAATGAACCGCCAACTTATCCAGCATATGTTTGTACACAGCGGATGCCCTTCCAGTTGCAACAAATCACTGGGAAACACCCATACACTTATTCACACTCATACATTATGGACAATTTTTAGCTTACCCAATTCACCTATACCACATGTCTTTGGAGTTGTGGGGGAAACCGGAGCACCCAGAGAAAACCCACGTCAACACGAGGAGAACATGCAAACTCCACACAGAAATGCCAACTGACCCAGCCGAGGCGCGAACCAGCGACCTTCTTGCTGTGAGGCGACAGCACTCCCTACTGCGCCACCGTGTCACCCCCCAATATATGTTTATGCTTTATATTGGAATAAAACAGTACTGATCTTTTGCACCACATGACACTTGCATGGGTTTACATGAGAAGTGTTAACCATGAGAAGTGTTAAATTGCTTGAATTAAGAGAAAAAAACACACAAATCTTGCGATTTAGTTTAAAGCCATATCAAACAGAGCTGACATTCTCAATGGCACTGACAAAACAGTGTGCATGAATGTTCCAGTAAGAAAGCTATTCATGGATTTACTGTAGTGAATGGTATTGTTGTGGGCGCATTTAAATATGATTTGTGTCATATTACTAATGTAAAGGAGTAATGGAATATAGTTACTGTAGCTCTTAGTATTAAGCTAGCATTTATGCATTTGTATTTATAATTAATGCATTGGGCATCAAGGTGGTGCAGTGGGTAGCACGATCGCCTCACAGCAAGAAGGTCGCTGGTTCGAGCCTCGGCTGGGTCAGTTGGCATTTCTGTGTGGAGTTTGCATGTTCTTCCCATGTTCGCGTGGGTTTCCTCCGGGTGCTCCGGTTTCCCCCACAAGTCCAAAGACATGCAGTATAGGTGAATTGGGTAAGCTAAAATGGCCATAATGTACGTGTGTGAATGAGAGTGTATAGATGGTTCCCATTGATGGGTTGCAGCTGGAAGGGCATCCGCTGCTTAAAATATATGCTGGATAAGTTGGCGGTTCATTCCGCTGTGGAGAGCCCTGATTAATAAAAGGACTAAGCCGAAAAAGAAAATGAATGAATGAATGACTTAATGCATTCAGGTCAGTGTTTTTTCATATAATTATGAACATGGTAATTCCGAGGTAGTACCTACTATATGATATTATGGGTGAAAATATTGCTACACTTTAAATCAATTAAAATATTTTTACTGGACATAAATTTCCATCTGCTACTAGAAAAAGCCTGCTTCGTGATTTGATTAAAACATGAAGGATTTAAGAAATTAATTTCTCTGTTATATTTTAAAGAAAAAAAGACTGCTAAAAGGTTCACTCCATACAAGATTTATATGCATTTATCATTATAAATATTTTACCTCACATTTTTGAAATATTCACCTGTTGACATGCTTGTTGTGTTTTGACAATAAAGATTAAATAAAGATCAACTTTTTCGTATGAAGGGCCAAAAACCAAATATCATTGACACCGTGGGCCGAAGGTAAATATACCAAACTACATTACATTAAAGTTGCCATGGGTAGTTTACTAATTTATTTCATAATATTTCAAAATAAATAGAAAACATTACTTAAATTGTATTATCTAATGCAGTATAACTTTTTGGCAACCCAGTGGCGCAGTAGGTAGTGCTGTTGCCTCACAGCAAGAACGTCGCTGAGTCGCAGGTTCGAACCTCGGCTGGGCTGGGTCAGTTGGCGTTTCTGTGTGGAGTTTGCATGTTCTCCCTGGGTTTGCGTGGGTTTCCTCCGGGTGCTCCGGTTTCCCCCACATTCCAAAGACATGCAGTACAGGTGAATTGGGTAAGCTAAATTGTCCATAGTGTATGAGTGTGAATGTGTGTGTGGAAGTTCCCAGAGATGGGTTGCGGCTGGAAGGGCATCCGCTGCGTAAAATCATGCTGGATAAGTTGGCGGTTCATTCCGCTGTGGCGACCCCGCAAGGGACAAAGCCGACAAGAAAATGAATGAATGAATGAGTATAACTTTTTAAATGATCACTTATTGCATTAAAAACAAACGACTTGATTTGCTCATCAAATTCTCTGCATTGTCGGGTGACAGACAGTATGTACATATAAACAAAATATAATTAAATTACACCGTTTAATTGACACATTCTCCCTCTCTTCTCAGATGGCATGGCGGGCCAAATCAAAGGTTATCATGGGTCAGCCTTGGCCAGCGGGCCATAGTTTGGGCATCTCTGCTCTAAAGAAATAAAGATTGAAATTTATTGTGATAAGTAGCTATATAAACTGATATGAAACATTTTATTATGATAATTTTTTGGGTCATATCATATAACCCTATGGTTTTACAGTGTTGTAACAGTTTATCCTGAACATTTGTTCCATGTGTAACAGAATTAAACAGAGATATTTAGATATTTGAAGTCCTCAAATTCATTTTCATTTACATTTCACAGTAGCAGTATAATGAGTTGCTCCACTATATCTAAAAATAAAGATCGGACACACAAACACTTCAGGCTGAAATTACTTTCTTCAAACCATGTCGCCAAAAGGCCAACAGGGGGTTTTATCAAAAGCCATGCTTTGACTTGCGCACGCTAGCAGAGCCATGCAGGATTACAGTAACTTATGATGTTCTTCTGAACTAATTTTATCCCTACCACCTGGGCTTAACGCAGAAACCTGCAATGGTATTTCCACCCGCTATTTCATTCCAACAGGCTTAGTAAATCCTCACTTTGCACTACAAACATGAAACCTCCAGCTCCAGATTTCACATTCGGTTAAACCTTTTCCTGTGGACAAATCACAATTCGCAATTTCTCAGTTGCTTCGTATCCTTAAACAGCAATTCAGTAAATGTTTTCGTATCTAATCTATAGTCAAGGAAAACACCCTGCTGTTCATCCATTTCACATTATTTTGCCCTGCCGAGAAGAGGATGCACCTGCGAAATGAGTGTGTATGTGTGCGTGTATGCATGAGAAAACAAAGATCCGTAATCTCAGTTGCCTCATAAGTCAGATCCTGTTACTTACTGTACAACTGCTACAGTCTTACTACGTCACTCGGTTTCAAACAATATGAATTGTTTATGCTTCACACTCAGGATAATTCAAGGAAAATGACATTACTGCCCAGAAAAGGACTTAGTCAAAGGACTTCTTATAAGCATAAGACCACACCCAGGCTGAAATATATCTGGTGTACTGAGGTGTTTTGATAACAGTGCTTTATAAGGGTATGTGACTCATCTAGCATTCTAAGTGGAATACATATAAATTGCACTTTACACATTTATAATACTACAGCATATTACATAAATGAATACATAATATTTATTAGTGCATATATAAAGTTGGTTCATTCAAAGTTCAAGTAACTCACAGTACATTAATGCTAACCAAGCACAACTTTGGATTTTAATGATGCATTAGTAGATTTTATGATTAATAAATCATGTACAAGTATTGTTCACTCTTAGTTCATGTATAAGTAGACTAATAGAAGCTTATTGTAAAGTATGACTGGAATGTTATATTTTTATGTATATACATATTGTTCAATCTAAGTTCGTGAATAGATTATTAGAAGCTTATTGTAAAGTGTGACTGGAATATTATATATTTTTTACATTGATATTGTTCCTTCTAATTTATGTATACATTAATTGAAGCTTATTGTAAAGTGTGACTTTAATATTGTATTTTTGTTATGTACTGAATATACATTGATATTGTTCCTTCTTAGTTCATGCATACAATAATAGAAGCTTATTGTAAAGTGTGACTAGAATAATATATAATTTTATACATTAATATTGTTCATTCTTAGTTCATGTATACAATAATAGAAGCTTATTGTAAGTGTGACTTTAATATTATATATTTTTATACATTGATATTGTTCTTTCTTAGTTCATGTATACATTGATAGAAGCTTATTGTAAAGTGACTCGAATATTATACATGTATATACATTGATATTGTTCATTCTTAGTTCATGTATACAACAACAGAAGCTTATTGTAAAGTGCGACTCGAATATTATATATTTTTTTACATTGATATTGTTCATTCTTAGTTCATGTATACAACAACAGAAGCTTATTGTAAAGTGTGACTCGAATATTATATGTATATGCATTGATATTGTTCATTCTTAGTTCATGTATACATTGATAGAAGCTTATTGTAAAGTGACTTGAATATTATATATTTTTATACATTAATATTGTTCATTCTTAGTTCATGTATACAACAATAAAAGCTTATTGTAAAGTGTGACTCGAATATTATATATGTATATACATTGTAAAGTGTGACTCGAATATTATATATGTATATACATTGATATTGTTCATTCTTAGTTCATGTATACAACAATAAAAGCTTATTGTAAAGTGTGACTCGAATATTACATATGTATATACATTGTAAAGTGTGACTCGAATAATATATATGTATATACATTGATATTGTTCATAGTTCATGTATACAACAAGAGAAGCTTATTGTAAAGTGTGACTCGATTATTATATATTTTTATACATTGATATTGTTCATTCTTAGTTCATGTATACAACAACAGAAGCTTATTGTAAAGTGTGACTCGAATATTATATATGTGAGCAATTCCATGCAAATGTCAACCTTGCTATGAAAAAAATTAAGTTTTTGCCAAAATAGGGAAACCATTTCTGAGTTTTTTTGTGTAGGCTTGTATTTTACAGTGCTTTAAAAATACTCAAAAATGTCTCTGTCAATGTTTTCAAACAATTATATTTGATTTACAAAAGTCACACAAGTGGCAGTTTCACATCTGTCGCATCCATAACGGAACAGTGTCACATCCGTAACAGAGCTTTTTCCTTATAAATGTAAAATTGTAAAATCCAATCAAATCAATCACATTTGTTCTATAGAGAGCCAACTCTTATCCTGTTTATTAGTATAGTTTCTTTTGGGTTGTGCAGTTTAATTCACAGAATTTCTACAAAGTATGTTGTGTACTGTTAACTCACAGACTTTTTTTGTCACATCCATAACGCATGTTTATTTTCCTCAATTAAAATGTAAAAAATGTGTACAGATTAATATTTTTCTGCTTCCATAAGTCTGTGGTCAGTTGTTTTGGAAAATATAAACAGTTGTTTCAATATGGTGTTAACATATACTTCCTCTGTCAATTTATGTTTTGAGATATTACTGCAAATGCCACATCCATAACGCTGGAATTGCTCATGTATATGCATTGATATTGTTCATTCTTAGTTCATGTATACATTGATAGAAGCTTATTGTAAAGTGACTCGAATATTATATATTTTTATACATTAATATTGTTCATTCTTAGTTCATGTATACAACAATAAAAGCTTACCGAAAGTGTGACTTGAATATTATATATGTATATACATAGTAAAGTGTGACTCGAATATTATATATGTATATACATTGATATTGTTCATTCTTAGTTCATGTATACATTAATAGAAGCTTATTGTAAAGTGTGACTTTAATATTATATTTGCATGTATATAAACAGATCAGTGCTTTTACAATTATACGTTTAATAATGGTAAAACTTTTCAATAAGGAATATGTTTATTAGTTAATGTATTTACTAACATGGAAAAACAATGACCAATGCATTTAATACAGTATTTATTTGTCTTCGTTAACGTCCTTTAATGAAAATAAACTTTAGTTTATGCTAACTCTGCATTAGTAAATGTTGAACTGAATTTTTAGTTCATGCTAGTAAATACATTATCAAAAATTAACTAATTAAACCAACGTGTGACCTTTATAATCTCTAAACACTGACAACAGCCTTGACAACACTGAACTCAAATACTGTAGCTGACCAATCTAATCGCCCGAAATGAGAAAACACGAAGTATTTACGCGTCCAACAAACACAGTAACAGTTTACAAAATGTTGTAAAAGCAAGCCTACCTGATGAGAAACAGCAGAGAAACGTGAATATTGACAGGTAGGTGTGAAGTTTTGCTGAAGTTTGTGTCTCCATGGTTCAGCATGTGAAGAAGAGTGTCCGCTCTGCGCGCGCGCTCGTCCGTATTAACTGTGCGCGCGAAGTAGATAACGTTTATCTACAAAACAAATCAAAGCACCGAGACGCTTTCAAGTGTCCCAAAAATGTTTTGAGTGTTCTCCTCAAAACAACGACACTGTTCACCGCGGGAAGACCGACGCTACATCCAAGCTGGAAAACATCTTTGGCTCTTCGGAATTCAGTGGTATGAGAGTGAACAAGTGTCCGTTTGTTTCGCGCGAATATCCCAGTGGATTCTGTCAGCGCGGGAGTTTCTTTACGCACAACACAAACAGACTGCGAGTGAACACTGAACAGTGAACAGTGCCTGCACTTCAGTCTGAGCGGAGTGAATGTCTGCTGGCGAGCTGTTGCACCTGCACTCGCGCGGAACGCCCCCTGCGCGCTGACACGTCATCACTACTGTTACAGGTGAATTCAGCTTATGAGACCTCACTGAGCTTACAGTACATACGAACTGATGAAATAATTAAAGATAGATTATAGATATTATATGGATGGATGGAAAATGTTATAACCACATAATCTAAATATTGGATGGATGGATGGATGGATGGATGGATGGATGGATGGATGGATGGATGGATGGATGGATGGATGGATGGATGGATGGATGGATGGATGGATGGAAAGATATTCAACTGAAAAAAAAAGAAATCGCAAAATGCAAAACTACGTATCTAGGCGCTTTTTTAAACCAACTTGTAATGAATGTTATTTTTCTTCTATTTTAATTAATGATATGCCGTAAAGGACATGCAAACACTGGAAAATATTTAGCTTTTAGTCTTTTTACATATAATTTAAAATATTAGCAAAATACTTGCTTTTATATGAATGGAAAATAGATTTTTAAATCAACTGAAGAAGAAAAAAAATCACAAAATGCAAAACAATTTAGGTGTTTTTTTTTTTGTTGTTGTAAAGATTGCAATTAATGGTATTTTATTTCTGTTTTAATCTTCTATTTAATCTTATCTTCTAATTCTATTGTAATGAATTATATGCCATAAAGGACATGCAAACACTGCAAAATATTTAGCTATAAACTCTACTGACTGACCTCACATGAGAAATAAAACTCCTTTCCACAAATTAAGCTTAAAAAATGTATGTAATTTTTGGTACTTGATTTAAATTTTTTCATTGAAATTGCATTTTTTAAATTTGACTCACTCTGAGGCCCTGGATGCGACACTGAAGTAAGGACTGATAGGAGGGAGTTGTTGTTTTAATGTAATGTCACATCCTTACTAAATAATGACCGGATAAATGGATGGATGGAAAATGTTATAACAACACAATCTAATTCATGGATGGATGGATTGATTGATGGATGGATGGATGGATGGATGGATGGATAGATGGATGGATGGATGTACGGATGGATGGATGGATGGATGGATGAATGGATGGATGGAAAATGTTATAACAACATAATCTAAATAATGGATGGATGGATTGATGGATGGATGTATGGATGAATGGATGGATGGATGGATGAAAAATGTTATAATGACATAATCTAAATAATGGATGAATGGATTGATGGATTGATGGATTGATGGATGGATGAATGGATGGATGGATGGATGGATGGATGGATGGAAAATGTTATAACAACATAATCTAAGTAATGAATGGATGAATGGATGGATGGAAAATGTTATAACGACAATCTAAATAATGGATGGATGGATTGGATTGATGGATGGATGGATTGATGGATGGATGAAAAATGTTATAATGACATAATCTAAATAATGGATTGATGGATTGATGGATGGATGAATGGATGGATGGAAAATGTTATAACGACATAATCTAAATAATGGATTGATGGATTGATGGATGGATGTATGGATGAATGGATGGATGGATGGATGAAAAATGTTATAATGACATAATCTAAATAATGGATGAATGGATTGATGGATTGTGTTTTTAATATGGGAAACTGTTTTATCACTTTCAATAACTATTTGTTTGTCTTTCATTACCAAGTCAAAAAACACTCCATAATGCTTCACAGATCAGTAGTTCATTCATGGTTAATGACTGACCATGAATGCAGTCACAGGTCAAGTCACACAGTGTCAGTTACCCAGGCTGAGTTTACGAGTTTCATTGAACTCTTTAAAAGACGGAATAAAAAACACAGGCAGGCTGCACGAGTGCTGCTCAGCGAGACAGCAGCACTAATGTTGTGTAAGTTAGTGTATCTCTTGAAATGATAATGCAGCAGGACAGGGAGTGGAGCTCGTCGCGGCGGTACAGTGGCCTCAGCCCTCAGAGGTGAATACCGTATCACTCCTGTGTCTTTAGAATGGCGTGTTACCATGGAAACAGGGCTGAGGTGGATGTGGTCAGACTGCTGGATTATTAGGGGCAGATGAGCTCAGGTCTGTGATTTCACCCTGGGCTACTTGGACACGATCATGTGGTTCTGCAGTCAAAGCTAATATCTTAAACACACTGGAGCACCTCGCAGGCAAAGTGCATCTACAAAACATTCAAAGGGCAGGCTGAGCTGGGGTATTTGGGATGGAATAAACAGATGTTTAAGACAGGTTTTTTTTCATGGGCTTGTCAATTTATGAGTCTGTTTTTTAAATAACGTTTTTTTCAGTCTAATGTAAAGAAAACATTCTCAATACACTTTTAGTTTATCGGTTTGCGTCTTTAGATTTCAAAACAATACTTTTAATTGTCGATTTCTTAAAATGAACAACCACTGCCAACCAATAATAAATAACGTACCCACGATATCAATATTGTGCATGCTTATTATAGCAATATATAGTCTATTCTCAGCCAGTCATCTCTTCACAGTAATGATAATGCAAAATGCAGAATATACGGATTGTACATTTATTCAGCCAACCCAGGCTCATTCTGAAAAAGTACCCTATATACATTTCTGGAGAGCGCCAAATAGGTCCCAGGAACTAGTTTTTTGCAGTTTTCGCAAATTCACCAGAGGTCACTGTCGACTGACTGACGACTGACCCATCCTCCTCCTTCCCTAAACCCAACAATAGTGTTTTTCAAAGCACCGATTGACCCGCCCACCCCGTTCTCTAAACCCAACCCACAGTTTTCAAAAGCAATCCAGAAAAAGAAATGCCTTTACCTGATTTTTACCACGTTTTCAGATTTTACCACATTCTCAACCTGTTATTAACTTGTTTATTTTATTTTTTGGCTTCTGTTTTTGTGTTACCTGCTTTGTGGAACCTTTCTTCACCAGACTCGAACCCCATCATCGCGGTCAACTCCTCTGTGTCTCAAGTCCGCCGAGCTAACTGGACAAACTGGTAACAATAGGAAAGCTGTCTATGCGGAGGTAAGAGGTCAGCTGGTAAGCGTAAAAAGGAACGGCGTCATACTGCCTCGTAGCGTTCATTTTAAAGACGAAATGCAGCCATACGTGCTTCTGGCTACATAATTTGCGATTTCCAGAAATGTATATAGGGCTACGTTTTCAGAATCAGCCTATGCTGCATTCAGCACCACCTTGAATAGACATAAGGTCTGTTTAATGGTATGTTTTGCTAGTTTAACATGTATATTGTGCAATTTGCTGCATATGTTTATAATTAGGCAGCTAGATAAAATAAACCTCTCTACCAATCATTTGAAAAGATTTAACAACAGCTCATTAATATTCACGACCAGGGCTTTACATTGACACCCGCCAACCCACCAAATGCAGGTAGATTTTAACGGTGGCGGGTTAGACAACCGCTCCCACTAGCCACTTTGGCTGGTTGAAAATCATTTTTAAATTCTAGTTTTCTTAAAAGCAAGATTTGACAATAAAGATGCCCCAACATGCGTGCAAATGCGATCTTAGAATCAAGAAGCAGCATGACTGACAAAAATAATTGTGTTCACGCGAGGAAAAGAAAGCAGGTGAATGAGAGAATGACCACTCACGTTAACAGCTGATGTGATGCGCGCGACTGTTTAAAACGCCTGCGCGCTCCTTTTTCCTTGCTTGAAGCAACCGTGCCTAGAAACGCAACTGGTGTGATCAGCCTGATTTCACGAGGAAATGTAAGTAATTTAAATTTTGTCAGTTTAGTGGCTAATTTGTACAAATTCGTAGGGGTTGAGTCGTACGATTTTAAAAAGGAGGTACCCAACCCCGCCCCTAAACCCAACCGTCATTGGGTGATGAGCAAATCGTACTAAATTGTACAAATTAGATTGTACGAATTCATATGAATTAGCCACTAAATCAAAATGTTACAAATTGCAATGAGATTGCGTTGGTGTGATCGGTTCTCTTTCAAATAGACTAGACAAAAAGTTATGCTCATGCACCCACAGTCTCGCTGCTTTCAACAGCTCCAGATTTGTTTTTTTGTAAGCAGCATCGGTTGCTTTCGCTTCAACCATTATTTGATCAGTAAATTATCAGTAAATTATCAGTAAGTAACATTAACCGTGTATGCTTGATCATCCATCCATTCATTGTCACACAGTATGTTTGTCACCTGCTTTCTTTTGCTTAGAGATATTTTTGTTCATGTGGTTTAATTATATATATATATTTTTTACAATAACATTGCTTTAATAGGAAATTAACTTGGTGATCTGGGACCTTTAGCCAGAACAGATTGCTGTGCATATTTTAGATACATAATTTAGATAACATAATTAGTATTATTTTTTTATTGTCAACTGTTTTTTTTTTTTTAAGAAATGTTTTGTTAAATAAAAAGTATAGTATAAAGCTATATTTAGCTGGTTTTGACACATTTAAAATGTGTGGCTAAGAAATAATGATTTATTTTAAGTGTGGTTAGAGATCAGTTTGGTAAATCCTTAATTTTGAGCTCTGAAAAGTCATGTGAAATAAAAACTAATTGTAATATGGCACTATGAAACCATTTGCTCATGCTCAACTTAAACTCATACACAACACACAAAAAGTGAAATGAATGAGGAGGCATGTGGACATAACACAACATCTAAATCGGCCAATTCTTTGCCGATGTGAGTCGCTCGTAGTGTGAATGAGGCTTAGATGAGCATTTTAAATTATTTGTGGAGAAATTCTGAACTTACCTAAGCCACCTGCTATGTAGATATCAGAGAACAATTTAAGATATTGAATCAATACCCTACTGTATATGGCACCTTTTAAGGATACAGTATGTAATTTTCGCCACTAGAGGGCATGTATTCACAACAAACTATGCCACAGTTCACTGCTTCTGACTGGTTATGATCATGTGGAGAAGAATGAGCGCTGTTTTATCATACTAAATACATTTTAGGGTTCTGTTATAATGCTGTTCTGTGCAGTTTAATAAATCACACAACATATTAACGATTCTTTGGTGTCACTGTTTTCTATTAAATCAAACTGGAAATTGCGAGGGTATGACATCATTAGCATGGCTGCATGAATATGTAGATGTCAGAGAACAATTTAAAGTATTGAATCAATACTCTATATGGCACATTTAAAGGATACAATGTGTATTTTTTGCGACTAGAGGGCGTGTATTCACAATAAACAATGCCACAGTCCACTGCTTCTGACTGGTCATGATCATGTGGAGAAGAATGAGCGCTGTTGGATCATACTAAATACATTTTAGGGTTCTGGTATAATGCTGTTCTGTGCAGTTTAATAAATTAGACAACAAATTAAAGCTTCTTTGGTGTTTCACTGTTTTCTATCAAATCAAACAGGAAATTACTAGGATATGACATCATTAGCATGGCAGCATGGATATGTAGATATTAGAGAACAACTAACGTATTGAATCAATACCCTATATGGCACCTTTAAAGTTACAGTATGTAATTTTCACCACTAGAGAGTGTGTATTCACAACAAACAATGCCACAGTTCATCCCTTCTGACTGGTCATGATCATGTGTGAGCGCTGTTTTATCATACTAAATACATTTTAGGGTTCTGGTACAATACTGTTCTGTGCAGTTTAATAAATTAGACAACACAATAAAGCTTCTTTGGTGTTTCACAGTTTCATATCAAATCAAACTGGAAATTATGAGGGTATGACATCATTAGCATAGCGGCATGGATATGTAGATATCAGAGAACAATTTGAAGTATTGAATCAATACTCTATATGGCACCTTTAAAGTTGCAGTATGTAATTTTCGCCACTAGAGGGCGTGTATTCACAACAAACAATGCCACAGTTCATCGCTTCTGACTGGTCATGATCATGTGTGTGCGCTGTTTTATCATACTAAATACATTTTAGGGTTCTGGTATAATACTGTTCTGTGCAGTTTAATAAATCAGACAACACAATAAAGCTTCTTTGGTGTTTCACTGTTTTCTATCAAATCAAACTGGAAATCATGAGGGTATGACATCATTAGCATAGCGGCATAGATATGTATAAAAGTTTATAAAAAAAAAAAAAAAGATATCAGAGAACATTTTAAAGTATTGAATCAATACTCTATATGGCACCTTTAAAGTTACAGTATGTAATTTTCGCCACTAGAGGGCGTGTATTCACAACAAACAATGCCACAGTTCATCGCTTCTGACTGGTCATGATCATGTGTGTGCACTGTTTTATAAATACATTTTAGGGTTCTGTTATAATACTGTTCTGTGCAGTTTAATAAATCAGACAACACAAAAAAGCTTTGTTGGTGTTTCACTGTTTTCTATCAAATCAAACTGGAAATCGAGGGGGTATGACATGATTGGTTAAAAAATCTTTATTTCTCTAGATTTGAACATTATTCAAAACATTTGGCATAATGTAAGTAAATTGGTAGGCAAAATATTGAACACAGTTCTAGTGTTTTTTGGGCATAGTAATGAAACAATCTTACATATTGTGCCTTTAATTAAACAATGCCTTATTTGCATATTTAAAAATAACATTTTATGAGACTTAGTGTTAATTCCTAGTGTATTTTATCAACCGGGCAGGTATGGTGAAGACTATTAGTTAATTATTTTCCCCCATTCATCTGCAATGTTGCGCCTTAAGCTACAATTTCACGCACTCGTTCATTCATACTCTTTAAAGGCTGCATAGAAATGACACAACACATTAAAAAGAATGCTCTGGAGGACGTTCCCAAGGCAAAGCGAAGCAATTCAGAGCTGTAAATGCAATGTCAGATCAAAGGTCAGTGCTGTTAGTCATGCAGGTAGGCCGAATGCAGAGCCACAATCAGCTTGCAGCTCTCAGACCAACAAATAGAAAAGATAAGTGGACATGAGTTTCAGTGTAATTTAGGCCCATCATTTATGACCACACACATCTCACATATAAACCACTAGGAGATAAGGTTGAAAATGTCTTTGTTATTATTTTGCTTTATATGCCAGCCTATGGGAAAGTGTAATCTTAGTATAAATATACATGTATTCGTAATTTTTATTTATTTAATTATTATTTATTATCATTTTATATATACAGTGAGGGAAATAAGTATTTAATCACACGGTAACACTTTACAATAACAGTACATAAATAATGATGTATTAATATGTAAACTAAACATTACTTTATTATGAATTAATGATGAGTTAAGGTATGCACTAATCATGAACTAACTTGAACTACAACATGAGTCACATGAGTTCATGTGTGAAAAACGGCTACCTTAATTACTTGTTAGTACATGTTGTTAATTAATGTGTTAATTAACATTTAAGTTTAAGCTAAATGTAACCAACATGAACTCATGAGCTGTTAATGTATGATTATATCATGACTTTACTTGGAGGGGCACATCATCATTAACTCATCCTTAACTACTCATGAACTCCTGTTCATGCTGACGTTGACAGAATACTTTTCTATTGTTATTCAGTGTAAACTGACTAGTTGGACGTGCATAAGGAGTTCATGAGTAGTTAAGAATGGGTTAATGATGATGTGCCCCTTCAAGTAAAGTCACAACATAATTATATATTAACATATCATGAGTTCATGATGGTTAAATTAAGCATAAACTAATGTGGTAGTTAATACATTAATTAACAAACAATCATGTACTAACAAGTAATTAAGGTAGCCGTTATTCACACATGAACTCATGTGACTCATGTTGTAGTTAAAGTTAGTTCATGATTAGTGCATACATTAACTCATCATTAATTCATAATAAAGTAATGTTTAGTTTACATATTAATACATCATTATTCATGTACTGTTATTATAAAGTGTTACCAATCACACTGTGATTTTTCAAGATCTCCGACTTAGAAATCATGGAGGGGTCTAGAATTTTCAGTATATGTGCAATTCCACTGTGAGAGACAGAATCTAAAAATAAAAATGCAGAAATCACATTGTATGACTTTTTAACAATTTATTCGTAAATTACTGTGTGAACTAAAGACTGAGGCGACAGTGCTAACCACTGAGCCAATGTGTAGCCTAGTTTTAGCAATAAATGTAGGTAAACAACAATTTTGTTTTGTTAATTTCAGAACATTTTCTTTTCGGCTTAGTCCCTTTATAAATCAGGGGTCGCCACAGCGGAATGAACCACCAACTTATCCAGCATATGTTTTACACAGCGGACGCCCTTCCAGCTGCAACAAAACACTGGGAAACACCCACACACTCTTGCATTCACACACATACACACAATTTAGCTTATCCAATTCACCTATGGCGCATGTCTTTGGACTGTAGGGGAAACCGGAGCACCCAGAGGAAACCCACATGAACACGAAGAGAACATGCAAACTTCACACAGAAACGCCAACTGACCCAGCTGGGCTCGAACTAGCGACCTTCTTGGTGTGAGGTGATTGTGCTACCCACTGCGCCACCGTGATGCCAATTTCAAAAACATTTTGTTAATTGTTATTATTTTGAAAGGCTAAATTATGATCGAAAATAAAAATAAAAACACAACTGCACAACCAAGAAGACTGAATAAAGCACCCATGAGATAAATGTGCTATAATACATTGGGATCGATATACATGTAGGAACACATACCTTTTACTCAATCAATACTTTAACCAGAGAAATGAATCAATAAAGAAAATAATAAATGTTTGTGGTTAGATTAAAGTGTAGCAACCTCCTCTGGGAGTGTTTTTTTTTCTCTCTGGTCGAGGGAGAAACTCATCTCATATGACAGGCTAAGCAGGGAAATTAGAGTTTGCGTTTGAATTATTGATTCTCTTAGCACATGCTCGACCAACGCCAGCACTTCAGCTACCTTTGCAACACCACAAAAGAGGTTTACTACACAAACAGTTGAAAGTGAAAATGCACACTGTTAAATAAAACACTATAAAGTTTTTGGAATTGTAGGCTACCATAATTCACTGGACCGGGGTCAAACTGTACTAATGTACTGCATGTTTTAAGAATTACAAAATGCACTTTACTTCAAATGTTTGACAGGTTCTATAACTTGCACTACTTAGAGGCTCACTAATGCATAATTTACTATTCCGAAATGTGAAATTAATAGACATTTATTTAATGGACACGTCTTTCTGTCACTAACAGATCTGGTGCGCCATCTGCTGGTCACAAAACCAAGCTCAATCTAAATTGCTCTAAACATAACACTCAATAAAGCGCGACACCGCTTTATTGAGTCAGTGGTTAGCACTGTCGCCTCACAGCAAGGTCACTGGTTCAAGTGCCACATGGGTCAGTTGGCATTTCTGGGTGGAGTTTGCATGTTCTCCCCGTGTTTGAGTGGGTTTCCTCTTGGTGCTCCGGTTTTCCTCATAGTCCAAAGACATGTATAAACTAAATTGGCCGTAGTGTATGTGTGTGCATGCGAGTGTATGGGTGTTTCCCAGTACTGGGTTGCAGCTGGAAGGGAATCCGCTGTGTAAAACATATGCTGGATATGTTGGTGGTTCATTCCGCTGTGGCGATCCATGATGAATACATGGACTAGCTGAAGGAGAATGAATGATTAACACTCAATAAAGATAAATTAATGTATTAATGCACTGTAAAAATATCTTGTTACCTTATTTTTTTAAGCAGAATTAAATGGACCTTTCTAGCTATCTCAACTTATATCAACTTAAAACATTAAGTTAAACTTTACATAACTTAAAAAATGTAGGTGAAGCCTGATTAGCTTAATAAAATAAGTTAAAGTAACCTAAAAACATTTGTAGTCATGACTTTTTGTCATAACATTTTTACAGTGTGGTAACACTACAATGAGATCATAAACTAAAATTAACTAACAATGTGCTACAGTATCTATTAATTATACGTTTATGTTAGTTAATGGTGTCAAAGCAGCATGGTGGCTCAGTGGGTAGCACTGTCGCCTCACAAGAAGGTCGCTGGTTTAAGTCCCAGTTGGCAGTTCTGTATGGAGTTTGCATGTTCTCCCCATGTTTGTGTGGGGAGAACATGCAAACAGCTGTTTAAAACATATACAGGAATAGATGATGGTTCATCCCGCCGTGGCGTCTCCTGATAAATAAGGGACTAAGCCGAAAGAAAGTGAATGAATGAAAAAGTCTCATGCATGGGATCACATTTATTTATGTGTTTATTAGGTATAGGTTTGAGTAAATTTTATTATTTATTTTATTTCATAACAATCTGAGAACAATCATTCGTTCATTTTCTTTTTGGCTTAGTCCCTTTATTAATCCGGGGTCGCCACAGCAGAATGAACCGCCAACCTATCCAGCACGTTTTTACGCTGCGGATGCCCTTCCAGCCGCAACCCATCTCTGGAAAACATCCATACACACTCATTCACACTCATACACTACAGACAATTTAGCTTACCCAATTCACCTGTACCACATGTCTTTGGACTGTGGGGGAAAACCGAAGCACCTGGAGGAAACCCACACGAACACAGGGAGAACATGCAAACTCCACACAGAAACGCCAACTGACCCAGCCGAGGCTCGAACCAGCGGCCTTCTTGCTGTGTGGCAACAGCACTACCTACTGCGCCACTACGTCGCCGATCTGAGAACATTTCTTACCAATTTCAAATATACATCTGCTCAGCCTTTTTGTTTCCAGAAAATGAGAATTGGTCAGAATAACAAATGTTTTCATGAAAATCAGGGCTTTTAGACCAAATATTGATTCCTGAACACTTCTGAAGTTAACATTTGTATTGATGTATAAAAATGAACAAACAAATCTGAAAAACTGGCACCTTTTTGTTATTTTATGGAAACAAATATGAATGACAATATTTTTATTTTAGATTTGGAAGAAATGTCATTAGTAGTTTACAAAATAAAACAAGAAATAAATACAGTTTACTCAAACACAATACTATAAATGGTAAATCTAGAGAAATTTTAAATTGTCAACTGGTTTCCCAGTTTATTTCCCCATAGTGTGTGTGTGTATATATATATATATATATATATATATATATATATATATATATATATATATATATATATATATATATATATATATATATATATATATATATATATATATATATATATATAGATCAACTTTTCTTTCCCTCATATATCTTCTAATTTTTAAATCATCAGCGAATAAACAGCACTTCATTTCATCAGTTTATTTTTTTGTCCTTCCAAACATGTAAACAAGACTGTGACCTGGAAACAATACATAAAGACACTGTGTGATCTCACAAATAAAAAACAAACAAATATTAATTAACGTTTTATGAAAAACATTCTTTGAATGTTAAAACTGTAAATGCTGGAATGCTCGACAATATCAATATATACTCTTAAATATATATTTATACTTCTATATAGATAGACTTTATACTTAGAATAATTAAGAACTCTTGTTGAGGATTCTTTTTTTTTCTGGACAGTTCCTGCATTTAGATCTCTGGCTCGAGAGATTTAAAGGGACAGTTCACCCAAATACACAAATCTACTCATTATTTCCTCACCCTCCCTCAAGTGGTTCCAAACCAAAACCACTGACCTCCATAGTAAAAACTAAAAATGAATACTACATAAGTCAGTGAGAAGTTTCTTCAAAAAAATACTTCTTTTACGTTCCACACACTCAAAAAATTACGTTTGCCATTTGTTTAAACTACGCATTTAAAAAGAGCTGAAACAACACAATTCTTGAGTTTGATTTGAACTGTTTTATGTTCAATCCACTTAAATTTGTAAAAACTAATAGGTTCACTTAAGTCCTTCATGTTGTCCCAACATAAATCGATTGTGTGGAACCCAACATTTTTTTTACAGGGCAGAAAATACAAACTCAAACAACAAATGAAGGGTGAGTAAACAATGACTGAATTTTCAATTTTGTGTGAACTATCCCTTTAAATAAAAGGCAGTTGCTCCCATTTACAATCCCTGATAACAAAAAATACTGCAAAGCACCCTCTTTCCCAACAGACACACAACATAAATACTTTGAGTTCAAGTCTAAACTTCAGCATCCTGGCTTTAAAAAGCTTCAAAATTACAATGCATCCTTCTTGCTGAACTTTAACGAATAACCGACGGCGGTCTCTAAACATTCCACTAAAGATCCAGCGGAGAGAAAGTCCAGCTCCACCTCAATGAATTTAATATAGATGTGTAATCCAGAAAGCGCGTCCTCTGTGGCCTGGCCGCCGCAGTTGTCCTGCAGGAACCGGGTTATAGCCGACGGCTCTCCGCGTCCGTAGTGTTTTCCTGAATTCTGAAAGTGCTGGAACAGGCATTGCTGTAGCGTCCTTTCCTCTGCAATGCCGAGGTAACAGTACGTGACTTTGGCGGACGTCCTCTTGTCCTTCTCCATGCTTTCACAATTGTCCATCTCTTCCTCTTCTGATGAAGGAGAAATTTTGTCCTCTGAATTGTCCGACTGGCTTGTCTCCTCGTAGCCGATAGCGTACAGACCGTATGTTTTTGGGATTCCTCCTGGTAGGAGATATTGGGAGCCATTACTGCAGCCGGCTGCCCTTGTCTGCGCAATAGGGATCCAATCGACTTCCATGTGTAGCTCCAAACAGCGCGCCTCGCTAATAGTGATGTCCAGGAATTTATAATACACGTTTTTCCAGTTCATCTTCTGCACTTTTGTCATGATGACCCTTCCCTCGGCTTTCTCTGGGTTGAAGTATTCACGTAGGCGTTTACCCAGAGGGACCTGCGAGCTGATTTCTGCGTAATGGTACCGGATATCTTCTCTCCATCGGGTGTTATAGCCTACGCCGAAAATAGCGAGTTTGTTGGAGAGGTGGAGGCGGGAGAAGTCCGTCCACGTTTGGAAGTGCTCCCATTTGACTTCTACAGAATCCAGGATACGCATCACGTTCTGCATCACTTCCTGGCGTCTGTTTGAGGAGGTGAGCGTTTGAGTTGATATTCGGTTGTGAGTTTAAATCATAGGTCTCAAACTCAATTCCTGGAGGGCCACAGCTCTGCACAGTTTTGCTCTAAGTCTAATCAAACACAGCTAATCCAACTAATCAAGGTGTTCAAGACTACTAGTGCCTAGTAGTCTTAAACACCTTGAGTAGTTAGATCACCTTGATTAGTTAGATTAGCTGTGTTTGCAGAGCTGCAGCCCTCCAGGAATTGAGTTTGAGAACCACTGGTTTAAATGTATTGGAAAATGTATGGAAGATTTGACTTACTGTGTGTGCTCGGACGGCTCCAGTCGTATCTGAAGAACTCTGGTCTTCGGAAGCTGGTTCTCTTCTGTTAAAATAAATGGTGAAATTTATATTAGAAAATCTGAGTTTATGATTGACATGTCTTATTGTTGCAAGACGTTTGATAGCACTTCATTGGAAGAATATAGAAAGTCCATCTATTGGTTATAGGATTTGTCACATTACATTGCACTGGAAGGAATAGCCTACAGCATTAGGGGCAAACTAAAGGACTACCAGAAATTTTAGGATCTGTTTATACAGTTGCTGGAACAAAATCATACGTTGGTACAAATAACAAACACCTCTCAGGCTACTGACTGATTTATTTGTGTATATACAGTTGAAGTCAGAATTATTAGCCCCCAAATTATTAGCCCCCCTGTTAATTTTTTTCCCCAATTTCTGTTTAACGGAAAGAAGATTTTTTCAACACATTTCTAAACATAATAATTTTAATAACTCATTTCTAATAACTGATTTATTTTATCTTTGCCATGATGACAGTAAATATTATTTGACTAGATATTTTTTTAACACACTTCTATACAGCTTAAAGTCACATTTAAAGGCTTAACTAGGTTAATTAGGTTAACTAGGCAGGTTAGGGTAATTAGGCAAGTTATTGTATAAAGATGGTTTGCTCTGTAGACTATCAAAAAAAATATAGGCTAAAGTGGCTAATAATTTTGACCTTGAAATATTTTTTTTTTTAATTAAAAACTACATTTATTCTAGCTGAAATAAAACAAATAAAACTTTGTCCAGAAGAAAAAATAATATCAGACATACTGTGAAAATTTCCTTGCCCTGTTAAACATCATTTGGAAAATATTTAAAACAGAAAAAAAAATTCAAAGGGGGGCTAATAATTCTGACCTCAACTGTATGTATTTTTGCATGTGGAAATACAGTATATTGTTTTATTTGTCTTACTCCATGTATAACAACATCTTTACCTGTATAACAAAATTTGGATGTTTTGGGGAGTTAAAATGTAAAAATAAAGAGAAGTATAATTTCATGTTAAATCTCATGTGCCTTTTTTACAACAAAAAATGTAAAAATTAAAAAAAAAAAGTAAATGTTATTGAGGTTGGCATAAAATGAGCTGATGTTAGACAGATTTTGAATGATATATGTTATATAAATATAGATCATGAAACAGCTATTTGGGGAATTTAGTTATTGGGGGAAAAGTCAGACTTATGTTAATTTTTAATACTATTAAACAATAAATAAATTATGTAGCTGTGGAAAAAATTATACGTGGATTTTTTTGGGATTTACTAGGTATTTGATTTGTTTTATTTTGTAAATGTCTGATAATGTTTCTTGCACATTTCAATTAAAAACATTGTTATTTGTTTCAATGTGCTTTGACTGAAAATTAGGGTTATTCTATCAAATATTAGAGTTAAGTCTTAACTCAACTGAAATGGAAACATTTGCATGGTTGTCATTTAAAATTGGACTATAAATTGTAAACTGAAGAAACTGAGGATTTCTTAGCAGTCTCTTTATTTTTGACTAGAAATATATATATATATATATATATATATATATATATATATATATATATATATATATATATATATATATATATATATATATATATATATATATATAGTTTAATTATTAGCCCCCCTGTTTATTTTTTTTACCCACACACACACACACACACACACACACACACACACACACACACACACACACACACACACACACACACACACACCACACACACACACACACACACACACACACACACACACACACACACAGTGTCAAGCCCAAAATTATTCATACTCCTAGAAAATCCTGACTTAATTTTTTTTTTTTAATCTGAGAAATATTTGGTTTTCACAATGATGCCTCTTGTACATTGTCTTATTATCTTTTGGGAGAAGCCTGTGTCATTTCTGGTAAAAAAAAAAAAAAAACTCAAAATGTGTTGGTTGAATAAACGTAACTTTAAGTCAGAATTTGCCAGGGGTATGAATAATGTCTGGCTTGACTGCTCATATAATTATTACAAATTACCATTACATTGTTAATGATTATCTGATGAACAGGAAGAATTCAACCAAAGCCAATACATAAAAAGAACAGCATTTATCTGATGTGAATTTTTCAATTTCAATCCTGTACTGTCACTTATGACCAATTTATACTATCTGGATCTATAGTGTAAGTATATCTTGCATGTATCAAAACATGTAAATAAATTATATGTGGAGCATTCATTTATTCATTTTCCTTTGGCTTAGTCCCTTTATTCTTCAGGGGTCGCCACAGCGGAATGGACTGCCAACTTATCCAGGATATGTTTTACACAGCGGATGCCTTTACAGCTACAACCCAACACTGGGAAACATCCATACACACTCTTTCACACACATACACTAAGCCCAATTTAGTTTATTCAATTCACCTACAACGCATGTCTTTGGTCTGTGAGGGAAATCGAAGCACCCGGAGGAAACCCACGCCAATACGAGTAGAACGTGCAAACTCCAAACAAAAATGCCAACTGACCCAGCCAGGACTCGAACAAGCAACTTTTATATGATGAGCTTCATGTGAAAATCTGCTTTCTGAATTTAGATTTTGAGTAGAACTGTTTGAAGTTCAGTTTGAAGCTAAAAAGTTGACATTTTCAGTTCAAATTTTATACCGATAAGCTACACCACTTCTCTTTAAGGAGGATATTTCAATTGTTATTTTAAACATGTTTGCATTTTGATTATATTATTGCATTCACCTGTCTCTATATCTCCCTCATTGAAGGCAGCGGAGAGGTCCTGATTGCACCAGTCTTCCTGAGAGTAATCCTCCATAGTGCTGCCATCTGACTCCATCTCCTGGTAGAGGCCGCTGCTGTTTATCAGCACAGGCTGACAGCTTTGGGAATCCCAGCCTCCCTGTCCGAACACCTTCTCCAGCTGCTCGATGGAGTAACTGCTCTTCCTCTTCCCAATGCCATGCTCCTTTACTCGGCTATAACACCGTCTAAGAGTCTGCAGAACACAGAGGTCAAGGTCATGATGTAAAATCTGAAATACATGTGAAGATGGCACATTTAACCAGAAAGTGCAGATGGAATTGTGGAATCATAATAGAGCTGCATGATGTATATCGTTTCAGTGTTGATGTTATATATTATTTCAAGATCTGCAATAGTCACATTGCAGGATGTGCCATAGGTTGGGATTATAGCTGACCAGGTGCTACAGTTTGGAAAGCAGTAACTGCAAAGTTTGACCATAATAGTATAAAAGTTTATAATATAATATTATAGGGGTGTGAACCTACACTGGTCTCACGGTTCAGTTCAGTTACGATCATCATGCCATCGATTTGGCTCAATTCGATATCTCGGCGCATTGACGATGCTTTCCATACATAATAAGATAATTTTTTTTTTTATTAAAATCTCTAAATATATTAATATTTCTATACTATTTGTAATACAATTTTGTCCTTTAATACAAGCAGTAAGATATATGAACTGTACCTTTAATTTGACCTGCTCAAAGAAAACACTCTTTTTGAATGTATCAAACAAAATCCAATACAAGGACAGAACAACGAGCATTTATAGCAAATAAACTAATGTAAATGTTATCCCGTTTGCTTTTTGAGCGCTGTCAAATGAGGTCTTACACTCCTATGACTGGTCGTTGTCTTCACCCGCTCAACAGAAAGGGCTGCGATTGGCTTTAGAAATGAAAGCACTGTTTACCAATGAGTGACACAGGAAGAACAGCCACAGTTACAGTCTATATGCGCATAATACGGGGTTATCACAGGTAATCCATAATAGATACGGTGGAGAAAACTTGCCCCTCAGGCACGCTCGTGTCTGGATCCACAAGTATCGCTTTAACAGCCAAGAGGAAAGGAAAAGTTAGCTCACAAACACGCCAGTGGGTCAAATGTTCAAAGTGAGAGAGAGAGAGACAGAGATGGATTTTTACAGCATTTCTCCCTAGCAGTGAAATAGCGACTCGTGGGCTGTACCTTCTTCAGTGTCAATGAAAGACTTTCCAGCAAGACTCACAAGCAGTTGAACTGTGCATAATTATCTACCTTTTAAGTAGTAGGACCGTTTTGTTTTCTTGCCCTCGCCTCCTTCGCCATAGTATTCTACTGCGACATCGCGCACAGTGTTGCCAACTATTTTCAATGAAAAGTAGCTAAAGCCTATTCGAAAGGTAGCTAAATGTTGCCAGATGACGTCACCCACCAATTTGCATATCAGTGATGTCATCACGTAGTATCTGAGAAGCGTAAGCCCGTTATGTCTCTACTCTCTGAGGTGCCATGTATTATATTATATTAAAACATTACATCCAGATGCACAATAAAATTAACATATTACTTTGTGTGATGACGTTATTGCGTAATCGCTACTCAAAACTTCATCTTTATGTAGTATACAAAATAATTAATGTTTTCTCAAATTGACTGGCCATCTCAGCAAAAACATTATTTGAAATATGTCCATTTAGGTTTGTATGAAAAATATAGTTGACTATTTGTAAACACTTTTTGATAAGAATTTTATATATATATATATATATATATATATATATATATATATATATATATATATATATATATATATATATATATATATATATATATATATATATATATATATATATATATATATATCTTTTTTTTTTTTTTTTTAAATATAACATTGATAATGAAGAGTTACATTCTTTTAAACAATCACACTTACTCTTTTTAACTTTTTAAAAAAAAATTTGACAACAATTATAGTACTATTGGAATTTATTGCTACCTAAATTACCAACAATTATACATGTTAACAAATATCAGTAAATTAACAGTTATGAAAAACATTCTGAGCTAGCAATTTACTCTACTGAGTAAAGCGTGCAGCCACTGCTCTTTTGAGTCACTTTTTTAAAAATTGCTAAAAGTAGCCAAATGAATGTTATAAATTGCTAAATCTGTTGCTAGGTGCTTTTTGAAAAATAAAATGTTGTTAGGGTAGTATGAAAAGTTGCTAAATCTAGCAACAAAATTCCTAAGTTGGCAACACTGCTCGCGAATAGGAGATAAATGACGTCAGTACGAAATAACCGGTTATGCTCTTTTACTGAACCGATATTGAATTGTCCCCGTCTGCATCGCAGTGCACCGAAGAAACAATTAATTTTGACACCCCTATAATATATAATATAATATAATATAATATAATATAATATAATATAATATAATATAATTTAATATAATATAATATAATATAATATAATATAATATAATATAATATAATATAATATAATATTTGCATGTAGTTTTTCAGATCTGTTAATGTGTAAATACGCCAAGCAATTTTAAAGCATTCAGTTGCAAGAAATGATTGAATGTTTGATGCTTTAACTATGAAATGTAAGATTTCCAATTTATTTTCCTTTGGCTTAGCCCTTTATTTATCAGCGGTCACCCAAGTGGAATAAAACACCAACTATTCTGGCATGTTTTCTGCAGCAGATGACCTTCCAGTCACAACCCAGTATTGGGAAATATCCATACACACTCACATTCACACATACACTCATACACTACGGCCAATTTAGTTCATCCAATTCACCTATATCACATGTCTTTGGACTATGGGGGAAACTAGAGCACCAGGAGAAAACCCATGCGAACACTGGGAGAACATGCAAACTCCACACAGAAACACCAACTGGCCCAGCCACTTCATCCAGCAACCTTCTTGCCGTGAGGCGACAGTGCTAACCACTGAGCCGCCCTTATACTTTTTATTTTATATTTTTTAAATATTTTGTAATTTATCCATATTATCCTTTATAGCAATCATCACTGTGTTATTTTTACAAATGATTATTCAAATGCTGGATCTAAATACTGTTAGCATTCCTAATAAAAAAATTAATAAACTGAATCTGGGGGGAAAATCAAATGGAATTTGTTAAAAAAACAATAACAACAACAACAAAAGTAGAACACTGCAGTAGAACTACTTACTTATTATATACTAATTAATATACACACACACACACACACACACACACACACACACTATATGCCAACCTTTTAAGTAGGCCACCTGCACAAAAAGGGTAGAATTGTTTGGTTAAACTTTACAACAGATAATGTATTTACTAACATGGACTAAGAATATGGCTGCACGATATTGGAAAAATCTAACATTGCTGTATTTTTTTTATTGTGCCATATACAGCTGAAGTCATTTGATTTTTTTTTTCTTTTCTAAATATTTCCCAAATGATGTTTAACAGAGCAAAAACATTTTCATAGTATGTCTAATAATATTTTTTTCTTCTAAAGAAAGTCTTATTTGTTTTATTTTGACTAAAATAAAAGCTGTTTAAATTTAAAAAAAAAAACATTTTAAGGTCAAAATTATTAGCCCCTTTAAGCTATATATATATATATATTTTTTTTTTTTTGATAGTCTACAGAACAAACCATCATTTTACAATAACCGTTATACAATAACTAAGTGCCCTAACCTGCCTAGTTAACCTAATTAGCCTAGTTAAGACTTTAAATGTCACTTTAAGCTGTATATAAGTGTCTTGAAAAATATCTAGTAAAATATTATTTACTGTCATCATGGCAAAGAAAAAATAAATCAGTTATTAGAGATGAGTTATTAAAACTATTATGTTTAGAAATGTGTTCTCTTCTCTCCGTTAAACAGAAATTGGGAAAAAAATAAAGGGGGTGGGGTGGGGGGGGACCTAATAATTCTGACTTCAACTGTATATTGCGATTAGAATAAATTTCACCAGATGACTTAATATCTCTATTTGGAAAGAATATATCATGTTAGATCGATTGGGATGATTCTGCGGTGGGAGTGCATCTACATAAAATCTAATAAACAATCGATAACATTTTTTGGGTCCCCCGACACATTTTCGTTGTTGTCTGTGCTACTTGCAGTTAATTTCTGTATTTGCATGTGTTGTGAATATTTTCATGCACGTGTTTAGTCAGAGACTGATGAATTAATGTTTACTATTTGCATCTTCATAATATCTAATAAACAATCTATAAACTTTTTGGGGTCCCCCAACACATTTTCGGTGCGGTCTGTTCTATTTGCAGTGCCTTTCTGTATTTTCATGTGTTGTATTTGCATGCATAACAATCTATAAACACAATCTAGAAAGATACAATTGAAATAAAGTGTTTTATCGTTTCCCGTAACAATATTCGAGTACAGTTTCTGAATGATAAAAATAATTCAATAAAATTAATCGTAGTTAACGTCACAAATGGTGCAATTTCTTATACCTGAATGCTTTTAAAATCATTATACAATCACAGGCATCAAAAACACATGCAAATAATAAATTATAATACAAACTCAACATTGCATATATCCTGCGATGTGACTATTGCGAATGCTTACATTGCAATATCGATGCTAAAACGATATATTGTGCAGCCCTAACTAAGAATGAACAATACTTACAGCATTAATTAATCATAGTTCAACATTTAATAATGCATTGTTAATATCCAAAGTAATGCTTGTCAACATTAGTTGAGTGAGTTAACATAAACTAACAATGAACAACTGTATTTTCATTAACTATCAAAGATGAATAAAAACTATAATAAATGCATTGTTCACTCATGTCAGTAAACAAACTATCTAATACAACCTTATATTGTAAAGTGTTAACAATATATGTAATATAATTAGACACACTAATATAAAAGTAAATCAATAATAGTAATAAATAATAACATATGATAAGAAATACTTATATGACTCGCTCATGTGTAGTGTCACACTGGAAAGCATAAGTGATTAAAATGTATAGCAGTTTGGACATTGAAGCTTTAATATGTCATTTCAATGTGTGATGTCTAATATTTAGGCTCCCAATTGTGTTTTGCTTTTACTATCTTCACCAAACCTCTGTGGGTCAACACGACAAGACACAAGCTTTTGACTTTGACAGCTTCACTAAAGCCCTGTGTATTAAAAAGCAACTGCCAAATAGACATGACAACAAGTCTCCGAGCATATGTGAGTGACAGCCATGTGCGTCGATGTGTTATTTGGTGTCTGTGTTGATTTACCTTCATCCTCTCTCGACACTGGGACGGGGTTCTCTCGTAGCCGAGCTCTGACAGCGCTCTGGACACCCGCTCGTACATCGCTGGCCCCGGAGCCTTGCCAGAAAACACCGTCCCGGCCACCTCCAGCTGCTGCATCCGCGCCTCCGCCAGCCGCTCGTTGCCCCACACGGCGATCAGCGCGTTGGTTTCGGACGGGGTCCAGGACATTCCCCGGCAGGCGGTGAAGCTGTTGGAGGCAGAGGCCGATCCGCTTCGGCCTGCGCCCCCGGACAGCGAAACCCCGACGTTCAGAGGAGAGAATCTGTTAGGGGTGGAGGGGTTGGAATGGTATTGGTTACTGTCACTCAGATCCTCGGATTCCGGGGAAGGAACCTCGGTTTTGGGAATCTTCAGCGGCACCGATGGATCAGGAGAACGCTCAGCGTTACTGGGGGCCGCCATCTTGCTTCTGTTGCTAAGGGGAGGGGGCAGAGAGAGGAAGCGTGCGCGTGCACTCACTACAGGCACGACTGACGGCTTCATTATGACAGTTCAGAGTTTTCTGTTATTTTTGAACGCTCTACTATATTAATATCGCGTAGAAATTATATAAATACGCAATATTAGTACACCCTTATAAAAATGATATGGCCACAAACACAGTATCACTTTCTATTCTAAATTCTCTAATAATAAATAGAATAAATTCTCTAATTCTTATATATATTCTATTCTATGCTACTTTCTAATTTATTTTCTATTTTATTTTTTAAAACAGAAGATCACTTTCTAAATCTATTTTCTATTCTTTATTTTTATATATAGAAATATCGTCACATGGTAAACTAGTTTACAGAGAAGTGAAAGTAAGAAGTGGGCTGGGAGTGAAAGCTGATTTGATTTGTCTTTTTTTTTTTAAGTAAATGTTTTGGAAAAAAAAGAATTGCTGTGTGAATTTACACCCTGTTTGAAATAAAATAAAATAAAATAAAATAAAAATTATATCGCGCTCTTGAAAAACCAGGAATGGATCTTGTGTCGCTGTACTCACAGAATGCTTTGAGGACAGGGAAATCCGTCGGTCCGTTCCACACTTCTACAGAAAATCCAGGACAGGCTTTCAAAGATAATTTTTGTGATTTGTGTTGAACTAACATATTTTGACAGCATGGGTCAAGTTATTTCGCTTAATACCACGCCTCAAGACGATGTTCATGTTGTTTCAAGACATTTGTCAGGTATTTGTATCTTTCTTATTACCCTCATTTCAAGCCCCAGTTGCTTCCAAAATCTCAAAGTTTAGTAATTGAGGCTGGTGTTGTGGAGATATTAACCAAAGAAAGGGAGAGAGAGAGAGATAGAGTGAGAGAGTTTACGTGTATGTCACCCAAGTCTGTGCATCTTTTAACAGTTTAGCAGTGTTTCTACTGTTAGCCAAAACACGTTTACCTGCTTCAAACACAGCTAGTGCCTACACTGACAACGTCACTTTCTCTCACTACCAATAACAGGGTGTCCGCGGGGTCTTAAAATGTCTTAAATTTCAAAAACGAAATTTTAGGCCTTAAGTTTTAAATTCACTGAAATATTGTGTTGTATGTCTTAAAGCATTTTAAACAGCTCTTAATTTTTCTCTGTTCAAGTAAAGTTACCCAATCGGGCCGACATCCATCCAATCACCAACAATCCATCTTAATAAAATCAGAGAAAGAAAACTAAAAACTGTTGCACAATTCCTCATGATAATAACTGAGCAAAATATCAATTTACGTTATCTTCCATTTGTACAAAATCTATTTACAGAAGATGAGTAGAGTTTCCCAGTGTTGCAGCTGGAAGGGCATCGGCTGCGTAAAACATATGCTGGATAAGTTGGCGGTTCATTCCGCTGTAGCGACCCCTGATTAATAAAGGAACTAAGCCGAAAAGAAAATGAATGAATGAATGAACGAAGAGTGAGTAGACATAATATTTACAAATAGGCATGAAGGTTTTAACAGAAACACATTAGGTTGAATAGAAGTTACTCAATTAATTTGGACAAAGAGCCAACAAATAAATATTTTTATATAATTGTCTTTAATTGTCTTGAAACTAATGAAGACAGCAGAAGTCAATGGTTTATTTAGACTTGCATGTTTACTGTTTTCAAAAATATCTTAAATGTTTCCCAAATTAAAGTATATATATATATATATTTTTTTTTTAATTTTAAGTTTTTGTTTTTTACCCAGACATTTAAAAAGAACATATTTTAGAGCAGTGATCACAATACAGTGAAACTGTGATATTATTATCCAAGGTTATCATACCGTCAGAATCTTATACCGGCCCATGCCAAGTGCATATAGCATCTTGGCAGTAGTAGTGTATAAATGTGAGAGTGTGTGGGTGTTTCCCAGCACAGAGGGTTGTACTCTCCAATATGGCATCCCCTGAAAAAAGTAGGAAATTAAAGTGTGAATGGTTTTTCCTACTATGGAAGTCAATGGTTTTCAGCTTTGTTCAAAACATCTACTTTAGTGTTTAACAAAACAAAGAAGCTTCCTAAGATTTGAAACCACATAAGGATGGGTAAAAAGTGCATATATTATTCCTTCAGTCATTTTCTTTTCAGCTTAGTCCCTTTATTAATCCGGGGTCGCCACAGCGGAATTAACTGCCAACTTATCCAGCATATGTTTTATGCAGCGGATGCCCTTCCAGCTGCATCCCATCTCTGGGAAACATCCATACACACTCATTCACATTCATACACTACGGACAATTTGGCCTACTCAATTTACCTGTACCGCATGTCTTTGGACTGTGGGGGAAACTGGAGCACCTGGAGGAAACCCACGCGAACGCAGGGAGAACATGCGAAACAGAAATGCCAACTGACCCAGCCAAGGCTCGAACCAGCTACCTTCTTGCTGTGAGGCGACAGCACCTACTGCGCCACCGCGTCACCCACATATATTATTTTAATATACATAAAATTTTATATATATATATATTGTTTTGGGGGGTGGGGGTGGGGTGCTATCCCTTTAACAAAATTTTTAAAAATCCAAGCCAGGTTCAACACTTGGTAGAAATGTTCAAAAAGAGGTAAAGCTTAATTATTTTAAACTATTTATATTCAATATAATTATTTATTTATTCATTTAAATTATTGGCAGAATAATGGTTCAATGAATAAATTCTATTAATTGTTCATAATTGTAATCCATGTAATATAAATACAGTAGTAATTTAACATAAAAAATGGATAAAAAGCAAAGTGGTCCTAAACAAAAATGTGTATCAAACGGCATGCTTCAGACAATTTTGATTATTATTATTCCTTTGATCAACTGCAGATGTTTACTAACAAATAATAAATTATTACCAGCAAAAGCCACTCAGTTTCATCTTTTTTTGTAAATAAAAAAGACACAGGGGGAGTAATTATCTGATTTGTCCAGTGTAGAGTTGTGACGATGAGGAAATTTCCCCACCGGTTAATCGACATGTGACAACACCGGTAATACCGGTATCACCGTGGGGGTGGGGGTTTCCTCTTTTCCTCTTTTTTCTGCTTTTAAATATCTTATAAATGGTGCGTATTATACTTTCACTTTCAGTTTTTCGGGAATTGGCAATTCGGCGTCAAACTACAAAAAAAATCACTGTTATTAAACACAGAACTTTTATTAACACAACGAAAAAAACAACATCAATGCTACAGGCTGAAAAAAAACTGTGGAAATTGGAACCAAACAAATAACAACCATAGAACGTTTATTACTTATGTTAGAATGTTTTTAAAACGAATAAGAAAATAAAATAGAAATATAAGTAATTAAATAGCACAAAGTTTAAATAAGATTAAACGAATGAACAAGAAACAAATATAAAAAAAACTTCCAAATGACATCAGGCTACAAAAATGACAGGTCGGCAGTCTTTAAAAAAATAAAAAAAATACTGCATTTTTTTATTAACAGTGCGGTTTACATGGTCTTTCCCAGGAAACCCAACAAGTTGACCATCTCTGATGGGATCTTGTAGGGCTCACTATGTTCCCCATCGTGTTGAACACTCTCTCGGATGCGCAGCTTGTTGCGCACACGCAAAGATACTTTTTGGTCACCTTTGCCAACAGGGGGAACCTACTTTGGTTGTCTTTTGTTGTCCTACCTGACTTCAGTGTCTTTATGTATTAATTAGCCTAATGTATTATATATTAATAGCTTAGTCCTTATAAACAATCCGTTTATAAAATACATTATTAACGAATCTATAGGTTACTGAAGAATAAACCGAATATGAAATATGATCCTTGCATAATGATCACAGCTAAACAAGCTAGCACTCAATTTATATATAAACTATAAATAAAAAAATGAAAGAAATTTTAAGTAATGGAACATTATGTAAAAAATCTAAAGACTACAGGCTAAATAAAAGTGACTCGTCTGAGCTGAACATCACTGTGCGGTCACCGAGCAAGATGACAAGTGCTCCACGGGACCAGTTTTATTTTTTTATTTGCGCGTTGTTCCTTTTTTAAAATGTCTTTTATTTTTAAAATCTCTCAAGTCAATATTGGCTATCGGGTAACAATCTCCCTCAGAGATATTGGAGTTCAATAACGTGGTGGGCAGTAGCTATGACTTTTGGCCAACACCTCCCTGTACGTTTACACACTGCATAGATAGACTACAGGCCTACAGCCCTGGTGTGTTATGAATTGCGTGTTTTAAATGACAGCGGCACATGCTACATTATTTTTTATTGTAAAATATACATTATAACTCAGTACACTCTAAAATAATATTTTTTGAATAGCTTGCCTATTGGCAGCGTAGCCTATAACCGTTGAGCATAAACAGGCTAAGCATATTTTCATTAATATTAAAACACATGAATACAAACTAGCCACCCTTTGATTTTTTTTCGTTTCCGTATATTTTTTATCAAACGAAAAATGCAATGAATTGTTGATTTTGGTTTTCATTTTATTATAATTCATATAATTATTAGGCGGCGACTTGACTTGTGTGGTGTCTATCATGGATGACAGAGAGAGAGAGAGATGAGATCACACCTCAGTTTCGATGTGTGGCCGCACGTCACATTTACTTTACTGCAAGTTTTTAATATAGGCTCATCTAAATTAACTTTTCATTCGATTAAAAGCCGAAATAGGCTATTGCCAGACAGACAAAGCAACTTTCGGTTTTGGAGGGAGACTTCAGTGAAGACGCACACACACACGGGTACACGCTTGTCGGCCTTTTCATTATTGATTTCTTTAACATTAAACTCATAATAATCAAGTGCACAAAAGAACAGATGAACTTCGGAAAAAGTGATCACTGCGGTTGCCGCGAGGTTGCTTTGTTTCTCTGCAGTTGGCTTGTCAGTGGCGCGGCAATCACTTTCAGTTTAATAAAAAATACGATTATTTATTACTAAACACTGTGAGATGATGGTCGCGGGATTTTTTAAATGAGGCGCTTTTGCTTTGCGTTTTGACTAAATCGTCCGCCATTCTTTTTCTGTAAATTCGACTCATCTCGTTCTTCTCACATGATAAAGGAAATATGAAGCATTGAAGCTATGTTCAGATTTTAACTACAGCCTACTGCATGCTATCGTCTTAAGTAAATTATTTGGAATTATATTTTCCATTTAATTCAAATAAATATTGAATTAAAAAAAAGGAATACTTGAAAAAATGTGGGCACGGTGTCACGGTGGAAAAGTGATGTCACCGGTGTTGCGACTTAAAACCGGTAACACCGTCAACACCGTCTATCGTGGCAAGCCTAGTCCAGTGTTGATTTGGAATTTCAATAATCCAGAATAAAACATGCGCCAGAGAGGGTTAGCTGATTAGAGTGACTGAATGTGCAATAAAACCAGCCACTTTCTTAAGCCTGAAATCTCTGACCTTTCTTAAACCATAGAATGTCTCAAACTAAACGTCAGGGTACCTGGGTAAAACTAAAATCGTCAACATGCAGCAGTTGCAATTTTCTAAATACCATTGTACCATTTCAGCACTGTAATTATGTAACAGCAAGTTCTCATATATGTTGTACAAATAAAAAAACATATGTACACTTTAATTTAATTTAATTTTAAACTATAATATTGCACTGGATTATTATTATTTTTTAAATCATAGACATTGTCCACAGCAGAAAATGTCTGCTGTTATGCTTTTCTACACTAAAGGAAAGTATCACAGCCGACCACTAGGCGGGGTTGCTCATCCTCGTTATTAAATTTTACGTTGCCTCTGACAGACTTTGCCCGACAAATTGGCAACAGAATTGACAGATTTTACTTGCATGTGTTTCAACCACAAGAAATAAAAGTAAATGACTAAATAGTCAAATTATGTCTCTAAAAATGCATGCAATCATGCTTTTCTTGTGTGGTTTTATAGAGATACATTTTTAACCATTGCATAAAACAGTGTTTCCATGCTGCAGGTCTGTTCTTTCTTTATGCTTGGATTAATTCAGCAAGTTTTTGATGATTAGTCAGCCATCTGGCAGACACAAATGTGCATAAAAGAAAAAAAAAAACACAGAAGCCTAGTTATCTGCTCTTTATTATGCATGGATCACACCTTAAGTAATGCTGATGATTTAGTAAGGCTGTTGAGATTTTCTGTTTTAAAAAATCTTACATTTGTCATCCTATAGGGATTACAGTTTAACTGAGCTGCAGTCTCACAGCTGCTCGCATGATTTAACAGAAAGTCTATTTAAGGTCAAAGGTCATGGCCCGTCCAAAGAACAGAGAACCATCCTGACACCATTTTCTGCCCAATGCTGAGAGTTTTCTGACAACTTCATTGTGTTTGATGTCCGCTAAAGGTTAGATGTAGAGTCAGGAGACAGCATAACCTTTTAAAAAACCCAAAGATGACAGGATAGGGTCTCCGTAGTTCATAAAAGTACGCTGAAGCTGCATACAGCCCCATAATAAAGATATATGCAATGTGTTTTCCATCAACTTAAAAAAATTGCTATTATCTTACAAATTAGTAGCAAACTCATCATGCAGATGATTCAATTCAATTGTGTGCAAATTTTGCCTAAGGTGTTTCTCATCAAAGATGCGTTATAAAGAATCCTTCAACCATGATGAATATGAATAATGAATAGCCACAACCCGGTATTGTAAAAGAATTGCCTTTGTAGTACATCACTGGACAATATATTTGTGAATGCAAATCTGAAATAGAAATCTCTTAGCGTATGCATATTATACCCCACGGACATGCATTGCCATACCTTGGGCTTAATGAGGGAACGGATATGTTTGCTCATGATCAGAAGCATGGCCTTCTGATTAGACTCGCTCTAGAGGCATTTCTAAACGCCTTACCGACATTAAGAACAGCACTTCTTAGTCAGATCACATAGTAACTCACAGCTTCGTGAAATCAAGCGCTTTTTTTTTTATATCATCAGCGAAGTCACGAAAGCCCTTTAAATGCCTGAATGTGAGAGAAATTCTAATGACCCTTCGAAACATTAAGGGGCGTTGTGAAAGCGTAGATAATTACGATTATTATTTCATAATTTAGCATTTTAGCCAAGATGCTGGAAGCGTTTAAGCGAGTTTGTGTCGGAGAGATTGCTTTTAGGATTGGCAGTCCAAATTCCTCTGCATTTTTATAAAGCCCAAAGTGCTTATTTGCATAATGTCTAATGGGCAGAGATATGCCAGTTTATCCCCTACGAACAAAAAAATACGCACATGCATTCACAGTCAATTAGAGCAAATTGTGATTTTTTTTTTCGTGCATTTTGGAAGTGAGAATATTTTTATAAACAACCCCTCCATTGCATGATGGTTGCCAGACAGCAATTTTGCATATTCAGGATGTCCACGTGTGAACGAACCCCTACAGGGTCACAGATGTGCTACTTGTCCTACAAAGTGAGCTCTGCCAAGATTCCTCCTGTGATGCCCTTCCATGTTTTAACCTCTAAGTCACACAAACCCTAGAAATCCTGATTTGGATCTACATATTAGAATCCCGCCAATGATACCAATGCTGCTTTTTATATATATATGAGTGAGTTGTCAATGATGGGAGCTTTTTACATTCATCTTCAAATTCTGTTTCATCTCATCTCCCTCGACTGGCTTTAGATCAGATCATTATCACGGTGGTGTGAATGATCATTAGATTCAGTCAGCAGCGCTGCTGATTGCAGCACCTGCAGACTCCAGTTCAGAGAAAAAAAACTAATTTTTGGGGTTGGAGGCTTTCATTATGAGGCAGACTTCTCTCTTTTTTCACCTAAAGCATCATGAAAGCAGACTGAAATACTAAAGCGTGCAATTTCTTTTTTCTTTTTTTCCTTTTTCTATACACTGTGTTATGCACAATGTTAGAGAAAGCTGAGTGGTTTTGTAGATTGAGAAGTTGTTTATTGATGTTATTTTACAATTTATTTATTTATTTAATCTTTATTTTTTCTAATTGTCTAAATATAATTACTATTGTTATACTTACTTTATTGTCATTCACTTGTATGTACACTGCCTGACAAAAGTCTTTTCATTGATCTCAGTTGTAAGAGCAACAAATAATAACTTGACTTCTAGTTGATCATTTGGAAAAGTGGCAGAAGGTAGATTTTCATGATGAATCAACTGCATCCCAATCATCACAAATATTGCAGAAGACTTATTGGAACCTGCATGGACCCAAGAATCTTCGAGAAATCAGTCAAGTTTGGTGAAGAAAAAAAATCATGGTTTGGGGTTATATTCAGTATGGGGGGGGGGGGGGGGGGGGGGGGGTGCAGATCTGCAGAATGGATGGCAACATCAACAGCCTGAGGAGGTATCTAGACATTTGTGCTGCCCATTACATTACAAACCAAAGGAGAGGGCAAATTCTTCAGCAGGATAGCGCTCCCTCTCATACTTCAGCATGAAAGTTCCTGCAAGCAAAGAAGGTGCTCCAGGATTGTCCAGCCCAGTGACCAGACATGAACATTATTGAGCATGTGTGGGGTAAGATGAAGGAGGAGGTATTAAAGATGTATCCAAGGGATCTTGATGAACACTGGGAGTCCTGCAAGAACACTTACCTTGCCATTCCAGATGACTTTATTAATAAGTTATTTGAGTCATTGCAGAGATTTATGGATGCAGTCGTCCAAGCTCATAGGAGTCATACACAATATCAATATCTTTTCCACTGCACCATGACTTTATTTTCATGACTTGTGTCTAAGCAAAGTCAGACCTTACTGTCCTAATTAAATAATTAAAAATCAAGGCATGATCATATTTTATTTTGGTAAAAGAAGCGTAATCTAGAGATTTTTCATATAAGCCACTTCGGATACCAAATTATCAACTAGAAGTCAAGTTATTATTTGTTGTTCCTAAAACTTGGGTAGGCGACAAGACTTTAGTCAGCTTGTGTATACACAAAACAAAATTTTGTAGCATTGGCTCTGCAGTTTTAATAAAAATAACCATAAAAACAATAAATAAATAAATAATAAAATATAACAAAAAAAATACACATTAGCTGACTGACGGTCCTCATCATCAGGCGGCTCTACAGTGCAAATCACAATAGTGCATACAAGTTTTAGAGTGAAAAATATAAAAAATAACCAATATGCACTGCTATGGCTTTCCAATAGAGTGGATCTTTCCTTGACATATGTTCTCGGCTTCACTTTTGTATGCCATAAGCAAATATAAAAAAAAAAAAATGTAGACAAAGTGTATCATTCATTCATTCATTCATTCATTCATTCATTCATTCATTCATTCATTCATTCATTTCTTTTCGGCTTAGTCCCTTTATTAATCTGGGGTCGCCACAGCGGTATGAACCGCCAACTTATCCAGCACGTTTTTACACAGCGGATGCCCTTCCAGCCGCAACCCATCTCTGGGAAACATCCACACACACACACTCATATGCCTACCCAATTCACCTGTACCGCATGTCTTTGGACAGTGGGGGAAACCGGAGCACCCGGAGGAAACCCATGCGAAAGCAGGGAGAACATGCAAACTCCACACAGAAACGCCAACTGACCCAGCCGAAGCTTGAACCAGCAACCTTCTTGCTGTGAGGCGACAGCACTACCTACTGCGCCATTGCGTCGCTCTAGACTAGTAGATGAACATATTTTGAATTTGCAAACTATATTTATTTGATTTTATTTATAGCTTTGAAGGTGACAACAAATACATGTATAAAATTTGAGTGGAAATTAGGAAAGAAAGACATAGGTTTAGTTGGGTTTATATGTGTTCATGTCTATAATTTGAGACATAAAATTATTATTTTTCTTTTATTTGCAGGATCGAAGTTTAGTAAATCTTCTTGAAGACCAGATGAGGGAAGGATTTTTGGTGAGTAAAATTCAATTTCTAGGTATTATTGTATTATTATAAATTGAACCTAATTGAATTCAAAACAACACACCAAACATCACACTATGGAAAAAAGTCAGGTGCAAATATTTTTTTCATTTTTCTAAATTTCATTTTGTGTGGTTTTGAGAATCTTAAGCAGTACAGCATGCCATCAACAGATCAAAATCCTAGCAATTTTAGTGTCTAAACCAGATTCACTGCAGTGTATTTCTTCACATAAAAGCATTTGTCAAATGTGAAAATGCACTTTGCCCTCAGAGGTTATTGGGAACCTAACAAAATACACCAAAGAATCGACAGTATATTCATACAGCTGCCATTAACAATGACACAAGAACATCATACTCGTAATATGTTTTGCTGACTTACAAATTGTCATAAGATAAAAAAGAACCTATAGGCTAACCATTATTTCAGATTTTTTTGTAACAAAAGTATAATATAAGGTAATATCAAAGTGAGTCAGATATATTAAAAAAGTTCTTCATTCAGTAGATCAGTTTCTAGACGTCAATGATTCATTTGAATTCCTGAATTATTCACTAGCAATGTGTTTCCCATACATAACTCTCTGCTTAATCTTCTGTGATACATTGGTGTGAAAACTAGCTAGTCATAACTGTTTCCTGATAAGTTTAACTTGGTTAAACTTAAAAACAAAAGTTCATGCCTTAAAATCATAAACTTGAAGAAGACCTTTGTTGCAATTTATAGTTAATCTTGAATTCTTGTTTAAAATCCAAAATGTGTCTCATAGGTTGTAGATAAAGGCAAAAAGTAAGCTAATATAACTGTATGTGGCTTAATCAGTTTGGTTACTTTGTCACACTTTTGTCTCAAGTATTTATTTGATTTTGTTTGTTTGAGTGGTCACATTTATCCTAGATTTATAGATTTTACTAGCAAATTTCAGCCATTTCAATAGTAACCAGTGCAAATGGTAGTTTTGCTTGAAGGCAAAAAAAGATTCTTTATGCAAATTTGAGTTGGTTCAAGGTGAAGTTGTTCAAACTAATATAGCTTATTGACCAGTAGAAAGTTGGTTGGTTTGAAAGTGAATCGTGCCATTTTTCCATTTTCCATTTAAAAATTTCTTGCCAACTGAAAATGGATTTAGAATAAGTGAAATTCAACAAACTTTGCGAACATGACTACACCTTTATTTAAAAATGTTCCTCTTTACTTTGTCCTCTTTATAAGCGTAATTGTGCATTATATGCAATAGAACAAAAATGCATATAAAATATTAATATTTATGTACAGTTAAAACCAGAAGTTTACATACACTCTAAAAAAGGGACATAACCATTTAAAAAAAAAAATGTCTGATGGTAAATCATTCTTAACGTTTACTATTTTAGGTTCGTTAGGATTACCTAAATCATTTACATTTGCTAAATGCCAGAATTATGAGAGAATTATTTTTTTTGAGAATTTTGTATTAATTTCTAGACAGTCAAAAGTTTACATACATTTCCTTGGTATTTTTTTAGCTTTGCTTTTAAACTGTATAACTTTGGTCAAATGTTTTGGGTATCCTTCCACAAGCTTCTCACAATAGTTTGAAGGAATTTTGGCCCATTCCTCCTGACAGAATTGGTGTAACTGAGTCAGATTTGTAGGCTGTCTTGCTCGCACAAGCTTTTGCTCGCACAAATTTTCTAAAGGATTGAGTTCAGGGCTTTGTGATGGCCACTCCAAAACATTCACTCTGTTGACCTTAAAGCACATTTTAACTAATTTGGCAGTATGCTTAGGGTCATGGTCTGTTTGGAAGACCCATTTGTGGCCAAGTTTTAATTTCCTGGCTGATGTCTTGAGATGTTGCTTTAGTATTTCTACATAAAGTTCTTTCTTCATGATGCCATCTATGCTGTGAAGTGGACCAGTCCCTCCTGCAGCAAACAGCCCCACAACATGATGCTGCCGCCCCATACTTCACAGTTGCGATGGTGTTCCTAAGCTTATAAGCTTTCCCCTTTGTCCTCCAAACGTAACACTGGTCATTATAGCCAAACAGTTCAATCTTAGTTCCATCAGACCACAGGACGTGTCTCCAAATAGTATTCTTTTTCCCAGTGTAATTTAGCAAATCTGGCTTTTTTGTTGATTCTGGCTTGTTGATTTTCCCATGTTGTCACACAAGGAAGCAGTGTGTTTGAGGTTTTCCTTAAATGCTATTTTACACTTGTGCCTCCAATTAACTCAAATGTTGTCAATTAGCCAGTCAAAAACTTCCAAAACCTTGACACCATCATCTGAGCTTTTTCAGAGGCATAATAATCTTATTGTATTTTAACTTGACTTTCAAGAAAAGTTATAACAATTTCTCAAAAATATCTCTCTCATTATTCTGCTATTAAGCATAACAGAAACAAATTTGATAATCTTGATAATCAGAAACTTACCTAAAAGAGAAAAAAGTTTAGTCACATTAACATTTGACTTTTTAAAAAAATGGTTATGTGCCTTTTTATACAGTGTATGTAAACTTCTGATTTCAACTGTACATAAACCAATGCACTGACTTCAACAAAAATGTTTTCATCCTTTTGACAAACAGAAACTTAAACTTTTATGTATGAAATAAAAAATATGGATTGCACTGCTTATTCGCTTATTACCATTTACCAAAAACATGATCTGTTCTCTTTTGTCACATTAACAAAAACCAAGTTTTCTAACCACATTCAGTTTCTGGAACCATATTTTAGGAAACACGTTAAATTATGAGACAGAAGAAGACTCTTCTGTGAATTTTCTGAAGAATTTTTGACATTTCCTGTCTGTCCACGTTAAGCTAAAATAGAAGCAATTTTTTTCCAAATATATTTTTATTGATTATTTTTAGTTGGGATGTCTAGATCGTATCACGTGATTGGAAATCGGGCCCGATCACGTGGTTTCAGACTTAATCGCAATCGGACGTTACCTCCTAATAAGTACTCGAATATAAATGTATATATATATATTCTCATTATTTTTTAACACATCTATAGTTATGCGGTGGCACAGAGTTAGACCTCTTTCTTGACTTCACACAGAAACCGCAATGCGTGCAGCATGGCATCACTTTGTTACAGAGACGCTATTGGTTAAATGCCGGCAAAGTAGAACACAGAAGCAGCTTGAAGCAGAAAGCATGAGTATATCTGTGGTCTGGAGGGACAGTATTATAATTAAGTTAATGACGACGACATCAACAATGTATATACGACACTGATCATCAACTGCCGGCCCGCGACTGGATTCCAAAATTGTGAGGATCTAAAAGAAAATAGTGGTCCACACTAGGGCTGTGCAATTCATCAAAATCCAATCGCGATTTGGAACGTTGCGATTAGCTAATCGCAAGAGGATGCGATATGACATATATATTATTTAACCTCCCCCGTACAGAGCAAAACGAAGAGGACGCGGAGGTGGACCAACTATTGAAATGGACCAATAATTTAATTCACTTAAAAAAAAATCACGTTGTCAATATTAAGTTAACCTAGACATGTTAACCTGGAAAGGCTGTGCCTTTCCCTGCTGTCATTTGAGAGGCTGTAGCTGCGTTCAGGAAAGCAGCGCCTAAACAGCGCAGGTGAATTTCCCGTGCAAGAATAAGGTGTGTGAGGTCTGTGACACAGACAGGTGAGGATGGCGGCAGCAAAAAAGGACATAAAGAGCTTTTTTCAATGAAAAGTGTAAGTCACATAAACTCGAGTTTGCTACTGAATGAGTCCATCTTGATAATGGCATTAATGCTCGTGTTTTGTGCTTTAACGCACAATCTGTCGTTATAGCAGGCTGATAAAGTCTGTGAATAATATGCCCTGAAAACTAACTGCAGAATAAACAGCTAAATGCAAAAGTATATGATCCCTGCCTGCCAGTTCTCCTAAACTCTCAGAGTAGCATGTGCAATTTTGGTTGAAACAGTTTGTCAAAAAAACTACAGCCTGTGCTCCATCTTATATTAATACTTATATATGAGACATGTTTCATTTGCACTACGGCTAAAATAAACGGAAGTCTTTATTAAACTTTCTCTTTATCAGTTAATAAACATTCTTTTAACGTTACACTGTCAGGCCTGTAGCCAGCTTTTTGAATGGGTTATTTTTGCAGTTATTCGCCTGATTTTCTATTTAATTATGAGGTATAAATATTACATTTTAGTGACATTTTAAGAACTAATTTTTGCTGCATTATCTTGTCGGATAGTTATCATAACCACACTTTTTGATGTACCAAAATATATTTTAAACCATTTTGTCAAATTGCTTATCACACTATTTTACTATTATAAGTGTTTATTTACAAATGTGCATTTAAACTGTAAGTTTAATATTGCAGTTTTATAAAAATAATGAAAATTTATAATAAACAAAAATGAAAATATACTTTTAATATACAAATTTATTATCTTTCATTACACACAAACACACACACACACACACACACACACACACACACACACACACACACACACACACACACACACACACACACACACACACACACACACACACACACACACACACACAAATATATAAGTACAATTTCAGAGATGTTTGCTAATATAAGTTAAAATCTTTTAAGCTCCATTTTTAACTAGCACTCACTGCATTTTAGCAGTAAGAAGCTAAAATAAAGACTATTGAATTATTCACTTGACTACAAAATTAAATCGCAAATCAAATCGAAATCGCAATATGTAAAAAAATAAATCGCAATTAGATATTTTCCTCAAATCGCACAGCCCTAGTCCACACTATTAAAGCAACTAAAAATAACAACAACTGAGTCTCTTGTCAGAATGACCACCATTTATGACTATATTTAGGCTACACTTCAAAAGGAGGACAGACTCAGACAGACTATGCGGCGTTAAGCATTTATTGTTTCAAACAGATGTTCTAAGATTTTTATTTGATTTTCTTCTTGGGGGTCCGGCCCCCAAGGAGACTGTCTGGTAAAACTCTGGCCCTCTCACAAATATAGTTGATGACCCCTGGTATATGAGATACGTAAACTTGGGATTGCCTGCTGGATAGTTTAAGTTGAGGCTGTTTGTTTTTATATCAGATGTTTTTTTATATTTACTGTTGCACTAAAGTCCATAAGTGATGAATTTATGTTGTTTATTACTTGATTGTTCAAGCTACCTCACAGAAGTGCTCTGTTTGTTAACAGAGTTGTTGAATGTTAAAATTAGGTGAGTTAAATAAAAAAAGAAACATCCTGATCTGTTTCTTCACTCTTCTTTATTATTTTTTTATGTATTATAGAAGAATCCATTATCGGTAGATACTCAAATAACTCGGACTCGAGGGCAAAAAAACCTGATCGGGACATCCCTAGTTTTTAGTGTAAAAACATGTCAGAAATTTACATTGAGTAAGAAGATAATATCCATCATTCCTATAATTTGAATCCTTACCCCCACATGAAAAAGTATAATAAAAACAATAATAATTAATCAAATTAAATTGTAATTAAATAAAGAAATAAACAAATAATAATAATAATAAAATAATCATAATAATCAGCCTAGTAGCCTAGTGGTTAATTGCGCCAACATATAGCACCAAGGTGCTCACAGCAACCCAAGTTCGATTCTTGGCTTTTGGTGATTCTTGGCACCTTTGCTGAATAATGGGCGGCGCGTCAGCAAGAAGGTAGCTTAGTCGAGCCTTGGCCGGTCAGTTGGCATTTCTGTGTGGAGTTTGCATGTTCTCCCCATGTTCGCATGGGTTTTCTCCGGGTGCTCCGATTTCCCCCACACGTTAATAATAATAATAATAATAAAATAAGGATATAAAATACAAAATTATTTTACAAAAAGGCTAATTCAATTTTTTTTGTCTTTAGGCTGAGTCTAACAGACAAGCTGGTAGTCTTAGAGACTTAGAGGTTCCTAGATAATCAAAGAAAGGATCCCAGGTCTGAAAAATAGAAGCATTTTAACAAAAGAATATTTCCCCTTTATGTACAGTGATTTATGCAAATAGGTGATCATTCACTACCTTGAGTGGAAAACCACTCCTACATCCTCACTGTGCCAAATGAATACCTAAACAGACAAATGAAAATGACACCACACGCCAGAGAGATTCATATGGGCAGCATCCTTTAGTTCATTATGTTATTCCGTCATCCCAAATTCTCCTGCATGTCTTCAAACAAAAGCCTCTCATGGCCATCAGACAGATAAAGACGAGGTCTCTCATGGAGCCACCCGCTGTCCCGATGAGAATTTACCTCAGCACCTCTTGCAGATGGGACCCTGTCCCGTGGGAGCACCGTAGCCGCGACTAACCCCTATCCGGCGGCGAGGCCCAGGTGTCTTCTCTCAGTCAGACGCCAAGGTAATTCAACAATGGCTCCAAAACACACGCGCACCCTCATCAGCAGGCCCTCGCCGGAGAACAACTTTACATTAAAGACTTGTCTCATTAGAGCGCAGCGGACACGGCCAAGGCTAATGAGAGAGGCTGTGATGACGGCAGACTCTGTTATTCGATTGCAATAACAGATCACGGTCAGGGCCAAAGCCATGTCACGCCTGGGCGACGGTGAATAGGAGCGGTGTCGCGACGTTGGCATTGACGCCATCCAAGTTCAAGGCTCAGCAAGATTGTATTGGTGTTGGCCGTCTCTCTAAGTGTGGAGTCTCAAGGAAGATGCTGTTTACAGGACGCATCTTGTAATGAGCTGGGCTATGGACAGATGTAAACAGACTTTGAGCGTGATTTTGTGTTGGTGAAAATCTCCTCCGATTGTAAGAGGTTGCTGTTATATGATAGTGATGTGCTAATGTAAAGAAATTTTTCTTTTACTTTTAAGCTTTAAAAAATGTTCTAAAAAATAAAGATTCTGTTATGTACATTCATTTTTTTATTTTCCTTTGGCTTAGTCCTTTATTTATCAGGGGTCACCACAGCGGAATGTACCGCTAACTATTCCGGCATATGTTTTACATAGGTAGTGCCCTTCCAGCCACAACCCAGTACTGGGAAACACCTATTGAAACTCATTCACACACACATTCATACACTACGGCCAATTTTGCTTACCCAATTCACTTACAGCATGTCTTTGGACTGTGGGGGAAACTGAAGCACCTGGAGGAAACCCACACCAACACAGGGAGAACATGGATACTCCACACAGAAACGCCAACTGGCCCAGCTGGGACTTGAACCAACAACCTTCTTGCTTTAAGGCGACAGTGCTAACCACTGGGCCACCCCGCCATTTTTATTCCTTTTTTGGTATCGCTTTATTTTGATGGTCCCTTTAACGCATTTTTTTAAATTTAAGTTGCATTGCATCTACATGCCTACTAATTGTCAATAGATTATAAGTAGACTGTTTATAAGTAGCCTGGTTTACACTTCTGCATTAAGTGATCAGCGTGACCCACGGCGCATGCAATTCATGTAGCCGTGCATTTATACTTCTGCGCGCTGTTTGTGTTGCTCTGCAATAACACTTCAGAAACGCTAGCTGGCAGTAGGTGTTTATATTCCTCTGTGTCCAGTTTCTTCACTGGTGTTTTGTTTTTTCTGAACGTTACTTTAATGTACAAGTGGCTGAAACTCGCTCATTTTGAGGTGGGAATTGGCGGACGTGCAACAACTTTAATCATAAGGTGAACACAAAACAACAGTTTCCATCTAGAGCTCCTTCACGGGACTCGACACTTGAAAACACTCATTCCATAGGGCTCACGAGGCTCTCACCTCCGCCCACACTTGTCAGCGATACCAATATAAGGTCAGTATTTTTAGCCCCCTTAAGCAATATTTTTACATTCTTATACAATGACTTGCCTAATTACCCTAACTCACCTAATTAACCTAGTTAATCCATTAAATTGCACTTGAAGCTGAATACTAGTATCTTAAAAAAATTCTAGTCAAATATTTCACGAGTTCGCACTTACAGAATTTTAAGAATAAAGCGTATTTGTCGTGCTGTCCAGGGAGAGGGCTCTGAGCTCGGGGAAGACCCCCCCTCGCGTTATTCCCCGTATCGGGGAACAGAGAGGAGTTGGGGTTCGAGCGAAGAGTCTAGCCCGGCCTCAGAACGCTCCCCCTGAGTAGATAATGTTTAGGAAATGCGGTGTTGGGGTGGTGGAGGGATGCTAAAGTCATGAGATAATGCAGGTAGGACAACTTTGGAATTTATAGGGGTTTGGTCTAATGCTGATTGGATAATAGAATGATTATCAATGACGTAAAGAATTGCTGAAACATCTGCGCGTGCTCCTCCCGAAATTTGTTTATAAAACATCACTATGTACTGTCATCATGGCAAAGATCAAGGAAATCAGTTATTAGAAATTAGCTATTAAAACCATTATGTTTAGAAATATGTTGAAAAAATCTGAACCAATTATAAACCGAAATTGGGGGAAAATATATAGGGGGGCTAATAATTCAGGAGGGCTAATAATTCTGACTTCAACTATATTACTCACACTCATGCCATTCCAATCCTTCGTTTTTAGAACACAAATTAAGATATTTAGATGAAATCCTCTCTTATTTTCCATATATAGCAACGGTCCTTAGACCTTCACATCCTAAAAAACTAAACAAAAACGAAACAAAGCTCTAAGAACACTTTTGTGCACCGAGAAAAAATGTCAAATGTCTTCTACGTCAGATTAAGGTGTGCATTTACTATGGGCAATGTTGTTTGTGTGTTGCATTGCTGACTCTTAATACCAATTCATTGTATTCCCTGTATTAAACACTCACCATGACCTGTCGCAGAAGAGAAGACAAAGGTAAACAAAGTTATTTTTACTGGTTGTTTGGCTCACAAACTTGTTCTTAGTGCTTGAACAGTTGAACCGCTGAAGTCAAATGGGATGTTTTTGGTTGAGACATTGAACGTCTCTCAGGTTGCGTCTAAAATATTTTAATTTGTGTTCTGATGATGAACGAAGGTCTCAGGGGATTGGAACAATATGAGGGTAAGTCATTAATAACAGGATTTTCATTTTTGGTTCATTTAACTCTTAAAAACAGATCTGTGAACACGTCTAAAGGCACTGCACGTCAGGCCAGTGCATGGCGATCACTTTTGCATGCTTGCACACTAATAGTGTGGACATGTATTATGCATGAATTCTTGTGTTTTTATGTTTTTGTAGCTTGCGCATTTTTTGATTTTGTTAAAAAATAACTTTTCCCAGTACTGAGTTGTGTCCGGAAGGGCATTCGCTGCGTAAAACATATTCCGGAATAGTTGGCGGTTCATTTTGCTGTGGCGACCCATGATAAATAAGGTACTAAGCCAAAGGAAAACGAATGAATGAATGAAAAAAGAACTTTCAAAAGATTTAAAAGTTTGTGTATTCAGACTTACAAAACATTGTTGTCATGTAAATTAATGGTTTGGTTGATATGACTGAAAACTTTTTTTTTTTTTTGCATCCCAGGCAGAAGATGGTGATCAATTTTATAAAGAAATACTACCTGCCTATGCACATATGGCCCTGTAGTTCACCATTTTGGTTGTGAGTTACTCATGCATGCTGATAGACTAAACTTGTCATTTTTGTAGTTTGAAGCAAATAATAATAATGTTTTCAAAATACTGTAAGTACTCTCAAAAGTACTTCATTTAGGCCAATAATGGTATCATTAAAAAAAAAAAAAAAACAGAGAAAGAAAATACTCCAAAAGATGTAAAAGTTTGCATTTTCAGGTTTCAAAAATGCATGTGTTGCCATGTAAAGAGTGCCATTCAGCTTGCCAGTGCTTTTTTAGTTTATTGGATTTAAGTGCACATGTAAAGTGTTTTGTTATTTTGTCATTTGATTCTTTGTTAGAATTGCCAACACTTTCAGAACAAACCCAGGGCACATCCTCAAATAGGTTGTGCAATCACATGTACGGTTGTGATGTGAAATTTGAATGACAGTAATTTCAACGGGAATCCACGCCATTGACAGATTCAGATAAGGGGAACTTTTTTATGCTAATAGTGTTCTAGTTGTTCATGAACATTTGCTGCACTGACTAACAGAAAGCTGCTTGATTTAAAAATGACTTCAGTGATTGATACGTTGTTATTACTAAGGAAAATCGATTTTTAGTCACAAGATGCATGTCTCCTACTTGTAACAGCAGTCAATTGCATATTATTATTTAGAGCTTTTATATCATTTAGTAGAAAATGAGTATAGGTCAATAAAAAAATTCCATATTTTAAACCTTGTGTAAAAATGTGTATGTACATATGAATACATGAAATATTTTATAGGAAGCCTTGCATTTTCTTCAAATAAATGATTTAAATTATAATATTTTTATTTTTACATTTTAACACACATTATGGGCAAAATAAAATACAAATGAGACTTTGTACTTAATAGTGATAAATTCAGAGAACCAATATTAACTTTCTAGTGGTCTCTTATTTTTTCCATAGCTATAAATCAGCACATTACACACTCGCTGGCCACTTTATTAGGTATACCTGTCTAATTGCTCTTTAATGCAAGTTTCTAATCAGCCAGTCACATGGCAGAAATTCAATGCATTTAGGCATATAGACATGGTCAAGAGGATCTGCTGCAGTTCAAATTGAGCATCAGAATGGGGAAGAAAGGTAATTTAAGTGACTTTGAACGTGGCATGGTTCTTGGTGTCAGGCGGGCTGGTCTGAGTATTTCAGAAACTGCTGATTTACTGGGATTTTCACGCACAACCATCTCTGGGGTTTACAAAGAATCGTCTGAGAAAGAGAAAATATCCAGTGAGCAGCAGTTCTGTGGGCACAAATGCCTTGTTGATGCCAGAGGTCAGAGGAGAATGTCCAGACTGGTTCAAGATGGCAGAAAGGCAACAGTAACTCAAATAACCACTCGTTACAACCAAGGTATGCAGAAAAGCATCTCTGAACGCACAACACATTGAACCTTGAGGCGGATGGGCTACAGCAGCAGAAGGCCACACCGGGTGCCACTCCTGTCAGCTAAGAACAAGAAACTGAGGCTTCAATTCGCACAGGCTCACCAAAATTGGACAATAGAAGATTGGAAAAATGTTGCCTGGTCTGATCAGTCTCTATTTCTGCTGCGACATTCGGATGGTAGGGTCAGAATTTGGCATCAACAACATGAAAGCATGGATCCATCCTTCCTTGTATCAATGGTTTAGGCTGGTGGTGGTGGTGGTGTAATGGTGTGGGGGATATTTTCTTGGCACACTTTGGGGCCATTAGTACCAATTGAGCATCGTGTCAATGCCACAGCCTACCTGAGTATTGTTGCTGACCATGTCCATCCCTCAAAACAGTGGAGATGATAGTGGACTTCAGGAGAATCCCCCCACTGAGCATCATGGACAGCATTGTGGCAGCAGTGGAGTCAATCAGGTTCCTGGGCACCATCATCTCTCAGGACCTGAAGTGGGACACTCACATTGACTCCATTGTCAAAAAAGCTCAACAGAGGCTGTACTTTCTTCGTCAGCTGAGGAAGTTCAACCTCCCAAAAGAGCTGCTGAAATAGTTCTACACCTCCATCAAAATATATTTATTATCTGTTTTTAGTCCTGTCTGTAATTCTGTTGCACTGTAGAAGCTCTGTCACGAAAACAAATTCCTCGTATGTGTGAACATACCTGGCAATAAAGCTTTCTGATTATGACCACAGTGTACACATCTTCTGATGGCTACTTTTAGCAGGATAACACACCATGTCATAAAGCACGAATCATTCTCAAACTAGTTTCTTGAACATGACAATAAGTTCACTGTACTCAAATGGCCTCCACAGCACCAGATCCTAATCCAATAGAGCACCTTTGGGATGTGGTGATTCACATCATGGATATTCAGCTGACAAATCTGCAGCAACTGCGTTATGCTATCACGTCAATATTGACCAAAATCTCAGGAATTTTTCCAGTGTTCAATCTATGCCACGAAGTATTAAGGCAGTTCAGAAGGCAAAAGGGAGTCCAACCCGCTACTAGTAAGGTGTACATAATAAAGTTGCAAAATGACATAATGAATCTAATGTCTTTAAGGGACTATCAAAATAAATTATTTCTCAAAAGTTAAGTTTGGAGTGCAAGAAAAGTTTGAGAATTTTGAGAAGTTGAGAAGTTTCATTTTCAAATTGGAGGCCAGTGTAAATTCGGGTCCTTCTGGAAATTTCCAAAAGCAAAAAAAGCATTACATTAATAAATTTGAGTCATTTTAATTATTGGAATAATAAAATATAATAAAATGGCAATACATTTTTAAAATAAAAATATAATAAAACAAATTTTACTCTAAATATAGGTTGGTTTTGGGCTTTTAAAATCTCAAAATAATCAAATTTCATATGTCCTTTTGAATATTGTGTTGGACAATGAGCTTTTGTGGTAAAACGTGAAAAAAAAAATCAATAATTCCATTTTAAGTAAACAGATATGATTCTGAGATGTAATCACAGCAAGATCAAAGAACAGGATAAGTGCATTAATCATCTTTCAGCTGAACATAAAACAGAAACAGAGCTTTGTGCTGTTAAAGTGTTGTATTGGGGGTCAGGGATGGACACTGCTGCCCTCATTATCCCGTTATCCCCTCACCTTCTGGACCTCTTCATTTGCAAATAAAATAAGACTGGGTGAAAACATTCCTGAAAAAATCACTTCATATCCATTGATTTTTTTTTTTCTATGACCAGCACTTCAAAAGCTGAAGGATTTACAAGGGAGCTTTTCATGCACAAGTAGTCTCATGAAAGCAAATTAAGGACTCTAAACCAAACAAAAACATTTGAAAATTACTTTCAGAGGTTTTGAAGCCCAAATGAGCACTTGCTGAAGCATATCCGGCTTTCTGATAATTTATGTTTCTCCTTTCGATGCACAATCAGTCCTGATAAATCTCAGTCAGAAAGACCAACTGTGAATGGAGACTCAATAAAGGCATCAAGACGGAGATGAGTTTGATAAATGAGTTGATTGAGTAGTCGGCTATAGTTTGTATTGATGTACTTGGTGAGCAATGAACTGGTATGGTCAGTTCTCTGATTCTCTGTAGGCCCAGGTGTGGGGCAGCTGCATCTTGTCGGGATGGATCCGAGGGGTCCGGCCCCTGACCTCAGCACTGTCCATCGTTCAATACACCATTACCCCCAACAGCTGGACTGACCGCTGATATCTCACGTGCCTCGGCCTCTGCTCATTATGACAGGGGGCTCGCAGGACACATGGCAGCTTTGACAGGGAACGCAAACAGATTGCAGCTAATTTGGCCATGACTTCATTTATTTGTGAATTGACCAGGCTGATCAATAGTTGATTGGGGGTCGTTTTGAGACAATTTGGTTATCCAAAAATGAAACATTATTGCCTTTGTACGAGACATTTTTCTTAAAAATAAGTGTAAAATTGCTTAAATATTTTATCTTTTTGTCTGTCTATATTGTTTGTTTGTTGGTTCTTTTTATTAAACATTGAAAATTATTACAATATATTGTAAATGGATTTGTATAAAATAATTTTATAAGTAACAAAACACACTTGTATATGTATGTTCTATCTGTATGTCTGTCTGCCTGTCTTTGTCTATTATTTGTTTGTTTGTCATTTGTTTGCTTTGTCTGTCTGTCATTTGTTTTGTCTGTCTGTCATTTGTTTGTTTTGTCTGTCTGTCATTTGTTTGTTTTGTTTGTCATTTGTTTGCTTTGTCTGTCTGTCATTTGTTTGCTTTGTCTGTCTGTCATTTGTTTGTTTTGTGTGTCTGTCATTTGTTTGTTTTGTCTGTCTGTCATTTGTTTTGTCTGTCTGTCATTTGTTTGTTTTGTCTGTCTGTCATTTGTTTGTTTTGTTTGTCATTTGTTTGCTTTGTCTGTCTGTCATTTGTTTGTTTTGTCTGTCTGTCATTTGTTTTGTCTGTCTGTCATTTGTTTGTGTTGTCTGTCAGTCATTTGTTTTTGCCTGTCTGTCAGTCATTTGTTTTTGCCTGTCTGTCATTTGCTTTTATCTGTCTGTCATTTGTATGTTTTGTCTGTCTGTCATTTGTTTTTGTCTGTCTGTCAGTCATTTGTTTTTGCCTGTCTGTCAGTCATTTGTTTTTGCCTGTCTGTCAGTCATTTGTTTTTGCCTGTCTGTCATTTGTTTTTGCCTGTCTGTCATTTGCTTTTGTCTGTCAGTCATTTGTTTTTGCCTGTCTGTCATTTGCTTTTGTCTGTCAGTCATTTGTTTTTTGTCTCTGTCATTTGTTTTGTCAGTGTGTAATTTGTTTGTTTGGTCTCTCTGTCATTTGTTTTGTCTGTTTGTCTGTCCGTCTGTCTGTATGCCTGTCATTTATTTTTTGTCTGTCTGTCAATAGTTTTTGTCTGTCTGTCATTTGTTCTGTCTGTCAGTTGTTTGTTTTGTCTGTCATTTGTTTGTTTTGTCTGTCTGTCATTTGTTCTGTCAGTCAGTCATTTGTTTTTGTATGTCTGTCATTTGTTTGTTTTGTCTGTCTGTCATTTGTTTCTGTTGTCTGTCTGTCAGTTGTTTTTGTCTGTCTGTCATTTGTTTGTTTTTGTCTGTCTGTCATTTGTTTGTTTTGTCTGTCTGACATTTGTTTTGTCTGTCTGTCATTTGTTTTGGCAGTCTGTGATTTGTTTGTTTTGTCTGTCAGTCATTTGTTTTGTCTGTCTGTCATTTGTTTGTTTTGTCTGTCTGTCAGTCATTTGTTTGTTTTGTCTGTGTCATTTGTTTGTTTTGTCTGTCAGTCATTTGTTTTGTCTCTGTCATTTGTTTGTTTTGTCTGTCTGTGATTTGTTTGTTTTGTCTGTCAGTCTTTTGTTTTGTTTGTCTGTCATTTGTTTGTTTTGTTGTGTCATTTGTTTGTTTTGTCTGTCATTTGTTTGTTTTGTCTGCCTGTGATTTGTTTGTTATATCTGTCAGTCATTTGTTTTTGTCTGTCTGTCATTTGTTTTTGTCTGTCTGTCATTTGTTTTTGTCTGTCTGTCATTTGTTTTGTCTGTCTTTGATTTGTTTTGTCTGTCAGACATTTGTTTGTTTTATCTGTCTGTCTTTTGTTTTGTCTGTCTGTAATTTGTTTTGTCTGTCTGTCATTTGTTTTTGTCTGTCTGTAATTTGTTTTTGTCTGTCTGTAATTTGTTTTGTCTGTCTGTCATTTGTTTGTTTTGTCTGTCAGTCATTTGTTTGTTATGTCTGTCTGTGATTTGTTTTGTCTGTCAGTCATTTGTTTGTTTTGTCTGTCAGTCATTTGTTTTTGTTCGTCTGTCATTTGTTTTTGTTCGTCTGTCATTTGTTTTTGTCTGTCTATCATTTGTTTATTTTGTCTGGCATTTGTTTGTTTTGTCTGTGTCCCATTTGTTTTGTCTCTGTCTGTCTGTCTGTCTGTCTGTCTGTCTGTCTGTCTGTCTATCAATGTGTCATTTGTTTTCGTCTGTCTGTCATTTGTTTTCGTCTGTCTGTCATGTGTTATGTCTGTCAGTCATTTGTTTGTTTTGTCTGTCTGTTGTTTGTTTTGTGTGTCTGTCATTTGTTTGTTTTGTCTGTCTGTCGTTTGTTTTTGTCTGTCAGTCATTTGTTTTTGTCTGTCTGTCTGTCTGTCTGTAATTTGCTTTTGTCTGTCAGTCATTTGTTTTTGCCTGTCTGTCATTTGCTTATGTCTGTCAGTCATTTGTTTTTGCCTGTCTGTCATTTGCTTTTGTATGTCTGTCATTTGTTTGTTTTGTCTCTGTCATTTGTTTTGTCAGTCTGCAATTTGTTTGTTTTGTCTCTCTGTCATTTGTTTTGTCTGTTTGTCTGTCTTTCTGTCTGTCTGTCTGCCTGTCATTTATTTTTGTCTATCTGTCAATAGTTTTTGTCTGTCTGTCATTTGTTCTGTCTGTCAGTTGTTTGTTTTGTCTGTCTGTCATTTGTTTGTTTTGTCTGTCTGTCATTTGTTCTGTCTGTCAGTCATTTGTTTGTCTGTGTCCCATTTGTTTGTTTTGTTTGTCTGTGTGTCATTTGTTTTGTCTGTCTGTCTGTCAGTCAGTCATTTGTTTTTGTATGTCTGTCATTTGTTTGTTTTGTCTGTCTGTCATTTGTTTGTGTTATCTGTCTGTCATTTGTTTTTGTTTGTCTGTCATTTGTTTTTGTCCGTCATTTGTTTGTTTTGTCTGTCATTTGTTTTGTCTGTCTGTCATTTGTTCTGTCTTTCAGTCATTTGTTTTGTCTGTCATTTTTGTTTTGTCTGTCTGTCATTTGTTTGTTTGTTTTTGTCTGTCTGTGATTTGTTTGTTTTGTCTGTCAGTCATTTGTTTTGTCTGTCTGTCATTTGTATTTGTCTGTCTGTCGGTCATTTATTTGTTTTGTCTGTCAGTCATTTGTTTTGTCTGTCTGTCATTTGTTTTGTCTGTCTGTCATTTGTATTTGTCTGTCTGTCGGTCATTTATTTGTTTTGTCTGTCAGTCATTTGTTTTGTCTGTCAGTCATTTTTTTGTCTGTCTGTCATTTGTTTTGGCTGTCTGTGATTTGTTTGTTTTGTCTGTCAGTCATTTGTTTTGTCTGTCTGTCATTTGTTTGTTTTGTTGTGTCATTTGTTTGTTTTGTCTGTCATTTGTTTGTTTTGTCTGCCTGTGATTTGCTTTGTCTGTCAGACATTTGTTTGTTATATCTGTCGGTCATTTGTTTTTGTCTGTCTTTGATTTGTTTTGTCTGTCAGTCATTTGTTTGTTATATCAGTCAGTCATTTGTTTTTGTCTGTCTGTCTTTTGTTTTGTCTGTCTGTAATTTTTGTCTGTCTGTCATTTGTTTTTGTCTGTCTGTAATTTGTTTTGTCTGTCTGTCATTTGTTTGTTTTGTCTGTCAGTCATTTGTTTGTTATATCTGTCAGTCATTTGTTTTTGTCTGTCTGTCATTTGTTTTGTCTGTCTGTCATTTGTGTGTTTTGTCTGTAAGTCATTTGTTTGTTATATCTGTCAGTCATTTGTTTTGTCTGTCTGTCATTTGTTTGTTTTGTCTGTCAGTCATTTGTTTGTTTTGTCTGTCAGTCATTTGTTTTGTCTCTCTGTAATTTGTTTTGTTTGTCTGTCATTTGTTTGTTTTGTCTGTCAGTCATTTGTTTGTTTTGTCTGTCAGTCATTTGTTTGTTATATCTGTCAGTCATTTGTTTTTGTCTGTTTGTCATTTGTTTTTGTTCGTCTGTCATTTGTTTTTGTTCGTCTGTCATTTGTGTTTGTCTGTCTATCATTTGTTTATTTGGCTGTCATTTGTTTGTTTTGTCTCTGTCTGTCTGTCTGTCTGTCTGTCTGTCTGTCTGTCTGTCTGTCTGTCTGTCTGTCTGTCTGTCTGTCTGTCTGTCAATGTGTCATTTGTTTTCGTCTGTCTGTCATTTGTTTTCGTCTGTCTGTCACACTTAACACTTACCCAGTTAACTTTCACATTAGCTTGTAAGTCAAGTAAGTCAAGTTGGCATGAAATCCAAATACACAAGCCTAGATATCATTGGCATTTTCAATAAGAATTTCGACCTCTGATTTTTCCACTGAGGCCGTAGTGTGTGATTGAGGCGTATAAAATCCATCACAGCATGCCATGTCATACAACGGCCCTCTAAATCTCTGCACGGTGATTCATGCAGTCGACACCTTTCAGCTGCCTCATAATGAGAACACTCTGCATGTGGAAATTGGCTCACTTGCTGTCCCCTGACTTGGTGCGCTTCTTGATTGATAACCACAATAGAGGCTCAAGAGGATACGTGGTGAATGTGTGTCTTATCTCTTCCCGCTGAGGGTGTTCAGTTTGCTGTCTACGGTTAGGATTGCTTTATTACTAGGGTCTCATACATGAAATCATGCTATTGCATATGTTTACATGAAGGAAGTACATTAAGCCTGTAATTCAGAACCAGTTTACCTAGAACATAATGTTAGTGGTTATAGATTGCTCTTTTAAAGCGCAGAAGGCAGAGTTGTATTTGAGATCATTGTGCATGTTTTTTGTGTCTGTGTGAATGAATGACACAGTTTGGTTTATTATTACACAATAGGGTTACATGTGTTTTTAATGATATTGGTGCCAAATTGGTACTCCTTATAGCCATACTTGACTATTTTTATCTATAAAATAGGCTCATTTTACAACTCCTCTATATTTAAAAAGTTGAGTTTTACTATTTATGAATACAATCTTCACGTCTGGCGGGAGCATTTTTAGCTTAGCTTAGCCTAAATCATTGAATTGGATTAGACCATTAGCATCTCACTCAAAAATGACCAAATTGTTTTGATAATTTTCCTATTTAAAGCTAGACCCTTTTCTAGGGACACTGTAAAAATGCTAGGTTCCACACAATTCCTTCATGTTGTCTCAACACTAATTGATTGAGTTAACTTAATAGTTTAGGTTGCCCCCCCAAAAAACTTAAGAATTGTGTCGTTTCAACTAATTTTAAATATATAGTTTGAACAAAGTCATTTTTTGAGTGTATATTATGCAGTAATATCGAGCGAAAATGAAAAGTGGCTATTTTTTAGGTCGATATGGCTAGGAACTATACTCTCGTTCCAGCATAATAATCAAGGAACTTTGTTGCTGTTCCATGGCTGCAGCAGGCACAATAACATTACGCATTCGTTTTATGTAAGACAAATAATTGTAAAAACGTCTTCACAACAACTTGTAGTATCACTTTATTTTAATAGTCCCTTTAACACATATTGTTGATTATAAGTTATATTGCAACATGCCAACTAATTCTCAAAGTATAAGTAGACTGCAAAATTAGCAACATTGGCTCATTCTGAAAACGTAGCCCTATATATATTTTTGGAGATCGCGAATTATGTAGCCAGAGCTACATATGGCTGCATTTCATCTTTAAAATGAACGCTACGGGGCGGTATGAGGCTGTTCCTTTTCTCGCTTACCAGCTGACCGCTTACCTCCATGTGGACAGCTTTTCCGCTGTTACCAGTTTTTCCGGTAGCTCAACATGCACGTCAGTGGACTTAAGATGCAGAGTGGAGTTGACTGTCACAGCGGGGTTTGAGTCTGGTGAAAAATGTTTCCAGAAAGTGGGTAAGACAAAAACAAAAGCTAAAAATAAAATAAACAAGTAAATAACACGGTGAGAATGTGGTAAAATCTGAAAATGTGGTAAAAATCAGGGGGCTTTTCTTTTTCTGGATTGCTTTTTAAAACACTGCAGTTGGGTTTATGGAAGGGGGTGGGCGGGTCAATCGGCGCTTTTTAAAACACTATTGGTTGGGTGTGGGCGTGGGTGGGGCTATCAGTCAGTCAGTCAGTCAGTTGACAACGACCTCTGGTGGATTTACGAGATAACAGCAGGCATGAATGGCACTCGCGGGAGAAATTTGAGATCTAAAAAAGCATACACAGCAGCCTCTGGTGGATTCGCGAAAAGAAAAACTGCAAGAAATGTAGCTCCTGGGATGCATTTTGCTCTCTCCAGAAATGTATATAGGGGTACATATTCATAATAGGCCTGGGTTGACAAAAAATCAAGCATCTTTATAGCTTGTGGCATCACTTTATTTTAATGGTCCCTTTAACACATATAATTGATTTATTATTTACATTGCAACAACATGCCAACTAATTCTCATTAGAGTATTAGTAAACTGCAAAATTAGAGTTAGGGTTAGTGTAAGTCAACATAGATGTGCAAAAGTTTTACAGTCTGTCGGTAGAGCAGTGTTAGCAGATGTTAATCAGACAGTCTACTAATACTCTAATAAGAATCAGTTGGCATCTAGTTGCAGTGTAACTTGCAGTCAACAAAATGTGCAAAAGGGACCATCAAATTAAAGGGATACCCAAATTAATAGGTGGTCTTGGTCCTCTGCTTTGGAATTGTCAAACTGGCATTTGTGTAAAATTTGACGTTCTTTTAACTTGACACAGTGTCTTAAAAATTAAGTCAGTATAATATAATGCATGTTCGTCAAGTGCATTTACATATTAAAATAATAAAAAAGTAGCACATTGGAATGGAAAAACTAGTTGTGTGTGAACAGCCCCTTAAGATGTCAGAAGTGGCCCATTGTCTTCCTGCAAATCATAATTAATGAATCATATTGTATTGTGGGTGTCATTCTGTTTCGGGGGTTGAGTGGTTGTTGTCCTGGGGTGAAAACTCTGTGGCATGACATTTTCCAGCAGGGTTAAAGGTCTACAGCCAAATGTCAGTGCGCAGGGGACTGGGCAGATGGCCAGCAACACTTCCAATACTCCTATTTGGTAATAAGCATCCTGTTATCCCAAAATGGACAGGTATTCTTTACATTTCTCTTAGCCGCTTACATTTTTCAACACACTTTGAGTCCTGTACAAACTATTTAAATCCTCAAACAATCCTCTTCATTTGATCATTAGCATGAAATGAAATGAAATTCAGGCCGTTTGTCACACTTTTAGTTATTTAATATTGGTTGCTGACAGACCGTGGCAGGGAAATGGTCTTTTGAGCACATGACTATGATTATGTTCTGGTCCCACTGGGGCTCGCAGACAGTAACTCGTATACTGGGTGGAGGGGATGAGCGGATGATAGAGTGATGGAGAGAGTGAAACAGAGAGGCACGTGTGTGTGGGTACGGTGTCCCTGCTGTGAGTCTAATTAAAAGGGGCTTGAAACAGAGGGGCTGCAGTGAGGCCCACCGGGGTTCTTCCTTTCCCTCTGCCTTTGATTAACGGCATGCACTAATGACCCTTCAGACTATAAACATTTACTGTAAACATTACATCGCAACCTAACATTTCTTTGTTATCTGGTAACTTTTGAACTGGACTTAACCACGTGATTCGTCCTGCATCATTTCATCTATACATTAATGATATAATGATGGTAATGATTAATGGAAAGATGGACTAATTTTGGTGTGCGAAAGGCAAAAAAATCCCACTTGAGAGCCAGAATAAGACTTACACTTGAGTCCTTTAGTTTTAATCAATTAGACACTACCTAGGAACCACATAAGTACCTTATTAAAAACTTCTTGGTGGTTGCTAAGGAATAACTTTTTACCACTTAACAACCACCTAGCGACCACTTATCAAGGCCATGACAACCACCCAAAACACCATGGATCCAATTACCAGCTCTACTGAAACCACTCACAAGACCCAAGTAACCAATTACTTTAGCAGCTATATAGAAATTATCCACCACACCCTAGCAACCACTTATAAGCTCCCTATATACAACCAACAACATCCTAGTTAAAGATTACTGTAGCAACTCCCTAGAAACCACCCACAACACACTAGTAACCAAATACTGTAGCAGCTTCATAGAAACCATCCACCACACCCTAGCAACCACTATAAACTCCATATAAACCACCCACAACACCCTAGTAACCAATTACTGTAGCAGCTCTGTATAAATCATCTACAACACCATAGCAACCACTTGTAAGCTCCCTGTAAACAACCAACAACACCCTAGTAATCAATTACTGTAGCAACTCCCTATAAACCACCCACAACATCCTAATAACCTATTCTTGTAGCAGCTCCATAGAAACCATCCACCACACCCTAGCTACCACTATAAACTCCCTATAAACCACCCACAACACCCTAGTAATCAATTATTGTAGCAGCTCAATAGAAACCATCCACCACAGCCTAGCAACCACTTATAAACTCTCTATAAACAACCAACAACACCCTAGTTACCAATTACTGTAGCAACTCCATAGAAACCATCCACCACACCCTAGCAACCACTTATAAGCGCCCTATATAAGCAACCAACAACACCCTAGTTAAAGATTACCGTAGCAACTCCCTAGAAACCACCCACAACACCCTAGTAATCTATTATTGTAGCAGCTCCATAGAAACCATCCACCACAACCTAGCAACCACTTATAAATTCTATAAACAACCAACAACACACTAGTTACCAATTACTGTAGCAGCTCTGTATAAACCATCCACAACACTCTAGCAACCACTTATAAGCTCCCTATAAGCAACCAACAACACCCTAGTTAAAGATTACTGTAGCAATTCCCTAGAAACCACCCACAACACCCTAGTAACCTATTATTGTAGCAGCTCCATAGAACCATCCACCACAGCCTAGCAACCACTTATAAACTCTCTATAAACAACCAACAACACCCTAGTTAAAGATTACCGTAGCAACTCCCTAGAAACCACCCACAACACCCTAGTAATCTATTATTGTAGCAGCTCCATAGAAACCATCCACCACAGCCTAGCAACCACTTATAAATTCTATAAACAACCAACAACACACTAGTTACCAATTACTGTAGCAGCTCTGTATAAACCATCCACAACACTCTAGCAACCACTTATAAGCTCCCTATAAGCAACCAACAACACCCTAGTTAAAGATTACTGTAGCAACTCCCTAGAAACCACCCACAACACCCTAGTAACCTATTATTGTAGCAGCTCCATAGAACCATCCACCACAGCCTAGCAACCACTTATAAACTCTCTATAAACAACCAACAACACCCTAGTTAAAGATTACCGTAGCAACTCCCTAGAAACCACCCACAACACCCTAGTAATCTATTATTGTAGCAGCTCCATAGAAACCATCCACCACAGCCTAGCAACCACTTATAAATTCTATAAACAACCAACAACACCCTAGTTACCAATTACTGTAGCAGCTCTGTATAAACCATCCACAACACCCTAGCAACCACTTATAAGCTCCCTATAAGCAACCAACAACACCCTAGTTAAGGATTACTGTAGCAACTCCCTAGAAACCACCCACAACACCCTAGTAACCTATTATTGTAGCAGCTCCATAGAAACCATCCACCACAGCCTAGCAACCACTTATAAACTCTCTATAAACAACCAACAACACCCTAGTTACCAATTACTGTAGCAGCTCTGTAGAAACCATCCACCCCACCCTAGCAACTAGTACAGTGGTTCTCAACTGGTTTGGCCATGGGACCCACATTTTTACATGGTCATCAAGCCGCGACCCAAACTTTTAGGAACTATAATATAATTTTAGGAATTATAATTAATTTGTATTTATTTGTTAACATACACAAATAGTGACAGATAAATCACAAGTCACCAATATTTACAAATAAACAATATTTTATTGCTGTCATTTAACAAAATGTATCAAATTATAGAAATATTACAAAGTAAGGGTAAGAAAAGGTTCAGTTACCATGAACTGAACTGAACTGTTAATAAAACATTAACACTGATCCTGTTGAACAGAACAAATCAGCAAATTACATTAAAATGATTAAAACAATCATAACCATTTTTACATCTAATATGACAGCAATTACAAACATCTGTTTCACTTAACAGTAATTTGGGAAGCTAATGAGATAACTGAGTATGTGCTTTACTTATGATAAGAGTTTCAAAGTCTGGGGTGATGGTAGACCCGAAGATCGTGCTCTATGTCCAACCTGTTCCTTTGCTTTGACTTAAGCTGCACCAAGGAAGAGAAGCCACTTTCACACAAATACGTAGTGCTGAATGGTAGGATGGATTTGATCGCACGAATGGCAAGGGACGAATACTCAGAAAGCACTTTGCGGCACCAAAACGGCTCCACAAGCTGATTCTCTTTGTTGCTCGGCAACGTGACGCTTTCCACGTCGATTCCAAAGGGATTGCTCATCCACGGATCATCATAATGTTTATCGGGAAGTAGTCGGTACGGTTGTCGCGCGCGCATTTCAAAATAAAAGTCCGGTATAAGCAAAATAAGTTAAAAAATGAAACTTTAGTTGTTTTTTTGACCACACACTCCGCGACCCACTGAAAATGTTCCCGCGACCCACTTTTGGGTCGCGACCCACCAGTTGAGAAACACTGAACTAGTATAAGCTCCCTAGAAACAACCAACAACACCCTAGTTAAAGATTACTGTAGCACCTCTGTAGAAACCATCCACAACACCCTAGCAACAACTTAGAAGCTTCATATATACAACCAACAACACCCTAGATACCAATTACTGTAGCAACTCAATATAAATCACCCACAACACCCTAGTAATCAATTACTGTAGCAGCTCCATATAAACCATCCACCAGACCCTAGCAACCACTTATAAACTCCCTATAAACCACCAACAACACCCTAGTTAAAGATTACTGTAGCAGCTCTGTAGAAACCATCCACAACACCCTAGCAACCACTTAAAAGCTCCCTAAAAACCACCAACAACACCCTAGTTTCCAATTACTGTAGCAACTCCCTAGAAACCACCCACAACACCCTAGTAACCAAATACTGTAGAAGCTCCATTGAAACCATTCATGACACCCTAGCAACCACTTATAAAGTCCCTATGAACAACCAACAACACCCTAGATACCAACTACTGTAGCAACTCTATAGAAATCACCCACAACACCCTAGTAATCAATTACTGTAGCACAGGGGTGTCCAAACTCAGTCCTGGAGGGCCGGTGTCCTGCATATTTTAGTTCCAACCCCAATTAAACACACCTGAACCAACTAATCAAGCTCTTTCTAGATATACTAGAACAGGGGTGCCCAAACCCGGTCCTGGAGGGCTGGTGTCCTGCAAAATTTAGTTCCAACCTCAATCAGACACACCTGGGCTAGCTAATCAAGCTCTTACTAGGCTTTCTAAAAACATCCGTGCAGGTGTGCTGAGGCACGTTGGAACTAAAATTTGCAGGACACCGGCCCTCCAGGACAGAGTTTGGGCATCCCTGCTGTAGCAGCTCTGTAGAAACTATCCACAACACCCTAGCAACCATAAGCTCCCTATAAACAACCAACAACACCCTAGTTAAAGATTACTGTAGCATCTTCCTAGAATCCACCCACAACACCCTAGTAATCAATTTCTGGAGCAGCTCTGTAGAAACCATCCACAACACTCTAGCAACCACTAAGAAGCTCGCTATAAACCATCAACAACACCCTAGTAACCAATTATTGTAGCAACTCCCTAGAAACCACCCACAACACCCTAGTAATCAATTAATGTAGCAGCTCTGTAGAAACCATCCACAACACCCTAGCAACCACTAAGAAGCTCGCTATAAACCATCAACAACACCCTAGTTACCAATTATTGTAGTAGCTCCCTAGAAACCACCCACAACACTTTAGTAACTCTTACTCTAACATCTCCCTAGCAACCACCCACTAATAACTAGTAATGTGTGTATCTGCTTCCCATGTGTTACGTCAGATAAACAGCAGTCAGTGACAGGCAGACACTGATGAAACACAAATCCAGCTTATTAGGCAAAAACACTAAGTAAGTTTATCTGATGTATTTGTGGTGGAGTTTATTCAAGCCTTGCTGAAATTATGAATATGCTGTTAAGTGAAGTTTATTTATAAACTAATTTCGAGAGGAGCACGTGCTTATGATTGACTCCGGCATTAGCTAATGCATGATCCACAAATCAGATGATTCCTAAATTGCTATAAATAACCAGAGTATCTTACCATAGCCATCTTCGTCTTGAAGAATCCCCCCTTCCTCCCCTACTCCTCCCTTTTCCTTGACAGGGCCGCACGGAGGCCCAGTGGTTAGCACTGTTGCCTCACAGCAAGAATGTCACTGGTTTAAGTCTTTACCTGGCCAACTTGACATATCCGTGCGAAGTTTACATGTTCTCCCCGTGTTTGCGTGGGTTTTCCCCGGGCTCTCCGGTTTCCTTCCACAGGCCAAAAACATGAAACATAAGTAAATTGACCAAACTGAATTGACACCATAGATGAGCAATTAATCAGCAATATTTTCCTCCATAGTTATTCAGAATTTGCATTCACTCTCAAGCAGGGGAGTTCTCGAGACCTACCTGAGCTCAAACTCCCCTCTCACCCTGCAAACGGGAGGGAGCCCCGGGCTCAAGGATCTCATGAGCTCAGGGCTCTCTCCTGGGACAGCATGCCAAACACACTTTATAATCAATCATCAGCTAAGTGTGAACTCTTGAAAAACATATTAAACTTGTAAAACTCATTTGTGAGGGTCAGCTCATCCCCGAGAGTTGGAAAGGTCTTTTAATCCCAGTTTCTTTGCAAATCCTGTTCTGTTGACGTGTTTATACATGTTCTAATAGAGACATGTTAATACATGCCTGTCAATCAGTTCAGTTGGCGGGGATAACCATCACGTCTCAAAATCACTGGGATTTGGATCCTATTTTAACATCAGTGTTTATATCACTCCAATATGACAGTGGCCACACTATACTACACACAGTTCTGTCCAAACAGCTTCCAAAAGATTTCACATCATAGGTGGCCTTTAATTAAAAACATTATTTCTAAGACTATTTTCTGTTGTTATTTTCACCAAATTTGTACCTGTAGTCACACTACTGTGCTACTGTTGTATAAAGTGGCTGCGTGCCAACTTGTTTTGGAGGGCTTGCTCGCATTTGCAAATAAATGTCAGGGAGCACTTGTGTTGCATTGTGGTCTCATTCACAATCTAACCCTGCCCTTTTTCAAAAGCATCTAATTGCATTCATCAGATGAAGGTGCTTTTGTTAATTGGAAAAGTCAATGTTTGTTTGGTCTGGAAAAATGTAACAAGAAAAACGTCCATATCAAACCCACGCTCATTCTGAAAATGTACCCCTATATATGTTTCTGAAGAGAGCAAAATTCATCCCAGGAGCTACATTTTTTTTTTTTTGCAGTTTTTGTTTTCGCGAACCCACCAGAGGCCATTGTGTGTGCTTTATCAGATCTCAGATTTCTCATGAGTACATTCGCCCCTGCTGTTTTCACGTAAATACACCAGAGGCCGTTGTCGACTGACTGACCGATCGACTGACCGATCAACTGACCCACCCTTCCCCTTTTCTAAACCCAACCAATAGTGTTTTAAAAAGCACAGATTGATCCGCCCACCCCCTTCCCTAAACCCAACTGCAGTGTTTTAAAAAGCAATCCAGAAAAAAGAAAAAAACCCTGATTTTTTGCCACATTTTCAGATTTTACCACATTTTCACCCTGTTATTTACTTGTTTATTTTATTTTTTAGCTTTCGGTTTTGTCTTACCTGATTTCTGGAGCTGTTCTTCACCAGACTCGAACGCCCTTGTTTTAGTCAACTTTGCTCTGCGTCTCAAGTCCTCCGTCGTACATGTCGAGCTACTGGACAAACTGGTAACAGCGGAAAAGCCGTTCTTTTTTCGCTTATACAGTAGTCTCGCTTACTTTGGAGGTAAGCGGTCGGCTGGTAAGCGAGTGTATATATATTGCCCTGTAGCAGCCATACGTAGCTCTGTGTGTGTGTGTGTGTGTGTGTGTGTGTATATGTATATATATATATATATATATATATATATATATATATATATATATACAGTTGAAGTCTAGACTATTAGCCATCCCTGAATTATCAGCCCCCCTGTTTATTTTTTCCCCCAATTTCTGTTTAGCGGAGAGACGATATTTTCAACACATTTCTAATCATAATAGTTTTAAAAACTCATTTCTAATAACTGATTTATTTTATCTTTGCCATGATGACAGTAAATAATATTTTACTAAATAATTTTCAATAAACTTCTACACAGCTTAAAGTGACATTTAAAGGCTTAACTAGGTTAATTAGATTAACTAGGCAGGTTAGGGTAATTAGTCAAGTTATTGTATAACGATGGTTTGTTCTGTAGACTATCGGAAAAAAATAGCTTAAAGGGGCTTATAATTTTGTCCCTTAAATGGTTTTTAAAAAAATTAAAACTGATTTTATTCTAGCCGAAATAAAACAAGTAAGACTTTCTCCAGAAGAAAAAATATTATCAGACATACTGTGAAAATTTATTTGGTCTGTTCAACATAATTTGGGAAATATTTAAAAAAAAAGAACAAAAAATTCAAAGGGGGGCTAATAATTCTCACTTCAACTGTATGTATATATATATATATATATATATATATATATATATATATATATATATATATATATATATATATATATATATATATATATATATATATATATATATACATATATATATGTATATATATATATATGTATGTGTATGTATGTATGTATGTATGTATGTATGTATATGTATATATATATATATATATATATATATATATATATATATATATATATATATATATATATATAAAATTTTATTTTTATTTTATTTTTTACAATACTTCATAACTGAAGAGAGTTTTATATTCACAGACTTTTCTATTTTTAATGTCAAGGGCCATTAAACATTTGAAGGGAACAGTTACGTATTTTTACAGTATGAGAATATAGGAATAATATTAGTAAGAAAAAACTACTGTCCAGAATTTTCATTTTTGCTCAGACAAAAAAAAGGTTTCCGCTACATTCATTTATCCGTGGCGGGCCGCCAGGCCAAAATTCATCCCGCCACGGCTACATTACAGCTTCTTATTTAAAACATTTAGTCGTGTTTTTTATAGCGGATTATAATCGCACCAAAACATATTAGAGGTAAACCGCGCAAACTTTTCTGTAACCGTAGTAGTGCTGTGCGCTATTTGTTCAAGGTGACATGCTGACTGACTCTCTGACAGACTGACTGACAGGTGCGTGAGTCTAGCAAACACCGCGTAGCTTTCAGTTAAGATGAACACAGTTTCCATAAGTATGCTTTATTGATAAAGGTCAATGGCTTTGCATACAATGACTTTATCTTGCTGGAGTTTAATGCCGCTTCACTTTACTTCAGGACGCGTTAATGTCGGAAAACGCACAAAAACGCACTAAATCGCGCTTCAGCAGCGCTTACTGGAGAGCGCACAAGAAGATCTGCACTTGAACGTGTAAATTTGAGTGCGTGCAAGAAGTTCTGTGCTCGAACAGAGGAAATCGGCGCGCAAGCAAAGAGATTCGCATGCTCGTATTACATGAATGCTATCTCGACTTGTAATACTGCGTGTAATATTTGTCTTTGAAATAGTTGGCAGATCTGTGTAAAAAAAAAGTCCTGCAGCCACTGCTGGAAAAAATCCTAGAGGAAACACTGTATATATATATATATATATATATATATATATATATATATATATATATATATATATATATGTATATGTATATGTATATGTGTGTGTGTGTGTGTGTGTGTGTGTGTGTGTGTGTGTGTGTGTGTGTGTGTGTGTGTGTGTGTGTGTGTGTTTATTAAGTTTTTGCTCTTATAAAAAAAATACCATCTTGGCAAAATAATGATGATACAATGTCAACAACAGTTAAACAACTAACAAAAAAAAAAAAAAAACAAACAAACAAAAAGTACTGTTCAGCTCACATACACAAATAGGGCTTACAGGTTCACACATGGGAGTTCAGTAGGTCTGGAAAATTACAAGTATATTGAAGTATTAATAGTAAGTGTAAAACAATCAATGTCAAACATTCTTAAATAAATCCTCTTGTCAGGATAGAAGCAATATCAACATCAACATATGCCAAACTCTCACTTTTATCATGTACAATACAGGTCAGATAATCTAACGACACGTATTCAAGAATAGTTCGATATCATTTTTTTGCATTAAAAATAAGAACATTGAAAAGCCTCATTTTGCACTTATCAAGACTTACATCCTAACAGATAAGATGCTGGATCTGGAACCACGGAAACACCCAAAACTTTACTCACTTCTTCAAAAAAACCCAACCAGAACCTCTGTATTTTGTTAAAAAACCACAAACAGTGGGTAAGGTTACCTATTTCTGTCTTGCGTTTGGGACAGAGTGGAGAGAAATCAGCTCTAACTTTACTGCACTGGAAAGGAGAAATATGAGCTCTATATGAAGAATCTTAAGTTGGATAGCTCTCACTTTATTACAATAACAAACATTTTAAAACCTGTATACAGGGAGTGCAGAATTATTAGGCAAGTTGTATTTTTGAGGATTAATTTTATTATTGAACAACAACCATGTTCTCAATGAACCCAAAAATCTCATTAATATCAAAGCTGAATATTTTTGCAAGTAGTTTTTAGTTTGTTTTTAGTTTTAGCTATTTTAGGGGGATATCTGTGTGTGCAGGTGACTATTACTGTGCATAATTATTAGGCAACTTAAAAAAACAAATATATACCCATTTCAATTATTTATTTTCACCAGTGAAACCAATATAACATCTCAACATTCACAAATATACATTTCTGACATTCAAAAACAAAACAAAAACAAATCAGTGACCAATATAGCCACCTTTCTTTGCAAGGACACTCAAAAGCCTGCCATCCATGGATTCTGTCAGTGTTTTGATCTGTTCACCATCAACATTGCGTGCAGCAGCAACCACAGCCTCCCAGACACTGTTCAGAGAGGTGTACTGTTTTCCCTCCTTGTAAATCTTACATTTGATGATGGACCACAAGTTCTCTATGGGGTTCAGAGCAGGTGAACAAGGAGGCCATGTCATTAGTTTTTCTTCTTTTAGACCCTTTCTTGCCAGCCACGCTGTGGAGTACTTGGACGCGTGTGATGGAGCATTGTCCTGCATGAAAATCATGTTTTTCTTGAAGGATGCAGACTTCTTCCTGTACCACTGCTTGAAGGTGTCTTCCAGAAACTGGCAGTAGGACTGGGAGTTGAGCTTGACCCCATCCTCAACCCGAAAAGGCCCCACAAGCTCATCTTTGATGATACCAGCCCAAACCAGTACTCCACCTCCACCTTGGTGGCGTCTGAGTCGGACTGAGCTCTCTGCTTTTTACCGATCCAGCCACGGGCCCATCCATCTGGCCCATCAAGACTTACTCTCATTTCATCAGCCCATAAAACCTTAGAAAAATCAGTCTTGAGATATTTCTTGGCCCAGTCTTGACGTTTTAGCTTGTGTGTCTTGTTCAGTGGTGGTCGTTTTTCAGCCTTTCTTACCTTGGCCATGTCTCTGAGTATTGCACACCTTGTGCTTTTGGGCACTCTAGTGATGTTGCAGCTCTGAAATATGGCAAAACTGGTGGCAAGTGGCATCTTGGCAGCTGCACGCTTGACTTTTCTCAGTTCATAAGCAGTTATTTTGCGCCTTGGTTTTTCTGCACGCTTCTTGCGACCCTGTTGACTATTTTGAATGAAACGCTGTATTGTTTGATGATCACGCTTCAGAAGCTTGGCAATTTTAAGAGTGCTGCATCCCTCTGCAAGATATCTCACTATTTTTTACTTTTCGGAGCCTGTCAAGTCCTTCTTTTGACCCATTTTGCCAAAGGAAAGGAAGTTGCCTAATAATTATGCACACCTGATATAGGTTGTTGATGTCATTAGACCACACCCCTTCTCATTACAGAGATGCACATCACCTAATATGCTTAATTGGCAGTAGGCTTTTGAGCCTTTACAGCTTGGAGTAAGACAACATGCATAAAGTAAATACTCATTTGCCTAATAATTCTGCACTCCCTGTATGTTGCGCGCACATTAACTTTTGTTCAATTAAACTTCTAGACAAGGGAGTCGTACCTATGCTGAGTGCTGTGTGTTGTTTTTTTGGAATTAGTGGTGGTTAGAGCAAAAATGATTTGTTATTAATAGAGCTGGTTATTAATATAGTGCTGGTTATTTTTTATTTATATACATTTTTTCCAAACATGATTTCAGACTGCAAACTTTAAAATACCATCTGGCTAGTGCACTTCAACAACACATCCTGTTTACAAATTAAGTCAGTTGATAGAGAATAGCTGGTCTTTTGTGTCATTTCGAATGCATTTGACCATGTGTGTCTACACCGCAAAAGCGATATGTTTTGTGCTACCTCTGGGAGTGATCAAAAGACCCCATTTATACCTGTATTTAGCATAGTCAATTAGAACTTGATTAATCTAAAATGAGTCTTAATATCAGATGTAAACAGGGCCAGACCCTCCTTCAAAGTATGCGTCACTTGTCTGGTTATGTGCTTACTGTTAGTGTGTGTGTGTGTGTGTGTGGATGGAGGCAGAATGAGAATGAGATCAAGAGAAACAAAGGAGTCTAGGTGTCTTATATAAAAGCTGATTGCTGTATTGAATTCACAATCAGCTGATTAATATCCCAGAGCTTCATCACACACCATCACTTACAACACTATCTGAAACATCTATGGATACTGCATAACTTTCAATCTTTGTTCCTGACCTTTACTGCATGGTCAACTTTCCTCAAAGGTAAACTTTTTACCAGCTTGTCTGAACTCTCCACTGAATCATCTTCCAGGCACTTAACCAACTTAATTCGTATTCATCTCATCAGGAATTCTCCCATGTCGTCTTTTAAAAAGTGTCCGAAAATTCCATCTCTCGCTTCTGGAACTCTCTTCTCCAGTGTTGGCATGTCCCTCATTAGCATGGCCCCTTCATTAGCCGTGTTAAAGTCTGGGGGTCTGGGCTGCTCTTTGTTCTCTGATCCCCCCTCTGGATGATGCCATGCGTCCTCGTCCATCACTCTGTCATTGGTTGATGCTCTTGGGGACTGGACCATACCAGCCCATGCATATTCAACCCATACCCCCACAAGCCCCCTAAAGCAGGACAAATGCGTCCCTGGTAAGGGAAGTAGTGCCATATCAACCCCCCAAATATTAAAATGCACTAATAAAGACCACATGGATTCCCCCAGTAATGCTTCCCATGAGAACAACCGGGTAATTAAAGGCCTCACGCCATATACCAACACCTATCATTCATCTCCAGAGTGGACATGTTCATACATACAAATTACATGGTGTGTTTTACAGTACTGTTGTAAGTTTAACAATAATAACTCTTTGACAATTTCTAGTAGTTGGGTTTCCATCACTCTGTGATTTAATGCAAAGTTTGAAGTATAGAGAACGTAACGAGAAACGAGTAATGGAAATTCCAAATTTCAAATAAAAATCCATTATTTCGCAAAAGTATTTGTATTTGTGCTCAAGACATGTCACTTGTATAGGGTGGCATGGTGGCTCAATGGTTAGCAGTGTCGCGACATAGCAAGAAGGTCGCTGGTTCCAGTCCTGGCTGGCCAGTTGTCATTTTTGTGTGGCATGTTTTCTCCTTGTTGGCGTAGGTTTACTTTGGGTGCTCCGGTTTCCCTCACAGTGCAAAGACATAAGTGAATTGGGTAAACAAAAATTAGCCGTAGTGTATGAGTGCATATCTAAATGTGAGAGTGTATGAGTGTTTCCCAGTGCTAGGTTAAGGCTGGAAGGGCATCCGCTGCGTAAAACATATAGCGGAATAGTTGGAGGTTCATTCCGCTGTGGTGACCCCTGATAAATAAGGGACTAAGCCGAAGGTAAATGAATGAATGAACTGGAGTAATTAGATATGATTAGGTATGTCTTCTTTGTATGAATAAATTTAAATAATCTTTGTGATCTAAAGCTACAAACATTATGCTTCAAAAGCTCACTTGAAATGCTTAATAATAATCACAGGGTAATAACATGCAGATTATAAACTCTCACTACGTTATGGATAAACTTTGGACCAACAAACTATTGTACCTGCCCAGCAGACACACAACATCATATGACGTTAATATTAGATTAGATTTAGGTCATGACGTCACAGTCAGGTGACCAAAATTCAATGTCTAGCCAGCATCTAAGGACAACGTTATTTTTAAGTTACGTTGATGTTACCCACGTTGATGTTACGTTGATTTTAGGTTGTGGTGGAAAGTGACCAAAATCCATTGTCTGATAGATGTTATAATTGTAACGTCAAGGTGTAACATGATTAGATGTTGATATTTGTTTGATTTTAGGTTGGACGTTGGACATTGATGTCAGCTTGACGTTGGGTTCTGACGTCAACCCGATTTTCATTTCCAAACAAAATCCAACGTCCCCACGACGTTGGGGTTCAACATCAATTTGACGTTATGTTGATGTCCTGTGCCTGCAGGGTGATCAACAACAGTATAATCTCGACTGGACATTGCATATGCTACGATGTGATTCTGGCTAAAATGAGAATCGCGATTCTTTTGCTTAAAATAAAGATCACGATTTTCTCACGATTCTATAGGTGTAAATCAAAGTTTAATGCACAGTAAAGTGATGACATCAGAACACAACCATTAATAAATCTGAAGTTGAATTATTATGTTTGAGACATATGCTTGCAATCTGTCACTGACAACATTATTAGACCATTTTTTCACTGGTAAAATCAGACATCTGTCATTATCAGATTCCGTCTTGCATCAACTTTATACAGGCTAGAGTAGTTAAACTGACACTGTTAAACATTTATTCTCATGCACAAGACTTTGTGTTCGCTATGAAAGGAAAACATATTAAATGCTTGTCATAATCATAACTCTAAAATGCGATATGATCATTTAAATGATGTGCGCGTGCTTTAGGTTTCATTTTCACTGCTAAACGCGGTTCATACTTCCGCGTGGCTCCCAAACGATCACTCTGTACCACAAACTGAATGTTATTTATAACTTTATTACCTGTTATTCACAGCCTATGCAGGTTCTGTTTACTACTTCATTCACAAGCAGGCGCCCGCCCTTTCTGTGGTAACAGCTCACGACACGGTCAGCTCACGTCACGTGTGATTTCGCGGCCATCAATACATTACATTAAGACAGAAATGACATTTTTGGGTGATTTATACCTTATATATACAATAAGTGACTCTTTCAACACTATTTGGAGATGTCTATGTTGCTAAGCTACGTATGTAATACAATGTGAAGACTTGTGCGGCCGCCTTTCTTCTCTCCTGAACTTGAAAATATGATTGACAGAATCGTAGAAATGCTGGATTAAGATCGTCTAGGGGGTCGAATCGAGATCGCGATCTTTTAACGAATAATCGTGCAGCTCTAATGTGTACATTGCAATATTGATGCTGAAATGATATATTGTGCGCTTTAAATAAAAAATACTTCAACCTGGTAATTTTACAAGCTATTAATAAAGAGAAAGTTACTTAATTATTTGACATCTTGAATATTGATCTTGAATCTGTTCAACCCTTACAGAATGTTCAGAAACAGAGATAATTTGTTTTTTTGCATATCGCCCAGCTCTATTTTGCAGTGCGAGGCAGCTTGTAGTTGCTATTTTTGAGGCACTAATTCACCCAGTACTCCAAGGACAGTCCAAATTTGTTTTGTCCTTTTGGAGATCTCACTAGAATAGAGGGATACATTTTTATATGAATCGCAAGAGTGCAAATGAAGGGCAAGGCCCTAATAAAGCTTCTTATTAGGAAAAAAAAAGAATGGCAGTAATGAGTCGGATAAGGTAGAGCCCTCTCTACATTTGGTATTCCAGCACTGCTTTTGTTATTGTTAGACAGGAGCAAATTGATACAAATAGAGGACAGAGGAAATACACAAGAGCGTCGTGACTCAAATGCAATGTAGCTTTTTTTTTTCAGACTGTTTGAAAATGGCCAGCGAGTGCGGCTTTAGAGTTTCCCTGAAAAAAACAAGTGAAAGATAACACTGGAGGAGAGAGCAAACAGAAATATGTGTCTCAAGGAAACTTTTAATTGTGTTTGGCAAATATAAGCTTGCTTGTGTATGCGGGAGCACATAGGTCGGCTCCGTGCACTTCAGGCCTCTTCAGAAAGTTGATTGTGCGTCAAATTGTGACAAGGGTGTGATGATTATGTGAATGAAAAGATGCGAACCTAATTACGAGGCTCTCTTTGGTTGTGCGAGAGAGGGTTTGGGAATAAGCTTTGTGTTTGGAGGGTGATGGGGGTCCTCAGGGATGCAGCTCGAGAGAAGTGTAAAAGCCCCTCAACCAGGGATGAAAAATATGACTATAAAGTTTTAATGAGAGTTTTCAGATTTCAGAGCATTTTTATAAGGTGTTCTACAATTAAAGGTATCATGAAGTGCTTTGAAATGTGAATTTGTTTATACAATGTTTGACGTAATCTCAGCTGAAAAACGAAGAGAGGATGGGACATATAGTAGCTCCCCTTCGTTTTTATCACAGCTCTGCCAATGTGAGTGGTGGAGATTAAGTGCATCAAATGAAAAGCAAATGAGAAGCGTCTTGAAGGGGGCGGGGCATGTCAGACACTAGAGAGCATTTGATTGGTCAAGATTTGATGAGAAACTGAAGTATGAGGCGACGTGAAAAAAATTATTGATTGTTTTAGGCAGAAGTGACAAACTGCAAGCTTTGTATGTTTATATCAGTTTTATATTGTCTAAACGCAAATTTTGTCACTGTTTTGGAACGCACTAGCTTATAGATACCCTTAAAACTGAAAACAGACTGAAACTAACATCTAGATTTGTTTTAATTTTAATTTCACAGGAGCTTTAAGAACATTAACAGCCAATCAGATTCCACTTACTCATATATTTAGCATTTAAAGCAGCAGCTGGCATACCGATATGGGAAGAGTTGTTGACCTTCAATTTTGTCCAGGCCAGATTCATTAGATTTTCTTTTATTAATGCTTCTCTTGAACCACAATTCGAAAGCAGTATCTGATTTTCATTCGTTTATTTTCAGTAATTTTTGATTAATCATTACTTTTTTCCAGTTTTAAGTTATTTCAGTGACCACTGTAGTTTTTCTTTCTTCAGTGGAAGGGTACCAACAATTTTGTCCACGTCTGTAACTAAAGTGTACTTATTATGAACTACATTATTTTGTACGGAAGAGGGAGCTGATGTAGTTCATCATATTGTTATTACTGGTATAGTTAACATATTTCAGATGAACGGGCTTTATAACAATTTATTTTCAAACTAACCATTAAAAAATCTATCCAATAATCTCAAGCATTAATGCGGCAGACAACAGAACTCAGTGAGTGTGTTTACATGGACACCAATAATCCGATTTTGGTACGATTAAGACAATACTCTGATTAAGAATCTACCGTCTAAACATCGATTATTGATTAATTTAATCTGATTAAGGTCATATTCGTACTAAAGAGAAATGGAATTAAGACATGTGGAGTATGCCGATTTTAGTCGCATTATTGAAGTGCAGTCCAGACATGTAAACACCTTAATCAAACTATTACCATCATGTAGGACATGTAGGACGCTGCGTTTTGGGACAGGATAGTCCACACATATACTGTACACACGGCTGTTTGACACTATTCTCTGCACCGAGTCAGTGAAGACCACAGACACATACATTGCGAAATGCTGAGTTTTTTTTTCCCCTATTCAGTGTGCGGTATTAAAATTCCATTAAAACTACACTCCTCCAACAGTTCATAGTTGCATCCAATATCTTGTTTGTCACGGGGGGCAAGCATGAAATGTTCCCGAATGAAAGTGAAAGTGCCAAACTACAGTCAATGTCGACAAATAAAAAATAAAACACCAGAAATTACATGAAGTTACTATGTTTACATGGACATCAGTAATTAGATTATTTACCTTAATCTAATTAAGACAATAATATGATTGAGGTGTTTACATGAGTTGTTTTTTGAAAGTGCCTTTCATGATCTTGTTTTAAATGTTATTATAGCACATAATTTGATTAATATCATTGCGTCATCCACGCTATCCACGTTTCCTCCGGAATCCTCATGTAATTTCAAGTGTTTCATTATTAACCCACCCACTGTGCCACCGCGTAGCCACAAGTGACTCGAATTCAAGCTCATAACAAGGTCTTTGTAGCGTGGACCATCCAGTGAACAGAGAGCAAACTCAGAACATGAAAGCAAATCGGCATGTTTTCACCCAGTTTCGGACTGGGGACCTTTCGCGGGTGAGGCAAACGTAATAACCACTACACTATGGAAACCTACATATTTAATTTTTAATTAATTTTTATTTATTTATTTATTTATACAACCGATCAATCCCCCCACCCTCCCTCTTCCCTAAACCTAACCAATCGTGTTTTAAAAAGCACCCATTAACCCGCCCACACCCTTCCCTAAACACAACCGAAGTTTTTTAAAAGGCAATCCAGAAAAAGAAAAGCCCTCGCCTGATTTTTTTTACCACATTTTCAGATTTTACCACATTCTCACCCTGTTATTTACTTGTTTATTTTATTTTTTAGCTTTTTTTTTGTCTTACCTTTGTCTCACCAGACTAAAACCCTATTGTCGCAGTCAACTCCACTCTTCATCTCAAGTCCATTGATATACCCGTCGAGCTACCGGACAAACTGGTAACAGCGGGAAAGCCGTCCATACAGCAGTAAGCGGTCAGCTGGTAAGCGAGAAAGGGAACGGCATCATACTACCCCGTAGCATTCGTTATAAAGATGAAATGCAGCCATATGTAGCTCTGGCTACATAAATCACAATCTCCAGAAATGTATATAGGGCTACGTTTTCAGAATGAGCCTATGTTGGTTTTTTCATGATGGTTACTCCACATGACATTTTAGAGTAATCAAATGTAAAGTTTCATATGGATATATAGTAGTCAACATATGAAGTGGATCAAAACCTTTCAACACAATTGTCCTAAAACTATTCAACAACCCCCATTCTTGTCTTTAAACCATTTCAAAAAACTTCAAATGTTGACTACTGTATTTATATATTAAAAAACCCTGAATTTAAACAGCGCTTGCCACTGGATTTTTCATTACTGGATTTCTTCTTTTCTTCATCATCTACACTTTTATGTCATCGACCTGTAAATTGGTTTTGAAATCACTTCCATCCGCCTATTGCGTTTGACACGTCTGCAGTCAATCATTTAAGGGATTTCTGACCTCCGAACCAAATTTTAGCCTAGATTTTTCCTGTCCTCCTGCAGTGAAGCCAGTCTTCAATGAAACAGTTCCTCAGATCTGTAAGAAATATCATTATAACCCTGTCATTTCCTCTGAACGTCGTTAGCTCTCGGCCTCGGCGCGAGTCCTAATAGCTTCAGTGTGCGAGATCTGAGGGAAGAGCCGTGGCAGGTCTCAGTCTTTACCTGGAGGATGTCAGCGGGTGTTGGAGTCCAACCAGCCGCTTCCCTTCATTTGTTTAACTAATAAAAGAGCCTCTTGCTTCCTCTGTAATTGCCCCCAAACTTCATCAGGCCGGGGTCCTGAGGGGTAGAGGGGCTTGAGGAGGATAAGCCTCATTCGAGAGGTTTGTTAAGCAGCTTGTACCCTCAGGAGACTAAGAAGGCCAGCAAAATGGACATCAGAGAGAGAATAGACAGGGGTCTGGTTAGAGAGAATGAGTTTGGTAAACATTTACTCATTTAAACCATTAAAAAAATGATGTACAGTGGCACAATTTATTTTTTTAATTGTATTCTTTTTATTTCAATGTTGTCTTGGTTTAATTTCCACCGCAAAATATACAAAACCGTTGATTTTTATTTGTTATATTTCTGACCTTTTTCACTCTATACAGATTTTGCAGTTTTATCTGAGTTCTCCAAGATGAAAAAGTTCATATTCAAGTTCAAATGCTTTCTCGCGACTGACTTTATTTCTTGAAATGCTGAGTTTATATTTCAAAATGCTGACTTTTTCAAAGTTTATAACTCAAAATAGGAACATACAGTTGTAATTCTGAGAAAAAAATGAGATGTTAACTTTATAACCTAACATAAAAAAGTCAGAAATGTCAAATAGAAATAGATCTTTTTGTTTTTCATTCTGTGGTGGAAACACGTCCTGGTCATATTAACCACATTGTTAAAAAACAAAACTAATAAATACGATTGTTTGGTATTTCATTAATTCTTTAAACTGTAATTTGATTTACTTAGCTTGTCGTTTCACCAAATATAAATGGTGTACTCCAGACAGTGTTATTATTTAGTTGTTTCTTTGATGTGTGAAACTAAATTAAACCACGAGCAAAGAAATATGGGCAAAATCCCAGAGAGGACAAACAGTTTACTAAAATCACTGGAAGGCTTTTCATTGTCTGCGGAGCAACTTTTAATTTTCCAGCATGTGATCACCGTGGACACAGTTAACCAAGCGAGCCCTTTTGCATTTGCATCTTGGAAGGAGCGAAAGGAAAAAAATAAGCGAATTACATTGCGTCAGTGAGACTGAAGACGAGCAAACCTCATTGTCCCATCCGTTAATCATTCGCTTACCCCTCTGGCTTCAATAAAGGGTTATAAAAGAGTATAAAAGAACAATTTGGCCAGCCCAGCTGTGAATAGCCATCCCATCAGATACACAATAGTTGAGTGACGGCCACCGTAATTTAGCGTGTGATCTCGGAAACGCCCCCCTCTACCTCAGTCTTTGTTTAACTCGTCCGGGCGATGGGACTTTCTTCGCCGGGCCAGATGGGCAAATCCATAATGCAGAGAAGGGTTTAGCAGAGCCCCCCTCCTCTTTTCCCCCCATCTCTTCATCTTTTTCTCAGCGCACCCCATTCTAGCTTCACAAACTGGCCCATTACTGGCCAATGGGGGCTCCCTCTCGGCTAATTAAGCGCAGCTTTGCTAGCGCTGTGCGCGATGGGTTAGCGACCCCGCTGAAGCTCCAGCACCTGGGGATGCTACCTGTTACTCTACCCCTCCCACCAGCCCTGCGGAGGGGCCCCAGCTGTTGGGGACGGGCCCCTGGCCAGAGCTGACTGGTGATGCATGGTGTTCATATTACATTGTGCATACACTGTTTTTCTAACAGACCCGATGGGCGGTTTGATGTCTCTGTGTAGGGTGAACAATAGACGGGCAGCTTCAACAATGGATCTAATGCTGTCATAGTTTCATATACTCTTGGTATTTGGAATAAGTTTTTGCATGAGTAGTGGAATTTGCACTTGAGTTTCTTATTCATGCCTGAATATTTTACATTACATTTATATATATAGGCATGAATAAGTAAAATATATAGGCATGAATTTAATCAACTGTATATCATTTAAAGTCAGAATGATTAGCCCCCCTTTGAATTTTTTTTCGTTTTTTAAATATTTCCCAAATGATGTTTAACAAAGCAAGGACATTTTCACAGTATGTCTGATAATATTTTTTTTCTTCTGGAGAAAGTCTTATTTGTTTTATTTTGGCTATAATAAAAGCAAAAACATTTTAAGGTCAAAATTATTAGCCCCTTTAAGCTATATATTTTTTCGATAGTCTACAAAACAAACCATCGTTATACAATAACTTGCCTAATTACCCTAACCTGCCTAGTTAACCTAATTAACCTAGTTAAGCCTTTAAATGTCACTTTAAGCTGTGTAGAAGTGTCTTGAAAATTATCTAGTAAAATATTATTTACTGTCATCATGGCAAAGATAAAATAAATCAGTTATTAGAAATAAGTTATTAAAACTATTATGTTTAGAAATTTGTTGAAAAAAATCTTCTCTCCGCTAAACAGAAATTGGGGAAAAAAATAAATAGGAGGGCTAATATACAGTGACTTCCACTGTATATTCAATACAATTTAACAGCATTAAATAATAATAATTTTACATATAATATACTATAACAATTGACAAACTAAATTGAGTATATAACAATTAAAAAAAAATTATTTATTTGTTTACACTTTATTGAAAAAAAAGACATATTACACAAGATATGAACTTCCAAATACACGTTTTGCAAGCAGAATATTGTATTGTGTAATTTCCAGTCATGATTTATGTGTTATGCAAAAAGTGTAAACATATCATTTAATTGTGTGTACAAATACAAATGAGTCACACATTTTATTCCAAATATATTTTACAATATCATTTTTATTGATTGCGATGTGTTGAAAGTTTTTATAACATTCAGAAAAATATTAACAGACTTTCTCTGTGATTGTATTCAGATATAAAAAGAAAAAAGAAAGATTATCATCGTCAAGTATGATCATTATCATTCCTACTTTGATTAACAGAAGACCTCTGCTAAAACGTCATTTATCGTAACAATAAAATTCAATCTAATTATCACAGATCACGCCCAACATATAGTAGCATTTAATCGAATGACTATAAATGTGAAAAAGTACGTTTTAAGAGATTGTACAGGACATACAGAGAATCGAAATTGCGTTACTCTCAGACCCCAGGTGCCTAACATATAATATTCATAAAAAGAAATTACAATAAATACAATTACACATATATTTTTATATTATATTATAAAAGTAAAAAAAGGGCGATGTGGTGGCGCAGTAGGTAGTGCTGTCGCCTCACAGCAAGAAGGTCGCTGGTTCAAGCCTCGGCTGGGTCAGTTGGCGTTTCTGTGTGGAGTTTGCATGTTCTCCTTGCATTCACGTGGGTTTCCTCCAGGTGCTCCGGTTTCCCCCACAGTCCAAAGAGATGCGGTACCGGTGAATTGGGTAGGCTAAATTGTCCATAGTGTATGAGTGTGAATGAGTGTGTATGGATTTTTCCCAGAGATGTGTTACAGCTGGAAGGGCATCCGCTGCGTAAAACATGTGCTGGATAAGTTGGCAGTTCATTCCGCTGTGGCGACCCCAGGTTAATAAAGGGACTAAGCTGAAAAGAAAATGAATGAATGTATGAATGAATGAATGAATGAATAAACAACACAATTACACTTAAGGGCACTTGACAAGGAATGCAAACCAGAGTTGTGCAGATGCAAAACCGTATATAGTGCAAAATTAGTAGCTATTTTCTAAACTCTCTACATTTAAACAAAGACTCTTCTATTTCAGTGAGATTGATGTATATATGTTCCACACTCTTTGTAAACAGATCAAATTTCATGCTGACTTTTTGGTTCTTCAAATGCAATTGATCACCAGTGCAGCTTTAAACAACTAAACACAACAAACGAGATGGAATCTCTCGCATATGTGGAAGTGCTTTGTAAGGATTTGCTCAATGACAACAACCTTTCCATCGGCAAATTGCTTTGTGAATAAGTCGAAATACTTCTCCAAGGGACTTGATCAGACTAGCATTGATTTTTCGCAAGGTTAATTCACCTGCAGAGGTCTTCCTTCTCAGCAAGCCGCTGAAAGGCAGTTTTCCCAAAACGAAGCCAATCACTGGACTCCTTTTGGACTACTTGGGAGCGAAAACAAATAGTTCATCTTTCCTCAACAGTCAATACGGAGCCCTCTTCTGTCACGTCTGCCTTGATTGAGATGAACTCTCCTGTGTTCAAAGCCAGATACGCTGATTGTAGGAGAGCGAGGGGCTTTGCTAAGTACCTGTGAGGTCTTTCAGAATTGTGAATGCTGTGCTCAATCCAGGGCTAGTTATTTGCTGATTTAAGCTTTAAGCTTCAGACGCAGACATGAGCCAGACATGCTCTGTAGGTTTTTTAAATTAGCACATTTTAGACGGGGGCACTGCTCTATGCATATTTAAATGAGCGTTTAACATTTTCACAAATTAGCTTTTTTTGAGAACAAAAAAGGGGGGGAATTAAAAGAAAATGAGGGATTGGGGCATCAAAAATGGATGATAATGCAAATATCTGAAGGGCATGAATCATAGGGGTGTGTTTTCCAAGCTAATATCCATGGGGTTACGGCTAATTGTGCCATTGTTGTGCGATTATGCTGAGTTTGCTTAGCGTTTATGGAGAGTTAACTCTGTTGACTGAGGCTGAGGGTTTGTTTGAGATCTCTCCACCTTTGCCCCCAGTCTTCCCCAGGCCACCTAGCGGCGAGTAGTCCCTTGGTACCTTAACATATTGCTCCTGTCACCCCAAACTGCCTCCTGTCTCAACATCCACAAAAGAGGGGATCTGGTTATGCGACCCTCTTTATTGTTTACCCTCTTTATTATTGAGTCTGAATATGCTGTTTCTGGAAAAACATGATATATAAACATAAAATGTATACGAATTTGACTGGTTTATGATATACTTTTCTTTTTGCAATATTTTCTTACACTTTATTTTAATACTCGCAATTCTGTTGATTAAAGGTGACTGCAAATGTCAATAAACAGTCATCAGAGTATTAGGGTGTTTTCACACCTGCCTTATTTAGTTCAGTTGAATCGAACTAGAGTTCGTTTTCCCTCTTGGTGTGGTTCGTTTGGGCAGGTTTGAATGTAGCAATCGCACTCAAGCGTGCACCAAAACCAGACCAAAAAAGTGGACCTATACTGTACCTTTTTGAAGAGGTGGTCTCGGTACGCTTTCGAACGAACCCTGGAGCGGTTGGTTTTTGGTGAGAACATGATCCCAACTAGAACAGACCCAACCGCAAAAAGTACTGCACCTTTTTGGATTAATCCAGCTGCCGTAGTCCGATGCGCTGTGCATTATGGGATTTGGAGAAAAAATATTTGTTGACAGCGCTTTACCAACAATTTTAAACGGAGAGAGAGGGAAATACTTTACCTGATGGATTGTTGGTACTATTTGCAGAAGATGACCATGTCACAGTTTAGCTAAATGAATTCACGTGTATTCAAGTGACTTACGAAGCACCTTTGCCATTTGCAATGCATTAAAACATTGTTTTTCAGCCGCAGCCGCACATCATTCTCAAAATGTATAGTTTGTCTAAAGTGATGTATACAAACTATATAGTATACTATGACCAGGGATACATTCAGCCAGCGCAGTCGACCCTCCATAGTAAACAGCGACATTTTGTGTCTGCCTGTTTGTTTACTTGGGGGAGTTTCATTGACATTTTCCCGCACGTTAATTCTGACCAATTGAAAAGCAGTTTAGGAAATACGTTTAATAACATCTGGCCAATGAGTGATTTGGATTTTGTCACATGACTGCATTTTGGTTATTTTCAACTAGTTCAAACCAAAGCAATAAAAAAGTCCTATGGGTTGTTATAGGAACTGAGTTATAGGAACTCTGCTAGAGTGGTCGTCCAAGAACTACATTTTCCTCTAGGGTCATTTTCCTAATTCCATTCGTGCTGCCAGTATAATATTTTGTTGTACTATACTATATGTTTAAAAAAAAAGTAATAATGTATGATGCAATTGATATTGGAAAGTTTGATATGAACAGTGGTGTAAAGTAACAAATTACAAATACTCACACTACTGTAACTGAGTAGTTTTTCTCAGTAACTGTTATTTACTAAGTAGTTTAAAAAATGTGTACTTTTACTTTTCCTTGAGTACATTTTTAGTGCATTATCGGTACTTTTACTCCACTACTTTCCTTCAACCTGCAGTCACTACTTTATTTTTTCTACAGTCCTGTGATTTCTGTCCAATCAAATCACACATAGAAGGAAAATCGCATCATACTGAACTACCTCAAGACATGGGTGATTTATAATTGCAGCAAACAGTTTGGAAGCATTAAAAGTGTCCAAGTAGATGTCCAAAATCTTTACACACATTGACCCAAAGACTGTTTAGATGCATGTCACTGATGAGAAGATGACAGATGTTTAATGTACAGTATGATGACCGAAATGGCCTTAAGCACCCAGCAGGCACAAGATGTCAAAATGATGTCAGATTGACGTTGTACCCGAATATCGTGGGGATGCTGCATTTTGTTTTGAAATAAAAATTGGGTTGACGTCAGAACCCAACGTCAGGCCGACGTCAATGTCCAACGTCCAACTTAAAATCAACCAAATATCAATGTTACAGCTTGACGTTGTGTGGACATTACCAGTATGACGTCTATCAGATGTTGTATTTTGGTTGCCATACCTCAAGAATAAATGTCAGTATTTAAATAATATGACGTTGGTTAAGGATGTTGGCTCGACGTTAGATTTTGATCACTTTTTAACACAACCTAAAATCAACCAAACATCAACGTTATTTTGACGTCGTTATGGGACATCAGAGTAGACGCTGGCTAGACATTGAACATTGAACATCACAACCTAAATCTAACCTAATATTAACGTCTTATGACGTGTGCCTGCTCGGCAATAACTAAATGCACTACAGAATGTTACGTTTACACACATCCACAAATTACATGTAAATACATTAGCTTTTTACAGCCTAATACTCACTACTTACTACTCTTGAGTACTTTTGAAAGGTCTACTATTTACTCATACTTTGAGTAATATTTACAACAGATACTTTTACTCTCACTACATTTTTGGGCAAGTAGTAGTATTCCTACTTAAGTATGATATTTCAGTACTTATTCCACAACTAGATATGTATATCTGAAAATGAGCGAAGGACTGAAGAGTGAGCTGGTATAGGTAAAGTTCATTATATAATTAGTCCTATGTTACAATAAAAGGCTATATTTGTTTTAATAGTCCTTAATTTTGAACATTGTTTCATTTCGTAGCTGTCTAAAACAAGTCTATGGAGTCCGGTAAATTAATAATGTAAACAGTAAGCTTTTATTTCATATAGGCATTGAAGCATATGCAGTATTAGATTAGTAGCAATATAATTTCTACATAATATTAAAAATATAACTGTTAAAAGCTATTAGTTACTAATTAACTAATTAAAGTTATTGGTAATTAATAAAGTTATGGTAACTAATAACCTTAATTTTTCCGAGTTTGATTGTAATGCATCTTTTGTTAAGCTGCTTTAAAACAATATTTATTATTTAAAAAAGCGCTATACAAATATACTTGAATTGAATAACGTGTCATACTCTGGTTATTTAGGGATTTATAAACAAATTGAATTATTTTAAGGATATTTTCACATTTTTAATAGCATTTATGATATAGCCACTATTTAAATAATTAAATCTCCATGATCTCAGAATGATGAAACAGTTCACATATTGTGCTTGTCAACACAACGTTTAGCTTTCTGTCTATAGAAGCATAGAAACTGGTGAATAACCTTTCCACGTTGAATCATTTTCTCTCAAGAGACGATGAACGTTGAACGCTCAGGCTAAATCGAGGAGGATAGCACCAATTATATCTCTTAGCATATGGACAGTCAGCCTAATGATGAAGAAGACCAAATGCTCAGCCATCAAAGGTCAGAACCCGTTTGCACCCGAGCCAAAAGACCCCCAATTACAAAAAGGGTTTTTCTTTACCCTGCTGGAGCTTTTACATCCAGCTGCGGGACCTGGTGGCTGCACCTGGATTCTGGGCTCCCTGAGATCACCAATCTGTCAGATGGTCCCAAACCAAGACCATCGCATCTTTCCAAAACCTCCTGACAGGTCTGTAACATAAGCATCCCAGCAGAGAGCTAAACCAGACCTGGGCCCAGCTGCTTCAGACAGCCCTGGCACAGCTTGGGCGGTGATCTTTATTATCGTAGCTGGAGGTCTTTTGAGAGAATACGTCCCCCACGTCCAAACCCCAGACCCTCCAGACACATCCAGATATCTTTCACCATGCGCAGGATGGCACGTGTCAGCTTGCTGTGTGTTTGCGAGCTCACATGTCAACATGCCCACTGATTATTCTGCTCTTAAATCATGTGTATAACCTTCTGTTTTGTCACATGAATTATTTAGCAACCTCCCAGTTAGACAAGAGGTATAATATATGCTGAATGCAATGCAGATGTTTGCTGTGTTGTTGAAATGGTTCAACTGACTACACTATATACTGTATGAGTGCCAATTAGTTGGTTAGGAAGTTAGAAAATAAAAAAAATACATGAATACATCTTGCACCTAACTCATAAATACTATAAACAGCAAATAATAGGTATATTTATAATATTTTTAATCAATAAAAATTTGAAAAATAAATAAAAATCTGTGTGTAAAGTTAAACTAAAATAACAATAAATGGCACCCAGGCTCATTAGTGATAAATACCCCTGTATACCTTTCTGGAGAACGCAAAATACATCCCAGGAGGTCCAATTTTTACAGTTTTTGTTTTCACGAATCCACCAGAGATAGATGTGTACATTTTTTCAGATCTCAAATTTTTCCCATGAGTGCCATTCACGCCTGCTGTTCTCATGTATATTCACTAGAAGCTGTTGTCCACTGACTGACTGACCAACCGATCCTCCCACCCACCCCCTTCCCTAAACCCAACCGATAGTGTTTTCAAAAGCTCATATTGACCTGCCCACCGCCTTCCCTAAACCTGACCGACAGTGTTTTTAAAAGCAATCCAGAAAAAGAAAAGCCCTCGCAGCCCCCTGACTTTTACCATGTTTTCAGATCTTACCACATTTTCACCCTGTTATTTACTTGTTTATTTTATTTTTTGTCTTTTGTTTTTGTTTTACCTGGTTTCTGGAACCATTCTTCACCGCAATCAAACCTCTTCATTGCCGTGAACTCTGCAGTCCGCTCTCAGTCTCTAGAAAAGCCGTCCACACGGAGGGAAGCGGTCAGTTGGTAGCGTGAAAAGAAACAAAAGCTGTCTGTGCCATCATACCGCCCTGTAGCTTTCGTTTTTAAATACGAAATGCAGTCATATGTAGCTCTGGCTACATAATTCGTGCTCTCCAGAAATGTATACGGAGGTATGTAATCACAATGAGCCTGTGTTGAATAAATGGCATATAGAACAGAATATATGTCCCAATGTATAATGCAAAATACAGATTGAATGAAACATCAAGTCACGCCACTGCTAGAAGGTCATACACTCTCAGAAATAAAGGTATGCGAGCTGTCACTAGGGTGGTACCTTTTCAAAAGGTACACATTTGTACTTAAAGGGTCCATATTGGTACCTCAAAAGTATATATTAGTAAAGTTTTGATGGTTGAGAATTGTAATAAAGGTAAAGATGATTGGAATGAGAGAAATCTTCTATTGTTTTGAAAGGAGTCTTTTCTGCTCGTTTATTTGATTAAAAATACAATAAAAACTGCAATATTACGAAGTAGTTATATAAACTTGACATAAAAGTTTTTTAAAATGCAATTTATCCTTCACTTTTGTCAGTTAATGAATTGTGTCACCACCCGCTTGCTTGGTTTGGGACTTGTGGATCTGCGCATCCATGGATTTGCTCTTCAGTGTTTGGACGTTGGACTTTGTACTTTGCTCTTCAGTGTTCGGACAGTGAAATTTAAACCCCACTGAACTGAACTGAACTAAACTGAACTTCAACTCTGAAAACTGAACTGACACATTTTTAATTTACCAGAACTTCTATGTTACAGTAAGCTGCTTTGACACAATCTTCATTGTAAAAACTCTATAGAAATAAACATGAATTGAATTGAATTGAAATAAATTTATACCTGTCATTTAAAGCAGAATTAACAGCATTCAAGTCCCCAGGGTCACAATATTGTTTAGAAATTATCTTAATATGCTAATTCTGTGCCCAAAGAACATTTCTTATTATTATCATCAGTGTTAAAAATAGTTGTGCTGCTTCATGATTTTGTGGAAACCATGCTAGAGTACCATTAAAAATGTATTTGTGATAGTAAATTTATACTTTTAATAATATTTATATTTATCAAGGACATGTCAAATTGATCAAAAGTGGCAGTAAAGACATTTGTTTTTAATTAATCGGTTTTAATACATCAGCACATGCAAATACAGTCTCGGCAGTACAGTAGGAAATAATGGGAAATATACAAACAAGTAAACAGGATAATACAGTTAGGCTAGGAGCCTAATATGCACCATAGAATAGAAAATCAGGAGAAATTATTAATGCAATGCCAAAAAGGTGTTCATAGCTGCCAAAAATCATCCGTTTCAAGGTCAGTTAATCAAGTGGAAATAGCGTACATACTTGAGACAATCACATTTTAAAGGAGGGCATCTGAGGAGATGTAATAGTATACATTTATTTGCCAGATAAACCAAGATTAAAAACAAATGCTTGATGTGGGAGTCCAACACATTCTCTACTCCACCATACATAACAAATTAAATACATTTTTAATGCCATAAAAGAAAATATATATTCACTATTAAATATATATATATATATATATATCAATGTATATTTATTTAAGTTTGTTAGTTGAATTGACAGCTCAATAACAACAAACAGCAGCAGACTTAGAGTTCAATGAAATCAATCTGTGACAAAAACACAAATTAAACTCTCTGGCAGCTGGCATTACAAAGAGCAAGCCTAATAGCATTTCAAGAAAACAAAGCCTGTATCTCATCTTTGCTCCTGCGGCGGTGTAAAGTTTTATCAATGAGGTGTCTCTTAATTGAGTCAGACTCATTGCTCTGGAGTCTGCGGAGAGACTGGAGGAATCTGTGGTAATGAGTGTTCGATTGCGACGGTGTTGAGCAGGTAAAGGGAAAACAGTGCTGTTGCACAGTATTGATTCCTCTCACAGAGCGCTCTAGCCATGATGTGACTATCAGGGGCCATTGTTAAAACATTGTATAGGATTCCTGAAATAATATTAAAAACACTTATTTAAAACAACAAGATGCTGCTGTTAACAGCCTGGTAAATGGAATGAAATAAAATCTGTTATTGTAGAGTTGTCCGTAGTGATTGGTACTACAATTATTGGCTGATTCTCTAATAGACTTTGGATTTTGCATTTGTGGATATTTATCCAGAGGAACAACCGGAGCAATTGGCCTATAGTTTTTGTGTTATGTTGTTTGGGCTTAAAGGTGCACTGAGAACTGATTTTTGCCAAATGATCGGGGTTGCCAGGCCCGAGAAAATTCTCCAGCTCAATGACAACTCAAAACCCTCCCAAAAGAAATGAAAAGTAGTCCAATTAGTCAATTGCTGGACTCAAACTAAGGGAAATGTTTACCATATCTTCTCTTATATTTTGTAATATACATATTTGTAGATACATTTTACACTTTTCGCACAACAAGCAACACTTTTAAGCACCTTATAAGATGTTGGCGTAACTGATGTTCAGCTAATTAAGTATGTTACATGCCATCAGATGGTTTTACTTGCAGTGGTGTTTGGGTTGTACAGTATACCAGGATCAATGTCCATTAAAAAATTATTCCGTTTTCATGTAGTATTTGGAAAGACACATTTTGGTGGCCACAGCACTACCTGTAACTTATTATTTTTTCCACAACTGCATTTTTAAAAGAGTCCAATTGTGAGTGAAAACTTCAACACTGGCAACATTGCAAATGATATTGATGTTTGAAAGCGCCATACAAACATGGGCAAATCCCAATGGGGGATCACCCGTTTTTTATCTTCGCTATTGTTAATACACACGCCCTTTACAGCTAATTGGCTGAAAGTGTATTTTTGGTGTTGATCACAGTGTTTCCTCTAGGATTTTTTCCTAGACAGGCCTTTTACACAGATCTTCCAGCAACCTATGGCGTTATTTCAATGAGAAATGTTGTGAGCGCAGTATTACAAGTCGAGATCGCATTCATGTAGTGCGAGCATGTGAATCTCTTTGCTTGCGCGCTGATTTCCTCTGTTCGTGCACAAAAATTCTAGCACTCCCTCAAATATACGCTGCTCAATCAATTTTTTTTTTGTGCGTTCTTAAATAAAAGCTGCTGAAGTGTGATTTAGTGCGTTTATGTAACGAGCATGTCTCTAACATTTATTAGATTTGCTAGGAATATTTATGAAAGTCTCCAATAGGCCTAGGGACGCAGCTCTGCATAGTTTAGCTCCAACCACCTCCAACTCACACCTGCTTAATAGTCTCTAGTAGTCTTGAACACCTTGATTAGTTGGATCAGCTGTGTTTGATTAGGGTTGGAGCAAAACTGTGCAGAGCTGTGGCCCTCTAGGAGTCGAGTTTGAGACCTATGCCTTAAAGCAATGGTTCTCAACTCCAGTCCTCGGGCCACCCTGCCCTGCACATTTTGTGTCTCTCTTATTTGACACACAAGGATCAGTTCATGGATCTCGCTGTTAATGAGCTGATGATCTGAATCAGGTGTGTTAAGTAAGGAAGACATACAAAATGTGCAGGGCAGGGGGGCCCGAGGACTGGAGTTGAGAACCACTGCCTTAAAGGGTTAAATAAATAACACACAGCACTACTACGATTACAGAAAACGTATAATTCACTTACATTTTAATACGTTTTGTTGCGATTATAACCTGCTTTAAAAAAACAACTAATTGTTCTGAATAAGAAGCTGTAATGTAGCTGTGGCAGGAAGAATGAATGTAGCAGAAACCATGGATCAGACGCTGGCATCTAAATCCTTTTTTTCAAGGGACCTGGTGCACCTTTAATTTCTTAGTGGACACCCACCAATACTGTATAAACATGCTGAATATTAGATTTTTACGAATTCATGTTATACATATTGCTGAAGCACTACTGTATATACACTGTCAGCATAGTTTTGGTTTTGTATCTGTGTCTTATTAGCTCAGAAACATTTAAAATATTTTCCTTCTGAAGTTTTTTACTTTGATTGGATCGACAATTAATTTTACTGAATTTCCACTGTAAAAACGAAAGCGCCCTTGAGACAGCAATAACTTCATACCGAGGCCCACAGATGAGAGAATATGATCATAACTAGATCATTATACTCTCCCAAACCAGACACATCATTTCTGATGATTTTTTATTATTCATTTCTTTAATGCTTCATATAAATTCTTCAGTCCTATTTGGTGGTGGAATGATTAAAGCAGCATATTGAGCATTTTTACATATTATAGGTTTGGTTGCTTGTTGCGTGACTGCACTTCAGTAGCATGTTAGAAGATAAAATATTCGGTCACACTTTATGTTGATGGTCCGTTTGTTGAATTTAAGTTACATTGCATCTACGGTACATGCCAACTAATTCTCATTAGATTATAAGTAGACTGTTAGGTTGGGGTTAGGTTTAGTGTTGACATGTACTTGCAAACTTTCTTATAGTCAGTTAAATGTCTGTTGAAGGAGCAGTATCAACAGATATTAAGCAGACAGTCTACTAATACTCAAATGGACCATCAAAATAAAGTGTTACCAAATATTTTCTAACTGATCATGCAAGCTGAGCATGTCTTTTAACTTCACACAGAGTTTTACAGCTTGACAGAGCAACAGAATGAACTGGTTTTTAAAATAATGATGGTTATGTATAGCTAGTGTTTCCATAGCTGCTGCACTGAGTGCATATCACATCTATTGACAAGCTGATGAGCTATTTGTGGTGCATTCAGAGGAAACTGCTGTGTAAGTGGGCTGTTGTTTGCAAGATCAAACTTCATTAATATGTGCGACACTGCATAATGTCTTGGGAAGAACTATAAGATCTCAGTTATGTCTCACAATTTGGCAAGATGCATAGTGTTAATGATCAGTGTTGGGGAGAATACTTTGTAAATGTATTTAGTTACAGAATACAGAATACCTGCTTTAAAATGTATTTTGTAACGTATTCCGTTACTTTGCTTAATCCTGGTACTGTATTCTAAATACTTGGAATACTTGCCCTTAAAAACAGCCTTCAAGTCTGATAAATGTCACACTATGCGTTGGTAGCAATTTCTTCAGGAAAACAGAGGCCCTCTAATACACCATTATTGACTGATAAATAAATAAAACAATATAATTGTGTTTATTAAATAATGTTTATTTATCAAAGTGTCAACAAATTCAATTTTTGTTTCTATAATAAAGATAAAAAGTGCTTGAACATAGACACCATTACTGTCTGTAATATACAGTATATGTATATAATATGCATTTTGTTTACCCTTTGTATTTCACAGTTTGCTCAGAAAAAGAGATTGCACTGCACTGTCAGGTTTCGCTCACCTCTCTCATTCTTTAAAGAGAAAAAATGCTTGAACTTCCAAGACGTGAATGCATTTTTTCCTTTACTGCTGCTAGAAAGTTGCTTCGGTTGCGGCTCCAACCCCTCGAGCCCCTGGTCTGAATCCTTCATATTTGTACACTCAAGTTAACCAGGGCTGCCAACTTTGGCTAAGGTGTCCAGCCCACATTTGTGTCAAAAAAGCGAACGTAAATTTAAGAAGCGTAAATGAAACCTCTGAAAGCGCAAACGAAACATCAAGCAGCGAATTCACGAACAATGACGGCAAAAAAAAGCAGTTTATTTGAAAATCATGGTTGTTGTACGGTTGTTCGGTGTTTGCGATCGTCCTTTTTGCTGCGTGAGAAAATGGAGGTGTGGCGTGAGAGCGTGAGAACAGGGTCATTTGCGTGAGTCTCACTGAGTTAACGCTGGTGATTGCAGTCGGGAGTGTAGCTTCTGTTTCTGTGGTTTCCGCGGCAATTTAGTAATATTATTATGGGCCAGACACGCATTGCCCTAAGTATTCCAATGGTATTAGGAAAGTAACTTTATTCTAAATACCCTGTTTAAAAATAGTAACTGTAACGGAATACAGTTACTCATGAATAGCATTCTAAATACGTACCGCCGGTACATGTATTCCGTTACTCCCCAACACTGTTAATGATATATGAGGGATCTCAATGTTAATTCAATACATTTTCATCAAAATCAATAAATGTATTGTGAGTCACTTTGAACAAAGAGCTCTTTTTCTCACAAAGAGCAGTGAGATGCAGTGAACACGTTTTCCTTATGATTTTATTTTATTACAAAAAGGTACAGTTTTACATGAGTCATCTTTGGAGGTTTATACTGTAATTGAAGAGAATTCAATTACATCTCAGAGTGTGCTCTAATTTGGCAGGATACCCAAGTCTTAATCAAACTTAAGAGAACTCTGTATGAACTCAAAATGTAAACATAAAATCAATTAATTTACTGCATGTCATTTTGAATAAAGATTTCTTTTAGATCCCTCAATTGTTTCCCCCACATAAGAATGAGATCAAATGGAGAAGAAATGGACACATTTTTGCGAAAATCATCTGAGTAGTCTTACAAGCATCTTTCTGTATGTGTAAAGTAACAATGAACAGTATTTTACGGGATGTATTAATCAGCCAATACTTGTTAATCCTAACCAACTAATGTGGTACTACTGTGTTTTGTGTAGCATATCTAAAAATTTGTCATGTCCAGATTAATAAAAATACAAACTTCCATGGTAATACAATTGTACACTGTAAAACCCAACAGTCAACTTTATCAAATGAAATGAGTGTAGTTAACTCAAAATTTACTGAAAGTTAATTCTACTCATTTGAAAAGAGTTTTGAACTCGGTGTTGAAGGTAATGAGTTAATTAAATACCTCATTACTTCAACTTAAATGGAGTAAGTTCACAGTACTCGTATAGATTAGTTTTTTAACTCAAATGGTTTGTAGCAATCGGTTTCCTCAAACGGTTTGAGTTGCCTTAACTTATTGGGTATTATAGTACTCAGTTGTTTTGAGTTCTTTTCATTTATTTGGTTTACTGTGCTCAAATTGCTTCGTTTACTCAAATAGATTAGAGTAATTAACTCAAATTTACTCAATTTACTCAAATAGATTACTCAAATAGATTTTTTTACTCAAATAGATCAGTTATCTGCACATCAATAACTGTCTGGTTTAGCTCAGCTACTAAATCCGACCTCTGAAGACTATGTCGAATAGTTCGGACTGCTGAGCCAATCATTGGTACAACCCTCCCTACTCTCCAAGAACTGTACTTATCCAGAGCGAGCAGAAGGGCTGCCAAAATCACTCTGGACCGCTCACACCCAGCACACTGCCTGTTTGAACTTTTACCTTCTGGTCGACGCTACAGAGCACTGCGCACCAGAACAGCCCGACACAGAAACAGTTTCTTCCCTCAGGCAATCTATCTCATGAACACTTGATGATAATAATTGTGGAACCAACATCACTACCTGCTATACACTTTTTTTTTTATATATATATACACACATACACTTATTTAACAACACACTTTACATGCCAATTTGCACATAACAGCTGCACATATTATGTTGTATATAGTAATATAACTGTACAAACATTTGTCAATTTGTATATTTGCATTCACTTTTTAAAATATATTTATTATCTGCTTTTTAGTCCTGTCTCTGTAATTCTGTTGCACTGTAGAAGCTCTGTCACGAAAACAAATTCCTCGTATGTGTGAACATACCTGGCAATAAAGCTCTTTCTGATTCTGATTCTGATTAAGTTCACAGCACTCATTAGGATTAGTTTTTGAACTTAAATGTTTTGTTGCAATCGGTTTCCATAAATGATTAGAGTTTTAACTGTTTGGGTGTTACAGTGTAGTATATACTGTGTAAATACAATAATAAATTATGATAAAGATTCAGCACAATGGACTATATTTAAATTACAATTGATAATGTCTGATTTCAATATTATTGCCACATTTTTTCGTATAAAGCCCTACTCACACTGTGAGATTTCAGCCATCTAAAATTTGGGAAATCCTAACATATTCCTGAAATCCTAGTCTAAAATCTGTGATCTTTGATTGTTGGTTTGACATGTTTACAGACAGTCACTTAATGGCCCTTGCAATCAATTTTTTTTTCTAATGAAGTTTTGGCAGTGTCAGAAGATTTCAGCCACTTTCCTGCAGTGTGACAACAGCTGCAATGAGCGGCAATCCAAGAATCAATTGGAGAATTTTGAAGAATCAAAATCTGATGACTCAATCCATGGGGCAATTCAAATGACCGTGGAGAAATGTCAATATAGTTTTTTTTTGTTCCTGGCTTTTATTATTGAGACATGCTGTGTGCAAAATTGCCACTACAGATTGTTTACGTTTGCTGTTAGAATTAATTTTAGAACAAGAGATAGTGAAAGTGTCACAGATGGATGACGTCAAACTCTGGGTGAGTTTTCTTCCATGTTTGGCGCGTCTTCATTGTCGTCTAGTTTGAAATTATAGGTGTGTTCGACTTCCTGCAGCACTGTGCAGACCGATCGAAATCTGTCTTAAAGTGATGCATGGCGGTTAGAAATTTTGTCCGGCTTGATGCTGCGCTGACGCCATGTGACTGTCACATGTGGCATCAAAGTACCGCAACAGCGTTTAAAGATCAGACGACTGATTCAGCCGGTGTAGCATCTAAAGAGCTACTGCAGGAGCTGCGATGACAACATTGATATTACACGATTGGTTGGAATTACCACATGACAACAACCACACGTGTTTCGGGTTTATTATTGGACAACTTCCGTCCCACAAACTTCCAAACAAACAATTTACTTTTCATACCATCTCTATCTTGTATATATCTTGTATAGATACTTATTAAAAGATTACAAATATTTTACTGCAGTATCATCTTTAGTTAAATAATTGGTTTATAAAGGCTAAATTGTAGCTCACTTATTTTGGGAATGTCCTTTTGTTCAATCTTTTGGAATTAAAGCCCTTTTTTAATGCTATTATCATCCAAAATAATCTTAATCATTGTTTAAGACTTAATCAAAACACCTTGATTTGCTTTTTACAAACACACACGCACGCACGCACGCACGCACGCACGCACACACACACACACACACACACACACAGACACACAGACACACACACACACACACACACACACACACACACACACACACACACACACACACACACACACACACACACACACACACACACACACACACACACACACACACACACACACACATAGTTTGTATAGTTCTGTTTTACTCTGTTTTATTTGTACTGTAAATCTTTTGTTGTTAAAAAAAAATAAATAAATAAATGATGATGATGCCATGTGATCGGTCATCATGACTGCCGCAACTTTGAGCCCTGAAGTGTCCGGCTTGACAGCTTCGTTTTCAACATCACCGGCTGCAGCCGTGGTTCAAGTCGAATGCACTTCATGACAGCTGAGATCTTACATCTTACAATTGTTCAGGATTATTAAAAAAATCACAGTGTGAGCCGAGCTTTAGTCTTGCAGTCTTTAAAATCCTCAATTCTTTCCAGATTTAAAAAAGTATATTAATATATGGGTAAATTACCATCAACTATGATTAATATGTGCTATGAAAGTATTGTTAATGGATAATTTATGTTAAACAACAAGATTATAGTGTTATCTATCTTTGGCTTAGGACCCTTATGAGGTCGCCACAGCAGAATAAACCAACTATTCTAGCATATGTTTTGCGCAGCAGATGCCCTTCCAGGGGCACCCAGAGGAAACTCACGTGAACATCGGGAGAACATGCAAACTCCACACGGAAATGCCAACTGGCCCAGTTGGGACTCGAAGCAGCGACCTTCTTGCTGTGAGGCGACAGTGCTAACCACTAAGCCACCATGCCACCTTGGTGTTACTTAATCAAACTAATGTGTTACCATTTTATGTAACATATACCCCCTCCCCCACAAAAAAGATATCCATATTAATAACAATAAACATTTCAATGCATTTTCCATGATAATGCCAGTATAGTCCCAGTATACACTGTGTAAATACCATAGTATATGATTATGATAATCATTCAGCACAATGGACTGTATCAAAGTAGCATGGTATTACCATCTGATACCCTTTATTCGCTGGAGTTCTGAATCTCTTCTGTATAAGTCTCGCAGTCTACAAAATCCCCCTAACTCTGTGAAGATTGGCACCCCGTGTAGAAGCCTTTGGCACAACTACCCCATGAATACAAAACATCGCTGACAGAAACGGGGGCAGGGCTGAAAACTTCCTCTCCGAAAGTGCTCGTTGGGGGTCGTCACGCTAACTTTGTACCGCCGATGCGTTTCTTTGTCTGCTGATGAACAGGGGAAGGGCCACACTAATGGGCAGCACACTGATCCTGTCAAATGCCTTACAACAGCACATGCGTCCAGTGAAAGCGCATTCACATACATGCATACATACATGCATGCACACGTAACAATTCCAGCGGCCTCCTGCTGAGTGTTGTGCGGACATGCACAAAAGCTTTCTCTCACAGGAGTGACACTGCTCAGTCTTGTGCATATGGTGATGATGGGCACAAGAACACAGATGGGGGAAATGGATTTTTTTTTGTGTGTGTTTTGCTTGTTGGAGGATGTTAATGAAATGCCATTTGATTACCAGTCTGTTTATTACAAAGTTTATACAAAGGATGTATCTGTTCTTTTGAAGATCAACAATGCAGAAATGCAAGAAAGTACAAATTGTTTACTATAAAAATGAGCCCTGTCTTTGTAAAAGTCAAAACCACAATGGTATTTAGGAGATTAAGGCAACCCAGGCCCATTCTGAAAACTTACAGCTATATACATTTCTGCAGAGCACCAAATACGTCACAGGAGCTACATTTTTTTGCAGTTTTTGTTTTCGCGAATCCACCACAGGCCGATGTGTATGCTTTTTGATACATCAAATTTCACTCGCGAGTGCCATTCGCACCTGCTGTTCTTGCGTAAATCCACCAGAGGCCACTGTCGACTGACTGTCTGTCTGAATAAATGACTGACTGACTGACCAACCCTCCTCCTTCCCTAAACCCAACCAATAGTATTTTCAAAAGCACCGATTGACCTAAACAACCAACTTCCCTAAAACCAAACGACAATTCTAAAAAAGAAATCCTAAAAAAGAAATCCTCGGCTGATTTTTTTTTTTTACCACATTTTCAGATTTTACCACATTCTCACCCTGTTATTTACTTGTTTATTTTATTTTTTAGATTCAGTTTTTGTCCTACCCACTTTCTGGAACCATTCTTCACCGGACTCGAACCCCGTCATCGTGGTCAACTCCTCTTTGCGCGTCAAGTCCACCAACGTATAGGTTACTATAGCAAACTGGACAAACAAGTAACAGCAGGAAAGCCGTCCATACGGAGGTAAGCGGTCAACTGTAAGTGAGAAAAGGAATGGTGTCATACCACCTTGTCGAGTTCATTTTAAAAATGGCTACATAATTTGTGATCTCCTTAAACGTATATAGGGCTACATTTTCAGAATGAGCCTATGATGCTGGTTTGCTTGGTAGCTTACCAGGAATGATGCCAGACAAGAGCAGACCAGGGTTTGAGTTCAGCAAAGGAAGGTTCTAGAAACCCCCCCAAAATTGTGGTAAAAGTATGCAGCCACATTGGCATTTCTCTTCTAGTTTATTTTCTATTTTACACACAAAATGCAGACGTATATACCCTCAAGCACATATTTCTCAGTTCTCAAAAATGTAGCCCTGGGCACATTTTCGCATTGAGCCAGTGTTGATCACATGTTTCTTGTATAATGGCTGCTTTTGAATACATTCTCAATCACTAAATACAGGCAAAAACATGGTTTCGTTGAAAATAAACGTTTATTATAAGTGAAATTATATTTGTAATATTTTAACTACATCTAGTACTAGTAACATAAAAATCATAAAAAACATCAAATAAACATGCATAGAACTATTTGTTTTATTGATTATTTTAGATTTTGTGTAAAGGCAGATGAAATAATGTCAATCTAAATATCAGTTTGGATGACACGGTGGCTCAGTGGTTAGCACTGTCGCCTTCGGTTCAAGTTCAAGCTGGGTCAGTTGGCATTTCTGTGTGTAGTTTGCATGTTTTCCCCTGTTTACGTGGGTTTCCCCCACAGTCCAAATACATGCAGTATAGGTTAATTGAATAAACCAAATTGGTTATAATGTATGTGTGTGAATCAGTACTGAGTTGCAGCTAGAAGGGTATCCGCTGTGTAAAACATATGCTGGAATTGTCGGCTGTTCAATCCGCTGTGGCAACCTTTGATAATCAGAGAATAAGCTGAAGGAAAATGAATGAATGACTATGTGTGCTTGCAGTTTTTGTCTTCACAAATCCACTAAAGAGCGCCATCCACATTTTTGACAATCTCAAATACGTTACTGGGGCACGTTTTCTCATACATGCCATTTCTCGTAAATCCATCAGATTCCGTTGTATACGTTTCTGCCAATCTAACGTCATTCTTGCGCGCATCCATGTGAGAAGCAAGTCGGTTTGTTGTGCATAATATTTCAGCTTGATATGGACTGACCCACCCATCCTCTTCCCTAAATCCAAACCAGTGTTTTCAACAGCTAAATAAGAACAATGAAACTAGAAAAGAAAAGTCATCGCTGCCACATACTTCTACCACAATTTTTAGGGGGTTTCTAGAACCCTGGTCTGCTCTGCGTTGCAAGTTTGGCACCTTTTGTGGTGAGCTACCGAGCAAATCAGTCATGCCAGAAAAGCCATCCATAGAGAGGTGTTATTCATTTTACACACAAAATGCAGACATACAGTTGAAACCAGAAGTTTACATACACTGTATAAAAAGGCACATAGCCATTTAAAAAAGTTAAATGTTAATTTGACTAAACTTTTTCTCTTTTAGGTAAGTTAGGATTATCAAATTTGTTTCTGTCATGCTTAATAGCAGAATAATGAGAGAGATATTTTTTAGAGAAATTGTTATAACTTTTCTTGAAAGTCAAGTTTACATACAATAAGATTAGTATGCCTCAGATAGTGGCCAGATAGATAGCTCAGATGATGGTGTCAAGAATTTAAGGAAAACCTCAAACACACTGCTTCCTTGTGTGACAACATGGGAAAATCAACAAGCCAGAATCACCAAAAAAAGCCAGATTTGCTAAATTACACTGGAAAAAAGACCCAATTTTGGAGACATGTCCTGTGGTCTGATGGAACTAAGATTGAACTGTTTGGCCATAATGACCAGTGTTACATTAGGAGGACAAAGGGGAAAGCTTACAAGCTTAGGAACACCATCCCAACTTTGAAGTATGGGAGCGGCAGCATCATGTTGTGGGGCTGTTTTGCTGCAGGAGAGACTGGTCCACTTCACAGCATAGATGGCATCATGAAGAAAGAACATTATGTAGAAATAATGAAGCAACATCTCAAGACATCAGCCAGGAAATTAAAACTTGGCCACAAATTGGTCTTCCAAACCCCTAAGCATACTGCTAAATTGGTTAAAATGTGCTTTAAGGACAACAGAGTGAATATTTTGAAGTGGCCTTCACAAAGCCCTGACTTCAATCCTATAGAAAATTTGTGGGCAGAGTTGAAAAAGCTTGTGCGAGCAAGACAGCCTACAAATCTGTCTCAGTTACACCAATTCTGTCTGGAGGAATGGGCCAAAATTCCTTCAAACTATTGTAAGAAGCTTGTGGAAGGATACCCAAAACATTTGATCAAAGTTATACAATTTAAATCAAAGCTAAAAAATACCAAGGAAATGTATGTAAACTTCTGACTGTCTAGAAATTAATACAAACTTCTCAAAAAATAAATTCTCTCATTATTCTGGCATTTAGCAAATGTAAATCATTTAGGTAATCCTAACGGACCTAAAATAGTAAACGTTTAGTATGATTTACCCTCAGACATTTAAAAAAAATGATTATGTTCCTTTTTTTAGAGTCTATGCAAACTTCTGGTTTCAACTGTATGTAGTTCAGTTGTGAACTTGTGGGAAGTTCTCAAAAATGTAGCCCTGGGCACATTTTCCCAAAGTGTTTATCATGTTATAACTGTTTAATGGCTGCTTTTAAAGAAATTTTCCATCACTAAATACAGGCATAAACATGATTTTGTTGAACATAAACATTTATTACAAGTGAATTTAGCTCAGTACTCTAATATTTTTAATATTTTACTTCACCTACATCTAGTACTTATAACAAAAATCATAATAAAAATACATAATCATTTTATTGATTATTTTAGATTTCATCCAAAAGGAGAGACATGTATGATGTATCTGTATCTGATGTATCTGTTATTCACATAAAGATTAATGCATCAGAATCAAGTTCAGAAACAATCCCTTAGTACTGAGCAAATGCCAGTCACTACAAATCAACAAAACAAAAATGGCCACAGATGGATTTATAAAACTGGCAATGGAACAAACAAAAAAATAAATATATAAATAAACAAAACACATCTCCACTGATTCCAACTGTTACCCAGAAAAACACTTCAGAAAAATATCCTCTTTTAGGATCTCCAACACACACCCGAGCTCCTCCGAGATCTCTCCAAAGTGAAATTGGTGGAAAAAGTCTATTACTGTAAAGGAGCAGATCTCAGCGTGAGCTCGCAGCCGGCTGCTTGTGTCGAAAAAGACAATGTAGCAGTAATTGACACATCAGCTTTGGCCATATTGCCAGACGACGGCTGGAGTTTGTGCTGCATCATGTTTGTTTGTTTGTTTCAGAACACACACATCCACGTATTCCAAGCGGACGGGACAGTGTATCGTCCCTGTTTATGTACGCCTCCAGGGATGATTATTAATCCAATAATTAAACATTTATTGCCAACAGCACCTGCTCTCCGTTCTTTTCTGCTGACCCTGGGGACTCAATCACACCATCGCAGGAAGCCGGAGGACGGGGAGGAGTGATGGAGGCGGGAGAGCGAGACGGAGCGAGGGATGGTGGGAGGGGTGTGGAAAAAGAGCAGCGATTCGGGAGGGTCATCAGATAGCCAGATTCTTTCACACCAGCGAGGTGTTATTCAGCAGACGGACAAACGTGTGTGTGAAGTTATTTGACTCCAGAACAAAAGGACAAAAAGGACCAGGACGAATTTAACACAAGAAGAACAACAGAGGGATCAAAGAGGGGGGTCTTGGAGACACCCCTCCCAGCGCTGACAACTAATGAGAAAAGTTTCCTTCTGGATGAATGGAGTTTTATTGTCATTTCTGGTGATTTGGAGTTTTTTCTTTTTTAAAGAAGGACTGAATTTTTTGGTTGAGCGAAGGACTTGAGTGTTTTCAGTCAATCGAGAGAGAGAGGAGAGAGGGAGAGAGAGAATAAAGCAGAGTATTAGAGGGTCCGCGTCCCCTCCGCTGCTAAAGAAGAGATGCTGCGTTACCTGATAAAGACGCTCCTGCAGATGAATCTGTTCACCGATACCATCCGAGATGCCACCAACGGGACTGATCTGTTCTTCAACATCTCCTCCATCCCGTCCTTCAACTCGTCTCTGCTGGACTGGGCAAACTTCACCGGACTCAATGGTAAGGAGCATTTTTGTCTTTGAATGTTTAAGAGAGTCGCATTTTGATGATCATGATGATGATGAGTTTACAGTAAAGTACTTTACATGCTTAATTGTTTATGTTTATTGCTAAATGTTGATCGAATTGTTTCAATACTATATTAAACACTTTATTTCTTTGTAATTATTAATATTTTTGGATTTTTGTTCAAATATTTGTAATATTTTAATTATACTGGAAACATAAAAATCAAAATGCATAATGAAATACATATGTTTTGTTTTATTGATTATTAGAATATATAGTTTAATAGTTCATCTTAGTGTTGTTAATGTTTAGATTTTATGTTAAATAGGCATAAATAATAATTTATACAATATTATATATTATAATGTATTAATTTATATATTACATTAAGCTTTGAAACGAGTGTAAAAAGTGTGTATATAGTTTGTTTAACTCTTGTGGTAATTCAGAATTGATTTAATGTTAAATAATATGTTAAATAAAATATGCACATGAGCAATATTTAATAATAATACAACCTTTGATGCGTAAATATGTTTACTGAGAATGAGTTAAGCATTGTTAGATGTAAGCTCTATCTGGTCATAACATTTTCCATCCTTCCATCCATCCATCCATCCATCCATCCATCCATCCATCCATCCATCCATCCATCCATCATCTATCTATCTATCTATCTATCTATCTATCTATCTATCTATCTATCTATCTATCTATCTATCTATCTATCTATCTGTCTGTCTGTCTGTCTGTCTGTCTGTCTGTCTGTCTGTCTGTCTGTCTGTCTGTCTGTCTGTCTGTCTGTCTGTCTGTCTGTCTGTCTGTCTGTCTGTCTGTCTGTCTGTCTGTCTGTCTGTCTGTCTGTCTATCTATCTATCTATCTATCTATCTATCTCGCATTCCATTTATCTATCTATCTATCTATCTATCTATCTATCTATCTGGTCATAACATTTTCCATCCATCCATTCATCCATCGATCCATCTATCCATCCATCCATCCATCCATCCATCCATCCATCCATCCATCCATCCATCCATCCATCCATCCATCCATCCATCCATCCATCCATCCATCCATCCATCCATCCATCCATCTATCTATCTATCTATCTATCTATCTATCTATCTATCTATCTATCTATCTATCTATCTATCTATCTATCTATCTATCTATCTGAATCTCTGAAGAAAGTTTGTTTATAAGTTATCTATGTTGCTCATCAATCGACTAATATCAAATCTTTTCCTATATATTGTCTTTATATATAGAATGGCTACAACTCTGATTGTTGTTCTCATGTGTATTTGCTGTTTGAATGAGCTATTACTTTCAGCACAAATTCTATTACAATGGATCTACAGTACTGTATATTACACCAGAAAGTTATGAAGACAAGAATGAGTGAGATCTTGGGCCTCAGAGCAATTCTTTTCATTTATCTAAAGCTTTCATGGTGTTTAGTTTCTGAATCTAAACACACACACACTCGGTGTGGCTCAATATTGATGGGATGCTTAACTTAATTTTCTAATCAATTGAGCATGGATCCTGCTGCAGATCTGCACGGAATAATAAACCAGACGAATATCGAATCACTTAAACTGTGACGACCAGTAGAGACTAGATGATCCGATTTCAATTCTGCCGTTGAAATGTAGTAAAAATGCTGAATCTGTACGGATGCTTTTCTTGCATTGTGTTTAAAGAGTGTGTGTAATGGGGATCTCCTGCTGCGGTGCTGTGTTGAGCGGAGGTAATGACAGAGAGCTGAGTGTGAGTGAGTGTTTGTGTTGAGGTAATTGGGAGGAGGCGATTTTACCTTGATGCCTGTTTAATGAGCTTTCATGTATGTGGCAGTGTTCAGATCAATAGCTCATACTTCCTAAACACACGCCTCCTTCATTCATACTGGTCACAGTGATTTTCTGGATGTCTCCAGCTCTGCCTGGATCTGTGCTGGAGCTCACTGACAGACTGACTCGCTCACTTACTGTCATCTCACATGCTGTCTGTCTGTTCCAGCACAACTCATTCTCACCGCTGCCTTTTGTGGAGGACAGCTGAGGGCTTTTTCTTTTTTATGCGTTTTTCTGTCAGTCTTATTGTCTAGCTTCTTTTCTTCCATACATCATTTATCTTGCTTTTCATCCATCCATAAATCCACCATCCATCCATCCATCCATCCATCCATCCATCCATCCATCCATCCATCCATCCATCCATCCATCCATCCATCCATCCATCCATCCATCCATGCATCCATGCAATAACTTTCTTTCTTTCTTTCTTTCTTTCTTTCTTTCTTTCTTTCTTTCTTTCTTTCTTTCTTTCTTTCTTTCTTTCTTTCTTTCTTTCTTTCTTTCTTTCTTTCTTTCTTTCCTTCCTTCCCATCCATCCATCCATCCATCCATCCTTCTTTCTTTCTTTCTTTCTTTCTTTCTTTCTTTCTTTCTTTCTTTCTTTCTTTCTTTCTTTCTTTCTTTTTTTCCTTCTTTCTTTCTTTTTTTTCTTTCTTTCTTTCTTTCTTTCTTTCTTTCTTTCTTTCTTTCTTTCTTTCTTTCTTTCTTTCTTTCCTTCCATCCATCCATCCATCCTTTCTTTCTTTCTTTCTTTCTTTCTTTCTTTCTTTCTTTCTTTCTTTCTTTCTTTCTTTCTTTCTTTCTTTCTTTCTTTCTTTCTTTCCTTCTTTTTTTCTTTTTTCTTTGTTTATTTTTTCATTCACCTATCCATCCATCAGTCTATCCACTCTTTTTTCTTCTTCTTATTTTTTCCATCCATCCATCCATCCATCCATCCATCCATCCATCCATCCATCCATCCATCCATCCATCCATCCATCTATCCATCCATCCATCCATCCATCCATCTATCCATCCATCCATCCTTCCTTTCTTCATCCATTGATTGATTGATTCATTCTTTCTTTTTCTTTCTTTCTTTCTTTCTTTCTTTCTTTCTTTCTTTCTTCTTTCTTTCTTTCTTTCTTTCTTTTCTTTCTTTCTTTCTTTCTTTCTTTCTTTCCTTTTTTTTTTCTTTTTTCTTTGTTTATTTTTTCATTCACCTATCCATCCATGCATCCATCCATCCATCCATCCTTCTTTTCTTCATCCATTCATTCATCCATCCATTCATTCATTCATTCATTCTTTCTTTCTTTCTTTCTTTCTTTCTTTCTTTCTTTCTTTCTTTCTTTCTTTCTTTCTTTCTTTCTTTTATTTCTTTCTTTCCATCCATCCATTTTTCTTTCTTTCTTTCTTTCTTTCTTCTTTCTTTCTTTCTTTCTTTCTTTCTTTCTTTCTTTCTTTCTTTCTTTCTTTCTTTCTTTCTTCTTTCTTTCTTTCTTTCTTTCTATCCATCCATCCATCCATCCATCCATCCTTTTAGCTTTCTTTCTTTCTTTCTTTCTTTCTTTCTTTCTTTCTTTCTTTCTTTCTTTCTTTCTTTCTTTCTTTTCTTTCTTTCTTTCTTTCTTTCTTTCTTCTTTCATTCATTCATCTATCCATCCATCAATCTATCCACTCTTTTTCTTCTTTTTCTTCTTATTTTACCATCCATCCATCCATCCATCCAACCTTTCTTTATTTCTTTCTTTCTTTCTTTCTTTCCTCTTTTTCTTTTTTCTTTGTTTTTTTCATTCACCTATCCATCCATCAGTCTATCCACTCTTTTTTCTTCTTCTTATTTTTTCCATCCATCCATCCATCCATCCATCCATCCATCCATCCATCCATCCATCCATCCATCCATCTATCCATCCATCCATCCATCCATCCATCCATCCATATCCATCCATCCATCCTTCCTTTCTTCATCCATTGATTGATTGATTCATTCTTTCTTTTTCTTTCTTTCTTTCTTTCTTTCTTTCTTTCTTTCTTTCTTTCTTTCTTTCTTTCTTTCTTTCTTTCTTTCTTTCTTTCTTTCTTTCTTTCCTTCTTTTTTCTTTTTTCTTTGTTTATTTTTTCATTCACCTATCCATCCATGCATCCATCCATCCATCCATCCTTCTTTTCTTCATCCATTCATTCATCCATTCATTCATTCATTCATTCATTCTTTCTTTCTTTCTTTCTTTCTTTCTTTCTTTCTTTCTTTCTTTCTTTCTTTCTTTCTTTCTTTCTTTTTATTTTTTCTTTCTTTCCATCCATCCATTTTTCTTTCTTTCTTTCTTTCTTTCTTTCTTTCTTTCTTTCTTTCTATCCATCCATCCATCCATCCATCCATCCTTTTAGCTTTCTTTCTTTCTTTCTTTCTTTCTTTCTTTCTTTCTTTCTTTCTTTCTTTCTTTCATTCATTCATCTATCCATCCATCAATCTATCCACTCTTTTTCTTCTTTTTCTTCTTATTTTTACCATCCATCCATCCATCCATCCAACCTTTCTTTATTTCTTTCTTTCTTTCTTTCTTTCTTTCTTTCTTTCTTTCTTTCTTTCTTTCCTCTTTTTCTTTTTTCTTTGTTTTTTTCATTCACCTATCCATCCATCAGTCTATCCACTCTTTTTTCTTCTTCTTATTTTTTCCATCCATCCATCCATCCATCCATCCAATCCATCCATCCATCCATCCATCCATCCATCCATCCATCCATCCATCCATCCATCTATCCATCCATCCATCCTTCCTTTCTTCATCCATTGATTGATTGATTGATTGATTCATTCATTCTTTCTTTCTTTCTTTTTATTTTTTTTCCATCCATCCATTTTTCTTTCTTTCTTTCTTTCTTTCTTTCTTTCTTTCTTTCTTTCTTTCTTTCTTTCTTTCTTTCTTTCTTTCTTTCTTTCTTTCTTTCTTTCTTTCTTTCTTTCTTTCTTTATTTCTTTCTTTCTTTCTTTCTGTACTACACATTACCATTATTTTACTTCATTTTCTTCTTCTATCATACTTCTAACAATCCAATTCCCAATATTCATTTATCTTTTATCTTGCATTTTATTTCCTTCCTTCACAATCCTTTCTGTCTTTTCATCCCTGTTCCATTCATCATATCCTTTGCCTCTTTTTATTACCTTATATTCCTGGCTTCTTGCGTCTGCATCCATCTGTCCGTGATGTATTCTTTCTTTCTCTTTCATGCTGTCTGTGTGTCTTCCTCACTCTATGTCCTGTTGGTTAACCTAATGTCCTCTAGGCTCCCTGCTCTGTTTCAATGTACAGTTTTATTCACAGCTGCACTATGGGAAGACTTAGAGAGCTTGACAGAGAGTCCCATGAAGAAAAAGTATTTTTGTCCCCCAAAGACAGTCACGTAGGAGGTAAATTTGCTTTTGAAATGTACCTTTGAAAAGAAGCTTATCACAGCTTGCATTATCTGATTTGGTGAGCAATGATAATACTGAGACTGTAGCACCATTGAGACCTCTGCTCCCACTGTGAGTGTGTCTGTGCGAGTTTCTGCGCGTGTGTGTGAGAGTGAGTTTGGATGCTGCATGATCAAAACCAATACTCCCCCTGTCCTTTTCCCCAAACACTGCCAACACCGCGCTGATTGAAAGCACAAAACACACCCGAACACACACTGGCCAGCTCTGGGCAGCACCTCTCCATCTGCTGACAGATATGAATTTGAATTTTGCATCATGCTGTGTTTGTATTTGGCGTCCCGCGTGTGTTTTTAGCCTACTGAGATCTTCCTGGATATTCTGTTATTGTGCAAAATACATTTCGGACTGTATTCCATAGCATTAATTCTGCTCAAGAAGAGTTATTCATGAATGTTGAAGTTGATGCAGTAGCTTCAGGATGTGAATTGTGTTTATGTGCAAGTCTCTGGGTGCTTGAGTGGTTGTGTGCATGCTCATGAGTAAATCAAAAGGTGTAAGAGTATTAGAACTGATGCTGCTCTTCTATCTTGCGTTTCATTTCCGTGCTGATGACCAGTGAGTTCTCCAATACAATGTGCTGATTTCGATGAAATGAGTACTCAACCGGCTCCTGGCCCTCTAAACTAATCGAAAACAGCGGGGAAAATCAATAGCGGCTGATAACTAATCCAGGAAGTAATGGTGAATTCACATAGACAGGACTCCTTTGTTAATGCATTGCTGACCACGGTGTCTGTCTGCAGTGCATCTTTCTTGTCCTTTGTTGACGGGCATATGATTTATGGCATGAAAAGTTAATTTCCGTTAGCCGGCATTTCGATTTTCATATTTTTGAGCTCCTTTGTGTATCTCCTTTTTCATTCCAGCTCTAGTGGGAATGAAAGTCCAGACCCCTTTGATTCGGTTTGTTTAACGCTCTCTGTTTTTTCCGAATGGTAATTGACCCGATGCAAGAAAATGAAATTTTGCGGTGACAATCCAGCCTGTCATGACAGCTTATTTCAGTGACTAATCT